>WFKR01000002.1:26542500-27742500 GCA_025331145.1 Rosa persica | reverse complement strand
TGTGTTCTGTTTCATAGGAGGTCTTTAAATCTTGTTTTAGATGAGTACTTTGACCATTGTAGAGATAAGATAGTAGACCAATATGTTATAACTACCAATAAATTTGCACACAATGGCACTGTTCGATAGTGTCAAGAAGTACTTACCTGATTCTTTGAGCCTGTATATACTCCTTACTGCTGAAAGCACCATACACAGCAAGTCCTACCCTTACATCCCACCCTATTTCTTTGAAATCCCTATTTTGATGATATTGCAATGTCAGCATTTGGATTTCTTGTTTGTTTCAAGAGGATAATTAAAAGAAAAGTAGTGGTTGTCAATAACATACAACTTTTCTAGATGAGAACCAAGTGAAGTGCTACACTCTGATCCAATTGTCAAGTAATGTGCCAAGCGCATCACCTCTATCTCTGGTATGGTCACCTCTACAGTCTTACAGATGAAGAGAAGCAGAATTAGAAAGTATTATATACTGACTACTGTATTGACTGTATCAAGTCATGATCCTCTTACAGTAGTTGCAAGTAATTGGTTTTTTAATGTGCTTTAGATTAGTAACGTATTACCGAAGAACTGGTGGTATAGATTAAGCACTATAACATCCTTACTGACTGATTACCTTCCAACCATATTGCTTGTGAAGCCTTTCTAGGGCATTGGTACAGCATTCTCTGATCTCATCACTGCAATCATTAAACCACTAATTGAGCCAATTAGTGGTTGAGAATTGAATCAATATCGGGAGGAGCTCATTTAATACAAAGAAATGAATGCTTATTAAGGATTATAAATGTAATTTTAGTTGTACAAGTAATTATATGATTGGGAATGTTTTGACTAACCTCACCATATTTTGCCAATTTGATATCCGATATAGGTTTTGCTGAGTTCAGTAGAGGAAAATATACTTTGGGCTGGAAAAGTATAGAAAGAGCAAACAGGAAAAAAAAAACAACCAAGGTAAGAAAAGGGGAACATCTGGCTTGATAAATTGTAAGAACAAAGCTCAATCAAACATCATGTGGAAAAAGAATTCTGATTTACTGAATTTCCATATAGTTCTTAGACATGAGCAATAACTTATGCTTGTGCAACTGATAATACAGATTCCAATAATTAAACAATTAACAACATGATTGAGAAGATTATTTAACTGGTAACGATTTGTTGACATGATGTCATACTTACGGATAATGTGGGTTGACTGGACGAAATTTGGGCAATGATTGCTGCATAACTGTAGAAAAATGGGGTAAAAGCTATAACATCAAGCACACAGAAGGCATATAACAGAATGAACAAGACCATTTGTACAGAACACTAACACTATTAAAGCATCCTCAACAGTGCCTGCTAGTATTCCAACCATCCCGACCGTCCAATTCAGAGGAAGAACACTAAAGAGTAACCCAAATCAATCTGGTAATTTAGTAATAAGCTCTCAAGAATATGAAACAGGGGATTAATTGAATAATATTGAATGACGAGTTTACCCAGAATGAGGTACTCTGCCAAAGGTTGGTTTTAAACCTACAACACCACAAAGAGCTGCAGGCATCCGCACAGATCCTAATCATACATCACAACCAAAATACGCCTTTCAGTCACAATATTATGTTTACATCAAACACACACGAGTACATGCTTGCATGAGAAGCAACCAAGTCTGTTAAAGGATAATAGACCACATATGAATGATAGATTTGAACATGCATTTCTCCTATGAAAAAAATAAATTACCTCCTCCATCAACACCAAGAGCAACAGGGCATAATCCAGAGGCGACCACTGCAGCAGATCCACTAGAAGAACCCCCGGAGATTTTGCTGGGGTCGTGTGGATTTCTAGTTGCCCTGAAGTATGATAGCTACAGAATAAGCATGCTTGTAGTCGTTGAGATCAAAAATTGATTGAACAAAGAAAATGATAAGGAAAATTTTGCTACAAAGAGAGCATCTAGCCTAGTAACTCTGTTGATATCCATTCAGAGCAGAATACAAAATGTATAAGGATGATCAACCTCAAGTACAGGAGAAGATGATTTAGTTTCAGACTTTCAGGAAAACAATGTGGCCTTTTCTTACCCATAATGCGGATTTATCCCACTTGTACCAGCTCCAAGTTCATGCATATTGGTTTTCCCAATAAGTATGGCACCACATTGTCTGAGGCATTTGACACAGCACGCGTCATCTGTACAACGTCTGAATTTGTGAAGCCACTTCGTACCACCTACAAAAGTCCATTTTTCGATTAAGAAATTCATAGTTATGATTTCTAAATATGATCAGTGGATTGACATGCCCAAACAATTCTATCAATGGAAACCCTGCATTGTAAGTTACCAGCAATTGGTTTTCAAAAACAAAAAGGTTACCAGTAGTTGGATACGGTCTACAGTCTATTTCATCCTTTATGGCAATTGGGATCCCATCTAGGGCTGAAATAGGCACACCTAGAGATGAGCCAAAAGACAGATTATGTGAGAGTGTATAACAAAGATAAATGCAACATCTTGTAATTGAGAAACCAATATTAGGATACGTAAGTGGAGATGAAGACAAAATGGAAGACCAATATGAGTGAGATAGTCTCTTCCTTTACTTAATTGATTGAAGTTTTTTTTTTAAATGACTAATATAAATGCATTGTAGTATGGATCAAATCATCGTCAGACTGAAAATATAAGTGCTACATAAAGACAGAGCAGTTTCTAACTCTATTTTACTATTACCAGAGCAAGTAGAGCAGTACAATATTGTCAGTTTAATCTCAAATGCTAGCGTATTGTTTTTGTATATGAAAATAAGTTTAGTTTCTACGTCTGCATGTACCTTTTTCATACCGCAGAGTTGATTCAGTTGCTTGCTGTAGAATGTCTTCAGTGTTGTAATCAATAAAGAATGACATCTTAAATGGTGGATTAGAAGATTCGTGGATGGCAGCTATAAGACGCTCTGCAACCTGCAGAAGTAAAGGGAATAGAAATGTCAGATGAGGGAATGAAAACAAAAACATAAAATTGGACAAGTAACCTCTAATGTTATCCTATCGAATTAAATCAGCAAAAGTTCACTCTGAAAATAATTTACTCAAGTAGGCAACAGGGGTTGTATGCAGCTGTTTATCCAAAAAGTTGGTAAAAAAAAATGACATACCAATTTAGGTGTGATTTCTCCAGACTTGTAGGCTCTTGAATAATCTGATATTGTCCAATAACGGAAAAAAGAGTTTGAACCATTTAATTCCTTATCAAAGGGCTCAGGTAAACATTCAATTGCCTGTTGAACCAATTCAGGCGGTGACAAGTCAGACCCTACATGTTTGACATCTTGTTCTTCAATCTCTGCATTGATAAACTTATGAAACTTTAGATAAAGTAAATACCACACTGAAAATTCCACAATGAGGAATAAATACATAACGAATGTAAAGCTTTTCAAAGACAAAGATGTTGAAATTTGAAATGCAAGTAATAGTTTGCAGAACTAAATCAGTTTGTACTCCAGGGGGCAGACATAACAGAATAGTTGAAATGGAGTTGAGATCTGACTATTGAGGTTCAATGATACAAAGTGATAAGCCAGTTAACAGTCATTTTTCCCTATATCTATTACAAATAAATAAAGAAAACGAATGCATACCATCAAAAGGATGTAAGGGAACATAGACTGGTGATTCCTCCAGCTCAGCATTTGTAACCAACTGAAAAATCAATGAGATTTTCAGCAATTGAGAATGAATGATCAGTTACATAAAGCAGCTACTTCTTTAAGAAAAGGTTAACAATGAAAGGCTCCTAAAACCTCCATTTGGCGAGATACTGTGACCATATCTCACAACTGCTTATATATATGTTCTCAGATTCTAAGTATGTTGTAAACATAACGTAATGTATTTGCTTTGCTCTGAGATAAGTAAAGTTACATGTTGGTTCAACTATTGACAACTCTTGATTAAACCTTGATAGGCTGCTAGATAATTTAGCAGGAAAGTTCACAATACTTATTTTTCACGGAATTAGAGTAATCTGACCAATACATTTTAGATATTTCCTCAGTTGCTAACTGTTGATACACTTGGAAGTATTCCAATATGCTGCTCTGATTCATTATCACATCAAAGAAAATCAACTGAAAACTATTTAACATAGTAGATTGTCCACCTTTATGTTTCAAAAGGAAGAAACTTGGTTCGAAACAGTCAGAGACAAAAGTTCAATATCATAACACAGAATGAGAGACAAAGAAAAAGCTGTGTATACCACCTTATGGATCAAGTTATCTCTTTTCAATATATACAACAACATGGTCCCAAAGATCCGCGATTCCAAAAACCAGGCGAACAATTTGGCCAGAAATCCAGCCATACGAGGAGCTACAAAGCAAATGTGATTTTAGTGTTTGTGGGTATAAACCATGGCGATAGATATGAAGAAATCAGAGAGTGATAAATCTGAATAAAGCAGAAACACATCAATAGATTGAACAAAAACAGGTACACAAAAACACAGACAACCAAAAATTATCAGACTGTAACTTTCTGGTTGCATTCTTTTTCAACAAATTGGTGTGGAAATTATACAGTGTAAACCCGTTCCAAAACATAAACACTGAAAACTAATTAACCAACCCCATGTATTAACAACTTATGTTGATGATGATTATTGATCACATTTCATATCAAGTCAATATACCGAAACATTTCAGTCACAAGAGTAGCTCAAGCAACGTTCCGATGATGAATCCACATTTTAAATTCATCCATGAAAATCCAAAATTCAGAGAAAGCAACTCAACCAAAGAGCTAGTAATGCAGAATTCACTTTCCGAATCAACTATACAACAGGAAATGAAACGAGAGAGATACTGAAGGAATGAACCAACCTTTGACATCGGCTCGCAAGTAGACCTCAGAGCTGGCCGGACTGAGATCAACTTGGCTCGCTGGCTCGTAAACCACACGAGGCTCGCTCTTGAACAACCCCATACTAATTGACAACTAATGATCCTCCTCACTCCTCAGCCTCAGCCTAGTTCAGTTCACACCAAGAGACGTACAAAACATCATATATATATTATATAGAACATGTACCGTGAATATAGGAGGCGGATAAAGCAAGGAAAGAGATAGATATTACAGAGGGAGAGAGAAGAAAGGTATCACCAACCTAACTGTGATATCACGGACAAACAAAACTAGAGACCAAATTAGCATGAGTGTGTGTTAGGGTCAGTTAGTAGTTGGATGTTAGTTGCCTTCACGAAAAAAGTACGTTACAGTTATTAGCGATAAAAACGAAGATGATCGATGAACTATATTCCCGGCTACGTGGACTCGGATCCGCCGCCGTATCCTTCCCGATTATTCCTCTTAAATCACCAGTCCTTTTCTGAACTTTTCCCTTAAGACGATGCCAAAACGCGTTTATTACAACTACCCACCCAGATTTTTTGGCGCTTGTACTCCTCAGACAGCCGACATCCTAATTCGGCTAATTGTACGAGCCTAATTGTACAAGCCTTTTATGTCAGTTCTATCATGAATCTCATGCACAATTAAATTTTCACTTTCTATTAATTTCTATCATGAATCTCATGTACAATTAACTTTTTCATTTTCTATCTTTTTACTCTTTTAAGGTAAATGATAGAAATGATCTTGTGCGTGAGAAGCGCGTTTACTTTTCAGTGACACGTATCCTTAGATTAAATGTAAATTCAAACCAAACAAAAGACGCAAACAATGTGACTGTCTTTTCTTGATGTCTCTTGTACTTTTTTAAGGAAAAAAAAACTGTATTACTTGATCAATAAAGTTATATAGGTGAGAAACCGGAAAGGATAATGTAAATTACAAGGTGCTTTATTCCTTCAGGCTTGAATTCTAACCACAATAAGCGTCATTTTTCACGAGCTAGCAATAGACCATCAAATCTTGAGAAGCCACACAATACATCCCAATAGCCAACATCGAGAAGAACTTCACCCTCTTCCGCAGAGTGTTAAAACTGCCAGATTACATGCAAAGGTAGCTCACCGGCGCATTAACAGCAAGAAAACATCAAGGTAAAAACATAATAGTCCCCAAAAATAACACCATAACAAGTATCGAGATATCAACCATCACGATCCGATTAAGACTGGAGCAATGAGGTAGGTAAACTCTTGCCTTACCCCATAGTTAGGGCACACAGATGGTGTATCTGGTTCCATAAAGGTGCCTTTATGGAGCACCATATTTCCTGGCTATATGAAGACTATATAGAATACTAGAAGAGGGGTATTCTGCGCTGCTGGCACAGCTCATCTTCTATTCTCTATGATTTTTATCTCTTTTGGTCTGGACCTATTAATAGTTTCTCCTAGCTAGTGGCCAGTGGGGACAAAACAATTAAATCAGAATTAAATGTTTAGGTTTCTCAGTAAGTGAATAAACTGATATAAACAGAAAATGTCAGATAGTTCAGAGAATGACCAGTGTAACAACCAGTGAAAGAAAGTAAGCATAAATGACATTAAGGCTACTTCTAGTCGGAGTACACCTCACCGGAACCCGGAAACCTCTGATCATTGAACCTTGGTGGGCAGAAAGGAAGAACCTTTGGTAGGCACTGAAGAATGTTACACAGATTCAGAACTTATTTTATCAGGTCACTTCACTTGAGAGTTCATTTGTAATGCTATTTTTTTATCAAAAGGTTACTGTTTCTATGCAAAAAAATAAAATAAAATAAATAAATACATAAATAATAAAAAATGACGAAAATTTTAGAAATTGTAACTTTAAATCTGAAAGTACAAAAAGCACCATTTTCCCTCTGTTTTCTTTGCAGTGTGAAGCTAGTAATTTATCCTCTAACCTCGTAAGTAAACCTGTTTGATGAAGAGACTTGAATGAGACTTGAATGCTTTCAATTTCCTTGTACGATCTTAACATCAATAATTACCAAAAGTAGACAAAACAGGAAAATGACAGTTGGAGAAAGCAACAGCTACTAGTCTTTCACATTACACATTAACATCAACAATTAAGAACATTTATGCAAAAGCAAACTCGACTACTACCGGAGAAAGCAACAGCTTAATATCAATTACGGTTATATCTTAACATCAACGATTATGAACATTATGCAAAAGCATAATCGGACAATTGGAGAAAGCAACAGCTTAATACCATTCATACTGCAATAGGTGACGTATCAAAAGGTCTTTTTTATTCTGGTTATATGACTTATATCACATCGAGTGTAAGAGACTCACAATTCAAAAGCAATATGAGGTTCAAATACCTGAAATGTGGGACTCTGAAGAACACATATCTTATATGTTATGAATGACCATACTATACCTTCTTTCAATGATAATACTGCTCTCCCTATTTACATTACTCCTCCCCCCCTTAAATGGAAAGATAAAAAAAAAAAAAAAAAATTGCTGCTCCCGAAGAAGTAACTTGTGTGTAAATACAAACCGTCAATTCACGGGTATTGAATCAACAGGCAAAGACATCACCACAAAACAGACCTGCTCGATCTACAATGACAACTTTTGTTTCTTCAATTTTTCTTATTATAATTGTTTTTCAGTCCCACTCTTACCTCTGCCCAAAAGGTCTCCAATTCTTTAACTTTGATGGTAATGGTGATGGGCTATTGATAAAGAATGTCGATCTGTCACAGCCAATTGTTGAAGCATCTGACCAGTCATATGCTGCTTTCGAGACTTTTACCATCCTTGGATTATTCAGGTTATGAATGCATAGCTTCATCAATGAGGTCCGATGGCCTATCTGAGTCCATTAAGATGTCATCCAATGTTGCAAGTGATTTCAACTGTTGGCCAAGAGATGCAATTGTTTTCTGGCACTCTGCAAATTTACTTGCAGCCAATGCCAGCTCTTTCTCCTGCCATAAACAAGAACATATAAAAACCAACAAATATGAAAAGTATGCATATAGCTGATCATTTTATGAGATGCAAGCCAATTAACGTCTAGGAGCCAGACGTGTTAGGGACCTCACATTTATTACATAACTCCACTAAAAGAACTGGCTATGATGCTGGAGAATTTTTTGTGTGCTAGTTTGCACAACAACATTAAAAAATGCCTATAAGATATTAATCAGAAGTTTGCTAATACCACATTTTCTAGTTGAAAAAAAAAAAGAAAAAAGAGATACTTCAGAAGTTCTAAACTCATTATGGAGTCGGCCACTGAAACTCTGATCTTACATTTTTCTATTTTAGCAGTATCTCCTATTAAAACTAATTTGTTTGTCTTCATATTCATTCTTCCATGTTGTCTTTTATTATTCTTACACTGGTTATGGGTGCTTCTAACGATCTACATTGTATTTGCCCATACCAACTAGTAAGCATAATTCTTCATCTATTAGCACTACATTGTGCCGTCCAACTCTCATATTTTCCCCAAAAGATCAATTTCTACTCATATTTTCTGCTCATTACTATTATTCATTTTACAGTCTCATTTCTACATTGTGTTGCCTTGGATGCCCAACATTTTACTACAAACTATAAATATTGGTTTTTGTTGTTCTTTCATTAGATATGGTTTATTGCCCAAGAAAACTGACCTGCTGTATCTTCAAATCACCGCTAGTACCAGCCATACGCTGGAGCTCAGCTTCATGTTTCATTATCAATAGCTCATTCTCAAATTTCTGGCATTTGGCCTCATTTTCAGCTGATAAAGCTCGCTCCTTTGAGACATCTTCTTCTAGTGCACCGACTTTTAAAATCAAGCAGTCAAGTTCAGTTTGAACAGATCTTAGTTGTGACTCAGCCACTTCTCTCATTGTGTGACAGGCCTTGACTTCTTCATCTGCAGCATACCTTGATCCATTTGCAATATTCAACTGTGTTTGAAGGTCTTCCAACTTTAAATCAGCCTCCAGTAGCTGACTTTTTAATGACTGAATCTCCTTTTCGCACTCAGTCATAGTCATCTCAAGTTCCACTTTTTCTGTCACCATCTTCTCTAACTTCCCCTCCAGTTCCGCAGTCCTTTGAATCATGGTTTCAAGTTCAGTTTCTAGAAGGTTTTTTCCAGCAGTACACTGGTTTGATCTGAGTCCTGCCTCAAGGTAACAGTTCTTATTTTTTGTAACTGGCGTTGCAGCAAACCTTTCCATTTCAAGAAAATCATCCATGAGATTGATATCTACTGAAGGAACCATTAGATTTTTTCCAACACCTTTTTCTTTATTAAATTTATCAGGATCTTTGATACGAGCAGATGTGCGTGAATTTGACTGGCTTGAATCACATTCACTTGGCTCCAAGTCACTCACTTTATCTGTATCCAACTCAATTGCCAGTACCCTCTCCCCACTATCTGATTGGCTATCTATAATGGATTCTACATAAACTGAGGATGTAGAAAAGGATTTGTGACCATTATCTGGTAGTGCTTTACGGGCCAAGGCATTTAGCCTACGGCACTCAGATTCAAGCTTAACAACCTTTTTTATGCTCTCTAAATGTTGCTTACTCGCTGCTTCAGCAGCTTGGGTGCTCAAATCCCTCTCTATAGTTGCAATTTCAAGCTCCTTGACTCTAGAGCGAAGACTAAGCTTAAGAGCAGAGTTCTCTTTTTCAGTAGCCTCAAGCTTTAACTGCAGATCCTTACCAATAGAGGCAGCAGCTTCAGTTTTAGCCGCTTGAAGTTGTGCTTGGAGATCAGCAAGCTGGGTTTCAAGTATGGACTTTGAACTATCCCATTCACGAGTTTTCTTAGCAACAACCTCATTAGTATTCCGGTCTTGCTCTTCTCTTGCCTGTCGAAGCTGCCTCACGCATTCTTTCAGTGCTCCATCAAGATGACCAACTCGGTCTTTAAGAGCCGAGTTTTTCTGATTTGTAGCCTCAAGTTGCTTTTTTATGCCCAACACTTCATTTTCAGCCTTCTCCCAGCCTAACATTTGAAATGCCAAAGAGAAAGAACTAATGGGGCCATTTTCAGAAAAGAAAACTTAATAAAATATAAAAGAAAATCTATGACATACCATTGACCCCTAAACGGAACAGCTCAGCAACACCCAATATTTTCCATTTCTATAGACTCAGGGCATCCATTCTAGAAAGCCTTGAAGAAAGATAAGATGAGTGAACTCTCTCTAGTAACAATAAGAGTACGACATTTATAAAACTGTTGGTCTTTGAAAATCAAACTGTTTCCTCAAATCATAGGCAGAAACATCAGTGTACAGAAAAAAACGCTTTTGCTTCTCTTTATTTGTCTACATGTTTTTTCCGGTTTAGATGATTTATGTAGGGGTATATTCCATAACTTGCTTTTATACAGAGTGAAGTGCATAAAGTTAGTCAACAACTGGAATCCAAAATCTTAAGCTGATGAGGAAAGCACAGTATTATTGTGCACATAAGACAACAACTGGACACGTAGATTCTGCGCATTAAAATTCAATAGGTATCCTAATTTCTAACTGAAGTTAAAGGCAAGGGAACAAAAGGAAAGCATAAAAACCTGAGACAGCTTCTTCTGCAACTTTAGCATGCTGCTTTACCAATTCATCTTTGGCATTACTGTCAAGAAGAGCAGCTGATAGTTTCTCCTTCAAAGTCCCAACGCTTTCATTAAGTTCTTCATCACTGCGTGGAGCTTTAGAAGTGACTTCAGGCGACTGAATGCTATGAGTTGGGAATGCCTTTGACATCAAAGTAGGGAAAAATTAGACTCTTCAACCAAACCACTTGATAGAGGAAAGAATAATGTTAGAATATAAAAAAAGTTGTGGCCTATGTCCTAACAGATTAGTTAGCTTCTAGTAAGTGGGAACGCCGATGGACCAAATCTTCCTGGACTCGAATCTTATACTTAAGTGCAACCTTTCAATTTATAGTGAATTTTCATGTTTGGGCTCTTGTGGAGAAGCCTATACATGTGGGGAGTTTTAGAAGCAACCAGATAGCTGAATGACAATTGACAAGGAACTAATTTTTTGGATGGCATCAGTAGACCAAAACATGAAGAAAATATCATAAATGAGGAACACTAACCGGCTACCAATTAGTTATTTGTTCTTCATGATGGTACCTAAATTAGTATGTATAAATGTTTCAAGCTGCTATGGGACCCAACAAGTTCACACATTCAAACTCCTGCACTTAGAGGACACGCCAACAAGTATTCAGGCGGCACTCATGTACAAATGCTATTTTGGGTAATTGATCATTCTCTAGCACTGTTGACCTTGGTCTAGAGAATTCAGCAAAGACATTGGCCAGTACAGAAAATCATGTCTTTAGCCATCAGAAACCATAAGACATGCAAATACATAAGATGAATATGGAACTTTTTCCATATTGGTGTCATTAGAATCAGGATACCTATTAAATGAATATCAGTATATACGGCGAATTTCTTAGGAAGATGAATGAGTGGATGAGCAAGAGTACTTATGAATCCTCATAGACAGATAAGGACTCCGAACACATTGTGAACATCTAAGTTCAAAGTAATTTGTAGTGCAGCGGATCCATCTAACAGAGGTGGCTGACATTGGTTTAACCATATGTTTGCTATGGACAAGATAGTAGAACATACCAAGATTAAGAGGATTCCATTAATATTTAAGATTCTATATGTTGTATAACTAAACTGATCACGCTAATGAAGACATGATTTATGCAAATGGGAAATAACAAATGATGGTAAAGTAAGAAACTAATAACCGTTATTTCCAAATCTCATAGAATTCTACAATCCAAGCACTCATGAGGCAAAAGACTGAATATATTTCAGAACAGTGTGAATACCAGCTACCTGATCATCAGAAAATCTTTCAGAATGAGAAGATAACGATCCCGAACTCTCAGTCTCACCAAAACTCTTGTCTGATGATTTCCTTTGCCACAGCCGACTCCGCCTATCCATCTTGAAATTCAACAACTAAGCATCTCATAATCCCCCCTCTGGGACTTCACCTGCATTATGATGAAACCATCAATGCATACTTCAGATATGAACCCTTTTGCTTGAAAATCAAGTGATATCTGCGTATCGACATCTGGGAAAAGGTTCTAATCAATCCTAATAAATGTGGTTGGTTTGTACTGGGAAAGTCTGAGTTTCTAAACAAATTGAAAAAAAAATTCTGAGGGGCCCAAAAGATCAATCAAAACTGCTGGACCAAAAAAGAGAACTTTCCGGTAATTTACTCTCTCACCTTGCTTAGAATTCACTCCTAGTTTGATCTAATCCTCAACCAACTAAAAAGCGATATACTGAAGGTATACAATAAAATAAACATTGAATAGTTTCAAATGCTTGTTGTTGAGTAACTTAAAACACACAGCTCCAATACTAGCTTGATTTGCACCTACCAAGTCCACATTTTCACGCCATAACAATAACAGAGAAGCAACTGTGAAAATGAAATATGCAGATAATACCCATGTCAAAATACCTAGCAAAACAAAGAAAAAGCAAAGACCCACTTCAAAGAAACTCACAGGAGTGAGAAATTGCCAATACCCATTTCCAGATACACAAAATTCCAGAGACCCATCAAAGCTAAAGCAAGGAATTTTCAAGTAAAGAAAGAAAAAAAAACAAAAATATAAGAAAGAGGTTTAATTAATGTGTTGGGTACAAACTGGGGATAAGGAAACAACCTGTAAATAAGGGCAGCATGTCGGGAAATATTTAGGGATTGACGAAGCCCAATAAAGGACGGAGAATATTTGATTTGATTAGTTTCTACCAATATTTCTGTGTGTTGAAAATGGGGGTTGGAACTTGGAAGACAGTAGGACCAATATGTGGTTTTTGTGAACGTGGTGACAAAGTCCAAACGTGCAAAGATGCTTCTCTTTGATGAATCATGAAGTTTTGCTTTGTCGTCTTACATGGTGGTGGAGTCATTCCCGCCCATGAATGCGGGAAATTCACTGCAATTGGTCTGTTGTTTGTATTATATTCTGATCATTGGGCTGCAATGTGCTACTGCTGTCTGTAAGAGAATCTGGGCTCACAATCAATAACGAGTGAGTCCTTACCGCCGTGCCACAGCCAATGAGCACTAATTAGTAGCGGCTGGATGGATGTAGATGTGTTATCTATTATCTTGTATATTCCGCCATACAATAAATACGCTTTGTTGCATTCTCATTGGGGTTTTATGGATCTCTATGTCGTTACATCTCATCCAGGACTAGGACTAGGACTAGGAATAGGTGTAATAGTACTTGCTTTTTTCTCATAGCTCTCATTATTTTGGATGAGATCTTATTAATCAAGAAATCGATTTGATCGTTCTTTTTTTTTTTTTTACCTGAGAGTAGGTTGATCGTTCATTCTAACATGATTGATTGATAGAAATACTCTAACACTCGAGCCTTCAAATATTACATGCACCATCCGAATTCTCTCCTTAACTAATTTCAACCTTGTTTATTCTTGACTTCTAATCTTATCATTCCATTTAAAATACGATGGCCACTAGTCTTCCACCTCAGCACATAAACTTAATAAATGAAATATTCACTAACGATGGTTATCTTTTCTCCTATTCCATCATCTCACAAATCAGAGTCTCAACCTTTAGCAAAGCAGAGTTTATGGCTATCCATGGACTCGATCCATGAATCTTCGAAACCCATCTCAGATTCATGATTCGAGGGCAAAGACCCTCTGGCTTCTTCGATTGTATCTGCATCTCGAAACAACCGTTTCCCATTATCATCTTCGGGGAATAGACAACAAAGCAAGAAGTATGTCTCGGTCTCCTTACTGTTCAGATAATCATAGCTGAACTTTATGCAATTGAAGCCATCTTCATCATCATCAAGGTTGGCATCTGAAGTCGTCGAGCTGCGTCTTTCCATTCTTCCATATCATTCTTATCTCCGAGTGCCCCTGCAATCGCCTTCAATGCAATTGGAAGACCAGCACATTTTGGATGTGTTTTTCCTTCAATCCCATATCCCAAATCCCCAAAGCCAATACAAATGGAGAATCCAACTTGCAGTTCAAAGCCCAATGTCGCAAACTAACATATTTAACCAACAAGGAGAATGAACATTGGGTAACCATAGGGGCAGATCTTGGATATGAGATTCAAGTTTTGAGAAAAATTCATATGGGTTCAAAAGAAAACTCAAGTCATAAGAACCTCAACCATAAGAAACCAGCAATGCTAGAAAATCTGAAAAATCGATAAGGATTACTAGGTTGAAAGAAAGTTCCAATAGAAAATTCAAACCATAAGAAACAAGCAATGCTGAAAATTCATCGAAAATCATAACAACTAAAACTTATTATGTTCAAACACATTTCCATTAGAAAATTAAAATCAAACATATTAGAAAAGGCCAAGGAAGATTGAAAAGTTTCAAGGAAACGGGCAGAAAGAAAGAATGAGAAGAAGAAGATGAACTGAGGAACAGAGGAGATAACGGAAGATAAAAGAAAATAGACGGTCGTCACCCTTGAAAATCCAATTTTAGGGTAATTAATGATCAGCTGCTACCTTTAAAAAAAAATGATCAGCTGCTAAGGTGGTTCACTAATGACCGTCGATTTTAAATGGAAGGAAAAGAATAATCAAGACTAAAATTAGCAAAGGAGAGGATCCGAATCAAATTGGCTTATATTGAATCAAGAAATCAATTTGATTGTTCATTTTTTTTTTTTTTTGAGAATAGATTTGATTATTCATTCTAACATGACTGATTAATAGAGATACTCTAACACTCAAACCTTGTCAAATGTAATATGTATCACAATGGATAGATGTCATATTTATTCACTTTCAAAATGCCTTAGTGGTCAAATGGTAGACACGCGATATTCCGTATCTCGTGCTAAAAAGCCTTATCTCTATTTGTTACACTTGTTATTGGGAGTATTTTAAGATTTTTTTTTTGAAGGAAAACGATATAATAAGGTCGGGTGTTTGCACCTGAAACCCCAGAAAACCCACCCAATGCAAGCCAAACCGAACCGTCCGAGCCTAGCTTTTTTGTTATGTAAAACCGAACCGAAGTATTTGTAAACCAGTTTAGTCTAGGTCCTCCGAAGTCTAAAAAAAATTTAAAAAGCAGATGGACTAAACTAGTTCAACTTTGACAAATGTCAGTCATTTATGGGTTGTTTGGACAAGTCTAGTATAGACTTGATAGCCAATCACTTATCTTAGGCCAAGTTCACCGGGCTCTCTTATGCCCGGTGAACTTGGCCTAAGATCATCAATCCTCAATAACAGATATCGATTCTTGATAGTAATCTTATTAAGTGCTCTATAGTCAACACACATACGCCACCCTCCATCTTTATTGGGCACGAGTAACACTAGTGAATCACATGGTGAGCAACTGGGCTTTATAACTCCTTGTTCAAGAAGTCCTTATTTTTACCTCTTGATCTCTTCACTCTCCATCAAAGAAGTGCGATATAAACCCAAGTTTGGTATAAATGAATCTCTAACCAATCGAGTTTCATGTTCTACAGCTCTTTGCAGTGGCAATCCTTGCACATCCTGAAAAAGATCCTTGAAATCTTTTTGCAATGTTCCAACATATTGATTTTATGGTGAAATCATTTTGAAGGTGTCAAAGTCATTGCTGATAAAGTCACAGTTCTAACATATTGATTTTATGGTGAAATCATTAATAAAACTAAGCGTCCACAAGAATTAACCAATCATTTTTCTTGGTTAGCTGTCAACAAGTTGTCTGTAGATTGAGATCTACAAGCATTGATGCTTAACTCCTTTCCATCCTTTACCAAATGATACTTGCGGAGCCTCCTATAGTGTATAGTATCACGATCCCATAAATATGGACTACCAATATAACTTGACATACGCCCAATAGATCCACCTTGCACATCACTTCATCGATGTAACGATTAGTGATCGCTAATTTATAAGTACATTGCTTTGCATCTGCACGTCAATGTCCTTCTGAATCCACCCTAGCGGATAAGGCTTAGGGTAAGGCATTGTTTCTAAGCCTACCTTCCTTACTAAAGACTCTGAAATCAAATTCTTCTGGCTTCCAGGATTGATAATTGCTTCTACAACACTCTTTTCACTTGAATGTTCAAGTGGAACAGTTCATCACGGTTGTAAGCATCTACAGCATATGTTGGTGTTGTCATTATGGCAAGTGTAGTGTCAGGTTGCTTCAACTCGGGACGCTCTTCTGCCTGTTGCACTGTCAATGTGGCTTTTATGTCATTCCTATTTTGGTTGTTCCTCTGCTTCTTGGGTTTCAACTCGGGATGAAGTATCCAGCACTTGTCTTTGACATGTCCACTAGTACGACAATGATCACAATTTTGGACCATCCTTGATCTACTTGCCTTTATTCTTCCAATCAGATTTACTTGCAGTTGTTTGTTTATCATCCTTCTTGTCAAGTCTTTTGTATTTGGCCTCGATGGCGATGGCCTTGACAATTGCTTCTTTAATGGACTCCATTTTGAACAATTTCAGTTCTTTCCGTATGTAATCGTCTAGACCTTCGATATATTTCATGAAGACATCATAATCGTCAACATGTATGGAGAGATAATTACTCATTCGTTTATGGCTATAGACAATAATTGAAATGTTGGCTATAAAAGCCATCACCTCATTTTCATTTAGTTAAGTAAATTTTTAGAAAACCAAACTAAAAGAGAGTTTAAGAGATAGAAATTCTCACTTTACGTGAGAGAGAAAATTCCCTTGAGAATAATTCAAGAGAGTCCAATTAGCCACAATATTTATTTTTAAGTATAGATTTTGTTTTCCCATTATTTTCATAGTGGAATATATTGTTTCTTTTGTTACCTCATTCTGATTACACAAAGTGTGGGCAAAGTCAGATCCTTGGTTAACCAATTATCCATTGGCTTTGATCCAGGAGAAATCTTTAGACTAATTATAATTAATGATAAAAATAATAATTAATCATTATTATCCTTATTTGGTTTTAGCAGTGTAGAAGCTTATGGTTGAAGTATATACGGTTTTCTAAGCCATTCAAATTTGACGGTTAGAAACCCTTTTGGTATATTTAGTTTTCTATTTTGGGAAGCCATTTTTGTATATAAACCATAATCGTTGTATTAATTAAGCATGCAGTTGAATACGATTCATATTCTATAAATCTAATCTTTTGTGCAAGACAAAAGGGAGGTATTCTCCATAACGCATTAAGTTCTTTTAGGTTCTTGATTAAAAGTTCCACAAGAAACCTTTGATCAAATGGTATCAGAGCAATAGATTATGTTGACGCCTGTGGTTTATGGTCTCAACTCGCAAACAAATCGAGGTTTCAGGTAAAGTACTGGTTAGACCATTAATTTCATAAAAAGCTCTTCGATAAAGAAAGAAGAAAGCAATGGCAGAAGAAGAAGGAACCAATGCGAAGATTGCGCTGTTGGCACAACAAATGGAGAAAATGACGATGATGATGGTAAAGTTGGTAGAGGATTCTGCACGCAAACTACCAGAAGTTTCTAGAAGGAAGGCCTCAAGAACTACTAAAAAACCTAAGAAAAAAAGTGAATTTTTGTAACGTCCCGAACTTAAATTTACCCGTTTACTAGTCATTTGGACGGTAAATGATAACTAATTTCATTTTTACTTTGTTTCGATACTTTTAGTGGCCCTAAAAATTGACTTTTTGTTCGGGTCAAAATTTGAGAAAATGTTCTTCATGAAAGTTGTAGAGGACGTTAAACCGAGCGCGTGGATATGTGGTTCGTAAAAATCGGAGTTCGTATGCGAAAGTTATAAGCGAAATATTAAAGTTACTGTTCATGGTAAAAAGTATAAATTTGAATTTTTACTGTTGAGGCCGGTAACTTTTCTTTTCTCTCTCTCTCCTCTTCCCCCCGCGTTTTTTCTTCTCTCTTCGGCCTTCTCTGCAACTCCAGCCTTCTTCCTTCTCCGGCCACCTGACGACGTAAAGCCAGCATCTTTGGACTCGCCTCCTCTCCCTCTAGGCGCCTGTGGTGGTATTTTGCGGTGGCTCGACCCGTGGAGCTCGGATTTGAGCTATGAAGTTTACTGTAGCAATCCGGAAATTTCGTTAATTTTCGGCGATTCCGGCCATCTCCGGCCACCAAACCAGCGTCGAAGGTCGGGTTTTTGCCAAGGATCATTTCCCCCCTAGCCTTGAGCCACGATTTGCAGTGTAGAGGAGGAATTGAAGATTTTGAAATTTCGGGTTACTATTCACAATTCGGGACGAGGTACCGACTCATCACTCGACGAGGATCCTTACGCTTGAATACCACGTTAGCCGTATACTGTGAGTGGACTTTTGGTTTTCTAAATATTGATGCATGCAATTGATTTTCCGAAATAAGTATTTACTTAATTAATGAACATATTATTATATTTTACTTTCGGGAAATTGATATTGATTATTGATTTTGTTTTGGGAAATAGATTAGTAATTTAAATTATTGTTTTAATTTATCGAGCATATTATCCGATTTTTAATTGTGGAATTATTTATCGTTCGAATTTCGGATTGGAATTTGTTATGCTCCATTTTAAATTTGTTATCTGAAATAATTTTCGACGAGTTGTTTTCCGAGATTATTTCCGGAAATGAAAGTATTATTTATTAGCGGATTTGCTTTTTCCGAGGAATCCTCGGAAATGGGATTTTTCATCGGAACTGAGGAACTTATTTGATTTCCGTTCGTTGGTTTATGATTCCGAATTTATATTGGCGTGCGGGGTCACGTCGCTGGACTAAATTTCTTTTCTTGTGAGACATCGGGGATGTCTTACTGATTTTCGATTTTCGTATGGTTTTTACCCACCATACCTGGGTCGATATATTTTATTGCTAGCTAGCCTATTAGTACTCCTCCCTACTTACTATGTGTTTGTGGGTGAGTAGAGCAGAGCATGGGATGCTCCAGAGTGTGGGACACTCCGACCCGAGCCGAGAGGCTCCCTTCTTTCGTATGGTGATACTTCTTCCTTATATATTATTTTATTATTTTGACTAGCGGGGCTAGTCCGATTCCCCTAACCAGCGGGGCTGGTCTTATTTTCTTGAGTATCAGAATTCTTTCCTTTTTGCTCGGTTGTGACTAGCGGGGCTAGTCGGTTTTCTTGAGCTGAACTAAAGTTACTGTGTTTCTTTAAATTGCTGCATGCATCGGGTTTTTTAAGAAGATATGTGCGGGAAAGTATAAATTTATTTTCTCCTTACAATTACTTATTTTTGTTCACTCACGCTAACGTTTTTATATACTTTTCCCCTGGGCCCTTCGTTTTCAAATGCCCAGTCTGCAGAGTAGCTGGTTTGGCATAGTAGGATTCGAGGCATAGCATCTGCTGCTGTTGTCTTCATTGTAGGTTAACTGTGGAACCTACCTGTATTTTATTTTCTCTTTCTCTTTTAGATTGCTCTGATAACCTGTGAGATAAATGTTGTATGATTCGTATTTTAGTTGTAAATTGTGGAGTTGTTGTGATTTGGGGAGCAGGGTGGCTCCAGAAGAATAAGGATGGTTTATTAGAAGTGTGAATGTGTTATTTATAAGTTTTTGGGTAGTCCATTTTAGGGGTGACTCTGCTGAATTTTTGGTAGAGTTATTCCTAAGGTGGGCCCCACAGGGCCACCTCGGATTTCAGGGTGAAATTCGGGGCGGGTCCTGTCAATTTTAGTGAAGAGGATGATTCCGACGAGGAACAGGAGTCTGGTGCAGATCAGAGCCAATAGGAGGAATCGGGTGCCGATAAAGCTGGTAAGTCCAAAACTTTTATGAATGGTCTTAAAATTGATGTTAAGATCGATTTTCCAGCATATGATGGTGCTATCAATGCTGAGAAGTTGGATAATTGGATTGACCAATTAGAAACTTATTATACTATTTATGAGTATAATAACCATTAGAGGATCAACTTTGCAACATTAAAGTTGACCAAGCATACTTTGACATGGTCAAAGGCTTATAACAAACGTTATAGTATAATGACTATGACATGGAAAAAGTTTAAGCGAGCCATAAGAAAGCAGTTTTACCCTGTTGCCTTCGAAGAGGATAGATGGTTCAAGTGGATGCATTTGAGGCAGAGTTTTGGATAGTCGGTACAAGATTATGGAGCGGATTTTCAAAATTAGGCTATGGCGCTGGACCAGGACTTGGATGACCATGAACTCCTTATGAAATTTATCAGGGCCTTGCAAGAGTATATTCGCAAAGAGTTGTGATTGTTATATATTCGCAAAGAGTTGTGATTGTTCAAAGTTGAAGACTTTGAAGAAGCATTAGTAATGGCAACTGCCATTGAATCCAAAAACAAGAAAGTCGACAAAAAGGAGGACAAAGGGAATTCAAAGAAGTTTGAAGCTGGGAGTAGTAGTAGCAAAAATTAGGAGCAAAGTTCTGGAAAGAAGCAGATAAATTGTGAGCATTGCAACAAGCTAGGTTATACCAAAGAAACCTATTACATTCTTCATCCCGAGCTTAGGGAGAAAGAAAAAGAGAAAAGAACTAATTGATAAGATCTTAAAAAGGCATTGAATGCTAATAAGACTGTGGAGATTCCAGAAATGGTGCAACCAGACACAAAGATGACTCTCATGACCCAGAAGCTTGTTCATCCAGAAGGTCGTGAAGACTTGTTTAATGTTCGTATACAGGTGAAGCACAATTTGATAGACACTATAATTGATCCGGGAAGCCAAAAGAATCTCATTTTAGAGGAATTAGTTTGGAAGTTGCGGTTAACAACGACTCCCCATACTAAACTATACCCGTTAGAATGGATACAGAAAGACGTTGAGTTACAAATTACTCAGCAATGTACTTTTAGATTTGTAATTACCAGAGAATACATTGACGAATTGACTTGTGAGGTGGTGCCATTGGATGTATACCAAGTAATTTTTTGTTAGTCCATACTTGTGGGATCGTGGTGCAGTGTTCTATCAATGACTTCAAAAGTATCGATTTCTAAAGGATGGAGTAGAGTACTTCATTCATGCCAGCAAAGTTTCCTTTAATAATAGTTTGATCAGCGCTAATCAAGCTAAAAGGACAATAATGCTTATGGGAAGTTCGTTTTATTGGTGGTTCGACCACGAGAAAACACCCCATCTACATATGTGTTATCTACTGTGATGCTTACTCCTAGACAACAACTTGATTTGGAGGAGTTACAATCAAAATTTTCAAACCTGTTAGGATGTTAAAGGCTTACCACTGTAGCGCCTAGTGGAGCATGAGATACAACTCGTTGGAGGATCTTTATTGCCTAATTTGGGTATGTATCGTCATTCGGTGGAAGAAAGCAAAGAAATCAAGAGACAAGTCAATGAGCTCTTAGAGCAAGGAGTATTGAAGCCAAGTTGCTCACCTTGTGGATCCCCAGTATTGTTGGTCCCAAAGAAAGATGGCAGTTGGCATATGTGTATTGATTTCCAAGCTCTCAACAAAATCACTATTAAAAACCGATATACATTACCGAGGATAGATGATTTAATGGATCAACTACAATTAGCTCGATGGTTCACTAAATTAGATTTAAAGTCTAGTTATCATCAAGTTAGAATCAAGGAAAAAGATACATGGAAAACCGCATTCAAAACCAAACAAGGCTTCTTTGAATGGCTCGTGATGCCGTTTGGTTTATGCAATGCTCCAGCAACATTTATGCATCTTATGAATGAGATACTTCACCTATACATTGATGATTTTGTCATTGTATACTTGGACGATATCTTGGTGTTCAGTCCTACTTGGGAAAAACATCTAACTTATGTTGAAAAAGTGTTGGAGACATTGCGGCAATCTCAACTGCAATTGAATTTGAAGAAATGTGAATTTGGGAAGAGTTCTCTAGTATATCTTGGTTTTATAATAGGTGAAGGAGAGTTTAAAGTTGATCCATCCAAGGTCCAGGCTATCACAAATTGGCCTAGGCCTCGTACAGTAACTAAGGTGCGCAGTTTTATGGGAGCTTGCCAGCATCTACATAAGTTTATCCGCCACTTTTCTCAAATTTTTGGGCCATTATTTGAATTGAATAATGAAGGGAGAAAATTTGAGTGGTTAGACAAACATGAGGAGACATTTCGGTTGCTTAAAAAAAAGATCTCAGAAGCTCCAGTTTTAGCTTTGCCAAATTTGCAAAGACCATTTGGGGTAGAAACATATGCAAGTAATTACGCTTTAGGTGGAATTTTGAAGCATGACGGGAAGCCAGTTGAGTACCATTCTGAGATGTTCAATGCAGCAGTGCGGAATTACCCTACCTACGATAAGGAGTTGTTTAGCTTACATCAGTGTGTGAAACATTGGAGATGCTACTTATTAGGTAAAGAAGTTATAGTGCACTCATACCACAAGCTTTTGCAGTACTTACAGACATAGCCTAAGTTGCAGCAAGCTCGACACATGAAGTGGATGTCCTACTTGCAACAATTCAAAATCATTATCAAGTACAAGAAAGGTGTTACAAAGAAGTTGTCAAATATGTTGTCTAGACCTCCAGAACATTCCGCTTTATTGGTGGCTATGCAACTCCAACCTGTGGTACTTTCTAAGTGTGTAAAAAGCTATGACAATGATCCAGAATTCAAAGTGTTCTTTGATAAGCTAAAACATGGGAAGCCATGCCAATTTCAGATAAAGGATGGCTTAATGTTCACGGGAAAACAACTATGCATCCCTAATAATGGGGACCGATTACAATGGATTAGGGAGGCTCGTACTTCTAGATGTCCAGGTCATTTTGAAGTTGACAAAACTCTGCTCAATTTAGTTATGTTTATTGGCCACGGATGCATGTGGATGTTTCTCGCTTTATTCGAGGTTGTGTGTTGTGTAACACATCAAAACCTTCAAGGAAATTGGGGTTGTATACACCACTTCCAGTACCAAATAGACCTTGGGAAAGTATCTCAATGGACTTCTTGGGTGGTTTGCCTACGACCACCACTGGGTTTGATTACTTGTTTGCTGTGGTGGACAATTTCAGTAAATTGGTGATCTTAATTCCTTGTAAGAAGACAATCTCAGGAGAAGGTGCAAAGAAGTTGTTTTTCCACCATGTTTGGAAATATTTCGGGTTATCTAGTTCTATCATTTTGGATTGAGATAGCAGATTTCTTGGTCACTTTTGGAAGTCCTTATGAGGATTGATGGACAGAAAGCTAAAATATAGTACTACTTTTCATCCTCAAACGGATGGACAAACAAAGGTGGTAAATCAGACCATGGTATATCTGCTGAGAGGATATGACTCTAAGCATCCTCGTACTTAGGATGCGAGTTTATCATATTTACAATTTGCCTTTAATAGTGCAATTCATAGTTCTACTTTGAAGTCACTTTTCAAAGTTTGTTTGGGCTACCTACCTTCAAGTCCATTTGATATGGCCTTCTCATTTGGTGACAAGAAAAATGGAGAAGAGGAGGAAGATAAGTTAAAAGTACAACGACTCTTGGAGTGGATTACAAATATTCATAAAGAAGTTGAGGAGCAACTAAGAAAGTCACAACAACGATACAAAGCTTGACATAACAAACATAGGCTCCAACATGACTTCAATGCAGGTGATATGGTTTGGTTAAAGCTTAGCAAGGAGAGATTGTATGGTGTCGGAAAGAAGTTAAAGCCAATTCGATATGGGCCATTCAAGATCTTGGAAAATATTGGAGATAATGCATTTCGACTTGAGCTGCCACCTTACATGCAAATGTACTCAGTAATAAATGCTAAGTATTTAAAACCCTTTGAGCCATCATGATTGGATGATGACGAAGATGTTAAGGATTGTCAACTTCCCTTACTTGACGATTTGTGGTTTGAGAGGGAAGCCCCATTGGCAGCATACTGCATTCTAGAGAAGAAAGTCACTAGGACTTGACGTAGTCAGATAGAATCTTACCGCATTGAACGAAAAGGACAATTGCCAAGCAAATCAAAGTGGTTTTACAAGGAAAAAGAAATTCAAGAGTTCCCTCATTTACAGTTCTAGCTTTTGTAGGAGCTCCAGCTTCTTCAAAACGGGGAGCCATGATCCAGGAGAATCTTTAGACTAATTATAATTAATGATGATGATGATGATGATGATGATGATGATGATGATGATGATGATGATAATAATAATAATAATAATAATTAATTATTATTATCCTTAATTGGTTTTAACCGTGCAAAAGCTTATGGTTGAAGTACACGGTTTTCTAAGCCATTCAAATTTGACGGTCAGAAAACCCTTTTGTTATATTTACTTTTCCATTTTAGGAACCCATTTTTGTATATAAACCATAATCTATGTATGAATTAAGCAGGCAGTTGAATACGATTCTTATTATATAAATCTTTTCTTTTGTGCAAGACATAATACATTAAGTTCTTTTAGGTTCTTATTTAAAAGTTCCACAAGAAACCTTTGATCAAGCCTTGTATAAGGTCGTCTTATTTGCCATATTTCCCAACAAGCTCATGCATTGAGAGTAGGCAATGCATGGCCTGTGTAAGGGACAGCCAAGGGCAGCACACAGTGAAAGGCAAGGTTAACAGAGTTGACAAGCATATGCCGATAGTGGTCGCAAGGTGGTCGTAACCTGTTGGCCATGTCCAACCAGGTCAGGCTAGGGTTGGACAAAATTGGCCAAGTCTGGCCACAATCTGCCGGCCACGGCCGGCCAGACACTAGCCAAGGTTGACCAAGGCAGCAAGCAAGGACGCAAGTAATGTGCACGCGAGCAAGTAAGCTAACGTGGGAGCGATGCAAGCAGGCAGTTAGCGAAAGTTAGTAGCTCCCAACCATCCAATGGAAGTTAGAGGAAGTTACCTACGGTAACTCCCCTTTTGATAGGCCTAGGTGGTTAGGGTTGTCAACCATGAGATTGAGCAGTTAATCAATCTAATCCCTAGGTGGTTGGGGGTGTCAACCGTTTGAGAAAATCATGTGTTGCTCAACACATGTACCTAGGGGAGTTAGGGTTGTTAATACATCCAAGTTTGGGAAAGAACTATCCCATCGGTGTGGCATTATAGAGATCCAAACACGAGTTCCTTTTTTAAGTATGAGTTAATAAATGGTTGGGGTTTCCCTATATCGTGTGTGTTGTGGGTTGAGATTCATGTTCTATCTTGGTGTTCACTTGAGTCTGAGGGACGACTTCATGTGAGCGAAACACTTGAGTGTAAAGCATTCTTTACTCTGAGATGTTGTTAACATGCTAGTCTTGTTATCATATTCTTACCAGGTGGTAGGGAGACGCCATCATAGACTTGAGGGAAGCGAAAAATTCCCTAAACAACTTAACAGCTCCCTTTCTATTGCAGTCTTCTTACACTAAATAAGAATCACCATCTTGCTGAAATGATCCACTACTACAAATACATAATCATTCCTAGAATTGGTTTAAAGCAATCTCCCAAGGAAGTCCACTGAAATTCTCTCCCAAGGTCGGCTAGGTACTGGCAATGGAAGATATGGTCCTAGCTTAATATTGGAAGGCTTCGAGGGTGTTACATAGAACACAATCTCGTCTATATCGCAAAATATCAAGGTGCATCTTCAGCCAAAAGACATAACGATGAAGATTTAGTAGAGTTTTCTCCACTCCAAAGTGTCCTGCTACTTTGAAAGTATGAGCTTCATGCATTCACTACAATCTATTGCCATCTTCTTGTATGCATAATTGTGTTCCTTTGTACATTAGTTCAACCTTCAGTTGAAACTCACGAGTCTTTCCTTATTACAGCTTTCCATAAGCTAAGCTGAAATTGTTTACCTACTCTGAAGGAACTATAGGTTGTATCTGCACATTCACCAATACTTCAAAACTTACTAGTGTAGGAGACGAGATAACAAATCTGCCAACTTATTAGTCATTCCTTATTGTACTTAATCACAATATTGAATTATTGTAAGTAAGACACTGATTTCATATTTCATATCCCATATCCCAAGCCTGCTGTAAGTTAGACTATGTAGTTAGATATTGAAGATGCTTATGATATGAATGAACCACGACTTCTTTTCGCAACAAGTAAGTCCTCCAATGTTTTACTGCTTGATGCAATGCATAAAGTTCCTAGTCATAAGTTGGATAGTTCAAAACTGGTCCCTTAAACATCTCGGAATGATTTGCAATTCGTTTACCATCCTGATATAATACGGCTCCCAATACGTAGCTAGATACGTCCACTTCCACATAAGACGTCGAGTGTATAATTGTGCACCAACAATATATTTGTGCCTCACATCAATCAGCTCATAGAAATATAATTGTGCACCACATCAATCAGCTTATAGAAATATAATTGTGCACCAACAATACACTTATTTGTTGTTACCATCTTATATAATATTTTTTTATATCACAATAGTTCCCCCTTAAACCTCATTCGTGAGAGGACTTTGCATGTGTGAGGTTGACAATTTTGACTTACTAACAATTATTTCTTGTTTTAGGTAATGAATGCTTTGGAATTTCTTTACTCCGAGCAAGCTCCAAGGAGGTTAGAGAAAGATCTTGACTGTGGGCTTAAATATCGAAGATCACAGTCTTTGAACTCAATCAATCTCAAGTTGTCCCTTGAGGGTCGGCCTACCTAGGTCACAACTGCTAAATTAAACTCCAACCACCTTAGATTTGATCCTCACACATTGATGGTGTCTAAAGGATGTTCGCTGTTACGGTGCTTGATTTGATGCTCACACATTGATGAAGGAGAACAATGATGAGGAAGGTGACTACAGGTTTCCAGTTGGATAAGATTTTTACCCTGCCCTTCATAGAATGCTGGCATATAAGAAAGACTGGGGTGAAGACTTCTGTTGTCAAGGTCGGGCATTTTAGAATGGATAGAAACTAACTACCTTAACTGAATTTGAAGAAACGCTATACAAAGCTGGTATTTTTGGTGCAGTGGCAGTTTCTCGTCACCCATATAAGTATTGTTGCAATGTGTGGAGGGCATTTTGTGAGTTATGGGGGCCTTTGACCAACACTTTTCACCATGCATGATTTATATGACATTAGGAGGTTGCCAGTTTTTTGGTGAACCTTATGAAGAATTTGTCTCTCTAAACAAAGATCTGGTGAGAGTCGAATCATATCCTTCCACAGTTGAGCTTTTCAGGATCTATACCTATATGTTTAATGCTTAAAAGAGCAAATATGTTTATTGGCCATGGTGGATTGATCATTTCTATCATGGGGACATAATTTACAGGGCTTATGGTGATTGTAAAATTTTCGTTCTTCTGAAACTAAGAGCTCCGAAGCTTGAGCTGAAGATTTCAGAACAGTAAAAAGTAGCTATGTTCCTGATATTCTGGCTTAGCATATCCATTCTCCCCTCTAAGAGTAAGAAGGTAAGACCTGAGACTTTTTAAATGGTCTCTTTGATGACATACGGCATCAGGGTGTCTCTTGCACCAACAGTATTGGGTTAGATCATGGTCTTGGTAAGGTAACTACTCATCCTACAAGTCTCGACTATTCTAACTCTTGTTTTCCCATTCATTATGTTATTGGCTAGCATAGAGAGTATTTTTCCTTATTTGTCCACGTCACGCTCTGATAAAGAGTTCCCAGCATGATATCCTCATCTGATCAAGTATGCAGGCATTTAAGGCAGGATTTTAAGTATTACTAAGGATCATATAATTTTCAAGACCAACAAATCTGTTATTCATAGTCCTATTAAATGCTTGGAATTATAACCCCTTGACAAATGCACCATAGTCCGACTAACGACCTCTGTTTCTCTATCAGTTTTGGGATGAAAAGCAGTGCTTCGTACTTGGTTTCATCATTCCCCATAAAGACCTTCATAATTGCCCTAAAAATCAACTATATCCATCATTCCCCATAGACCTCCAGAAGTGCCCTAAAAATCAACTATCTCTATCATATATAACCAATGTTAGGAGGCCAAAATATTTCCAAATGTGTTGGAAAAACAACTTAACAGCTGCCTCTCCAGTTACGGCCTTCTTACACTAAATAAGAATCACCGTCTTGCTAAAATGATTCACTACTGTATAAGTAATCATTCCCATATTTGGTTTAAGACAATCCCCTAAGGAAGTCCATGAAATGCTCTCCAAGGTCGGTTAGGTACTGGCGATGGAAGATACAGTCCTAACTTCCTATTTGAAGACTTCGAGGTGTTACATAGAACAACACCTCGTATGTACCACGAAACATCAAGGTGCATCCTTAGTCAAAAGACATATCGACGAAGATTTAGTAGATCGAGTTTTCCCCACTCCAAAATGTTCTGCTACTTTGGAAGTATGAGCTTCACTAATCCACTACAATCTATCGCCATCTTCTGGTATGCATAATTGTGTTCCTTTGTACATTAGTCCCTCCATCAGTTGAAACTCAAAAGTCTTTCCTTGTTGCAGCTTTCCATAAGTTAAGTTGAAATCTGTTTGCATACTCCAAATGAAGTATAAGTTATCTCTCAACTCATGAGTCTTTATGTCATTCCTACCCTGATTGTTCCTCTTGTCCTTACATTTCAACTCAGGATGAAGTATTAGCACTTGTCTTTGACATGACCACTTGTCTTTCACAATAAGTCTTTTTTTTTTTTGACATTATTATCCTTGATATGCTTGCCTTTACTCCTCCAATCAAATTTACTGGCAATTGTTTGTTTGTCATCCTTCTTGTCAATTCTTTTGTATTTGGCCTCAATGGTGATGGTCTTGATGGTAGCTTCTTTAATCGATTCTACGATGAACAATTTTAGTCCTTTCTGAATGCAATCAGCAAGACGTCCAATATATTTCATGAAGACATCATAATCCTCAAAATCTAGATCCAATACCAAGACTAGGTTATGGAATTCAAAGTTATAATCTTGTACCGATTGACCGAAATTTTGATTAAAGTGCTTTTATCTATACCATCTTTCTTACTCATAACCAACCGGATAAAATTGTATTCTTAGCAACTTCTTGAATTGACTTGGAGTCAATTCTTAAACGCTGTACTATTTTCGATATGATTTCCACCATGTAAAGGAATGGCTTGAAACTCTCAACATCAATGTGTCTATTAAATTATCTAGTTTTTCAACATCAATGGCACCATTATAATCAATGAAATAAGTTTCTAATGTGTCTATTCAATTATCTAGTTTTTCAACATCAATGGCACTTACGAGATTTTTCCGATTACCTGCTTCCTCAACGATATCCTCTGCGATGGTGTTCTCCTCATCTTCACTGTCATCATCAACCTTCCTCTTTGAAGGGATGGATGTGAAATTTTTGAGGCTTTTAGACTTTCCAGCAGTTCAGAAATAGATGATGATAACACTTCCTCATATTGTTCTAGCTTGGTGATATGATCCCGTCACCATTTAATTGCGGTGACAGAATCAATAGGGGTCATTGGGTGGAGAGAAGTCGAGAAGACAGCGATAGAAGGAAAGTTTAAAAGCTTGAACAATGGCCTCCATTGATGCTGTCACCGCAAGCTTTACTACTTCTCTTGCACTGGCTGAAGAAGGTAGTGCTCCCTAACCTAGATTGGTGGTGGTCTTGTTCGCATGTCCTCCCAATCCGTCCTGATTGGAAAACCTCTGACCCGCAAGCCAGTTGATCCTACGGCATTCAAAGCTCACTTTCACCGCACTTGGATGGTGGGAAGATCACTTGGGAGCAAGAACAAGAATCCTCGCTCACAAAAGAAGGTGGGTGTGGCTCCATTGCGTCTCACTTACCCTACTGCTACTGTTGTTCAAGAGGTTAGCCCTAAAGATAAGGGCAAAGGGAAGCTTTAAGCTTTCTGTTCTTGTTACCTAGCATTTAGTGTCTTTTGCTATTTAAGTTTAGGTTATCTAGTTGTACACCAATTGAGGTCTCTAGGCGATTAGAGTGCATTTGGATTCTGGTATTTTGCTATTTAAGTTTAGCTTATGTAGTTGTACACCAATTGAGGTCTCTAGGCGATTAGAGTTACTTTGGCAAGAATTTAGGTAGTGTGGATTTGTGTTCATATGGCTAGGTTTAATAATTGAGCTCATTAATTTTGTTTACAATGAGGGTTACTTGTCATTTGCTTGGCAACTTGTGTCATCTAATTTTTTTTTTTTTTGTGTAAGACAGCATATGATATATGTGCCTTCTGGCCATAGATAAGTAATGAAATTATCTATTCTTCAAAAAAAAAAAAACACATAAAAGTAAATGTTAAATGTTAGTATTCATCCTGCGACAAGTCATGCTGTTGCATTAAAAAAGAAAGAATTATGTTGCAAGAACATAAATGAAAGAATAACTCAGCGACTACAGGAATCATTTTGAATATATAGAACAAGCTGAATAGCACATCAATCATACTAGATAAGAAAATAATGACAAAGGATCTTGTGACAGTACCGATATAGTTGTCAAACCACAAGCCGGGGAATAGAGAACATGTGCACCCGGATGGCCACACCAGGGTCATGAGTACCTTTGTTACAGTAGCCATCATGGAACCCTGCCAAAATGACGAATAAGAGTTCTTATATAGTACCCAAGTCCTTTTGCTGTAAATATTGACAAAACATTTATGATGGGATACCTCCTCAACCTCATCCAACAAGATATGCATGAAAGGCCATGAGATGCAAAAGACCTTTTCTCCCAAAGCTGAGACAGATTCTCACCCTCTGCATAAACGACGGAAAAATCATAGGTGAGGAAGTATGTGTATGTGTATGTGCGCGCGCGCGTGTCTACGTAAATGTATATGTGTTTGTGTATTTGAAGTGATCATTATGACACTCACTAATTGGAAAAATTACGATGGATAGGAGGATAAGCAATCAGTATCCAGGCTGATGTCAATCCAATATCTAAATATTAATAGTTTAACGTATACCCCTGTGATCTTCTCCTACTGGATATGGTACGTGATTAAGAAGAAAAGAATCGAAGTTTGAAATATAATGAGACTAGTTAAGAAAGCAATTAATATTGGATGGGAATAGTGCAATTAGTCATTTGAAATACCGTTAACTTGCTTTCTTGTTTCTGGCTACGAATATGTACTGTCAGTGATCTAGCAATTTCCCTATCTAAAAGTTAAATAAAATCATCTTCATTCAAGTTGTACGAGCAAAAATACATGTTTCCGATATATCCTATTCCAGTTAAAACAAAAGATTTTTTATTAACACAATTACAAAAGTTTCAGGTATTTCAAATTGTTCATATAGCTTCTATCTAACTGCTTGCAAGAGCTAAAGTAAATTATCCTAAGTAATTCTATAAACCAATGTACGAGAAATTAGGCCATAAATTTCGATTTTTAACATGAACAGAAAGCAAAAAAAAACAAAGAGATGAAGGAACGTACTATAGAGACTCTTTTTATTGAACACCAGTGTACTTATGACGGACGGTATTGTTGTGTAGATTTTCATGGTGGTACCACCCAGAGCTCAGCTGGGACGCTATCGGTTTTCTGCATCTCCTCTCTCATCTTGTGGGTACCCAACTTCCTTTTGGCGACATATGGAACAAACCCAGCAGCTTCCCTGAGAAGGTTCCTCACAAAGTGAACCCTATTCCTGCTTGTTTTCCCTTTTCTGTCAGCCAATTCAGGCTTGGTGGTGACCTGGCCTTATGGCGGAGCCACTTCCTTTGATTCTGGTCTTGGTGGAACAAACCCTAGATCTGTAAACTTAGGGACTTAGGGTTCGTACGTGTTAAGATGAAGATAAATAAATAAATATAAAGGGAAGATAAATCGTACCTGTTAAGATGAAGAGCAAAGGACCAGATTGTTGACCAAAAGCGACTACAGAGCAGGAATAAATCCAAATCTTTCTGCAAAAAATGGGATGAGAAAACCCAAAATATTTAGAGTATGGATTATATATGACTAAATTGTTGAGGAGGGTAAATGATATAGCGATAAGAAGAAAACCAAACCTCTTTAGAGTACCTTGGCAGTTGGACTGATTTGGATATGCTCAACTTCTTCTCAACCTCTATCTCTTATATGGTTAGCTGGTCAGCTATTGAAGCACGTTTTTTTAGATTTTTGTTTAAGCGCGTTGGAAAACGTTGGAAAATTGGAGGGATTTTCTGCGCATAATATGCACAGGGGTTCTTTTTTTCTCCGTAAACCGTTATTTGTAAAATTTTTCATTATCTTTTGTTTTCGATTTTGACATTAAATTGACTTTGCTCTATGTTTTCTTTAATTATATACTAACCTCTTAACATGTGCTGATTCTTTTTTTCTCCATAAACCCTTATTTGTAAATTTTTTTATTATCTTTTGTTTGGGATTTTGACATTAAATTGACTTTGGTCTATGTCTTAATCTCTTAACATGTGCTCCGCACATATCAATTTGCTTTTCTTTCCTTAAAAAATAAAATTGTAGAACATGTATACAAACATTCAATCCTATATTTCAGGAAATGCTGTTGGTTTTTGCTTTGATTTGAATTTTGAATGAATCAGGATGTGTTCACATTTACATTTGTTTTGATTATTGTATAGTTATGGTACGTACCCTTTCCCATTTCGTGAAGCGCCTTCTATCAATTGACCGTTAACTTACTCCCTCCATTCCAAAACGCAAAAAACAACCACACTCAGGTATCTATCCCTCTGTCTGCAATTTATTTTCTTCAATGTTTCAGTCTTTCGTGGTTTTATTGATCAAATATGCCGTCCATTCTGTAGACTTCACTTTTGAAATTGACACCCAATAGTCTCTTCCTTAGGCTTCTGCGAGTCTGCGACTGCTTCATCCCAGGTGTCTATATCAATCTTTAGGTTCTTTCACTTTTCAGTTGCAGTTATGATATCGTTTTGCCCCATTTCCATTGTCTTTTTAAGGTACAATCGAAACTTGATTAGGGTCTGTCAGTTGAACTCTAAGTTTTGGCTTCAATGTTTCAATTTAACTTTTCATTCTTTTCTCACTGATTGATAATTCTCGACTGATTAACATTGCCACAACAAGTTCATGTCTCCTCTACTTGCTATGTTTTGAAATTGTTTGACTTCTTCTCAAAGTTGTAAATTATCTTGCTTGTTGCTTCCGTACTTTCTCTGATAGTAGCAGTATTCTTAACACCTTTTATGTCTACGTTTTTGTGTTACTTGGTCTGTCTTGTATTATGGTAATTCTTGCGTGTCTGTGTAGTTAGATCACTCCTTTCGGTTTGACATAATTTTCCCTTGGTACTAAGAACCATCATCTTAATGTAGGAGAATGCTATATAGAGATATCATATTTTCTCATCTGCCACATCATGTCGTATTCAATATTGTGGTTCATAAAAAGGTGATCTATCTAGCTTTATTCTGATATGTAATGTGATTTCTTGGTTTATGGGGATTGAATGATCCATAGGCTCAGATAGTAATTTCACTTGTAGAGTTTGTGCATCAAGACTGTGTAGAAAGTATTGGCTATTTACGTCTGAACAGTTGTGCATAAAAATGAAAACCAAATTCGCATTTGGTATCATGCTGCTAGCAGTTGTTAGCGAGCTGTGTTGACAAGAGATACTCCTGGTCGTGTTCGAACCTAGAGCTATCCTACAAAAATGCTTTGTCGGGTTTTTTTTATCTTTTAGATTTAAGCCCCCATAACCTATTGGGTGGAATCAGTTGCTTCTAAGCCAAGCACTGGCCAATTTTAGTGAATAGGCTACGTTGGAGAATAAAAGATACAAGTATAATGGAGTTCATATGCTAAGACTATTAGGTTGTCATTTAGGGTGTGATCTGCTTTCCTAAATAAACAGAGTTGGATGTGAGACTGGGGTTTTCTCTTTACTTCAACCCATCTTGGTTTTGATTAATGAATCTTGTTGCCTTGTGATTCTCTCCAAATAGTAATGAAGTTTTGGCTATTACAAGTAATATCTTTAGGATTATAGAGCAGAGAAGTCTTCTGTGTACTTGATGTATTTCGACAAAACACAAAGGAGTAATTTTTCGGCTTTGGTTGTAAAGTCATTTCTTTTACCGTAGCCTCTGTGTTGTTACAGCTCTATATTGTTGTAAATGGTTACAGGTGTCAATCAGGAAGCATGGATCTTGTGGAAGTGCTGTCTAATCTCCATGCCTTGAGACAATTATATGAACTCCTTCAGAACATCGAAGATGATTCAAAGAATGTAAGCATTATTAGAGACTGGTCTTTTTTTTTCAATTAAAGAGGTGGTTCACATCAATAGCTGGTGATGCCACACTCTTGAACTTGTTCTCTCTGTTGTTATCATGAGATTGATGCACCATTCCAACTGCGGAGATTGTGTACACATTTCTTCTAATTTTGACGACTTTCTATGCTCTTTTGGTCCTCAATATTCATTATCTTCATGAAGGTACACCAAACTTTGGATCTGAAAGCGCAAAAACTCTTCAGACACCTCTTGGATGATGCTACTGAGAAAATGTTCCATACTCGATCAAAGGTATTTTAAGCCATTGGTGTGCAGTTATGCAGAACTAGTCTCCTTCTTGGCCTAATATTCTTTTAGTAAACATTTGTTTACCCAAAACTAAAAGTACATGCTCTCCTTTGAGCTTCCTGTTCTTGTTTCGTTTTTCAATTTACAAGGTGCATGACCTAGGATTTGTAAGGCATAAGCTAGATCTGAACTGTGGTCACTGTGTTTCTCATGTACAAGCTGCATGACCTAGGATTTGTGAGGCATAAGCTAGATCTGTCCTGTGGTGACTGTGTTTCTCGTGTATGTTTTTGCAGATCGTAGAAGCAGAGTCAGTTGTCCAGAAGACACCCAGATCTTCTCAACTAGAGCAACCAAAGCCAATGCCTAAGTTGCAATCTCCTTTTTCACCAGATGCAGTCAATTCTTCTCTAAATGTTGTCCTGAGCAATGAAAAGGATTCTAAAAGCAGTGTAATCACTTCAAAAAAGGATGAGCAGTATCCAGTGAAGCGTCAGAGTGCAATTTCCGGGTCTAAAGTAAGCAACTCACCAGACGTACCTCAATACAAAAAGAAACGGTGCCGCGCCTGCATAGCAAAAGAAATGAAGAAACAGTATTCAACCAAGGAGGCAAAGATGTCCAATGAGAGAGCCGAGGCACCAGGCAAAAACAGTGGGAATCAAGATCAGCAACGTGACTGGGGCACTGGCAGTGTCAGTGTCAGTTGTGTTGATGAGCAAGCTAAAACATTACAAGAATCCAATAGCAAGACCATAGAGAGAGAGAACTCTATTGGTGAGACTCTTCCTTCATCTGTCTCTTTAACAACCGGAGCCGGCAAGCAAGAAGTTGGGTATATCCCAATTGGTCAAATGAAGAAAAAGTTAGATAAGGGTAATGATTTCTTTGAAGTGGTAACAAATGCAATTAGAGAAATCGAGTCCTGCATTTTGGCTTTGCAGTTGAGTTCTGATTTAGCACATTCTGCTATCGATAATGATGTTGATGAACATGTTCCCTTCAAGCTTGGCATTTCAGTTAGTCCTGTAGAACACAGAAAAGAAGAGGAGGCCGTTACCAGACATGAGCTGAGTCAGACTCATATGGGGGAGTCTTTATTGGGGGGAGCTGGCACGAGTCAACTGTCTCAAAAGCATGGGAAGTTTGCTGAATCTGTTTCTAGGGGACAAGGCTCCCCACTGGAAAACTATATGAACAGATATGAATCTATGAGTCGATCAGCAAGTCAGAACAATAATAAGATGGCGAGTTATATTAACGGGCTAAGAGTCTCACCAAGTCCAAATGAGGTAAATATGAAGCCTCCCCTGCAGTTGAAGACCCTTGCTACCCCTGTTCAAAAATCCGAAACCAGTCTAGTTCTAAATCGAACGGCTAAAAAAGGGACTTTGAGATATAATTCGTCCACGGTACCTTCAGTTGGAGGTGGGCTTGGTAGAAGATCGAGTCAGAGGACAAGACTCAAGAATGAAAAGAGACCTGATCAAATAATTATGAAGCCAGTATTTTTAGATGATCACAAGCCAAGTAAGAGAACAAGGACCCATAAGATGTCTTACATAGGCTCAGGGAAGAAGATCATGCTACGTCAGCAACTGTCGGAGGAGGAGACTAGCAGCTCAACTTCTCGTAGTTCGTCAATGTGGACAAGTAAGCAAAATGAAAGCAGTGCAAGTAGCTGTAGCAATTATTCTAAGGAATCTTGGAGTCCAAGAAATGATGTTTTCTCCGAAAGTGAAAGTAAGGAATCTTGGAGTCCAAGAAATGATGATTTTTCCGAAAGTGAAAGTAGCTCGCAGGAGAGTGTAAGTAGTAGCTGTCGCTCGTCGGAGGAGCATAGAAGTAGATTGACAGATTCTGTAGAGAGTGACTATAGCCGTAAAAAATATCCTGAGAAATCTATTGGAAGGTTAAGAAAGATCAAGAACAGGTTGGGACTCATCTTTCACCACCATCACCACCATCATCATCACCATCACCATCATGGCAATGATCGTTCTACGTGGAAGAAGGTACAGAAAATGTTTTGCCACAGAGACAAGCATGGCACTAATGATCATGGTCATGGAGAAGGGGTCAAAAAATCACTAGCAGTGAAAAACATGTCAAATAAGAACCAGGGTGGACATTTTCATGCACTCGTGAAAGGGATGATGAGACATGTTAAGCATTCAAAGAAGTCGAAAGGTGGGATCAGACCTCCTCATCCTCATGGCCTCAATAAGAAGAAGGTCGTGAACAAGTTGCATTGGTGGCAGACGGTTCGAAGTGGTGGAGTAAAGCTGCCTAAAAGAGGGCGTGTAAAAGTAGGATTTGCCAATAAAAGACCAAAACTACAAATGAAGAGATAAGCAATATCAGTTTGTATCGTATTTTGTTTACATAGTTTTTTTAAATTGCACATTCAAGCATGTATTCGCAAACCACTCTGACAGAAAAGGAAAACTAAAGAAAGTGTTGCACCATTATTGCAACTGGAATGCAGGGATATGGCAAAGCTCCGGTTGCTTCTTTTTGTCATATTTGGTATCAAGCTTGGCATTCGACTTTTTGTCACCCAAGAATCCAAGATAAGGGCCGTCATATTTTGGCGGAAAGAAAATTCACAACTAGTAATGTTGACAACTCCCAAAAAGAAGTGGAGCTCTCTGGTAGATGGCAACTTTCTTCGACACATTTTCATTTTCAGTGCCTTCCACAGTTCCACTGAACTTGTACTTAGAGCATGAATCGTTTGATACTTTAGTGATTAAGAGCATTTCAAGAATGTCTGGTTGAAGAGATACAGAAAGTATGAATAGGAGCTCTGAGATTTAGAGAGGTAGTGATTACTAGATTTCCCTACAGCACAATCAAAACTCGATTTGAAAGAATTAGACTTGGGGAGGAATCCAGCCAATAAGTTTGTTCATTTTTTGTCTAAATTTCCCTAGAGCTATTTTAAGAGCTTCCCATTTGTCATGCAAAAACTGTATAATGGGGAAAACAGCCTGCTGAAATTGAGAAGTTCTGTTTTTCAGAAAAGGCCAAAAAAAAAAAAAACACACCCGTTTCTCTGTTTCCAAATCCAGGTATACCAATGAACTGTTAGAATTTTGTCCGTGAGGCGTGCATGATGAGAGTTTCAATTATTTACAATCCACAAAAAGGGATCATTTGTAACATTAGGCTTTCTAGGAATGGAAGAGTTTAGAGCATTCCAAATTTCTTGGCTGTTCCCGTCAGCAATGCCTAAGACCGACCACCCCCGAGGCTGCCACCTCAAACTCTCTTTGGGTAAACGGCTAGGCTAAGACCGCTTGGCCTCTCCTCAGAACGGGGGATGTTAGGCAGTGTTGATGCTCATTCTAGCTCTGTGAAAGTGGCACGACTATTGGAACCCCTCCACTAGGGAAGTTACTCGTGATAGTCGTCATATCTAATTCAGCTTTTTGTGGTATTACTAGGAGTAAGCAAAAAAATAAAAATGGTATTTGATAAAGGAGAAAAAAATTCAATCTAATGAAAAATTAGTAGAAATAAAGAATGAAGAAGATAGAGCTAAGAAATTAGCTATAAAATATATTTTGGTAGAATAAGCCATTCATTAGATAATGTCCTTTTGGCTCAGCGTGTATCCTACAGGACATTATTTTCCTTTTCTATAGCACTTGCTTCTGCAGGTGATCTCAATCCTAATGTATTCAGCTTCTTAAACCTCTGCCAACAAGCATCCAACAGGATTGGCAAGGCTCTTCAGCAATTCATCCCACCGATCCTAGGCAATTTCTTTCAATGAAGCAATAACTTTCATTACAGATTAGTGCGCTTTATGTACGCCATCAAGCCAATGCCAGTTAAAACACAGGCGCCTGCCAAAATTCCAGTGTGCGAATACGTCCATCCCATTTTCTGGGTTGTGGTTTTACTCAATGGGGATGTGGTTTGGTGCCCAGAATCAGAGAAATCCAGATGCAACCTTAGGACCTGACAGAGACATAGAGATAAGAAAGCTCTTAAATCATCAACATTATGAAAATGTCCAGCTCATGAGCTGTGTCTTGCACAATAGATCTACATTCAGTTGCATCCAGTGCCAATGCCATGCACAGCACACGATAGTATACAACCAAGCAGTAAGTAAACTATTAGACACATCTGCTCTCATAAAACTTTTCTCGATTAGAGTTATGCAGCCCACATAAATAACTGCTAAAACAGCAGTTGTTGTTTTTTTTTTCTTCTTCTTCAACTGATAATTTGTTCATAAATCACTGAAATACATGGAAACATTAAACAAGAAATGCACAAACTACAGCATAATGAGGTGGCTTTCCAGTTTGAGAAAGTTATTGAGGCCCTTTGTTCTGGACCATAAATAACTATCCGGTCAAGTCTCAGACTTGAAAAGGGATTATTTGCTTGGCCATGCATCTAATGTTTCCACAATATGATATCCAATTGCTCCAGAATATGAAATGATTAAAACAACAACAACAACAAAAAACAAATTTTTTCTTAAACACCCCTTTTCTAATCTATCACTAAGCTTTCTAGGAACTACATTATGGATGTTTTGCCATTAAAATTTACAAATCAAAAACTCACAAAATTTGAGAAAACCCTGACTTTTGATTTTTGAGAAAAGAAAACCTCACCCACAACAGTAGCTCTTATGTCGGAGCTTATGACAACACTCGTCAATGGAGAAAGAGAGGAGAGAGTAGAATGTCTATCAAATATTTCCAACAGGATTTCTAACAGGCTAGTCATGCAAAGGCAGACCCCTCACATACTAGGCTTTTCAGACTTGCCTACTATAGTCCTAAAGGCCTATGTTTTTTTCTTTTTCTTTTTCTTTTTTTCTCTGAAGATGCAAAGCTATCAAAATGTTCTTGCGAAATCAGGTTGAGTGAACATTATAACTCAATCCACCAAAATAAGTACTTTGCCAACAAAGTAATAAACAAAGAAATAGATTCTCAAACCAATTTATGTCTTTCAACTTCGATTAAGTATTCATAACCCATATGACCAAATGCTTAAAGTTCTAGAAAATTTCTTTGCCAACAAAATTGTACTTCAATGAAACAACTTAGATAACTACAAAACATCAGTGTTTCAAACATCAAACCTCGATTTGAACATCAAAAAAATAGTTCCAATCAGTAATAATAGCCAAGTAACAAGGAGATCCTACTTTACCCTCATTTGTAAATCTGGATGGTGAGTGCTTGGTGGTCCCACAGTACCAAACTCTCCAATAAAAAAAAGGCAATTTTTACGAAGATTGTCCAATAGTCAGCACCAAAAAAAATTTAGTGGCCAACCATGGACACTGCAATTTAAAGATTTAAGTGGAAAATGGGAAGTTTTGGAGAAAAATAGGTGGGAGTCTAGAGAAGAAATTGAGGATCCTTTAGAATTTTCCCCAATATATTACCAAATTCTGAGCGCACAGAAACTACTGAAGCCCAAACTTTAACTTTACTCAATAACTCCTAACCAGTTAATAACCTTTTTTTGCCTGCACTCTAACCAACTTTCTATTTGTCTTTTCTTCTATACATATGTATATAGATAACCAACTTCTCGGTCTTCAATCAAAAAAAGAGAAAGAAACATAAGTTGCTACCGAAAAAAAAAAAAAAAACAGATGGAGGGTTGAAAGATTTTAGTTCTATGAAGTAACCAACAAGTATGTCCACGACTCCATATAACAATTAACCTCTATAAAAAATAATATATGAAGCAGAAACACTACCTTCTGTCCCACTGCTCGAGCATGGCTGACAGCGCTAACAAGATCATCATCACTTGCAAGTAGAACTCTATCACCTTCATCATCTTCATACTGGATAAAGAATAGATAACATATAAGTGAAGCAAAGAAGGAAGCTTTTAGCAAAGCAGGTAACAGATAACTAAAGTAGCTCAAAATTTTTACCAAAATCTGAGGACGATCAGTATCCTTAGCACCACCAGTCCTTTGCATGACAGCAGATACAAGCTCATCTAAATTTTCTGTGCCTGACAGGGAGAAAAAAGAAATAAAAGGTCAAACAAATGGGTCTTTTTGAGGGTTCAATTCTATACAATGCAACACTTTGAGATTTACAAGCACAAAAAACCATGTCCATTATCACTCATGCCACTCACAACAATGTGCTGAACTGATGATCCACCCTCCCATGTAATGCAACAGCCACAACTTGATTAGAAAAGAAATATCCTCTTTGGAAGCCTAAGACTAAGCCCAGCCCTTTTTGGTCCAAAGTAAAGTCTTTGTGGTAGTTTAAGGGTCTTGCAAGTCATTTTTCAGTTTTATGAAGAGTAATTATGAGTCCAGTGCTTTTAAGAGTCCATTTAAGTCTTCGGGTGAGTACTCAAGGGTCTTGTTATTAATAAGTCTTTAATTGAGTCCTCTGGTGTTCTAGGAGTCTTAAGGGTTATGCATTTTAAACCTATAAATATGGCTACTGATTGTAAACCCAAATCAGGTGCCTCAGTTCTCTCCCCTAACCTCCCTACGTTCTATCAGCTAAAACCCTCCGTTTCTTCTAAAACCTTTCTGCTTTCTCGACATTCCCCAACCCACCATAATCATACTCTCCCCAACTGTCGCTCTGTTCTATATCACCATGTATAGTAACACTATCACCAATATCTCCCAATCACCACCAGCAGCTAAAGACACTTGACCAGAGCACAGATAACAATGTGTTACTACACAGCACATCGCATGCCCCATCTAATGCCACCATCACTAAGTTCACTGCTGCTCAGCACTCTTCCCCAACCACACAACAAATATAACTCGCTAACACTCCTCAGTCCCAAAAGTAAATGACCCATTGATATAGAGGTAAAATAAGAATTCAGAACCTAAGCCTGTACAAGTGGAATGTAAGAGGAGAAAGGGTACCCCTATTTTTAAAATCTATGCAGAGCTATCTACCAATTGGCAAAAAGAACATATGAACATGAAAAATAATTAATAGACTCAATCTTCCAATACTATCCTTTCATAATCAGTAAAATGAAAGGGAAAAGATGAGAAAGCACATGCAAAATAATTGCAAACTAGTTTTTTCTTTTTTTAGTTTTAAATGCCACTACCCCTTCTTACTGGCAGACACAGCACAGGATGTTTTAGCTGGCAAAGATATATTATGTATAAAAACAAAGGGCCTCAAGTTTGTCAAAGATTCTTGCAGTGATTTCTTGAGTCAGACCACCACTCACCACTATTGAGTCGATGCACTCGACCTTTTCGATCTTCAAACTTGAAGGCAAATGAATTTCCAAGACCAATAGAAGGATAAGTAAACTTGGCTTGTTCAGCCGCATCAGAAGCCATTAGTGCAGACATTTCACTGCAAACATCTCCAAATTATACTTGTGCAATATGCATTTGTAAAAATGTTTTTTTTCTTTCTCAAAGGATTTTCAAAACATCTATCGCAAAGACTATCTATCTATTCAATCAGTGTCTTGCATCAGCATAGTAATTTTATTTTATTTTTAATTAATAGAAAGATGCAGTAGGTGAACAAGAATTAAGTGTCATTATTAGAAAACTTGCATACCTTTGAGTATCACAGTCATCAGCCGGCTCTAAAGCAAGTGCTGAATCCCAGAACTTTTGCATCATTGTGTTTGCCATATCATTAACAGTTCCTGAACTACTTTCAACCTGAAGAAAGACATAAACAACTACTTAATCGATTACATTCATTGAACTTTCAACAGGGTGGAAAAGGAACACAAAACCAAGTAGCATTGCCAAAGAGGCAAATGATAGATTAATTTTTAGACATGAATACTAATACCACTACTTTTATAAGCATGCAATTGAAGTGGGAGCAGAAGGTTCAAGCAGTTGACATGATACTATTGGCTAATTCAATTTCCATGTACAACTAACATAATAACAAGCTTTCACCTTGATTCTTAGATATCATGAATTATTTTCCTTAGTGAATGTCAACTTCCCCTTACATATATTGACCAACTTTAACCCTCTGAATATTTCTTTATCGAAAAGCCATTTAACCCCTCAGCAGTTATGTGTAGCAATACAACTTGAGTAGAATCTAATCTATAAAGTACAAATCACTTTTGTGAAAAATTCTGTAATGATTCCTTAGATTGACCAATAGTTTGTACATAAAATCTTTTAACTCCTGTCTAAGGTTTTTTTTTTTTTTCTTAGTAGGCCCCCCAACAAAGGTCTCTAAGTTTCAGGATAGCGCATTTGTACCATCACGTAGAACATTTAGAGGCACTTCAGTGATGTCGAATACTACACTTGTTCTGAATCAATTCGAGATTGTACTCTACTTCAGTGAAATTCAGGGCCTAGTGGTGGAGATTTGTGGTTTCAGGAGGGTATGTCCCAACAGAAAAACGAGAAAGCTAATATGGATCAAATTTTCAAACCTAAATTTTACCCAAAGTAGAAAACTATGACGCAATCAAGAGCAACACACTTCTCTTGTTTACAAAATGTGTTAGACGAGCTTCTGTTATGAGGGAAAATTTATGTATAACAACAGAATAGAATAAAATCATATCATATTACTTAAAGGTAACTTCCCCATTTGAAGGAAGGATCAACATCTTCTGTATCAAAAGGAAAGACAGAAATCTAAAATTGCTTAATTCTGTAATGACTTTACCATAGAGATTGCCGCGTGAGTTATCTGCAGAACATCCACACATGCAGCAACAGATTCATCTGCTGCACAACAGATGTCAATAAATTTCAAATATGTGCATTAAAGATCTGTAGCTAAAGAAGTAATGACTCACCTCTGTCTAAGACAGGAAGATGCAAGAACTTCCCTTCATGCATTATATGCAGTGCATCAAGGATTGTAGTCTCTAATGTAGCACATTCGGGGTTCGGCGTCATTACCTTAGAAATTGATTGGGACAGTAAGTGTTGGATCAAGTTACTTATAAGGATGCTTATCTAATAAAAGTGAGTGATTGAGTAAAATTTTAATAATAAATAAGGATCATTAAAAATTAATAAACCTTTTCCACCAGAGTCAACTCAGGAGAAAGATTTTGTGCCACGACTCGCATTAAAATATCCTTTGAACTGCAGTCAGTCAAAAGCAAACATCACATACATTTATTTATTTATTTTAACATATATATATAGATATATATATATATAGAGAGAGAGAGAGAGAGGGATAGATGAAGAAGTACATCCGATTGCACAATGTTAATATATATGAATTGGGGGAAGAATATTACGTGAGTATCCCTTGAATCTTGTTCCCCATGACAATTATAACTGAATTAACCCGAAAGTCCCGCATCCTTTTTGCCGCAACATAGACAGGATCTGATGGGGATACAATTGCAACCCTGAAAACATAGAGCTACAACTTGTAAATGAAAACTAACTAGTGAAAATAAATCGGAAACAATAAATTGCATCCGTTCAACAAAGAGAACTAGATGGCAAGAGAATATACTTTGTGTTTTCACCAATGATGGTTGACAATGAAGGCTTGAACATTCGCTCCCTCAGAGTTTCCAGAAAAGCATATGGCGCTGCATTACATTACGGCAAACAGAATAATAAAAAAATATTTCATGAGATGTATTACATGTCAAAAACAAAGTGATAGAAACGTAGTCCCTCTATTAACTTAGGGCATGATCCTTATCAAACTTTAATGTAGGAAGCAACCTCCAATGACACATAAGTAACTCATAAGATTTCCAAACATAGATACAGACCAGAAAAATTGGCTCCCCACTGGCGTTCAACTCCTTCAACTGCAGCAGCAATGGCACTCCCCTGCTCAGCTGCCTTTTCCATTCTTGATATAGCATCATAAAGGCATTTTGTGATATCCAACAGGGCAATAACCTCACCATTCTCTACAACAGGAAGGTGCCTAAATTTACCTGTTAACAAGAACAAAAAAAATAAAAAGAGTGCTATACAAGTGAATGGGCTCGATGAAGTAAGAAGCACATATCAAAACAATACTTGTCAGATAAAAACTAACCCTGGATCATCTTCTGTAGAGCTTCCATGGCCAATGAGTCAGCATTAACAAAAATAGGATTCCGCGTCATGATCTTTGATACAATTGTCTGCTCCGGTCTCAATCCCTCTGCAATGACCCTACTGGCAACGTCCTAAAAGCATAAACTACAAGCAAAGTCAACACTCAATAGCTAGAAGTTCAGTTAAAAAGCACCAAAACCAACAGTTACAACATATGAACCTTGTCGGTCAGAATTCCAGAAAGCAATGCATTTGCATCAGTCAAAAGCACAGCATCCACACGCCGAGCAGCCATCCTCCGGCAAGCATCGGATACGGTGGTCCCCTCGGGGATTGTGAGGGCTTTCGACAACCTCAGCTTCTTCACTGTCCTCTCTCCACCAGCAGTCCTTTAAAAATTTTAACAAATAAACCAACTTTAGGTTCAAAATCACAGGCAAAACTTCCAAGACACTATTTTTCTAACCAAACTAAACCTTGTCAATTGTACCAATACGAAAAGAATCCATTTTTATTTCGAAGGAACCATTTTTGATGAAATGGGCAAAACGGGAAATGGAAAAGAAAGCTCACGCAAGGGCAGGAGGAGACGAGGGTTTGCTGGTGGTGCCATTAGAGATGGCTCCGTTCTCGCTTGGGACCGATTTCTTAGTGACGGTGGAGGGGCCGCGCTTCTGGGTGAGACTGGTCCTCCTCAGACCAACTTGGCTGCTCATCTCTCTCTGTAAATTAGGGCTCTTTTTGTTGTGGGTGAGTTTAATCTGAAGTAAAAAAAAAAAACCCTAATTAAGCTTCAGTGGTGGAGATGGAGATGGAGATAGACAAGAGAGAGGAAGACAAGGGTTGGGTGGCTCCAACCGTCTTCCTTAGCAGTTTGGTTTGGGGAAGAGAGAGACAAACAGGGTTTACCTTAATGGCCAATTCCCACCTGTTACTATTCAAATTAAACATACAATTTTAAAGCAGAGTAACCAAAAATTCACTGGACATTTAATAACACACGAGGTTCATTGCACCCGTGGTCCCTTTTTTTGTTTTTTGTTTTTTTTTTTTTTTTTGAACGGCTGAAATTTGAAATTTGATTGTATTGGTGAACCAATTAAGAGTAGAATAAAACATACACCGATATTTGTCCGTGAGATACGGCTTGTTGGTAAGTTCTAATTGTAATATTGTAAAGGTTATGGGTTCAATTCTCACTGACATATCATAGTTAGTAATTATAAGTGAATAAAATATGTACTTACGTCTTTTTTTAAATAATTCCGTACTTCATACTTTTGAAAAGACTCGTTAAATTTCTCATATTTTTGAAGTCAACAATACTCGTACTATACACAATTTTTATCTCTATCCTATTTTACCCGTATTATTGAACAAAAATGAATATAAATTAATATTTTTAAATTAAAAAATTAATTATTTAATTAATTATAAATATTTTGCCGAACTTTTCAACGAACTATTTAATGAAATGTCTGAATAATACACACACGTATTTTTTACGTATTATACACATCCCTTTTTTACTAACTATGGACATATGTAGGGTTGGGTGGGGTTACACTTTCTTAAAAGACTTGAGTGTTTTGGTGCCTATTACAAATAAAACTAAGCTACATTGATACACTTTCTAGAAAGACTAAGCGTTCTGGTGCCTATTATAAAATAAAAGTGTCTCACCGTTGAAGGGATAAATATATTCTGCTAGTCACTCATGTCGAGCAGACAATTGTGATACGTGAACGTTTAACACTTCTAAGAAGACTCATAGAGGCAACACTTATTTCTCATCTCTTTTCGTCTATTGAGGTGAGCTTTGCTTGTCTGAACTCGCCGAACTACTCTTAACACACCAAGCTAGCAATCACAACTTGCTGACTTCAAAGCCAAGTTAGGATGATGCTTAAAGTCTTATGAGCCAAGTCTCATACCAAAACCATTTTATGTGTCATTATTGGCCAAAGTTTCCTAATTGATCATCTAGCCATTCTATGAGCCAAGATAACTCTCCAATTGTGAATTCAAGTAATAGAAATAGGCAGAAGCTTTGATCTTCATGCAGAATACATTCATCTTCATGCATCTAACACATAAAAGATTAGAAATAGGCATTGTGATAGTAGATATACTCTGTAAGCAAGAGATTAACAATGTTAACTTGCATAGATGAAAATAGAGAGCTTTGATCTCCTCTATTCTTGTTTATCATGGGAAGGTTTTGGTTTGATCCCCCTTCTCTTTCATAATTGTTTACTTTTTGAATAAATTTCAATGAAGGGACGAGCGATGAAGGTGGGTGGGCACTTGTCGCCCCAAATAAGTTGTTATAGAGAAGCTAATATTGCATGATCCTCTATTAGTTTAAAAATTAAAAAAAATTAAAAAAAAAAGATAAATAAAAGGCAATAAACATCATCGTAGTGTAAGGGTCCTCGATGATCAAGCAAGCTTTTAAGGAAATGGCTAAGGGTTTGTAATTAGTCGGTGCATAATCTATATAAGTTGAGTTTGGAGTTTAGGATCCATATTCTTGGATTTGGTACCTACTAAGAGACACCATGCACATTTGAACCTACCCTTGAAGGAGTCCTTGGAGTACACTCGGGCAGTGAGCAATTTTTCGACTAGCAACCTTGAGAACGTTAGATATCGAAACTATTAGAAGGCCAAAGATCAATCGAGCCTTTTTTGTTAGCTAGAGCGAGTGACGATGTAAGTCGCATTGCCATCAGGGAAGAACCATAAAGGTTTGGGAAAACTAGGGTTTGGGTGCTGAAACCAGGAGGCAACATCTAGGGTTTTCGAAAAAGAAGAGGTTATCACTTTGCAAATTGCACTTGATCACATTTTAATTTGTAAAACAAGAAAAAGAAACCAAAAGAAAAAAAATTATTATGGTACAACAACAAAATTATTGGGAGCAATAAAGTATGTAGTTCCCTTTATTTTCATTCCTTCTAGTTGCAGAAAGAATCGGACCCTTGCAGATGCTTTTACCAAATGTCTCATCCACATACAATACTAGCAGACAGAATTGGAAGCCTTCAACACAGCCTCCATAAGCTATGAAAAGCCTCTCAAACAGATTAGCAAGAGGGATCAATTCCCAACACAAAAGAAGTGTCTGGGTTACTCTCCAAAACAGTTTCCTTATACCAAGATAACATGTAGAATGAATCTGCATCGAACCATAAATCTTTGCCTTAACCCTTTGCTTTGCTTTCAAAGCAACCTTGTAGGAAATATCAAACCCATATGTTGACTTGAACTTACACATAATTTCTCTTAGCTTCAATGAAGGTTATAGCTAACATCACATCAATGCATGTCTTGACAACCTTGGATCCAAAAAACTTCTGTTTTTGTGTCTCAAGTACACCTTTACAAGTATGTACATTATTTGACTCTTATATAAATGCATCAATTGGCAAATGATACAAGAGTACAAACATGCCAATCACAACCTTCATTTCTAATATTCGAACAAATTGTATGAACACGGTCCAAATTATTTCTCAAAAACACAAACTGGAAACCAATTTCAATTGCATACTTCCTAAGCTTCTCAAGGAACTCAACTGCATCATTGTTTGTACCTATTTTTCGCATGTCGACCTATTAAGTCCAAGCTGTTAGATGAGAGGAAGATTATAACATTTAATGATAATTATTGCGGTTATGTCAAATAATTATCACGGATTCTTGTTAAGATTCGCCGAGATTCATTATTTGGTATTTAACACCAATAAATGACATTACATACCAAATATAGGAGTAACGACGTTACATGAAACAAATTGGCATTTATGGACTAATTGGAAGCATTGAAGAGCAATATTTCATATTTATAGCTATATTAACTACCAAATCAAGGTGAATGAAGCCACAACTAGCAAGAAATTATGGGCATTTCTTCGGTCATTAAGACCGAAATATTCATTTAATTTAATTACTCTTTCTTCCTAAATATCATATATGTAATTTTATACAACCCTCTTAACTCATTGTAAAGGGTCCATGACCAACACAACTCAAATTCAAATACATCTACAACTTTTCTGCTATCTTTTATCTCGAGCCTAGTCAATTTTTATTGCTTTCTTTACCTTCTGCACTTTATATTTCCTGTAATTTACTCTTCAGTCCTTTAAGTTTCAAGCAATTTATATCTTGCATTTACATTCCGCTCTTTAATTTCCACATTTTACTTTCTGCAACCTATATCAAAAATCACAAAAAAGAGAAGAAGTAATGTTGGTGAAAACGCTGAAAGTCCTTGCAACGAAGGCAAGAGAACCTAGCGGCCAAGATGATTCCTTCCTCGGCCCACAGTCAATTGAAAGAAGTCAGATCACGCGCAAATCATATCAAAACCTCACTCGACCAATAAGCCTCGAGTTGGCACACCCGCGTATCAAGAAGGATGATTCAACTACAAGTCCCTCAGCCCTCATTTCGGCCAAGATAATTTTGTGGCAAACAACCATGAAACTTTTGCCCAATGTGATGAATATATGAACTCCACTCATCAGAAAAATAGGACTAGTGAACTTTAGTCCTAAATGCTTCACCTAAATAATTGTCTTCATCAAGAACCCCCGAATAATTATCCACTGAACACGTTCGGCTGTACAATAAAATTATATAATTAAATTATCATATTAAAATCTGTGTGAATTGAATGACAAACCAAAAACTGTGTGAAATTTCAACTACACAGTAATAATTCCCTCCTACATCAGCAACTTATTGCATAACAAGCACAGTAAAATTTTCATTCTCTTCTGGTGCACCGTACAACAATAAAATTCTACTTCATTCATTCAAAATAATAGAGAATTATCCAAAATATCTACAAAGGAAAGATAATTCTTCATTCCAAAATATAATTGTTCATACAACTACAATTCATATTGTTTCCTGAGTAAACTTCTAAAGCATTAAGAGTTCTTGGAATTCAAAACAAAGTAATTTTTTATGAAGGTGGAAAACCACTATGACTTTCCCCTTCAACCACAAATTCCTTGGCCAAGAACATGACTATTCTAGCCCATATATATCTACCATCTAAACTTCCTTAAGATTAGATTAAGAGTAGTTTAGAACAAAAACAAAACACTACTCTCATGTTATTTACATTGGTAGAACTCACCATATCCGTTTGTCAAAGTTATAGGCAGTTCTAGGCGATATCCATACTGTAAAGATAGAGTTGGGATGACTGGTATACTACTTTGTGGCTGGATGGAAGCACCTTATGTAATCAGCTCCACAAATGCTTGGGATGATGTGTCTATGCTTGAAAATCTAGCCTCTTTCATCCACTGACTCATTCTTTGAACTGCTTTTTGGTCCACCATCTTCAAGTTCTCTTCCATCAATGCAATTTGATCATTTCTAAACTTTTCCAGCTCTTCAGTCATCTTGTTCGCCCTTTCAGCAGTTTCAGATCTAATCCTTTCCTCCCACTTGGTAGCGTCAACCTTCTCCCTTTCAGCTTCATATCTTATTCGTGCATCCTCTAACTGTTGTTCCTCAAATCTAGCTTGCAACGCTTCTACAGTTCTTGAAACTCCCCTCTTTTCAGTATGAATGTAAGGAACATCCTGCTATTTAACTCCTGCTTCAAGCCCTCTCACTGATAGGAGCACAAAGTGTGACGTTTTTAATATGTATTTTCCCTCATTTGGCCAAGTTATTCTCTTAAAATTACTAACTCTAACATAGTTCCTGTTTTTAGGTACTTCAAGGTCGGAAATGGAGAAAAGAGGTGAAAAAGAGCATAAATTAGTGTAAAAGAAGGACAATTCATTTTAGAAACTTTCCTATTTCATCTTATGAAATATTTCCTATTTTGTTTTAGGGAACTTTCTTCCTTTAAATTTTCGTATTTCTGATTTTCTTGCTTTAAAGATATTTCATCACATTAAGAACTCTTGAGTGATGAAATCAAGGAAAACTTAAAAGAGAAGAATACTTACATAAATAAGGAAGAATTTAAGGAGATAAAAGGGAGTGTTTTAAGTCAATATTTATTCCAAATTATCTTATTTTCTATTGATTATAGACACTAATTAATTTTTTATTTTTCTTGATTATAGGAGTTCGTTGTATGCACGATTCTTGGAAGAAGAAATTAGTGCAATTCAAAAGAGAGGAATAATGGATGTATCTGGTCACTATTCAAGGGAAAGAAAAGGAGCATTACATAATTAACTCTAGAGATATCCAAGGAATATACCGTCAATCATGAAGGAGAAAAGAGATAAAAAAAAATTCAAGACTTTGTCATGAGAAAATCAAGGAAATTTGGAGATCATCTCTAGATGAATGACCATGATTGCATCACAAGAGATGATGATTCCGCTATAAATAGCAGCAACTCTTGAATCCAAAGCCATCATTTCTTCACGCAAAATTCAGTTCATTAGCCTAGCTCTCTTCTCTCCAAAACCCTCTCCAAAATTCAGAAAAAGCCCATTGTCGTGAAGAGATTTAGGACTACTCTAAGGCTGTTCGTGTTCTTGAAGGCCTGGCCCTGTGTTCTCTTGACGTTCTCCAAGCTTCCTTGAAGATCAAAATGTGTAATCCATGGCCCTCATTTCTGTTTTCGTACTCTTTAGTATTGAATTTCAGATTTTGATTATGAACTTTGTTATTGGAGTTGATTTTTGTTAAGAACGAGTTTATGTTGATAATTTTCAGATTCATTTCTTTATATTCTTGAGTTGTTTATGATATCTCTAGAATCTGATTTAGTGCCATCCTTTTATATCTTTAAGCATATGATTTTGGTTGAACAATGATCTGAATCTGTAGGTTAATAAAGCCAAATTTGTGTTCTAATTCACCTAATCGTTTTAGGGCAAAAATGGAAGTGGTAAAGGCTATGCAAAATGGTCGAGATTATGCTACATATTTCGTGCGTTTATAACTTCTTATGGATGCATACATGTTTGAATTCAGAATTCCAATTGCAATTAATGATTCATATTTAATGTTGATGGATGCTCTTCAATATTAACGTAATGTTTTATATAAGATATTTTAAGTTATGGACTTTTCCTAACTTAGGAGATTAAAAAGAAGAATTAAAGTGATACTCGATCTCTTCAGACTTGTACTTTGAATTCATTTCTGATATTTAGTGTTGACATGATTTTAGGTTGTATAGATTGAAACAACTCGTTACATGTTGATACAGTTTGAAAATTCTGATTTGAGTGTGAAGAAGTCGATCATTGTCGATAGTTTTGTTTGTTTTCATTTTTATTTTAAGTAGATTAGGAATCGAATTTCAAAACCCCTATTTTATTCTTTTATTTATTAATTGACATATTTGTATAGGTGTACCCTATAATCCCCGGACTAAACAATCCCTACTTATCCTATATAGATAACTACATTTTTACAGGGTTAAATTATGAGGCTATTTCAGCAGCATCACTCATCTACCCCAAGAACTTTAGCATATATATCTTCTCTTACTTGAGGGGTTATTTCAATATTCAACTTATTTTTTTCCTCATCAACATGTTCATAATCCATCTACAATATGACAGAGTATAAAATGACTTCATATCTTTACATTAGCATATGCAAATAAATTAAAAGTTGTCGGCAAACAAAATTTAACTACATATAAATCGTTGATATATAGTTTATGATTTATAAATACCATAGTTTATGGCCTGCCAACCACACTAAGCTATCTCTCATTGACATTGATGAGAACATTTAGTCTCATAAAATTAATGTACGCACAGCAGAAAAGAGTTTATAACATACAGTTACATGATCGGTTAATTTACTCATCCACATGTACAATTTAAAAAGCAGAAAATGTAGAAACTATAATCATGTTCTTTTTCTATAAGCTGATGTCATTTGAATGTATGCTTAGACTAATTTAACTGAATTATATATCTTTATATATTAAAATCTAGTTTGCATATATGGAATTTAGAAGGAGACTTATAATGAAACACATAATTAGTCATGTAATTGTTCGTAACAATAAGAACACATAAAAGTGTGCGTAGTTTGACATTTGAGGTGTGTCATAGTGAAAGCCATAACTAAAAAAATAAAAAAGCTAGAGAGACTAATTCTCACAATTGCCTTGGTAGATGCAGCATCAACATACTGATCTTTCGAACCTTTCTTAGTATGAGTCAATTTAAATGTCTCCCACCTGTCAGGTTTCTTCTTAACTTCATTTTCAACTTACTGCCATATCACAATTAAGAAAATTACAATCTATATTTATATCTAAATGCAATTTTTTGACAGAAATATTGCCTCGTATTAGCTTATTCTAACTAATTCTGTTGATGACACTCAGAAACCTGATTGAAAAATCAAATGCATTGCTGCGATTACTAACTGGAAGTTAAACTACATATTGTTCATATATCAATTTTATTGCAACTTTGGCCTAATAAAGAATCAGTGGAATATAAAAGGAGTAAATAAAAATAATACTAACAACATTCCGTCCAGTTGCAAAGAATAACAACATTCATCATATTTGCAATAGAAAACCATCTATGGTCTATATTGAATTCGAAACTAAAAAATTCAACCAATCATATTCAATCAAATTATAACAGATTTGTTGAGTCATACTATGTAAACTTTGAAGTTTACTTTTATCAACACTCACACATTCATACACAACAGTCAACAAGTCATTGTTTCTGTACTATGATGCATTGTCCTTTGAGAATGATTACTCACATTTATGGCAGTCTTTCTCTGTCAAAAATGATGAGTAATAAATTATGTTACTTATAATCTGAGTTCAAAACACATAGTGATAGTTTAATTTAACTTGACTAGTATTTTCAATACCTGAGTATCTTCCTCATCCAAATATTCAACAAACTCCTTCTATTGAACTTTATCCGCTAGTTCATGATTGCAATTAAAGTGTCGAGGAGTCCCTTGATTTAGTACCCAATATTTCTGCTTCAATAGTGCCTTGTGCTGCTTCCAACGGCCTTGAAGTCTTTTAAAAACATAGCTTTTTATCACAGATTTTCTAGAAGCCGTATGTGGATCCGACCAATCAATAGTACCCTACATTTAATTCAAAGTTTCAGATTAGGATAGATTTACATTTCGTGTAATACATAAGTGAAACAACATAAATCATTAAGTTGTACCTTCACCCGTTCCCATGCCTTTTTATGACTGTCACTTTTTAAGTGACGCTAATCAGTAATATTAATAGGGTAAAACCCACCCTCAGCAGCTAAACAGCCAATGAAATTTGAGAAATGCACACACTTCTTTCTCGGCCACAAAGGCGCCCCAAACTTGTCCCACTTGATTCTTTCTCTGACTCCATGTTCTCCTCAATGAATAATGTTTGAAACTATGGACTTTTTTGTGTCACTTACATTGCCTCCTACATTTGTGCCTTCATGGACTTCATGTTGAGCGTCAAACAGACCTCCTACATCTTGTATTTTGCTATCATCAAAAGCCACATTGTTATGAAGTTGTGGTTCGTTTATGTTGTCCACTCCAATATCTTCATAGTTAAAACGCTCATCATTGTTGTAATTCAGCATTCCTATAAAACAACAAGGACAAACTAACCAATTAAAACAATCAAACTAGAATCAGCTATATGGCATTGGCATAAAAGAGAAATAGATGTATAATTGATTTGAGTATATCACCAAACAACCCAGAACATAAGAATATCATTAAGTCACAGGGGAAAACTCGGCAAAATTCAAGATGATCAAAAAGCCTAAAGAAAAAACCAAGTTAAATTTATATACAGCACACTCTCAACAAAGTATCTGTTACTAGACCAAAGTATACCTTTAGTTGCGATTCAGACTTGTCATCCAATTAACCATAAGTGATGAAAATCATCTGTCAATTTACCCTAATACAAATATCCAAGCATATTATTTTTTTCCCATCCAAACAAAGAGAAAACTAGGGCCGGGCATTTTAGGCCGAAAACCCAAAAACCCGGACTGGATCGATCCAGACCGTCAGGTCCGGGTCGGGTTTTGAGAAAATAAAATAGACAAAAATAAAAACCAGGACCATTTGCCTTTAAACGGGCCGTTCCCGGGCCCTGGTGTCCATAATCCCCAAAGCCCGAAGATGAGCCCGATTAACTATAACCCTAATTTCTGACTTTAGTCAACATTTCGCAGCCATCCCCGAGACCCTGAGCATTTCTCAAACACTAGTTGTCGGCTTGACCTCAGTTCTTCGAACCCAGTCGAACCTCGATCCATGTCGATCCCAGTTGATCAGTTCTTCGAACCCAGTCGACCCTGGAAACCGATCAGTTCTTTGAACCCAGTCGAACCTCAAACCTAGTCGATCCCAGTTGATCAGTTCTTCGATACCCAGTCAAACCTCGATCCCAGTTGATGCCTTGAAGTCTCGAACCCAGTCGAAGCCTGGAACCCAGTCGCAATCAGTTAAACCCAGTCGACCCAGTCGAAGCCTTGACATCTTGAACCCAGTTGAACTGTTGAAGGATCGAAGTCTTGAACCCAGTCGAACTGTACGACATCAAATCCGAGCTAATCGACAATTATCTAGTACGGTGGTACAGCCCCGAAAGTCTCAATAAGTCTCTCTCTCTCTATCTCTCAAACTTGGTAGCTTTTGATTTGGGTCGTAATTGATTTGGCCATTTGGGGTTATCTGATTCCACTTTGTTGTTTCTGGGTATAAGGATTCAAGATTGATTTTGATAATGCCTGAAGCAGCAATGGAACCCGAAGCAGCTGCAGTTATTGGGGACGAGTTGGTGGTGGCTTCTAACCAGTCTGAGGGCGGTGATTATAGTAAGCCGGCAGGTGATAAAGCTTGTTTGCTGGACACCATTTGCTGGCAACAGTTGGAGGCTTGGAAGCAAAGTAATGTGGTTTGAAACTTTGTTAGTTTACTTGGTTTGGAACATTATTTGCCCATTTGGTTTGGAATTTTATTTGGTCTGGAACTTTGATCATGACTTGTATTTAAACTATGAAACTTCATTTGTTTGTAGTTTTGTACTTTGTAACTTTGAAGAAGCTATGAAGTTTTAATGTTATTTTCTTCATTTGCTTAGTTTGTGATTTGTATGATTTTATATTGTTCTTCTAAACCAGAAAATTAGAAACATGATGAAACTGTGGAGAAAATGAAGACAAGAAAAATAGGACTTTTGGGCCCGAAGACCCGGCAGGACCTGCTCGGGCTTGTATGGTCCAGTCCTTCATAGTCCCTATAACTGAAAATCATTATTTGAGCCCGACCCCAAAAAAAGGGGCTTGGTCTCGAGCCTAGCAAATTGACATGCAGTCTCGGCCCGTGTCCAGCCCTAGAGAAAACCATTTAAGAATTAAAAACCCAAAAACGATTCTCAAGGAAATTAACCTTAATACTCATATTGTAGAGAAAACTCACGATTAATTTGAGGATAATTACATAGATCAGTTATTAATATACACTGACAGGACCTACCCCGAACTTCACTCTAAAATTCGAGGTGGCCATATGAGACCCACCTTAGAAATAACTTTACCAAAAATTACAGTAAGTCACCCCTAAAAATGGACTACCCAAAACCTAAAGAAATAAATTCACACTTCTAATAAACCTTCTTTAATCTTCTGGAGCCATCTGGCTCCCCACAACACAACAACTCCACAATAACCAATTCAAAGTGGAAATAACATATTCTTAATTACACCAAGGTAACTTTCAAACTTTAAGATACTTAATCCACAGGTTATCAGAGCAATCTAAAAGAGGAAAAAAATGAAAATAGTATACAGGTAGGTTCAACAATTAACCTACAATATGACAACAATAGCAGGAGATGCTATACCCCGAATCCTACCATGCCGAACCAGCTACTCTGCAGACTGGGCATTTGAAACCGAAGGGCCGAGGGGAAGTAAATAAAAATGGTAGCATGAGTGAACAAAGACAATTGTAAAGAAGAGAGAGTTTATACTTTCCCACATGTATTCCTTTATAAAAACCAATGCATGCAACATCTGTAAAATACATTTCTTTAAGCTCGAAAACTGGTGAGAACATACCAGCCCCTCTGGTCAAAAGAAAACGGACTAGCCCCGCTAGTTAAGTAAGAATAGAGTATGGGGAAGAAGTCATCACCATATGAATAAAGGAGCCGTCTAGGCTCGGGTCGGAGTGTCCCACACTCTTAAGCATCCCATGCTCTGCTCAACTCACCCCCAAACACAGAGAAAGCGGGGAGGAATACTAATAGGCTATCTAGCAATAAAATAATACGACCCATGTATGGTGGGTTAAAATTACGAAAATCGAAAATCAGAAGGGCTTCCCCAATGTCTCGCAAGAATAGAAAAATATATATCACTGACGTGACCCTGTACGCCAAAATATTCTCGAATTCATAAATAAATAGGCGAGGAATAATAGATGAGTAAATTTCTATCGAAAATCTCATTTTTGAAAACCTTTCAGAAATTCAGAATCAACGAATGAAAATATAAATAATTCCAAAAAACACCTCGACTAATGTATTATCGAAAAACAAACAATAACCATGTTATCCAAATCGAGCATAGAAAATAATAAATCGAAATCATGCTAGAAGCATTCAACAAATAAAAATGTGATAATCCGAAATTAATAGAATATGCTCGAGAAATTTCATGCTGAATAGTAAGGCATTAATTTGATAAAGTAAATGCATGCATCATTTCTTAAAATAAAAGTTCACTCACGGTATACAGCTAATGTGGTATCCATGCTTAAGGATCCTTGTCGAGCGTGAGTCGGTACCTGGTCCTGTACACAATTATTCGTGACAGGACCTGACCTAGAATTCCCCCCTGAAATTTCGGGTGGCCCTGCGGGGTCCACTTTTCAAGAAAATTCAACAGAACTTTCCCCATAAATGAACAACCCTAACCTGCAAAGAATTCAAATTACACTTCTAGCATATCGTCCTTATACTTCTGGAGCCATCATACTCCCCAAAACCAACAACTCCATTTCCATAATAAACAATTCTCATAGGTTATCAGAGCAATTCTAAAACAAATGAAAAGAGGATAAAGATCGATAAATCCTACAATGCGGGAGTAGTGCTAGCTATGTCTCAACTCCATGTACGCCCGATCTCGACTAATATCGCCTACAAACTGGGCATTTGAAAACAAAGAGCCCAGGGGAACGTAATTTAAAAAACAAATTAGAGTGAGTGGACAAAAATAATTAACAATATAATTTAATTTAACGAAACTTTAATACTTTCCCATAATTTGAAATATTTACAAAAATTTCGATGCATGCCACATTTATAAAATATATTTCTCGCAACATGAAAACTCGTAAAAACAGACCAGCCTCGCCTGTTAGAAGAAATCGAGCTAGTCTCGCTAGCCAAATAATAATATCATACAGGAAAGAACAATTATCACCATACGAGTATATCAGAGCCCCTCAAACCATACCCTCGACTCCCTCACATATAACTTATATGAGGAGGATAAATAACAACCTCTACTACTCACGTGAGGAGGAGAATAAATCACCTCGACTTCACCCACAAACACAAAGTAAGTGGGAAGGAGACATAATAACCAACTCAAGTATGGTGAAGGAAAATAATCCAAAAACTTGTAAATCCATAAAGCTTCCCCAATTCCTAGCGAAAAAAATATGTATATTCCAATGACATGGCCCCGCACGTCAAAATATTCTCAAATTCATAAACAAGTTGGCGAGAATAATAAGTGTAAATAATTTCCTCGAAAATCTCATCTCCGATAATAGTCCAGAATCTCAAAATTGACGAATAAAATATAATATTGAATTACGGAAATCACCTCAGAAAATAATTCATCGAAAATCACATAAATCCCATTTTCAAATAATAATCATATATCGGAGATAAATATCGAAAGCTCGATATCCAAAAAAATAGTATCACAAATCTATTTCTCAAATCATAATCGAGATAAATCATAATTAATCTCCAAAATCAATTCATATTCTCAAAAACAAATCATAAATCCAAATTCGAGCATAATAAGTTCATATCCGAAATTCATATGGAAAAACTAATACCAAAATTATAATCCAAAACAAAATATTATGCTTGCTAAATAAAACCATAATTAAATAAATAAATAATTTCGAAATAAATGCATGCATAATTATTTAAAATAAAAGTCCACTCACAGTATACGGCTAAACTTACCGTTTATTCGAAGTTTCTTCCTTGTGATTTCTCCTCATGTCCTGTATAAATAGAACGCTTGTAAATAAATAATTACATGACAAAAATTTAAATATACGATAATTAAATCAAATTCCTAAACGTCTCATTTTATCTTAACTCTCTCAATTCTCTTTGATATCCATCTAAACTTCATTAAATTCATATGCATCCACTCTTCATTAATTATGTGATTTAATTAGCTAAAAATAAAATTTAGGTCACTGTTCACCCACCGTCACTGTTCACGCGGCTGCCAACTCCTCCGATGGTCACCAAATTTTGACAGGACTTTTATCTCAACCTCCTAAGCAATTCTCTTTACTATTACAAAGCCAAAAAACGACTAGAACTATATGAACAATTAAGAAAACAGTAAAATCCGAATAGTACCCAGAAATTCAAACCTTCGATTCATGTTCCACACTTCAAATTTGATCAAGAAACTTTAAGAGATGCTTGTATGATCCAAGAGCTCCAAGACCCAGAAAGAATCATCGGTGGAGGTGGCCGAAAACTCAAGTTCCGACAAAAAATCCAAGAAAACAGCAGTAGCATCCTCTTCTTCTCCTTTCTGCACCTTCCACAGTTCAAATTATGCTACCAAATATACCTAGAAATGAAGAGAAGGAAGAGAGCTTTCCAACGACATCTTATACGTCAAAATTCGTCGACGGATGAAGGAGTTATGGCCGAAAGAAGGTGAAGAGGTCGGAGAGGAAGAGGGAATCGGGGAGAGAGAGAAGTGACTGGGTAGGTTCTGACCTACCCACAGTAACTTTACATATTTATACTAATTACTATGAACAGTAACTTTCGTATTTCGTTTATAACTTCTGCATGCGAACTCTAATTTTTATGAACAAAGTATGCGCGCGCTCGGTTTAATGTTCTCTACGACTTTCATGAAGAAAACTTTCTCAAATTTTGACCTGAACAAAAAGTCATCTTTTAGGCCCATAAACAGTCAAAACGGAGTCAAAAATTAAAATAAATCTAGTTTACCGTCCAAAAGACCCGTAAGTCTATAAATTTAGGTTCGGATCGAAATAATTTGTGCATAAATAATTACAGGATGGAAAATAATTTTTACGATGATTAAAATTCAATCCCAAATCCCATAATCTCATATGCTTCAATCATCTTCGATATCCCTCCAAACTTCACCAAACCTCAAATGTTAGTTCTACAACATTTAGAACTAACATTAAAATGATTTAACTAGCCAGAAATCGCAATTAAAAAGTTGCCCTACCCCGCCGCCGCCGCCCTGTCACAGTCACCGCCACTAGCTCCAATGGACACCAAAATTTAGCTGCAGCACCTACTCAACAAACCCAACTACTTTCTCAACTGTGACAAAGTCAGAAAATGAGTAGAAGTATCTCAACAATTAAGCAGAAGGTTGAACCCGATTCGTGAATAGTGACCCAGAATTTCAAACCTTCGATTCTTCCTTCACGTTTCGATTCTAGGGGCAAAAGCTTTAGAGAGGATGGTCTAAGTCTCAAGCTGCTTCTGATCGGCCAAGTTTGGTCGATTTTGGTGGCCGGAAACTGGAGAATGAGGCATTGACTCAAAATGGGGCCGTTGAGTTCTTGGCCTTGGGTCTTTGTTTTCCGGCCAAGATGCCGTGATTTTCCACCGTGGGGAGGTTGGGTACGGGCAGGGGAGTCAAACGATGCCAGCCATATGCTCCCAGGTGGCCAGAGGAGGAAGCTGCAGTGATGAGGCTGAAGAGAGATAGTGACGCGGAAGGGGAGAGAAAAAAAACGCGGGGGAAGGAGAGAGAAAGAAAAAGTTACCCGGCCTTTCGTATTTCACTTATAACTTTGGCACACGAACTCTAATTTTTACGAACCACATATGCATGCGCTCGGTTTAACGTCCTCTACAACTTTCATGAAGAACATTTTCTCAAATTTTGACATGAACAAAAAGTCAACTTTAAGGGCCACTAAAAGTATCGAAACAAAGTAAAAAGTGAAAGAAATTATCATTTACCGTCCAAGTGACTAGTAAACCGGTAAATTGGGATATGGGACGTGATATACACGTATCATATAAATCAATTTATATTAACATTTATCTGTTACAATATAAATCACGATTAATTACATTAATTATTTATTAATGGACTTCTAAATATATACTCTTTAGTCTTTATCATAGAAGTCGAACGACCGTAATTATATTCTACCATATAAATAAAATCAGGATGAATTACATTAATCACTTTTTTTTTTCAATACAATCACTTTGTTAATTGCATTAATTATATTAATCACTTATTAAAGGATTTCTAAATTTATAAATTTTTTAGCGTTGAAATCAAATTAACCATTGTTTTCAAAAAATATATGTCAACCACAATAGTCAATTCCACATAATTCAAGTTAGTTTCTAAATTTACATTCAGATGATGTTATCAATAAATCTAATATATTACATTTCATTTTCAAATTGAAGACTAAATCATCTGTGATGCACCATTACATGCTCTGACCCAAGTCCCGCATCAAGTCTTTCCTGTTGAATTTGTGGAATATGAGCATTTATCAAATTTTTGGTAAATATAATTTAGTCCCTAATTCGAATTCTCAAAATCTAATTAATATGGTATACTTCTTACCTAGTCCACATTGACATTGGCCATGTCGTTCGTGCAATTGTGACGTCTTCTTCATCATTGCCCACATGAGTTATAAGCTGAGGCGCGTAAGGCTCTGGATCAAGATCGATACCCATATCAAAATAATCCCTTAGTTTTGTCTTTACAACAAATTCTAGTCTGTTTCAATGGGATCTTTTACATAGAAAACTTGTAGTGCTTGAGTTGCAAAGATAAACATATCTAGAGGTGGAAGCAAGTGATTAAAGTTTGCCAAGATGAAACCAAATTCATCCTTCTTAAACCCACGATGTCACGCCCCGAATTTCGAATAATAAATTCAAATCCGAATCATGAATACAACTAAACAAATCACGTCCTAAATTTTTTTCTCAAAACCAATATCTCATAAACCATAACACAAACCTCGTAGCAAACTATCTCTCGAGTCAATTATTACAATACTAACATAAATAAAATGTTTTGTTCACAAGAGTCTACAAAACACACCAAAATAGACCAAGTGCTGGTCTCAACCCTGCTGTCCTACGCAGCTCGCTCACCACCCTGATTATCCTGACCTGCAGGATTATCCGCTACACCATTTGAATAGTGTACCGGGATTGCAACAACACAAAACCCGGTAAGCTTTCTGAAAGCTCGTGTGAGTAAATAAGAATGAATGGTTGATTTATTAGACCACAACTCATTTATCTCAAGTAAACATCCAACAATCTCAACAACCACAAGAAACATCAATCCAACACACATGGAACAACATGGAACACATATCCACAATCACCAAATCACAACTCTCGCCACTTTGGCACCTAATCACAACTATAGCCACTTTGGCCCCATGTTAGAGCTCTAACTGCCTCGTTACCTCTGACACCTTGGCCCAGGGTCAAGTAACGGCACCTCCAGGTTACTCAGTAACCCGCGAACTTTGGACCATTTCATGTCCTCAGAACAATATATCCCCGTTATTATTTAACGGTCGAACTTTGGACCTCCCTGTCCTCAGAACACATACACTCCGGTTATCATTAACCAAAGATCCTTGGACCATTCGATCCTCAGAATCCTATGTTTCTCTACCTTCTATTCAACTTACAAAATCAACATGCTTATCACCAACATTTATCAAATATTAACAACATAATAAAATCATACTATCAACAATTATCAACAACATATTATCACAATTCCACACCTCAATGTCACACCATTCAATATATAATCACGTAAATATATATATACGTAACCATCCACACATGAATGATCACTAATACCAACTATACTTCACACGATGCAAAATCAAGAAATTCATTTTTAATATACTTTAAAACACATTTCTTAAAACCATTTTCTCACACATAACAAATAAATTGGGAAATTAAGGAAATTCGGTTCGTAAATGAACCAAGTGAGATTTACTCACCTCTAAACTCCCGCTGCGTCTTCTTACAGCCCAAATACGATTCACAATCGTCCGCTAACAAATCCGTCAAACACCTAATCAAAACGATAATTAACTTAGCGTATAATTTCAAAAACACACTTATATGAAGATCCAACGGTCGGATCTTCACCCGTGACCACACAAGGTCACCGAGAAAGTCCTACGCTCATTATATCAAAACTACAATTCTATCGGACGGTCCAAACTTCATAGATCACAAATCGAGCGATCGAAACCAATCGAAATCGTAAAATTCATAACTAATTCATACGATATCCAAAATTCGCATGCTATATATCAAAATGATCGTATCGACATGTAGAATCTAAAAATGAGCAGAAATTGCTCATGATACTCCCAGAGGTGGCCGGAAAGGGCCGCCGGAGTTTAGGGCAGAGCCGCCGCCGACCACTACCAATGGTGTAGGGGCCGAGCTTATCCCCTTCGTTTCATCATTTTGAGCAACTTTCATAACTAACACGAAGTGAGAAAATGAATGGAAGTGGTCGAAAATACCTAAAAACAGTCCGATTTGCCGGAAAACTGAAATTTTCTGATAGTTGCTCCGTTCGACGTTAAAAGCTTCACTTCTGGTCTGGGTCTTTTTGCTGCGTGTTCTACTCCTTAATACGAGTTCAACGAGATAAAGAACTCAAGTTTTCGTGGCCGGAGCTAGGAGAAATCGCCGCTGGTTCGTTTTAGGGCTCGGATTGAGTTTTGAGTTCCACCGCCGTGTAGCCGCCACGAGAGGGGAAACCGTGACCACCAGTCGACTCACAGGGAGGAGTAGAGTCGATCTGGGCTTCGTTTCACCTCAAACGGTGGCCGGAGCTGTGAGAAAGAGGCCGGCGAAAATTTGATCTGTTTTGGGCCGACGGAGGAAGAGAGAGAGAGAAGATGAACAGTAACCCGTGGTTTCCTTTTTTGGATATTATGCTATTTTAGGATATTTCCGGAAAAAGTAGCCTATATATACCCGAAATGGAAACTTTTCCAAATGCCATAACTTTCTCATACGAACTCCGATTCTTGCATTCCGCATATGCACGAACTCGTATCGAAGAGCTCTACGACTTTCATGAAGGAAGTTTCCTCAAATTCCTTACGTATAAATAAGTCAATTTTAATAACTCTAAATAACATTAAATTTCGATACTAAAATCATTCGAAACCAAATTTCTCAAATAACGACATTCGAATCACACTCACAACTCATAATTCATATAATTTGAGAAATATTGAATTACGAAATATTTAACTGAAATTTCGGGTCTTCACAGTCTACCCTCCTTAAAGGAATTTCGTCCCGAAATTCAAGCAAACTCATCAACAAATAGTAGTGGGTACTTAGCCCTTATGTCAGACTCTAACTCCCATGACGCATCACCCTCATCATGATGAATCCACAACACCTTAACCAACTCAACTTCCTTCCTACGAAGCCTCTTCGTGGACCTATCCAAGATACGAACAGGTTCAACAACGTAGGTCACATCCGGACTCACCTCGATCGTTCCGTGATCAATCACATGCGACTCATCTTGAATGTACCTCCTAAGCATGGACACATGGAAAACATTGTGTACACCGGCCATGCTAATAGGTAAAGCAAGCCGATATGCCAATTCTCCGACCCTTTCCAAAATCTCAAAGGGTCCAACGTATCTCGGTGCCAATTTCCCCTTCCTGCCAAATCTCACCACACCTTTCATAGGTGAGACTTTCAAGAATACTTAATCACCCACCTCAAAGTCCAACGGTCTCCTTCTAAGGTCGGCATAATTCTTTTGTCTACTCTGTGCAGTACAGATCCTGTCTCGGATGGTAGTAACCTTCTCTGTAGTCTCCCGAACAAGCGCAGGACCCAACAGCTGTTTCTCTCCAACATCCGCCCAACAGATAGGAGTCCTACATGGCCTACCATAAAGTGCCTCATATGGGGCCATGCCGATACTAGAGTGATAGCTGTTATTGTAGGCAAACTCTACCAACGGCAGATGATCCGCCCAACTTCCCTTGAAGTCCAAAACACATGCTCTAAGCATATCCTCCATCACCTGGTTCACCCTCTCTGTCTGCCCATCAGTCTGTGGATGAAATGCAGTGCTCATAGCCAAAGATGTGCCGAAAGCCTTATGGAATCTACGCCAAAATTCCGAAGTGAAACGAGCGTCCCGATCAGAGACGATCGATACAGGCACACCATGAAGCCTCACAATCTCATTAAGATACAACTTACACAAAGCATCACCTGAGTAAGTCTTTGCCACATGAAGAAAGTGTGCTGACTTTGTCAATCGATCAACAATCACCCAAATAGAATCATAACTTTGTCTGGACCTAGGCAATCCAGTCACAAAGTCCATGGAGATCTCTTCCCATTTCCATACTGGAATCGGCAAAGGTTTCAACATTCCCGCAGGCCTCTGATGCTCTGCCTTCACTTGCTGACATGTAAGGCACCTGGATACATACTCAGCCATGTCCCTCTTCATCCCTATCCACCAAAACTGTCTTCCTAGGTCCATATACATCTTAGTACTCCCTGGGTGTACCGTATATCGAGATCTATGTGCTTCCCGCAGTACCTCCTCCTTGAGGTTATCACCGCCCCGGACATACAATTTCAATCGAAATCTCAATCCACCATCAGTTCCAACTGTCCACTCTGATGGACCTTCCTCGTTGGCATCAAGGATAATCTCCGAAATCACCATTTGAGCGAACTCATCATGTGTCTGACTCTGAATGATCCTGGAAATCAAGGTCGGCTGTAAAGTGATACTACCGAGAAAGATTCCCTGTCCTTCTCCTGTGGGTATAAGGTCAAACTCAGATACAGTCTCTAACATATGCCACTCCTGAACCATAAGTGACGCTATGATCCCTCGGGGTTTCCTGCTCAAAGCATCCGCCACTACATTGGCTTTTCCGGGATGATACTCCAAGGTGAAATCATAGTCTTTGATGAGCTCCATCCATCTTCTCTGCCTCATGTTCAACTCCTTCTGGGAGAATAGATACTTCAAACTCTTATGATCAGAAAAGAGTTCGAACTTCTCACCATAAAGATAATGCCTCCAAATCTTCAAGGCAAACACCACTGCAGCCAGCTCTAGATCATGAGTGGGGTAGTTCCGCTCATGCACCTTCAACTGTCTAGAACCATATGCTACTACACCCCCATTCTGCATCAACACACAACCCAAACCCTGATGAGATGCATCACTGTAGATAACTAACCCACCGCCACTAGATGGGATAGTCAACACTGGAGCTGTAGTCAATCTAGTCTTCAGCTCACTAAAGGTCTTCTCACATTCATCTGTCCACACAAACTGAGTATCCTTCCTTGTTAACCTAGTCAAAGCCGAAGCTATACTAGAAAACCCTTCAATGAATCGCCTGTAGTATCCTGCCAAACCAAGGAAACTACGGATCTCTGTAACTGTAGTGGGGCTACTCCAACCCATCACTGCTTCAACCTTCGAAGGATCCACAGAAACTCCATCCTTCGAAACTACATGACCAAGGAACTTGATCTCCTTTTGCCAAAACTCGCACTTCTCAAACTTTGCATATAACTTTTCTCTTCTCAGAATTTGCAGAACAATCCTCAAATGCTTCACATGCTCGTCAGACGACTTTGAATATATCAAGATGTCATCAACAAACACCACCACACACTTATCTAAGTAAAGACTGAATGTGCGGTTCATCAAGTCCATGAATGCTGCAGGTGCATTAGTTAGACCAAAAGGCATGACAAGAAATTCATAATGCCCATACCTGGTCCTAAATGCCGTCTTAGAAATATCTTCATCCTTCACCCTCAACTGGTGATATCCAGATCTCAAATCAATTTTGGAGAACACCGTAGTCTCCCTAAGCTAATCGAACAAGTCATCAATCCTAGGCAAGGGGTACCTATTCTTGATGGTCACCTTGTTCAGCTGTCGATAATCCACACATAACCGAAGTGAATTATCCTTCTTCTTCACGAATAATACTGGCGCGCCCCAAGGAGATACACTAGCTTGTATGAACCCTTGTGCAAGTAATCCTTCAATTTGAACCTTCAACTCCTGAAGTTCAGCTGGAGCCATCCGATAAGGTGCTCTCGACACCGGTGCAGTACCTGGTATCACATCAATGGAGAAATCCATTACCCTTTTCGGAGGAAATCCTGGTATCTCCTGGAACACATCAGCATACTCTGCCACTATCGGAATCCCTACAATTTCTGAAGTGCTATTCACTGATTCTATGTGTGCCAAGATCCCTGCCCTCATGGCAACGTCAGATCTCAGGCATCGATAATGAAACACTGGTTGCCCAGGGGCATGAAAAGACACAATCATTCTAAAACAATCAATCACTGCATAGTTCGGACTCAACCAATTCAAACCTAAAATCACATCATACGTGTGATCCGGAATCACAATCAAAGATGCAGTGAACTCTCTACCACAAATTGCAATAGGGCAATCATCACAAAACATGCTAAGCTCAAGAGATACGCAAAGAGGCGATGTAACACATAAAGGTCTAGTAAGCGGTATAGCAGTCAAACCCAAAACATCTACCACAGAACTAGATATGAACGAGTGGGAAGCACCCGTATCAAACAGTACTCTAGCAAGATAGTTATAAACGGATAAGGTACCTTCCACCCCGGTGCCTCTCTGGCCGATGGCAAATACTCTGGCTGGTGCTGGAGGTAAGGTTCTCTGCTGGTTACCCTGTCCTACAATCTGAGGTTGAGTACAGTTCCTGGCAATATGTCCAGTCTGTCCGCATCGAAAACATGCTCTAGGCCTGAGTTTAGGGCAAGTCCTAGCAAGATGACCCAACTCATTACAGCTATAACACCTCATAGGGGCTGCTGGTGCTGCTTGCCTGATAGGTGGTGCCTGAATAGGGACAGGTGCTGCTGCTATCCTGGCTGGAGCCTGATGATGAAAATAAGGCCGCTGTCTCTTCCAGAGCCCACCTCTATAATCTCTGGACCCACTACTCCCTGCAACAGCCTTCCCTTTTCCCTGAGAATCTCTCTCAACTGTCTGCTTCTCCTTGTGGATCAGATTCTGCTGTTCAATGATCAGGGCTTTAGCTAAAATCTGCTCATTTGTCTTCAGCTCCATAATGGCCACATCTCGCTCAATAGAGCCATTCAACCCCCGCTGAAACTTCTTAGCCGGGTCTTCAGCATCTAATGGTTTTACAAACCGATATAGCCTGGAGAACTCTGCCTCATATTCTCTCACATTCATCTTCCCTTGAGTAAGCGAGAGAAATTGCCTCTCCAGCTGTTCCTTCACCGATTCTGGGAAGTATTTCTCCCTAAAGATCCTCACAAATCCATCCCAAGTCATGGTAGAAACATCAATAGTCCTCTGAATGCAATTCCACCACACCCTAGCCTCATCTTTGAGCATGAAAGTGGCTAGCTTCCTCTTCTCTATCTCATCACAGATAATCAACTCAAAATAGGTCTGCAAATCCTCGATCCATTGATCAGCCACCATATAGTCTGTGCCTCCCACAAATTTAGTTGCTCCCAACCAATTAATGTCCCTCGCTAACACTAACAGACGAGCGGGATCATTAACCACAACCTCAGGTGGAACAGGTTGCTCCACAAACGGTGCCTCCACCTCTTCCTCATGTACTCCCACATGTGGAATCTCACCCCTACCTCGGCCTCTACCTCTACCTCTGGGTCTACCTCGACCCCTACCTCTGTCTCCCACAATATCCATTACCTAAGGAGCATAGCATACCTGGTTAATACATGTATACACTTAAATCAAAGCATAAGTAAATACAAGTCCATATTAACCAAGCTACTAACACAAAGAGGTTAATTCAACTCCTATTACGTCCTAACGTTCTAGACAACTCCCAACACTCCCACATACCCAATGAAATTGTTAATACCGAAGACCACCCGATGGGGATCAGCTGCAGATGGGCCATCACTCGGAAGGTATTAACTTATCACTAAATATGTACCTTACGCTCTGATACCAAACTGTCACGCCCCGAATTTCGAATAATAAATTCAAATCCGAAACATGAATACAACTAAACAAATCACGTCCTAAATTTTTTTCTCAAAACCAATATCTCATAAACCATAACACAAACCTCGTAGCAAACTATCTCTCGAGTCGATTATTACAATACTAACATAAATAAAATGTTCTATTCACAAGAGTCTACAAAACACACCAAAATAGACCAAGTGCTGGTCTCAACCCTGCTATCCTACGCAGCTCGCTCACCACCCTGATTATCCTGACCTGCAGGATTATCCGCTACACCATTTGAATAGTGTACCGGGATTGCAACAACACAAAACCCTGTAAGTTTTCTGAAAGCTCGTGTGAGTAAATAAGAATGAACAGTTGATTTATTAGACCACAACTCATTTATCTCAAGTAAACATCTAACAATCTCAACAACCACAAGAAACATCAATCCAACACACATGGAACAACATGGAACACATATCCACAATCACCAAATCACAACTCTCGCCACTTTGGCACCTAATCACAACTATCGCCACTTTGGCCCCACGTTAGAGCTCTAACTGCCTCGTTACCTCTGACACCTTGGCCCAGGGTCAAGTAACGGCACCTCCAGGTTACTCAGTAACCCACGAACTTTGGACCATTTCATGTCCTCAGAACAATATATCCCCGTTATTATTTAACGGTCGAACTTTGGACGTCCCTGTCCTCAGAACACATACTCTCCGGTTATCATTAACCAAAGATCCTTGGACCATTCGATCCTCAGAATCCTACGTTTCTCTACCTTCTATTCAACTCACAAAATCAACATGCTTATCACCAACATTTATCAAATATTAACAACATAATAAAATCATACTATCAACAATTATCAACAACATATTATCACAATTCCACACCTCAATGTCACACCATTCAATATATAATCATGTAAATATATATATACGTAACCATCCATACAGGAATGACCACTAATACCAACTATAGTTCACACGATGCAAAATCAAGAAATTCATTTTTAATATACTTTAAAACACATTTCTTAAAACCATTTTCTCACACATAACAAATAAATTGGGAAATTAAGGAAATTCGGTTCGTAAATGAACCAAGTGAGATTTACTCACCTCTAAACTCCCGCTGCGTCTTCTTACAGCCCAAAATACGATTCACAATCGTCCGCTAACAAATCCGTCAAACACCTAATCAAAACGATAATTAACTTAGCGTATAATTTCAAAAACACACTTATATGAAGATCCAACGGTCGGATCTTCACCCGTGACCACACAAGGTCACTGGGACAGTCCTACGATCATTATATCAAAACTACAATTCTATCGGACGGTCCAAACTTCATAGATCAAAAATCGAGCGATCGAAACCAATCGAAATCGTAAAATTCATAACTAATTCATACGATATCCAAAATTCGCATGCTATATATCAAAATGACCGTATCGACATGTAGAATCTAAAAATGAGCAGAAACTACTCATGATACTCCCAGAGGTGGCCGAAAAGGGCCGCCGGAGTTTAGGGCAGAGCCGCCGCCGACCACCACCAATGGTGTCAGGGCTGAGCTTATCCCCTTCGTTTCATCATTTTGAGCAACTTTCATAACTAACACGAAGTGAGAAAATGAGTGGAAGTGGTCGAAAATACCTAAAAACAGTCCGGTTTGCCAGAAAACCGAAATTTTCCGATAGTTGCTCCATTCGACGTTAAAAGCTTCACTTCTGGTCTGGGTCTTTTTGCTGCGTGTTCTACTCCTTAATACGAGTTCAACGAGATAAAGAACTCAAGTTTTCGTGGCCGGAGCTAGGAGAAATCGCCGCTAGTTCGTTTTAGGGCTCAGATTGAGTTTTGAGTTCCACCGCCGTGTAGTCGCCACGAGAGGGGAAACCGTGACCACCAGTCGACTCACAGGAAGGAGTAGAGTCGATCTGGGTTTCGTTTCACCTCAAACGGTGGCCGGAGCTGTGAGAAAGAGGCCGGCGAAAATTTGCTCTGTTTTGGGCCGACGGAGGAAGAGAGAGAGAGAAGATGAACAGTAACCCGTGGTTTCCTTTTTTGGATATTATGCTATTTTCGGATATTTCCGGAAATAGTACCTTTATATACCCGAAATGGAAACTTTTCCAAATGCGATAACTTTCTCATACGAACTCCGATTCTTGCATTCCGCATATGCACGAACTCGTATTGACGAGCTCTACGACTTTCATGAAGGAAGTTTCCTCAAATTCCTTACGTATAAATAAGTCAATTTTAATAACTCTAAATAACGTTAAATTTCGATACTAAAATAACGACATTCGAATCACACTCACAACTCATAATTCATATAATTTGAGAAATATTGAATTACGAAATATTTAACTGAAATTTCGGGTCTTCACACACGATTAATAACCCTTCCATCAGCCTAATCTGCTTCAAATAGCAACACTTTCCTATTATTGTAATAGTCAAGTTCTATGATATATGTTAGTACACCGTAATAATCTTGCATTCCATCTCTTGGTCGACGATCACTGGCAGTAGCATAGCAATTACTCGAAGCATTCACGAAAACTCCACTATTTTGTGCATTTGAATAAGTATTAAGTGACTTTACATGAAAGCGATATCCTTCATGATGTACTTCTTATAACGTTTGGCCTCATTGTTAGGTTGGCTAGCCAATGCGCAAATGTCAGGGTTAATATCCTCACCTTGCTTGATTTTTTTCTTCAATATACATAATAAAAACTACATTAGTTGATTCTGGCAAATTTATTTTGATTTCCAAACATCAACTACTATCGTATATAATAAAGTAAGGGAAAATCTCACAAATAGTACCTAAACTTTTGGCCACTAATAACTTTTGTACCTCTAGTTCAAAAAATATCTGATTGGTACCTGGATTTTTAAAGCCGACCCAAGATACATACTTGGGAACAGTAAAACCGTTAACGGGGTTAACTTTTGAAGGGTATAGTCATCCTTTCACTATTCATCTTCTCCAAACCTCTCTCATATATCTCTACAATCCTAGATTTTTCACTTACACAATAGCTAAGCTATAAAAGAGAGAGAGAGAGAGAGAGAGAGAGAGAGAGAGAGAGAGAGAGAGAGAGAGAGTTGTTTGTGTATATTCCCTCTCTCATATAGTCATATTCCTTTACAAATAAACGGTAGGGACTTGTTGTTGGAGATGGATAAGCTACGACCGTAAGATTTGCTGCCTCTGGCTAAGTCTCTGAGGAACTCTTGCACGTCGAGGGAGCTGAAGGTGTCATTCTAGTAGCCGGTGTCAGACTTCATTTTCGAGACCGAGTTGGTTCAGTGGCAGCAGAAGGACTTCACAGATGAGGAGTGACATTAGAGCAGTCGATTGAGTGACGGCGGCACTGACGTCATTTGGTGCTCGTCAAACTCTTCGTTTCATAATAGGTCTGATTTGTTGAGATTGAAAATGAGGTCTAGATGGATAGACTGGATTGGGTCTCAAAAGCGAGTATAATGGATTCTAGGATATTGGGCTGGAGTAGAGGTGACGACAAGGAGGACGACCCGTTTCTGGATGAGGATTTGCCTGATGAGTACAAGAGGGCAAAGTTCAATGCACTGACTCTGCTTCAGTGGCTATGGTTGGTTTTGATTATTGGGGCATTGGCTTGCGTTCTTTCTATAAGAGTTTTGAGGGAGTTGAATCTATGGAAACTGATACTATGGAAATAGGAGGTGTTGATTTTAGTTACGATTTGTCGGAGGCTGGTTTCGGGTTGGATGATAAGGCTTTTGGTGTTCTTTGTGGAGAGGAACTTCATCTTGAGGAAGGAGGTGTTGTATTCTGTTTATGGGATCATGAAGGCTGTTTAGAACTACATTTGGCTTGGCATTTCATTTTGATCATGAAGGTTGAGAAGGAAACAAATGGTAGAATCCAAACAAAGAAGAAGAACAATGTGTATTGAGGTATGATGAAGAAGAAAAAAATATGGGATTGCAGAGAGATAGGAGAGAGGTTTGGAGAAGATGAACAGTGAAAAGACGACTATACCCTTGGGTCGAGGTTAAAAGTTCAAGTACCAATCTGATATTTTTTGAACTTGAGGTATGAAAGTTATTACTGACCGATATGTCATGTATTGTTTGTGAGATTTTCCCTTATAAGTAATTACCAAATCCTAAAAATACTCATGAAATAACAAATTTGCCATTCTCTCAGAATCTTGTACTGAATGTCGACCCCTTTTCCTTTTCTGAATTTCCACATATTCTCTATGAATAAAAACGTATAAGGTAAAACATCACATTAGTTATATGAATTAAATTCAAAAAATAGTATATAAAAGCAATAGTTTACAAATTTTACTTTAGGTGGTGACTGATTTCCGGACAGTTAATAAGCACATGTGTATGGGCACGATTGCGCTCCTCATCGATCAACTTAACTTTTTGTGGACATTCTAAAGCACGGCCTTTTTTAATGAACAATGGTAACCCGGGCCTTACAATGTTTGTTGGGTCGTCAGCATTGCGTCCTAATTTTGTTCGTTTTGAATAAGTTTTATCAGATATATACATTAAGGGTGTGTTCGGTTCTATTCGGTTCGGTTTTAGGCCGAAACCGAAAACAAAACCGAATTGGACTTCGGTTTTGCATTTTTCAGAAATTTGAACTAAAAACCGAACCGATCGGTCCGGTTCGGTTTTTTTCGGTTTTTTTTTTTAGTAAAACAGAAAAAAAAAATCTGCAAACAATTTTTTTTTTTTGGCAAGATAATAATATAGATTTTGCTACTTCTACTTCTATCCCTTTGGTATTGTAACTCACGAAATTCAAAAAAAATAAAATCTTAAACCCTCAACCCCAAACTCTAAACCCTAAAGTCTAATATCATACATTCCAAAGAAAAACCTCTACAAATAAAAAGAAAATAAAAAAACCAACCGTTTGATGCGATTATTACAATAAAATATGCGTGTGGTTAAAAATTTAGCCAATTTCACAATAGTTTCGAATCCGATCAGATTGGTCAACCGTAATTACTTGTATGTTTTCTTGGTTGACCAATGGCATGACGAATCCAAAACGTGTTTATTGTTTTACATCATGTTTGTAAACATTTCATTGATAGATGTGCATAGATATAAGATAAAAATTTCAATTTTAGTTACCAATAAATTGGCCTATACCAATTTGCCTCCTAAAGTTGTATGACCTATATATTGTATTTAAATTGTTGAGGTTCGTTCTAAAGTAACCATGAAGTGAAAAATGAATTTGGAGAAACCAATCGCTCGATGGAGAGATTGTAATGTTTTATGGTGGTTATAAAAAATCTAGCCAATTTGGTTATCGTTTCGAATTCGATCAACTAGGTCAAACTTAGTTACTGTTATAAACTTATATTTATATATAAACACTCCAAAGAGAAACCTCCATAAATTCAAAGAAAATGAAAAAAGCGACCGTTGGATGCTATTATTACAATAAATTATGCGTGTGGTAAAAAATTTAACAAATTTTACAATAGTTTTGAACCCGATCGGATTGGTCAATCGTAGTGATTATAGGAAATTTCACAAATTTTTCAGTTCAGTTTGGTTCGGTTCGTTTCGGTTCGGCTTTCACCTAGCCAAAACCGAAAACCAAACCGATCATATTCGGTTCGGTTCGGTTTTTTTTGTTTCGGTTCGGTTTTTTTGGCCTCGGTTCGGTTTTCGGTGCGGTTTTTTTCGGTTTAGTTTGGCCACCCCTATTATACATGAACAAAATGATAAGCATTCATATAAGGTATTCCTCAGCAATGCTTCCTTCAGGGTTACTCTTGTTGCGCACATACTCCTTAAGAGTATGTAAATACCTGTATACAACTTATACTATTAAATAAATATTTATAAACAATTAAAATATTAAATGTTTAACTACCAAGTAAAGATATTAAAATATACTTTTCAATTGGATACATCCATCTATATTGAACATCCATCACTACACACACTAACACCCTTTTGTTGCCATGAGAGCTTAATCGTTTCCAACATCTTCTCAATGTGCATCATTTCTTTGTGTAGAAGAGTGGTTTTCAAAGCATTATAACCAGGCGGCTGATAGCCAGGAATTGGACAATTAGTAGCCTAATTATATGAACGAATATAGAGTGGATTATTGGCGAAGTTTAAATGACAAACCACCGGTATAAAACATTCTTGCTATTTCACAATCTAATTGTTCTCTAGCATTGTTATTGAACACTGTTTCAAGCGGTCCACTTGTTAGCTTCCTCTTCTTTGGAATATCTACTATTTCATGCATTAAATCTAGCCCAAATGTACTTCCACTTGAATTACCTTCAATGATTGATGAAGGGAGAAGAACTAGTCTAGGTTGTGCTCTCTTTTTACCAACCTCATAAGCTTCTACCAAGCCTTCAAGCTCTCTTTTCTTCTCCTCCAAGAATGATCTACATATTCTAATTATTTTGTCACTAATCTTAAGAACATTCAACCTCACTCTATAATGTGATCCACTAAAAACACCATTGTAAAAATGACATTTGAGTGTACAATTGCCTCCTTCACCTTTCTTAGATTGAACAAGAATTGTAACAAATTTCCACAAAGGAAAACCCTTATTATTTTCTCCCACACCCCCACTGGATTCACCCTCATTAGTACATGAATTTGTTGTTGTATTTTCGTCACTCATCTTCCTAAATAAAAAAGAATAACAATAAAAATAATAACCCATTTATATAACAAATTATAATTGAAATAGACGGTTGCTGCCGTAGGGTTCAATTTGGACATAATATAATAACTTGCATCACTCCAAGATGTCTACATCGATAATTAATTCCTACACCAACTCTCCAAATTGATTCCAACCCGTGGCTACCCACTATAATTGATAATTTGATATAAGATGATTATTGATTCCAACATGGCCTATCCACTATAATTGATATAAGCTACCTACTATAATTGATATAAGATGATTAAAAAAATCTGGAGAAACCTTTAATAATAGCTCACAGAACGGACTTTCTGGCTTTCTTCAAGCTTCAAGTCTTCAATAACCCATAGCTTCAACCTTCAAGCTTCAGATTTTCAAAATATACCATTTCTCGTCGTTTATCCTATAACGAAGTTGTGAAGAAACGAACAGAGAATCGGAGATGCGAAGAGAGAAGTCAAAGAACTCAACCTTCAAGCTTTCAACCTAGAGTTTCAAGCTTTAAGGTTTCAATTTGAAGTCTGAACATACCAATCCTTGTTGTTTGTTATTCCACTAGTTGCAAACTCACAAAGAAGCAACGAACAGAGAGAAAGTGAGAGGCGCAACGAAGAGAAAACTGATCGATTCTTTCTGTGCTTGTTTTTAGGTTTCAATTGATAAGAAATAGTCTAAACTATCCCAAAAATGTATCCAAGATGTATCAACAAAGTCAACAAGCACTACATAGTCAATTATACGTTTTGAGGGGCTTAGATACGCACCCAACGCATATCTATATCGGATACGGATACGATACATCATAGTTAGATTTCTGGAGTATTCATGCAACATAAAGCACAATAGCTTGCATGGTAAATACCTCCTTATTACCTGGTTCTTTTGGACCCGGAGTGAGCAAGGGTAAGATCAGGTAAGGTTGTTTCATGCACAACCATGAAGGTAAATTATAAACAGACATAACAACAGGCCATGAACTGTGTGAAGAGTTCATAATTTCAAAAGGGTTGAAACAGTCACTAGCCAACTCTAAATGAACATTACGACCTTCATTCTTGAAATCTGGGTATTTGTCACCCAATTTCGCTTAAGCTGGAGAATCAGCTGGATGTCGGAGTTGCCCGTCTTTAGGCATTTTGTCAAAATGTCATGCCATTGACTCTGCAGTATGACGAGACATATATAGACTTTGCAATCTAGGACCCAATGGAAAATAACGCAGAATTTCGGCATGTTTTTTTTTAGCCTATCATTACCCAACTTATTTTGTTTCCATCGGCTAGTTCCACAAACATTGCAACACTCATTATTTTTACGCTCTTTCCAATATAATATACAATCATTAGGGTATGTATCAATCTTCTCATATGATAATCCAATGTCCTTAATCATTTTCTTTGTCTTATAAAAACTATCGAGGAGTGTCTCACCATCAGCAAATGATTCCTTCAATAGATCAAGTGTTTCAGAAAAAAAAAACGTCATTATTGTAGTGTAAACACTTAATCTTGTACAACCTCACAATAAAATCAAGCTTCTTAATTCGTGCATCGAGAAACAAATCAGTGCCAGCATCTCTAAGTAGCTCATAGAATTTTTGTGCATCCGCTGTTGGACCTGAGTCATGATCATCAAATGGTTGTGTTGAAGACTGTGCCATACTATTATCACTATGAATTCCAAATGTATCCTCCAACATATCAGGGAAATCATGTTCAAGCATAGGTTGTTGTGTGTTCGAGGGACAGGTCATATCAGGATTAGATGAAATGGGCAATTGCTCACCATGTGACAGCCAAGGCATATTTACATATTTATTCCATATTCCAATATCACGCATATGTTTCTCTACCACCGATGCAGTTTTGTAATACTAATTCTTACATTCTTTATATGGGCATTTGATCTTATCTGCAAAAGAAGAAATCTCTAGAGAACAATCGATCAATGCATGTAGCCTCGAAATATGTGTTCCATCTCTGATCAAGAAATATCTATTTCTTGTCCATCTTCGTCAAATTTAAACTACGCGTGATACAACAACTGCATGATAAGAAAAATTATTAAAATTACACATTTATGAATGAATCAAATATCTCCTTATATCTTCACTCCTAAGGTGTAGATCCTAACCCATTCAGTAATGTCACATTATGCATAGTCTTATGGTCACCTAATCATGTTACATGTTTTTGAAAAATTCGGCAGCACTCCACCTATGATCCCACATGTACGCAAACTTAATATGCACAATGGGATCATAGGTTCGAGTTGGCGAAAGTTTCATAAATATGTAACAACAAATAGATATCATAGGCCATACATAATATAACATTACTAAACTGTCCAAAAATAGGACAAATTAAGAATTAGGCATGGAGGCATCAAATTCCAATACCTAATTCTTAAACGGGTACTAAGGTTTTAATGAATGCATAATCTAAATAATTGAATGCTATAACTTATAATTTATAGCATTCAATTGTTCAAACAAAAATATACCAGCAATACAATATTAATCTTTAATAAGAAAAAAAAAAAAGAAATCTATAACCTATACCATGAACATACATAAGTAATCAAACATTTATAAAAAAAAAATTATATATATATATAAACCAATATACCATCGTTCTTCACAACATAAACTGAATAACTAACTATTTTTCATTAAAGAACTATAACATCTAGTTTATGTAAAGAGATAAATTAAAACTCATAAATATGACAAAAATGAGATAAAATATTATAGACTACTTCTAATATGAGGTAGATAGAGAAGAGTAATACCTCTTGAAGATTAACTAGAAAGAGAACTATGATGAGGAAGGGCGGCTTCAATCAAAATGAAGAATGCAGAGAAGATGAGTGATGAGTGAGAAGCAAAAGGCTAGGGGTTGATTTGTTTCTAATCATTTTAATCCTCAATTCACACTGATATCAGTGTGGATTAACAACAAAAATACAAATTGATATCCGTATGTAATGCAAACATGTCATGTCAATAAAATATTCACATAGATTTTTATGAGAAATTAGCAATTGTTACAGATAATTGTATAAAAATTTATACAAATATCAATGCATTTTTCATATTCCTCTGTACACTGATATCTGTGTGTATTAACTACAATAATACAGGTTGATATTCGTGTGAGATGCAACATGTAGGTCTATATGTCAATCAAATACTCACACGGATGTCTGTGAGAAAGTAGCAAATGCTCCAGATAATTGTGTAAAAATTTATACTGATATCAGTGTATTTTTCGTATTCCTCAATACACACTAATATATGCGTGCGTTAACAACAATAATATAGACTGATATCCGTGTGAGATGCAAACATGTCATGTCTATATGTCAATCAAATACTCAACGAATATATGTGGGAAAGTAGCAATTGCTACAGATGACTGTGTGAAACCTCATACAGATATCAGTGGCTAGTTCACATTCACATGGACGACAGTGTGGAAATCATTGTAACATATGTCTCTATGAACTAAAACTCATCTTGCAAATTATAATTTTACTATTTTTTACTGAAATCTATGTATAAATGCTTTTCATTGATATCATTATAGAAAATATATTTGGTACATACAGACATGTGAAACAATTCAGTCATATTGATTTCAGTGAGTGAATGCGTAAGCATTTTCTTGTGTGGGACCCAGTAATTTAATTTTCACGGATGTCTATATCTACAAGTTAAAACCCACTGATTTTTTTTTTATCAATGTGAGAGTCAGTGTGTTTAAAATCTGTGTGTGTTGCTCTTTTTGCTCGTAGTGTCATACATTGATTCAGAGGAATCATAAAACCTTTTCCTGAATAACTACACCTAGCAACCAAAGGCCATCCATATTCCTGTAAAAAATAACAAAACAAAACTATTATTGCCCTCCAGTAAAATTGTTGTCCCCAATATTATAGTCAGAATTATCTCAAACCACTTCAAAAACATAAACAAATTACTCTGAACATGAAACAAAAGTTCACTGAACAACAATCATTGACATTGCTTTCATATATATTATTGACCCCCATAATATAGTTAGAACTATCAAACCATTTCAAAAACAGTAACAAATTACTCTGAACACAAAGGAAAAGATCACTGAACAACAATTATTGACATTGCATAACAATTCATATATATTATTGCCACCAATAATATAGTTAGAACTACTAAACCACTTAAACAATAGTAATAAATTACTCTGAACACAAAAGAAAAGATCACTAATCAATAATCATTGACACTCAATATTAGTGCTTACCAATAAAACAAGTAACAATTCATCAAAACTAGAAAATATAGTATCAAAGTGTTTTCGAGCAAACAGAATACAACAAATACATACAAAAAATTGCAAAATAAAACAAATCAAAGATCAAAGTCCAAAAAAACTAATTCAAACTTAACACGAAGCTCAAATTCATCAAAATCAGTTTGAAGTAACATAACTATTTAAAGCTAACAAATTGTACACAAAGAAACCTAGAAATTCAAATCAAACAGATAAAACTGAGCTAAAAAGAAACAGAAATTACTACATATAGATGAAGAAAGAATCTAACCTCAATGAAGGAGGAACACAAACAAGAGCTTGATCTCTATCCATGGCGATAATAAGGTAATAATCACAGCACTGTTTGCCTCAAAATGGTCTCGGCTGAAATGAAGGTCGAGGGACTTGTGGTTGAATCGTCCTTCTAAAATTGCGCGGGCATGCCAACTCGTGGTCGAATGGCCGAGTGAGTTTCTGATCTGATTTCCGCTTGTATTTGACTGCTCTCAAGTGATTGTAGGCTAAGGAATGAACCCTCTCGACCATTAAATTCTAATACCTCTGTTGCAAGGACTTCAGTTAGGCATCAACCCTTACCGGGATCTTCCATCACGTTCACTTCTTGGGTAAACTCAAAGGTTCGAGTGACAAGTAAGAGGTCTATTGGGTGAAGGTACTCACAAACCAAGGTGAAGAAGAATGTGAAGTGGACTCAGTTGTCAAAGCGTTATGAGATGATGTGTGTGTGAACAACGAATCTCTTTGATCCAATCCAGACTGGCCGAAAGAGATCAATTAATGGACAATAATCCAATGTTTCGAACTACTTCTAAGTGCGATAATTAAAGTGCATATAAAGTAAATGGAAAAACTCTCCAACGGTGTCTAAGCACTTTGGAGACTTTCAGAATGATACCTGAACTCTGAATGTTATCAATGTGATACATGTACTTTATTTTTCGTATTGTCGTTGCACTTCTGGCTAACTTCCATAACATCTTCGTCAACTGTGAGCACGTGTGTCTCACATGACACCAAAAATGAGGGCAAAAAACACATTTTCGTGGATCCAACCCTAATATCGATTAAAAATTGAATTCCCTCCAAAACACAACAATTATAAAAAACGACTGATCCTAAATCATTCCCAAACTCTTGCTCTCAAACCAAAAAGGCGTCAAAAGTGAATCAACCTCTCGTGAAAGAATTTGATTCGATTTGATGCCCAACAAAAAGAGACCAATGGCGAAGATGTGGAGGTTTTTCAGAGAATCTGGACCTACATGCGAAAATAGTGAGTTCCCATTCCTATCTTTTGATTTTGAATACATGGTCTTACATGGTTAAAGACATCGTTATCAAGAAATCTGGGTTTAGAATAGGTTAAACCAGATTAGGGTTTCGACTAACATGAATTTTTTATGGTTTTGGGATTTGGGGCAGAATTTTTAATTGACAAGCAGGAGTGGTCCATGATTTGAAAAATAGTTTTTGTTTCACATTTAGTTATTGACATTGGATTACTTTGGTCTAAAATGCCAAAATCATTTTTTATTGTTGATAGGAGCATTTTAATGCGACGTTTTAACTGCTTTTCCCTACATTTTCTGCGCCATTTCCTTGAAAAATCCCTGTTTGGGAAAGTTTCCATTCTTCGATTGGGAAAATTCCTATTTGTAGAAAGTTTCCATTTTGTAGTTTCTATTTTTCATTTTTGGAAAGTTTCCCATTTCAGTTTAGGAAAGTTGCCATTTTTCATTTTAGGAAAGTTTCTATTTTTCTTTAACGGTTTCTATTTTCAGGACCTCGGAGCTAAAAAGTGGAAATGAACTCACAAATGGAAAGAGGAGCTCACGAACGTTAAGGGGAGCAAATATGAGACACAAAGGGCCACACAATTGAGCAGAAATGAAGAAATAAGCTTTCCTGATCCAACCAGGAAACCCTGCGAAATGGAGGAGAGCTTACCAAGCAAGTTTCCAACGCAACCATGAAAAGGAAATGGAAAAATGAAGTGTTATGGCGTTAAAGGAAGAAAAGGCTTGAAGTTGAAGCAACAAGGCCCAAGAACTCAAAGATTGAAGTGGATTTTCGGCAAAAATGGATCAAGGCCCACATAGGCCCATGGAATTAGGGTTTGTGACGCAATGAAGAAACCCTAGAGATGTTTGCCGTCCAAAGCCAAGAGATAAATAAGGGAGATGGCGTGAAAATCAGAAATTAAAAGAGGATTTCGGTTGGAGATTTTCTAGAGAGATTTTTATGGAATGAAAATCTTCTTGGAGAGTTATCTTGTGTAATTGTCGTGCAAAGGAGAGAAATAAAGGTGTAATCAACGTGAAAATCAAGAAAACCTAGGGTGATTGACGCCAAGAAAGATTCAAGGGAGAAATAAAAGGAAAGAGAAAAAGGTGGAGACCAAGAAAAGCTCAAAACAAGTCTAGATACATTCCTAAAATCCCTAAAGGTAATTTGGCCGAAATAAAAGAGAAAATCAGAAATATTATCTAGGGAATTTCGGCAAGATTATTTAGGGAGGTATTTTAGAGAATTTTGTGATTGGTTGGACCACCTCATAGGGCTTATGTGGCAAGCTAGCATTGGAGGAAATCATGTGGAATTAACACATTAATTCCGTGGAAAATAAAGAGAAGTGCACGGCTTGGAGAGCAAGGAGGCCGTCCCCTATATATACTCTCTCATTCTCAACGTCAAAAGGATCCTTTGCGTTTACACTTTGAGAAAAAATCAGAAAATATCCTAGCATAGCCGTGAGCATCTCCTCTCCTCTCTCCATCCTCTAGAGCAAGCCACGAAGTTCAAGCAAGGCCAAGGAAGAGAAGAAGGAGCCGTGAACCTTTCCTCCACCATCCACCTTTGAAGCTTGCTTTCGAGATTCAAGGATTCCATCATTGTTCATCCATCTTCATCCTTCATCCACGGTGTAATTCAAACTCTACCTTGTAACATTTGCTTTGTAATTCGTTGGTTTTGTTCTAGTTGACACATATGTTTGAACAAAGTTCTTATTTCTGGAAATTTTATGATTAATTGAGAAATTTCGATTCTTATATTGTGATTCTTAGTTGCTTTTGTGTGATTGTTTGATTAAAATTGCTTGATAGATAACTTTCGTGTTTTAATCTTAATTGGTTCGAAACTTTTAGGGTTTTTATATGAATGGTGCTAATATTTAAGAACATGAATCAACTTTTTGGTTTTATGTTCTTAAATCGAAAAGTAGTAAAGGTTTTGTGCAAAAATCGGTTTTAATCAAAAAGGATTGCAATTAGGTGGACTTTTTCATACTAAGTTGCACACTTGAGTTGATAGCCTTTCTATGTGTTTCATGCGTTAAACATGTTGTGATTGTCTAGCTTTCTAGAGCTTGAATGCATGTTTGATAGGATTAGTCTTTGTGCTTTCACTTAGATTAATTAGCATTGAAAAGTAAAATATGGGAAATTGTTTGCTTTCTAACGTTTCACATGATCAACTCCTTTTGCATGACTTAGATGAACAATATTAGAACTTGAATCGATTTTAATCATAGTTTTGGTTTTGATCTTTATTCTCTCATTCCATTCGTTTGTTTTTGTTTTTATGTTTTCTTTGTTTTCTTTTTAGTTTTCGAAAATCAAAACCTAAATCCCCCCTTTTATTTCGTGAATAATGTATATACTTGTGAATATCTTTGTGAATATTACTTTGTTTTGATTTTAATTGTTTAATTGTCCTACAATGACAGGTGTACCCTCAATCCCCGGAATAGAACGATCCCTATTTGCTTATACTACTAATGATTATTTCAGGGTTAAATTATGCGCTTGCTTTGAGCGTATCAATTGTTTCGATTATGGGTCTTCGATTACGGATTTTCTGGGTTTTGAGCTCATGTAGATTTTGGATAAGGTTTTTGGTTTTCTAGTTTTTGTTGTTTATCCTATTCTTTTGTTTCATCTTCAGTTGCAGAAGACTTGTACACCATGAAAATCCACCATGGTGGTTACTTTGACAACATGCCAAATGGTACCAAAAAGTATAGAGTGGCTAGGTTTAACAAAGATGGTGGGAAGATATGGCTAGATGGTTTAGACCTAGATAAGATAGAATGGATAGAGTTGGGGAAGATAGCTTGGGATCTTGGGTATAGAGAGAAACCGATTTCATACTACTTTAAGGTTCCTTGAACTTCTTGCATTGAGGGATGGGTGCCGATTAAGAATGATGCAGATGAAATTGAGATGACCAAGCTCATTCCTCTCAAGATAAGGCAAATCAGTGTGTATTTTACTGGTGGTGGGAGGAGGAGAAAAAAAGGGGCGGAAGAGGATGACTTGAGGTCATCTGACCCAGATTGGGAAAACCCATTGAATAGGTTGACAGCAGTAGAGAGAGTAAGGCTGGAACAAATTAGCAACATCTTTAGAGGTCAGCTAAATAGGTCGAGTGGAGTAAGTGGAGTAAATGTAGGAGATGGAGTTGGTGCATATATAAATATAGGGGGTCAGAGGGTTAGGCACATGGGAGGGCATCATGAAGTGGTAAATTTAGACTCAGATAGTGATAAAGAAGTGGGGGAGGATGTGCAGCACCAAAGTCAAGGCACCTTTACTGGTCTTAGTGATGTCACGCCCTGATTTTTAGAATAAACATTCAAAATCCGAAACATGAAAATTACCACAAATAAAATAATCATCCTGAAAATTTCTTTTCTTAACAACCTCACCACACGAAACAAAATCAAAACCGAATTTAGTCTCGGTTAATTATTATAACCCAAATCCAAAACGAACTGTAAAGCTCTAAATGAGCATACACACCTCACAACTAATGAAATAACAATAACTGCTGTAATACCTAAGCAGCTAGGTCACCTCCCTGGTTATCCTGACCTGTAGGAATATCCGCTACACCATTTGAATAGTGTACCGGGATTGCAACAACATAAAATTCTGTAAGCTTATGAAAGCTCGTATGAGTAAAAGAAAAGACTGTTGTTTAATTTAATCATAATCAATTCTACTCAAGTCAATACTCAACCATTCCCACAACCACGAAGTACTAACAATCTCAATCAAATACCAAATCAATAAATCAAGACAACCCAAACTCACATCTTTCTCCACAAACCTCAACATCGCATTTATAAAAATACGGTACATGACAGACTACAGTTCTAACGGGATCGTAGCACGTCATCTGGCCTAGGTTATGGCATCCGACATATTTATCATTATCGTATTTCATCAATATGTATATTTATATACATATTTAGAACGTCCGATAATTTCACATACTCAACCAATCGTATTCCATCATCCACCCAAGATTAGAGCGTCCGATTACCCCACACCGGTCACTATATCGACCCTAAACCCATAAATGAGCACAACATATAATATCACATACTGCAATCAACCCAACCAAGATACACCATATTATTATGAAATTACACAATAGAAATATAATCAATTTATCAATTCAACTCAATCATATCATCTCTCAACAATTCACTCATCAATATATATTTTTCACGTAAATATATATATATACGTAATCATCCACTCAGGAATGACCACTAATACCATCTATAGTTCACATAAGAAAATCGTGAAATTCATTTGTATGATTAAAAATTCATTTTTACTTACCTATGGACCGTGGTGATTCAAGTCCATGAAATTTTAAAACAAATATTTAATCCGCAAATATTTTTCACACAATTACCAAAAATAATTAAATTTAAAACGCTCGGTTCGTAATATGAACCACGTGAGTTTTACTCACCTCGAAATTCCCGTTGCGTCTTCAATATAAATACAATTAACGCCGGAATAGCCCACTCAAATACAATCTATCAATCAGCTAATCAAATGTGAATCGAATTTAGCCAATAATTTCAAATCATAATTGAACTACCATTTAACGGCCGGATTCTAATTTACAATAAAATCTGATGAGCGGATTCTCACGAATCGCTCCCCTAATTACCGTTTTGCACTTATACGAAGATCCAACGGTCGGATCTTCGCCCATGACCACACAAAGCCTCTGGGAAATTCATATGATCATCATATCAAAATTATAAGTTCATCTGACGGTACTAATTTCACAGATCATAAATCTAACGATAGAAATCAATTGAAATCATAAAATTCATAACTAATTCATACGATATCCGAAAATATGTATAATATGCCGAAATGATCATATTGAAACATAGAATCATAAAATGGACAGAAACCAAATTTTAGACATCCGGAGGTGGCCGGAAAGGGCCTTCGGAGTTAGGGACAGAGCCGCCGCCGACCACCACCAATGGTGTCGGGCCGAGCTTGTCCCCTTCGTTTCATCATTCTGAGTAACTTTCATGACTAGCACAAGACCAAAAAACGATGGGAAGGGATCAAAAAGTACCAATTACAGTCGGCGGCGGGAATTTTTCCAGATACCGGCGAGCTTGAAACCGACGTAAAAACTGCAACCTCACGCCTCGATCCCTTCTGGAAACTTGTTCAGAGCTTCCTTGCGAACTCAACAGGCCAAGAATCACAAGAAACGATAGTGTATAGCTCGAGATATTTGGATCAAAAGTTGGTTTTTCGATCCGCACGGGGTCGAGCTCCGAGGAACGTAAAAACTTTCGACCCAGTTCCGGTCATTCTCGGTGCTTGTAGAGGAAGTTGAGGCGAGTTCAATGAGCCAAGAATCAAGTGAAATGGTGATCTATAGCTCGAGATATTGAGATTGAACCGAAAAAGAGCCTTTTCGGTTTGGGCCGTGCAGGCGCCACTGCCGGCTGTGTCGCGGCGCATGGCTGCCTCTGGTAGCTGCGCAAGGCTGAGGCGAAGCTCTTGGAGGTGGTTGCAGCTCGAGAGGTAGCCGGAGGAGAGGATGGGAGCACGGTGAAGCGGTGCTCTGTTTTTGGCTTTCGACCGAGAGAGAAAACGCGAGAGAGAGAGAGAATGAACAGTGTTTCCAAAAAAGGAAAGGGAGGCCGGTGAAAAAAAATAGGGTTTCCAAAAAAAATCTAGGGTTTTTCTATATAAACAAGTTTCAGAAAATCTTCTAAATTCAATAACTAATTCAGAAAAAATCCGATCTTTGTGTTCCACACGTGTACGGACTCGTATCGACAAGCTCTACAACTTTCATGAATGAAGTTTCTCCATATTTTGCACGTAGAAAAAGTCGATTTCTCAAACCGAGCATTTGGAGCTTTTCGTTAAAAATAATCGTTTCGAACCTTCGATAATTCAAAAGTGAAATATTATCGAATAACATTTGCGAAATCGCACAATAATCGTTCAATACAATTACTCGAATTTAAAATGAAAATTGCGGGTATTACAAGTGACTTGGTGCCTGACCTGTTTGCTTCACAAGGTGAGAGAATCCAAAGTGAGTTAAGGTAGGGGCAGAATAGTAATAGGGGCTATGTGGATGGTTGTCTAGGGGTATTTAGTGGCTTTTACAATAGGTTAATTCCTCACCCTCATGAAAAACATTGTTTAAAGAGGCCAAAGGGAAGGCCGGAAGATAAGGCTGTAGAAAGTACAAAAAAAGGAGGACCAGATCATGTAGAAGGTGTCCCAATTGTGTAAGAAGCTGAAGTTGTTGAACCAAGGGTTAAAGAAGCAGCTGTGCCAATTGTTGAAGAAGAAGTTGTTGAATTAAAAGTTGAAGAAGAAGTTGTACCAATTGTTGAAGAAGCTAAACCAAGGGTTGAAGAAGAAGCTGAGGTGAAGGAACCTGAACCAACTTAACATGCTGCTTGTTCTAAGAAGGGTCCAAGAGGAGGGGACACCAATAAAGGGAAGAAGAAGAAGTTCAGTGAGGCAGAGAAGGTAAGAAGGTTGCACCTGAGACTCAAGCCAAAGGGAAGAAGGGTAAACCTACTGCCAAGAAGAAGGGACAAACAAGCAAAGGAGCCAATGTACAAAACGAGAAACAATGGGCCAAAGGTATATGAGCAGGTAGATGAAAGTGGGGCAAGCTCAAGCTCAGATGGCTCTGACTTTTATATGGACAATGACTATGACCAAGCTGATGATAAAGATGATGCTCAGTTTGGGGAACATGAGTCCAATCCACAAAATGTTGAAGAGTTTGAAGACATGGGCTATAAGGGTGAATGATAGAGGTGAAACCGAAGAGGAGCTTGATAGCTTGAAAAGATCTGAAACTGAAGGAGAGGAGGAGGGAACCCAATCGCTGTAAACTCTTGGAGAGGCATTAAACTAAAATCCTGGAATAGAAGGGTAGACCTGAAGAACCCTAAGTTTTTGGTTGGGTTATGTTTTGCAAACTGAAAGCAGTTGAAGGAAGCAGTTATGGAGTATGGTTTGGTGAATAGAAGGGGTATTTGGTTTCAGATAGAGGTGGCAAACGGACCGCTAAGCACGAGCACGGCACGGGCCTGGCACGCTTAAAAGAGGCCCGGCACGGCCCAAGCCCGTTAGTGACCCGGCACGACACGAGCATGTTAGAATAATGGGCCGGGTTGGGTCTAGGAATATTGGTCCATCGGCCCGGCCCGGCCCAAGCCCGTAATGGGCCCGACACGGCCCGAGCACAACATATTGTGGGTCAGCCCGTTACAAACACAAAATTTCATTTTGTTTTTAAAAATATTTAAAAACCACAATGATGAGATTTGAATATTAGACCTCTTTATTTAAAATTTCATGATAATTTCACCAATGCTATTTTTTTATATTATCAAAATAGTGAAATAAAACATTATATCCTTGTTTTGACATAAAGTATTTTTTCTAATCTCATAATAATACAACTATAGAATGAAGGAAAGAATATTATGATACTAAATCATCATTATAATAATAAGGATTAATCTCACAATAATATACAACAAGCAATATATTTTGAGTTATTTTTTTCTTTCTTTATTTCTTGTAGTGGAATATAAAAAATATTAGAAAACTAATTTAAAAAGCTAAGATTAAGAAAAATATTGTAGAACTTAATTTATTTTAATTTTCTAACTAGTTAAATAAAATTAATTTTATTTATTCAAATTAAGATTTTTAAATCGTGCTTTATAGTGGGTAGGCACGAGCACGGCCCGTTTATTGATCCGGCACGAGCACGGCCCGACACGATATGGGCTCGGGCCATGGGTCGGACCGGGCTTAATGTTTAAGTAAATGGGCCGGCACTAGCCCGGCACGATAATAAATGGGTCGGCCCAAGCACGGCATGAAGCACGATTAGGCCCGCTTAAAATAGGTAGGGTCGGGCCGGGCCGGCCCGTTTGCCAACTCTAGTTTCAGAAGAATACACCTAAGAAAGTTGAGATAAAATGTCATTTGGGTTGTCATTTTTGGTTATATGCTAGTGGCATTCAAGAGCTTGGACCAAGCACACTTGTGATCAAGACTCTCAGATCTGATCACAATTGTTCACATCTTCAAAAAACTCACCACTTGAACTATAATAGGATTGCTAAGGAGGTACAGCAAGACCTATTTGTGGATGAAGGCTGGTCTAGGAAGGGGATCCTGAACCACATTCAAAAGAAGTTCAATTTGGATGTTTCTGTACAGACAATTTCAAGAGGAAAAAATAAAGCTAAGAGGATGAATGAATGGTATTATGTGGAGCAATACAACAAGCTAGCAAGTTACAAGAAGGAGTTGTTGAGGAGTAACCCAAGTTCTATGGTGGAGATTAAGACTGAGATGGTGGGGAAGTTAGAAGGTTTCATAGGATGTATGCGTGTTTTACTGCTTGTAAGAAGGGGTGGATTGAAGGCTGCAGACCCTTGATTGGATTGGATGGGTGTCACATAAAGGGTCAGCACCTAGGGTAGCTTCTATGTGCAGTCGGTATTGATGCCAATAATGGCATGTTCCCTATAGCTTATGCTATAGCAGAAGTAGAGAACACAGATGCATGGAGGTGGTTTCTAAAGTACTTGATGTGGGATTTGAAAATGGAGAAGGATCCATCCTACACTTTTTTGACTGACAAACAGAAGGGCTTGGGATAGCCATAGCTGAATTATTTCCTGGGGCTGAACACAAACATTGTGTTCGACATATGTACAATAACTTCAAGGCCAAGCATCCAGGAGAGGGGGCTTAAACAGCTTGCATGGGATGCACAAGGAGCAACACCAAAGTCTGGTTAAACAAGTATATAGATGAGCTACAGCAATTGGACCAAGAAGCATGGCAATAGTTAGACAAGCATCCTAAGTAATGGAGCATGGCATACTTTAGAGACACAATCAAGTGTGATATATTGCTCAACAACTTGTGTGAGTCATTCAATGCAGCAATTCTTCTAGCAAGAGATAAACACATCTTAACCCTGTTAGAGAATATAAGAATGGACCTAATGGTTAGGATGGCAAACAGAAAGGTTGCAGCTCCAAAGTGGACTGATATGGTTGGACCTAGGATTAAAAAGATTTTGGATAAGGTGACAGAGAGGACCTCTTGTATATAGCATATCACAGTGGTGAACATGAGTTCCAGATCACTAGAGGCGGTGAAAATGGCAGTAAGCATGCAGTGGACTTAAGGCTCCACACTTGTACATGCAAGAGGTGGCAATTGAGTGGCATGCCTTGTGTTCATACCATTTGTGCTATTAGAAGCAAAGGAGCAGAACCTGTAGTGTTTTGTGATGACTACTTGATGCCTTCCTCTTATATGGAGGCATATAATCCTATTATTCATCCTATTACTGGTGAGGATGATTGGGAACAAGTTGAGCATCCAATTACACTTCCCCCATATAAGAAACATGCAAGAAGGCCAAAAATGAAGAGAACCAAGGAACCTGGTGAGAACAAGCTGCCTCCACCAGCACCCAACCAAAAAGATAACACAAAAAAGATGCCTACAACCTAGACAAAGATGACCTGCCAAGTGTGCTTTAAGAAAGGCCATAACAGGTTGGGCTGCCCAATCACTAAGGCCAAAAAAGCAGCAGCAACTCAACAAGCAGTAAGTCATTGAAACATTTTAGAATTGATGGTTTTTTGTTGGTTAAAATCATACATTTAACTTGTTTTAATTTTCATTGTAGGGTGAAGGGAGTTCCAATAGAGCCTGGCAAACTAGGAAGAGGCAAAGAAGGCAGCAGGTTTGTGTTTTCCTGACCAAGCTATTCTTTTTTTTTGTTTTGTGTGTTTCTTGTAGTAATTTGCTGGTTGTGGTATTGTTACAGTAAATCGTTGATGGGTGAATGATTGTAAATTTATGATTGTTGAGTTAAAATGAATGTGTGATTGTGGATTTATGAAAAAAGAAGTTCAAATGGATTAAGGTTCTAATTTGTTGGTTAAGATTAAGGTTATGGATTTCTGATTGTGATGGATATGGTTCTGTTTTCATATGTAGGAAATAAAAAGTTCCAACCCCATATGGTAATAGTGAATTGAGGGATTAGATCATCAAGTCTAGGAGGGGTTGGAAGAAGATGAAGACCATGGAGGGCAACCAAGGTGCAAATAGAGGGGCTTCTAGTTCACAAGCAATGCATGAACCTCCAACTCAGAGTAGCCAAAACCTTGTAGCAAAAAAGGCACAGTAGAAGGATAAAACTGAATCTGAATGGGCAGGATTTTGAGGCAATTGTTGGGTCTTGAAGAACCAATCTACTGTTTGTATGGAACATGTAGGGTTATGATGTAATGAATATGACTTTTCAAATTGCTCTCTTTTGTTGAATTTCTTGAACAATTTGTCAGTTTGAAGAGGCAATGAATTTCTATTTGGTTATTGCCTTTGCCGTTTTTAATTTCTGATTTTTATGAAGATGGAGTGTTTGTTAAGATAGCAGATTTGCATTTTATTTGACACTATTTTATGTCAGTTTCATTCTTTATACCAATTTCATGTGAAACAGGTCTTCGTCTAATTTGTTAGCATGGTCAATGAATTTTATGTAATTTAGAGGGAAAAAATTATTAGTCGGCCAACTTGGAGGGAAGAAGTAAACAAATTTGGTCCAAATCGTGTGTTATGGAGGGAATAATGGGTAAAGATGATGGTATAGAACAAACTAAGGGCATATCAGACATTTTGCCCTCATTTTTTTTCTCACGTACTCACAATTAACAGAGACGTTGGCCAGAGGTACGACAACAATACGAAAAATAAAGTACAGGTATCACATTGATAATATTCAGAGTTTAGGTATCATTCTAAAAATCACCAAAGTGTCCACACACCAATAGTGAATTTTTTCCCTAAAGTAAATAAACAAGAAAGTAAAGTGCTTGAATGTAAAGTACTTAATTGAAACTAAGAAACTAGAAATGAAAACAAGTTATAAAATTTGAATCGAAGGCAAAGTACCTATGAGATAGCAAGAGAAAAGTTTGTGAATAAAAGTTGTATATTGTATTGTTTTTGTGGTGTAGGACCTCTTACAATGAGTTTAAAGCTCCTATATATTGATATGGTCGAAATGAACACACAATTTAACCCTGTAAAATGTCATCGTTAGTATAAAATAAGTATGGATCGTTCTAGTCGGGGATTGAAGGTACACTTATAATTGTGAAACAAATAAAGAAAAGTATTATTTACAAAAATGAAATAAAGAACAGAAATATATACAAGTGAACACAAATAAGGGGGGTTTATGATTATAGAATCGGAATTAAAATAAAATAAAATAAAGAAATTGTAGAAACACATTTACAAGGGTGAAACGCAAGGAACAAAAATCAAAACCACAACTATATGCAAGAAATTCAGTTCCAATTCTTATAGTTGGTTATCTATGTTATGAGAAAGAAGTTGACCCTGTGAAACGTTAGTAAGCAAACAGTTTCCCATATTTTACGTTCCGTGAATAATTGATCTAAGTGAAAGCACCTAAATCAATCATATTGAACATGCAATCATAGTCTAGAAAGCTAGCTAATCAAGAACACATTCAATGCATGAAGAACAAAGAAAGGATGTCAACCAAAGTGCACAACCTAGTATGAAAACGTTCATCTATTTGCAATCCTCCTTAATTGATTTCGACTGTTGTCCAAAGCCTTTACTACTTATGAAATATGTTTACAAAATTATTAGGTGAATTGTTTGCCTAAATCTAGCTTCAATTACATGTATATATCCCAAGTTGACCACCAAAGAACACATACATATAAAAGCTTTCTATAATCCAAAATCAATTATTCAATCTCACATAAGCAACATAGAAATCAACACAAAGAAATTGCAATTTTATTTCAAAACATAGAGACGAGCTTTAAACTTTGCCCTTAATGTTATTTGTTAACTATAATTCATAGTTCTACAAATCCAAAAAAAGAAAACCAAAAGAAGTTATAAGGAAAAAAATTGAATTACACCGTGAAAGGAGTGGATGATGAGAGCTTGAGACATTGATATTTAATCTAGAAAGTAAAGTTTCACTATCACGACACAAGGTGAAATGATGGTGGTTAGGATTGCTCACGGCTTCTTCTTCTTCTCATTTTTCCTTGAAGATGCAAAACTAAGAACTAGAGAATGGAAAGGAAAATGGAACTAAGAACTAGAGAATAGAGATGAGATGGTGAGACAAAGAAGATGAAATGGATGAAGTAATGGTCTCTTGTCCTAATGAAGGGAAGTGTATTTATAGGCTAAAAATGATAAATGAAGGGTGAAGATGAAAAGAAAAGAAGGGCTAGATTTGATAGACAAATGTGTAGACATCAATTGTTGACCTAGCCTACCAAAAATGACTTAGAATAGTAAAAAGTCTTCCCACATGTAATAAATGGGAGATAAATTTTATATCCACAAAACGTTCCGATTTTGTCTATGACTTCTGCATAACAAATATTCCTCCATGAATGTAGATTATCCTGGTAAAATTTCAAAGCTTTTGAAGGAGTAGTTTGGCCAGAAATGCTTCTTGAATACGTTCAGGTCCGATTTACAGTTTTCATTTTTTAGTCAGAAATTTAGACCGATCTTTTGAAGGTCTTCCACTTCTATCCGGCTCTTACTCTTCATAAGAAATGTTTCTTAGGATGTCTAGAATGGATCTGGAAATTTTCAGCTCATTTGAAGTTCATTTGGTCAGGCGATCGCTCCTCTTTACTTGACTCGGTCTTTTTTAACCGGATTAGGAAAATGTGTAAAATTGATCTTTTAGTGTATTTCCATTTTTCTCCATCATTTCTAAGTAATTATGGAAGTAATGCTCATTTCATCTTCATCTACTCCAATGTACTTAAGTATAAAAATTGAGTTAAAAATTGATTCGGTTAAGGAAATAACTAAACAAAATATCAGGAATTAACTATTAAAATATCACATTAAAATGCTCCTATCATATACTGATCAAAACCTATGCTAACTTGCTCTATAAGACGTTGAATTCAAATAGGATTCATCTTCCTTTTGGATTGATTCATCCATATATATTATTATTTGGCTGATATCTGGAATATTCACAATTGAAATCCTTAATTGACTCGAACTCTTTCCTTGTGAGGATTCCTTCCTTGAACGGATTCCACGGCTGATGTTTGCCAGTTGGGCTTGGCCGAACACTTGTCTGTGTAGTCACTCAATTGAACTTGGATTTCCTAACCATATGTGTAACTGTGTGATCCATTTTCATCATCTTTTAAGTCGTTTGACCCAAAATCTCAAACCTCGGCCGAGTGACTGAAAGTAGTCTTTATCTCAGTCGTACAACTCAAAATTCTAATCTCAGTTGAGTGACTGAACAATACCCAAGTGTACGACTCAAAACCTTAATCTTGGTCGAGTGACCAAGAAATTTTGATTTCTGTCAACATCTTCATTCTGGTCATCCAATTGCTTATTTGGTTAATTTCCCCATCTCAGTTGAATGACTAATTAATTTCATTCTCGGCCGAATGATTGAGTGACTTCATTCTGGATCCTTACTTAATCGCGGTCAAAATTCTCTCTCATCGAATAGCTAGAGTTTAGTTGTAGACACCCGTACTTTTTATTGTTTATTTTATCTTGTCATACAATGTATTTGTAGGTACAAAACTATTCACGCTTATGTAAGACAATGATGCTATTTTGAAGAATGAAGAATTTAGAGAAAATCCAATTTGGGTCTAGGAAACTTTTCTTGAAGTACCGAGGCTTAGGAAAAGCCTGAAAATTTTTTCCGAAAAGATTTGATGAAGTGTCGGAGAAATAAGGATGGTTAGAGTGGTATTTTCGAAATGGGCTTGAGGGAAATTAAGAGAAAATGAAAATTGTTGAGAGTTGTGACTAATATTTACTACATTTTTAGCGCATTTCTCTTTTTGACTAGTTATTTCCTTAACAATATCAATTTTAACTTCTTTTATGTTTTAGGCAGTTTTGAGTCGATAAATGTAAGGCAAGGAAGAAATGGCGCGGAAATGACAAAGAAATGGAGAAATGAACTTTTCCCAGTTCGACCAGGAAAAGGAATCCCAGTTGAAATAGGAATCCTAACTCAATTAGGAGTGAGCTCGGAAAAATAATGTTCGAAAATGAAGAAATGACAGAGTCTCAGTTGAACTAGGAAATCTGATCACACTAGGAGTCCGGATGCTGCTAGGAGACCTGGTGAGATTAGGAGATGCTGTGTCTTGAAGATGACTCAAGATAGTTCAAGAATGTTCTAGAATGCACAGATATGGCGTCACATTTAAATATGGGTTTCGAATTGATTCATTTGCAAAAGCTTGACCCAAAGACTGAAGCTTGTGACTGCACATGAGTCTCTAGAATCATCCATGACGTCTTGAGGAGTCCATAGCCCATTAATGTTGCTTTTTGCCATGAAAAATAAAGGAGAATATCAAGGAATTTTGGCAAGACCAATTTGGGATAGTATTGGATTTCTATGGAATTTTGGAGAAGAAAATAAAGGAATAAATATTGAATTTGGATTCCTAATTCCATGGAGGATGAAATAAGGTCTAGGTATATGGAAGATTTCGGCAAAAGAATGGTTACTTGCTCTCTAATTCTAATGGAATTTTCTTATTGGCCAAATGATGTCACAAGTAAATTTCAACGTTAAAACCCTAGCCCTTGTCGTTCACTATATGGGTTCGTGAAGACATTCTACACACTACAAAATTCAGAATCAAAAACTACAAATACTTCCCCCCTTATCTTCCAAAGTTTCGGCAACAATCCAAGAATCCAAAGTTCAAGGCCATGAGCTTCATCTCCATTCAAGTATCCTTGCCGTGATCCTCATCCATTCTACCACCTTTTGAAGCTTCTTGCATCCTTGAAGATAAAAAAGTGTAACCATGAACACAACTTTATGCTTTTGGTTTTGTATAAGAAAACAATTTCGAATTCGATGCAATTTGCAATTTTATTTTCTTTGATTTGTGATTTCTTGTGATGATGAAGTGTTGATTTTAGATATGTAATTTTCGAATACTATGAAGCATGTTTTAGGTTTTAAGTTTTCGAATTGAAAATTGCGATTTCTATATGTTCTTGCATGATTGTTAATTTTGAGCTTCAATCCTATCTTTTATGTGTTAATATGCATACTTAGGTTGATAAACATGTAATTGAATCCATATTAAGGTGTGAGCGTTCTAGGCTTTGATAATTAAAATGGAAAACCTATAAATAATTAGGTAAATTAATAATTAGTCTTGCATGCTTAATTAGCGTTCTAACTTGTGTTCTTGGCTTGAATTGATCAAACTTCCATTATGCTTAATGAATTAAAAGTATTTTTGTTAGTGATTCGCTACCACTAATAATTGCATATTTAATAGGTTTAATTATGGTGCGTTCATCTAGTTAATTTAATTAAGGGAAATACAAAGAATTTTGTAGGCTTGCCTCTTTTTTCTTGATCGATTCTATGCTTTGACATAATTTGATTCGTGATTTAATGTTTGAAACCTTGCCAACATGTTAATAGTAGTTAATTCTATCTAAAAATCATTCCATTCATAATTATACTTGATTCTGTATTTTGATGGTTCACATGTACATAATTAGTTGTTAATTATACTTGTGTAAATCGTAAATAATGTGTATAATATATAGTTTTGTTTTGTCTAACGTTTTATTTTTCAGAAATTAATAAGATCCTAATCTCCGGTTAAAAATGATACCCTACTTACTCTTCATACATTGATAGAATTTTAAATTGAGCACTAAATTTGTGCAGGTCAAAAATGAGAGCAGCCAAGAACTTGACCCAAATGGAAGGGTAAGTTGGATTTTTCACACTAAATAAAGGGGGAGGTATTTAAAGCTTCACAATTTAGGAGTGAGTTCGGTTTGATTCGGTTCGGTTTTAAGCCAGAACCGAGAATCGAACCGAACTAGACTTCGGTTCGGTTCAGTTTTACATTTTTTAAACTTCACTAGTTCGGTTTTTTTTTTTTCAATAAAAATTATTTAATAATTTTTTTTTATGTTCCCATTTAATAATTTTATTTAAGGCCTGTTTGATGTTCCCTTTCTATTTTAGCTAGCTTTTTAGGCTCCTTGCAAAAACTACATTGGAAACAAGGAAATTACAAATCAAGGCCATTGGAGCCTTTTCAATATGAAAAAAATCAAGGCCATTGGAGCCATTTCGATATGGAAAGAAAAAAGAAAAAAGAAAAAGCTAAAAACATTATCTAGAAATGATATTGAATTTGTATGCAACTCTTGATGAGGTTGCCGAAGACCCAGTGTCTTGACTTTCAGCAATGCAGGAACCTGCAACACCAACTACACATCACTACTTAACGTCTTAACCATAAGATCATTCAAAACTCAATTGCAACTATCCATCTCCATAAACATGTCATTATTACCATAAGATGCCACATATATGAATTTGCTTCTTCCTTGAATCCGCACCAAAAACTCGTAATAGAAACATAGTATTAATGATTACAGAACAATCCCCAAGCCAATTTACAAGAATCGGTCTGTCTTCCATTTATAGTAATTGATTTAGAAGCTTCTAGCCTTAACAGTACATAAACCAGAATACCCAGTAGGAACATGCAAGATACCAAGAGACAGTAGAAAAAGGAAACAAAAAGAAGGCAGCCAGCTGAACACAATACAAGAGATTTAACAGAAGATCATAGTGGTTGCAAAGAAGTGTATCATACAAACATCTTCTATTAAATTAATTAAGAAACAGATGGTTTACAATTAAATAACAGATAATTTACAAAGACAAATCTAAGTAAAGAAGGAAACCTGATTTACAAAAAATTAAACTCTCATCTGCAAACAGAAAAGCCTTAACAAAGGCATCCTTGAGATGCTGCTACTCATTTTGAACATAAACTCAAGAGTTACAGAAGAAAGCCCCCAAAATTATCAGATTCGATATACTAAACTATGCCAAATAGATATCAAATTTAGACATGGGCAGAAAAGCCAAAGTATAATCAAATCACAAATAGATTATGTTTATAGCATGTCAAAAGAAATAAGAACAGAGTTTCAATACCAAACAAAAGCAAAAGGCTTGATAAGAAAATCCCAAAAGTGAGAACAGAAGGAACATAAACACACCATAATATTCCATGCTCTGCTAAAGCAGCTTCCACCAACATAAAAGTGAGAACAGAAGGAACATAAACACACCATAATAATCCATGCTCTACTAAAGCAGCTTCCACCAACATAAAAGAATCTGACAATTTTGGTACTGCACAAAGCAATGACAACACTCATCAGTGATAAATTACAGACCCCAGTAAGATCATGTCTCCATTTTCCAAGTACGACAAACATGAAATTGTGGATCTAAGATGTTAATCAACATAAAATGAACACTCATCTGATCTAAACCATCAAAATAACAAAGTAATTCCAATACATTTCAGATCTGAAAATAGAAAATCAATGCAAGCCAGATCTAAGAGGCACACCTTCTTTGTAGAGAATCATAACCACACAAACGCCGGTAACTCTGTGGTGTTCATGAGGAGCTCCAGAGGTGGGAGATGTAATTTGGGGTGCGGCGAACCGTAAGGGTGAGCCTCGGCGGCGATTGCAGCAGGTGCACCTCTCACGTTGGGCTGAAGGCGGAGGAGGAAGGCTCTAGAAGTGACGGGTTTAAGACAAGGCTTTCGGCGGAGGTAGAGGTGGTGGAGAAGGCATTGAAGGTGTGTTGGACGGTTGGGATGAGAGTCAAGATGGCCATAGAGACTGATGACTCATTCAGTTTATTGACTTGGCAATCTTGAATTCTCAATCACGAAGATATAACTGAGAGGATTGATGAAGAGGAGAGAAAACTGAGAGGATTGATGAAGAGAAGAAAGAGAGGCGAGAAGCCAGAAAAGAAAGAGAAAAACATAATGAGAGGAGAATGAGAAGTCGTGGAACCCCTTAGGGTTTTTGACTTAAAAGTCAAAAACGTAGTCAAAACGACGTCGTTTTGACCAATTCGGTTCGGTTCAGTGTGGTTTTTGACATGCAAAACAGAAAACCGAACCGAACCGGTTCGGTGCGGTTTTTTCACTTCGATGCAGTTTTTTTTCGGTTCAATTTATTTCTGCTGCGGTTCGGTTTTCGGCTCGGTTTCTTTCGGCTTTCGGTTTCACGAACCCACCCCTACTTCACATGACCAAACCCTAGCCTCTAAACCCCATTTTCCTCACTTCACTCTCTCTCTCTCTCTCTCTCTCCAGCTTTCTCTTTCTCTCGTCCGACCCTTTCTCTCTCTTCCAATCAACACCAAAATTTCTAGATTTTCTCTTTATTCCCTCTGTTCATTTCTCAAACCAAAATCATGAGATTTAGCCATTCAATTATCCAAAAACCCTAGAACCTGAAGATCAATTTGAGAGTTTTGATGATTTCTTCATTCTAAGTTCAAATCAAGGTAGTCTCCTTCTTCCTTTAACCTCTATTCATCCAATCTATGCTTATTTCTTATCAAATTCGAGTTTTTTATTTCCATTTTGGACTTTGGTGCATGAACCTTGAGGCTAGGCTATGGGTTTGACAAGGATTTGTGGTAAGCATTTTTCACGCCCCGAATTTTGAATACATAAATTCAAATCCGAAACGCGAAAACAATCACAAGAAAACATATAGAAAATTTTTCATTTAAATTAAGCAACTAAACAAATGGGCTCACAATGTCCATACCGACTCATTCTTTAGAGTCGCATATTATATTACAAGACTTTACAAATTAAACTAAACAAAACTTCAATAAGTAATCTCACTCACCAACTCACTACATGGCAGAAGACTACAATTATAAGCACCCCTCTACACCCACACTACCGAATGTACACCTCAGCTTCGACGTCGATCACTCGATGTTCTAACATGTGCATTAAATCTTACACCATAGAATAGTGCACCGGGATTGCAAACAACAAACCCAGTAAGCTTTTCAAGCCCGTATGAGTAAACTCAATTAAAGTGGCTCATGTCACACATGCTTATAATCTCAACTCGTGAGACAGATTAAAGCTACAATATTCAATTCCACTAAATAAATGCTTTCATCATCTTAGTCTAACAAAATCAATATGCAATTATCACAACAAAAAAAATCAAGTTCATATCAATCAATATCATGGTCAATTAAATTAACTCAACTAAAACCCACATGCTCGGTTTCTCAATTCTTTTTATCTTTTTTCCCACAAACTCCAATTACACGATTAACTCCAAATATGTTAAACATTTTACGTCCCCATAATCTATCAGATCACCATTCCTTTGCCTTAATGGCACAACCACGAAATGATACTCATTTGTCATACAATATAAATCAACTGCCAACCTTAGGGCATTACAACTCAGTTCACACTATTACAAATCACACAACACAAATGTACTCACAACAATAATTAAGTAAAATAAGTAATCCCTGCATAGAAACTTAGTTTAGGAGATCACATTCAAACAATCAATAAAGTCAGAGTAATCCCTGCATAGAAACTTAGTTCAGGAGATCACATTAAAACAAACAAAAGAAATCATAGTAATCCATACATATAGTTTAGTTCAGGAGATTACATTAAAATAAAACAAAAGAAGAGATAGAAATCCATGCATATAGTTTAGTTCAGGAGATTACATTAAAATCAAACAAATGAAATGAAAAAGAAAACAGATAAAGAAATCAAACAATAGAAATGAAAAATGAAAATAATCAACTAACCAACAACTCACACGAAACATACTTTTACAAACATGCACTCAAGAGCATGATAACACAAAGTTATCCTCCAAGCAGTACAACGTACTTAAGAGCACTATAACACTAAGTTATCCCCCAAGTAGTACAATGACAGACAGACTAGAGCTCTAACTGTATCGTAACCAGTCACCCTCGGCCGAGGTTCAGCCTTACGACAATACTTTCCTCAGTAACATGTACCCAAAATAATCACACATGTCATCACATAGGCACTCACACAGATCACCACACATATATTCACACAGATCGTCACATAATATTGTTTCCTCATCTTCCACAACCTCAACAATAGTAAAACCAATTCCAAATAATAAGTTCTCATATCCAAGCTATCATCAAAATCGAACCCCACATGCTTAATTTCCCAGATCAAATCATGAATCAATCAAGTCATACAAATCGACACCACAACCAATAATGATTCAAGTCCATCATGGATAATAAATGAAAGGGTCACACTTTACTCAATTACACTCTATCAAAATCAATTCAACAATATATGATAATTTGTATCTTCGAAGGGTAATGCTCGAAATGATAAATCAACCAATCAAATAAATACCTCATCCAATGCCATACTATCCAATATATATTCCATGTAAATATATCTATACGTAGTCATCCACACTTGAGTGACCACTAATACCAGCTATAGTTCACACGTAGTAAAAACCGAGAAATTCATTTTCATATACTTATAAACTCATTTTCTTAAAATCATTTTTCAAACATAATAATTAAATATAAATAATGAAATTCAGTTCGTAAATGAACCAGATAAAATTTATTCACCTTTAATCCCGCAGCGTCTTCTCAACAATCCAAAAATAACGATTCACAAATCGTTCACCAATCAAATCCTTCAATCACCTAATCAAATATGGTCTCAACTTAGCACACAATTCATGAAATGCACTTATATGAATATTCAGTGGTCGGATCTTCACCCGTAATCACACATAGTTATCGGGACAGTCATACGATCAATATATCAAAACTACAAGTCTATCGGACCGTCCGATCTTCACATATCACAAATCAAAAGATCAAAATCATAAAATTCATAACTTAATAATACGATCTTTGAAAATTACATGTTTTATATTGAAATGATCGTATCGACATGTAGAACATTAAAATGGGCAGAAACTGCTCTTGGGGTGGCTGGAAGTGGCCGCCGGAATTAGACGAAGAGCAGTCGCCGACCACCGCCAACAGTGTTGGAGCCAGACTAATCCTCTTTGTCTCATCAAGTTGAACTACTTTTCTAACTAACATGAAGTCTAGAAATGACGGGAAGATATTGAAAATTACCTTAGAAGCTTCAGTTTGGCCAGAATTTTCCAGAATCCGGTGAAGCTCCGTTCTCCTTCCAAAGCTTCACCTCTAGCTCAATCCTTCTTGGAGCATGATCAGTCGAGCCGAGTTCAGAACGCCAAGGAACTCGGGTTATAGTGACCGGAGCTAGGAGAAAAAGGCGTCGACTCCAATTCAGACCCGAAACAGGTCGGGGTTTTCGCGGCGGCTACAAGCCGAGAGGCGGCATAAGGCCACTACCAGCAGGTGCGAGGGACCGAAGCGAAGCCGTGCAGCCCCTGGGAGACGTCTCTCATGGCCGGAGGAGTGAGAACGGGACCTGCAAAGGGTTGCCCTGTTTCAGGCTCGGGGGAGAGGAGAGAGAATGGTAGGGCTTAGTTTCTAATTTCTGCAATTATGCTATTTTTGGAAATTTTCTAAAAATAGCAAGCTATATATACACGAAATGGAAACGTTTTCAAACGCGATAATTTCTTCATACGAACCATGCTTCTTGCGTTCCACATATGTACGAATTTGTATCGATGAGCACTACGACTTCCGTGAAGGAAGTTTTCTCAAATTTCGTACGTATAAAACGTCGATTTTCACGACCCCCCTAAAACGTTCATTTTTCAAAATAACATCATTTGAACTAACTCTACCACTTCTCCAAGCTTTGTACTCGCACCAATGACCACGAAATCATTTCTAAAAGTCAACGGAAAATAATTTGGATTTTTCAGGGTATTACAGGATCTATTCCATGCAACCTTATTTCGAGTTTTTGGTTGTGGTGTTGATTTTTGGACCGATTTGTAGGTGAAGAAGGCTAAGGAGGAGGAGAGGCCGTCAATTTTTGGAGAAGAAATGGTAAGTATTGGGTTTTGGGAAACCCTTGAATTTTTGGAATCTGTTTTGTTGATTTTGAATTTTATTGGGTTATTTTGTTGGTGGAAAATTGTGAAAAGTGGATCTTTGAGGAGGATTTAATTAGTAGGATTTATTAGTTTAGTTTTCAATTTGTTGGTAATTTTTGTTGAAGATTTTGGGGGGTTTTTTGTGTAATTTTGACCAAAAAAAAAAAGAAAAGGAAGAAGAAAAGAGAAGTCTTTATTTTGGAAAAAAAATAAAGAAATGAGTAAAAGTTGAATTAAAAGGGTTTTTACCGTGGTAAAGTGGTAAAAATAAAAAAAGGTGAAAGTAAAGGTAAAATCAGTGGAAGGAGGTAAAAGCGAAAGTGAAAAGGAAAAAAAACCACGTTAAAAGTAAAAAAAGTAAAAAAGGAGTAGTAAAACTTTATTTATAATTATTTACTTATTTATTTTAAGAATAAACAAGAAATAATGGTAAATAAATGGGTATTTGGTTAAAAGTCAGAAGTTAAAGTCAAAGATCAAAAGTCAACTCCGAGGGTTGACCAACTTTGACCGACCTCATAAAACGCGAGATCGAGTAGAGTTTGGTCACTCGGATTGGTGTTAGTTTAATGGAGCGATAAGGTGTTTTCTTTTTAAGAAAGAAGTTAGTTTTCAAGATTGGTAAAGGTTGAAAGAAATAATAAATGGTCTCATTAAAATAAAATGATTGAGTATGCGCGATTAATTGGAGTTAGTTATGATGTTTACCCTAGATAATTACTTACAAACTAAGTAATGATTCAAGAAACACGATCGTTAAGGCAGCTTAAACGTAAAACACAGGAATGTGGAACACGCCGGCATTTCCAGGTAGGGTGAGATATCTCTTCCTTGTTAGAGGCTTTGCTATATATGTGGAATGCTTTAGTATAATGGTATGTTGCTTGTAAGTACGTTTTTGGTTCTTTATTAGTCGATGCCTCGTAATATCTGTGTTTTCATAACTGATAACTGCTGATTGCGAAAATCGAGGCTAGACTTACATGTTGAGATATTGTACCCAATTATATGTTTACCTAAAAGTGAATGGGACCTAGATGCGTTGATTCATAGTCATCCTATGATTTCGATGACCGTGATCCTCCGGATGGGCTGTGCAACTGTATGCATCGAGGTAATGCATGTACCAACGGTGAACCAATCATAGGACACTCAGGGCCAAGAAATGAACAATTTCGCTACTCGTAGTCACAAGGACTAAAAAGTAGTTAGCCGGTTCTCGAAAGAGGATGACCAATCGGTCATTGATTGCTTTAGATTAGCCGGTAGGTAAGTTTCTAGGAGCTCTAAGTTGCGTGAAGCATGCTGATTATGATTTTCAGAAAAAGACCACGACGATTTTTTTGGTTGCATATGTTTTACTTAATTTTACAAATGTGCACATTCTATATTCTAGTAGCTATATTTTACTTATTAGTTTTCAAACCTAACTAAGGTTGGGTCAGCCCCTATTGGGCTAGAGAGGACGAAATGCTCACCCTTACATTTTAGGTTACAACGAGGTCACTCCGGATGATCTGGACTAGAAGTGGGTCGTTGGCCGAGTTCGTGTGTCGCTACCTCCGTTGCTTGAAGTCCTTCCCTTTTGGTACTCTATCAATTTACTTGCTTCCCTCCCGATGTTGAACTCAGTTGAATTTTGTGAGGTCCGTCTACTCGGGAGCGCGCCTCACTTTATGTTTTATTGTTGCTGTTAAACTCCTTTTGATGTAAGCCCTAACGCAGCACAGTGCACTTGCCTACTTTATTTTGAAGTATTTCCAGACTTGTTAATTTGAATATTAGGTTATTGATCGAAAGTTCTTTCTGAAAAGTTTTAATTATTTCTTATTTTCTAAAATCGTATTTCAAAAAGGCCTTGTAGTTGGTAGGTCTACGGTACATCTACGACGTATCGAGCTCCTATTGGCTTAATATTACGGCGCTATGGTATACTCATCCGGGTCGCCATATTAGTAGGTCGACATGCAAAAACAGGTGCAAACAAGCACACTTCTCTCCTCTAAAATGGTAAAGCTTCTCTCTCTAGAAACCATAGTGCTTCTATCTCTCTAATATGGCAGAGCTTTTCTCTATAAAATTGGAGAACTTTGCTCTCTCAATGAGATTCTTTTCGATTTGAGCCATTGACAGTTATAAAAGGGCAAAACAGTCCAAAATTTTGAAGAAAAAAAAAGGTCCACAAAGAAAGAGTTGGGTAAGTGAGGTTAAACTATATAGCTTGTTGATTTGGTAGTCAGTCTAATAAAATGTTTGGATAAATGGGGTTAATTAACCTCAAATTTGAGTAAATGGACATTTTCCCAAACAAAAACCCTTGTGAGTACACAGTTATTCACTATGGTTATTAGGAAGCCATTCTAATAAAGACTACTAAAATGAGGACTAGTTGATGACTTTTATGTTAGACCCACTTTTTGATTACATTTTCGTAAATCAACTTTTAGATGTTTAGATATTTATATGTTTATCATTTATGCAATTTTCATCAAAATTGAAAATCATTAAGACATTTATAATCTTGATTTATTAGTTATGAACATGAACGGTTCATGTTTGACAGATTTGATTCATCCATTGATTTGATCTAGTTCGGTACCTTAATTATTAGCAATTTGGATGAAGACTTTCAGAAGTGATTTACTCATGCATGATCAATATCTAACAGTTGATTTGCCGTAATGTGATCGAAAAGTCGGTCTCCTAAACCGTTGATTAAAAAGTCTTCAACTAGTCTTCATTTTAGTAGTCCTCAAGGTCTCCTATGATTAATATATGGTTTTAAAAATTTCACATGGTCAAATAATGGTTTGACCTAGCATGCCCAAATAAGTTCTCTTTCACGAGTCTTGGGTCACTCTCTGAAATCCTCGTAGCATCAAAGCTGGGAATGGGCAAACGGGGGATTGCTCCACCCCTACCCCTGCCTAAAATTTCCTCTGTGCCCTCATTCCCCATCTAGAGATATTTTTAGATTGGGGTTTCCCCACCCCGGCCCCCGCCCCCCGCATTGGCCATTTTCTCTATATGAACTTTTTTATTTTTCTATTTTCTGTCGTCATATATTTTTCTTTCCTTCTTTGACAAAAAATAATTTTGTATTCTTTTTATTTTTATCCTTGTTTTGGTCGAATGAGTATTTCAAATTCTTGAGACAGTGATTAAGAAAGAAATTGTAGGGAGCAATAAGTTGAGAAGATAAATTTGTTAAAGACGTTAATGTTTGAAGTTATATAGGTTATAAGAAACTACTTAATCATCTTAATCATATTAATAGAGTGACGTTATCCTTCATGGCCTCAGCTAAGTCAAAACTGTCATCAAATGTGCAAGCGCCCTTTGAAGTAATTCCTGCAGCTGATAAAAGAAAAAAAAAATAGTTTGTGTAAAAATGATTATTATGTAAAAAGAGTATGAGTATGCATATACAATAAAAATGAAAAAAAAATTATTATTATTATATACCTTTCATTTCACTCCACATCTAATCTCGGGCACAGCATAAGAGCCTCCAAGGTGTTCACATGTAGACGGCTCCAATGAGAGCTCACAACTCTCCCACTGGTGTTGAATGCCGACTCTGAAGCAACAGTGGATACCAGTAAAGCCAAGATATCTCTTGCCATGACTTGCAAGGTGGGATAACGTATTCCATTATCTTCTACCATTCCAAAATATCAAACTCAGGGGAAGTTTTGGTTCTTGGTATCAGCTTCTCTCCCAAGTAATCCTCCAATTCAGACTTCAAGCTATCCTTCTTTTTCTTACTAGAAATATATAAATCGAAAGATGCTAGAGAATCGTCCTCCAAATCAAAAGGTACTAAAGATGGAGAAGCAGAAGACTGAGATGATACTTGACCGGCTTGCAAGCTTAACTAATAATGCTTTGTCATGTTATTTGTCAATTCTATGATTCTCTCAACTTCCGATGAGTGTCTCTCTTGATAAATCAGAGGAAAGATGTACTCAATCAACTCCATCTTGTACCTTGGATCGAATATGGTTGCAACAGCCATCATGCCATTAATGGAATCCCAATACTTGCCAAACTTCAATGACATTTTCTCCTCAATCGACCTCACTTCAGTGTGTTCAGACTTCAACCAATCATTGATCTCAATTTTGATATGGCACGCATTCGAGAAATAGAGATTTGAATTGGCTATTTAGTCCCAAAAAACAACAAGGTAACCTTATAAAACACATTCAACTTATCAACAATCACCTTTGTTAGTGCCCAATCTTCTTCATTTGGTTTAGCCTTGTACTCACGCTTCAATTATGGGAAAACATCCTTATATTTCAATGTTGTGTATAGCACAAGATAAGTTGAATTCCAATTGGTTCGGCAATCCAAAATTAACTTAAATAGCTCTTCATCTAACAACTATGAACTGAAAGAAGTTCTTCCCAAGAGATCATCTAGCATTGCATCATTTGTAGAGCAATTATCCACTATTAAAGCAGATAGCTTAGCATCAATCCCCCATTTAATCAAGCAATCCATCAAAGCATTAGCAAGTACGTCAGCCGTATGCGAACATGGCACATAGATAAACCTGTTAAGAAACAAATACATTGAATATGTATTGTTGGCCATGTAAAACAAGTTCCAAGTTTTAAAAAAGAGGGTACGATTTAATCTAACTAACCTCACAAGCCAACTATTCAAGACCCAAGCATCATCTATGAAATGTGGAGTCACGGTCTTGAAACCGTCTTTCAGTTGTTCGAGGTCCACATGTCTGTTGTGATTGCAATTCTACTACTATTCGTATTCAACGATTTCATTGTCCTCTCTTTCTCGTGCTCAAAGATCTTCATGATATCTCTCTTGATCATGTATCAAGCAACAACCCTAAATAATGGCTGTAAAGAGTAACAAAACTCCCTGAATCCATCATGCTCAGCCATGCACAAAGGGTAATGTTTTATAATCATGTGTGCAAGCGGTTTTCTTGACTCAAGCTCATCCAAAATCATATTCTCCAGCCTTGACAGATGCAGACCAAACTCTCTTTTCCTTTTATTTTTTAGCTCGGGGCATGATTTATGATGTCCATGTAAACCATGAGTCCCTGTTCTACCCCCACCAGCTATAACTTTACTACAATACTTGCAAATACATTTTTCATATGCTTGTTTTGTAAAATGATTCCAAATGGCTGAAATCTGTCTCTTCTTCTTGCTATTTGCATCACCTTGAAGCGTTGAGTCTATCTCATTTTCATTTGAGATTTCAATTGCTTATGCTCCACTATCCCTTATGTATGTCGGTTCCATATTTATACACTTGCCAATGATACATAAACATAAAATTAATGACAAAGCAACTCATTTTCATAAAACATTGTGGAAGTTGAAGGGTTACTGTAATGACAAAGTTTAAGGCTTACTATAATGACCAAGCTCCTTATTGAAGACATTAAACAGTTTTCGTTTTAGTGTCATCTGCTACATAAATATGCAGCCACTATGTATGTCAGCAATTGAGCACTTATCACCCTTACAGGGTGCTATAACTCTTCAGATGAAATCCAACTCTAGTATCTTGGAACCTATAAGTGATGTACACAATGGTTCAATTACATCAATTTCAAGTCCAAGGAACAGATCATAATAAGGAACCAAGTATTTCAAGAAAACTGCAAGCAATGTTGATATTACTAGAGCTCTAATTGGGAGAAGAAAAATTGTTACAAACCAACATTATGATGCTATAACCTATAAAATAAAGCAGAATGCATATAACAACCTATTGACAACAATCAATTTTTAAGTTCTTCACTTGACTTTATCGTTTAGTTTATAGACATTCAAGCTGCCCAATAAAGACTTCACTTCATTAGTTATGCTACTGTTTCTTCTTAGTTTAATTAAAAATATTCCCCAGTAACTACTAATTACTAAATTTCATGAGTTTTATCCCTGGAAAGTGCAATATGAATTCAAAACATACCACACACATATGAGACAAAGTAAACATGTTGGTTAATTATGTACTTCTCTCATTCAAAATGTCAATCTCAGCAGGCTATTCAATATATATTTACTATATATTCAGTCCCCAGATCTTGAAAACTAAGTAGATATCAATTCAGTCCCCAAATCCTCAAAAGTTCAATTCTTTTATGTCCCCAGTCACAAATATCAAAAATACATGAAACAAAGTGGCATATATAACAAATAAAATGAAAGCAATTTAGATCTCCTTAAAACATTCCTAGCAAAAATTTCGAGATAACCCATCAACAATCTAAATCCAAAAACTAAAAATAACCCATTTAACCATATATGCTGCTAAACAGTCATAATAAGTAGGGTTAAATACTGTTTAGTCTTTGAGATTTTGACCATAAAACACTTCAGTCCCTGACCTTCTAATTTCACACGTTTAGTCCCTGTACTTCAAAATTTCAGACTAATGGGTCATTGTCATCTAAAAGTCGCGGTAAAATATCTATTATGCCCTCAGTTCTTTTTTTTATAATATATTTATTCTTTTCTTTTTCTTTTAATTTTTTTTCTTTATTTTATTTATTCTTTTTTTTTTTCAAACAGAAAGAAAGAAAGAAAGAAAGACAAACAGAAAAAAAAAACAGAAAGAAAGAAAGGGAAAAAAAAAATCTTTTTCCAAAAAAAGTAAAATAAGTAATTAATTAAAAAAAAGAACTGAGGGCATAATAGACATTTCGCCGTGACTTTTAGACGGCAAGGACCTCTTGGTCTGAAATTTTGAAGTACAAGGACTAAACGTGTGAAATTAGAAGGTTAAGGACTGAAGTGTTTTTTGAGCAAAAATACAAGGAGTAAACAGTATTTAACCCTAATAAGTATTAGAAGCATAGATTACAAAAATTAATAAGTTCGCTCACCAATTGATTAAGCAGTCCCTGTTATCAACCGCTCCCGTTCATCAAACTTTTCAACCTTTATGATGCCAATAAGAACTTGAATGCCAAAAAATGCACAAGAGATATCATATCAGGTATCTGAAAAGATATAGATATCACCAGAAAGCATTAATAAAACAAGCACCCTTTGCTTCAAATCCACTTCAAAACCATCTAATCCCCTAACAAGAAATCTAACATTATCATAAATCAAAATGGGTCTCTTCACTTAGTGTAAGAACACAAATAACACACCCAATTCCCAAACACAAACTAACTTTTTCGCTCTGAAGATAGAGGCTTTGTAGTTGAACATCACATCAAACACTTAGAAATACCATCAAGTTTTTCAAAGCACCAAAGACCCATCTTTTGAATCACAAAAACATAACTACCCATATCAAAAGTCGATGAAATGCTGCAAAATTTCATCTTTCAAAAGACAAAATCGCACAAATGAAATAGTGCTCCACCCAGAACATGAAGTAAAGAAATTCAAGGCTTTGTGACATTATACCTTCCATCTTGTTTTGAAGATTGCAAATTCAAGGAGCAATGCCAAGTAATGATTCTATATATGAGTGTGGAGGAAGAAGAAAATAGAGGAGGAAAAGTATAAGTATCGGTTGGGTTTCTTCTGTTAAGCCATGACGGCTTATAGCTGATGTATTTGGAAGAACAAAACCCCGAGTATTGGAGATTTGAAGGTTTAAGTTTCTATTTTTTTTTTGTGAGATTTTTTTTTTAGAGTAAGAAAATAAAATATAATAGAAATGGAGACCCCGTATGGGTAATGGGAAACCCTGCCTCGTCCCGGCACCCCCGTGGGGGAAATAAGTTCCCCCGTCCCCGCCTCCGCACCCGTGATATGGGAGCCGACCCCCCACCCCCTTGAGAAATGCAGGGAGAACCCGCGGTCACACAACTTGAGTAATTACCAATTTAGATGGACATTTGAATACTTATAGGTAGTTCAAAAAGCTGATGGAATGATCAGAGACTTTCTTCTTCATGATGAGCTTCTTCTGATCCTTCACCTCTTTGGCTTTGGCAGGTGAGGGGAGACAACTCTAAATCTTTTGGTGCCTTCTCTTTTCACGACCTGCGTCTCATTAGAAGCAGGTTTCTTCGCCTCAACCACTGGTTCATCGGAAGCAGCTTTCGGTGCCTCAAGCATCACTTAATCGGAAGCATGTTTTAGTTTCGGTACCTCAACCACAACTTCGGTGCGGTCAACAGAAGCTTTCTTAACAGACTCCAAAGTTGAAGAATTTTGGTTTGAGATCTCAGAGACTGTCATCGTTGCAGACGCTTTAGAGGAGGTGATGCAGGTACTTTTTCAGGGGCCTCAACCAGAGATTGTTGTGGAGTTGCTCGGTTTAGAGGCCGCGATTCGGATACTTTTTCGGGCACCTCCATCAGAGTTACTGGAGCAGCTCTGTTTCGCCCTTTTGGGTGCCTTCTTTGTGTAGCCCTTTAGGCGGCATCCTTGGTCTGACAAATTTCGAAGATGGAGGAAGAGAGAGAGGAACCAGAGAAGAGGGATTTCTGATTTAGGGTTTAGGAAGAGGATGTGGATGGATTTCGGAGATAGGGAAAGGGAGAGAGGAACCAGAGATGGAGAACGATCGAGTTGTGAGAGAGAAGAAGATAGAGAAGACGATGAAGAAGAGTGAGTGAGCTAGACAGTCGAGGCGCTTGGAAATTCAAATTCCCAACCTAACTTTACAACCGGTGCAAATAGCTGGTACCGGTCACCCACGAACATCTTTTCTAATGTATCGGTGCATTCTTAATGCACCAAGGGGATTCCTTCATTTATAGAGATTTTACTATAGGTACCAATCAGAAAAAAAGAAAAAGAAAATTCAGTTATTCACTATGGTTAATATATGGTTTTAGGGGTCATGATGGGTCGGGCTAGGGCCGGCCCTACCCTAAATTTTAGGGCTTAGGGTCGGACCGGGCCGGGCCTAGTCAAAGTCAACAAAATTTAGGCCCGGGTAGGGTCGGGTCGGGGATTAAATATGCTAACCCTTACCCGCCCAAAAAGCCCGATCCGCTAGGGCCGAAAGGGCTGGGTTGGGTCGGCCTTCCGAATAGGGCCAAGTAGGGCCAAAATGGGCCTTATTTTGTATAATAAAAAAAAATTATTTTTTTTCCTCAAAATGTGGCTCAATGATGATATAGGTAAATACAAGACTCATTATTTTTTATTGATCATATTTAATATATACGTACACACACATACACACAAACACTAACACACACACAAACACAAACACAAACACACACACACACACACACATATAGAAATTAACTTATAATATTTATTAATTTAGTTAAGGTGGTTATATTCAATTAACTATCTATCTAAATCTCTCAATATTAATTGTTTTGCAACAAAGAAAATAAAAATTAAAGAAAACAAAGCCTATGTAATAGAAAATAATAAAAATAATATATAAATGTTAGGGTTAGGCCGGGTAGGGTTTTTAGGGCCGGGTAGGGCTTGGCCCTTACGGGCTCAATCTTGAGCTGGTCAACAGTCTCTTTTCTTGCGTGGGCGTGCCAGCACCGTTCGGGTGCAGTCGTCGGGGGTGTCCCTTGACCTGACTTCTTCTGAGCGATTGTGGACGAGGAGAGCACCAACCTCGTCGTGGGATTCTTTGTGCCTCGTGGCGAGGACTTTTGCTGAGCCTCTTCAAAATCACAATCGATACTCGATGTTGTAGATCGAGCAGAGCGAAAACCACTGGGAAGTGAGGAGAACTTGCTAAAACGTGACTCTAGCTTGGCTGGTTTGCGAGGGCGTTACCCTTGCTTGGCTGGTTCCGTAACCGTTGTGGTCGTGGTACTTCAGTCGGCTCCCAAGGAGACTAGGACCAAAGCACTTTGACAGAGGGTTTGGTGGTACTGAAAGTTGGCTCCTAAGGAGACTAGAACTTGGAGTGTGATCACCGATAAGAGAAAGAGAAGGAGAGGAATTGCTCTTAGAGAGGTTGCTCTAGAGAGAACTTAGATAATCTTATAGATGTTTTGATGAGTGAATTGGTGAGATGATACTTGTTGTAGCCTCTATATATAGGCTTCCAAGCAACACTATTTGGCCTTTAAACAAATCATAGTGGGTTAGGCAAAATTCACTAACACTTAGTGGATTTGTTAGGCCAAATTCACTAACACTTAGTGGATTTTGTTAGGCCAAATTCACTAACACTTCTTTATTCCTTTAATTTTTATCTCCACTAAGAATTCATATTTAACTTTCGACTTCTTCATATGAAATGATCCACCATGGATGTAGATTATTGTGGTAAAATTTCAGAATTTATTTCCATGTGGTTGGGCCGAAAATGCTACTGGACTCCTTACCGGTCCAGTTTTCCAGTTTTGCTTCTGCAGAAAATTGGACTGATTGTTTGAAGGTTTTCCACTTCGAACAAGCTCTAGCACTCTTCATAAGAAATGATCCTTGGGATGTCTAGAATGAATCTGAAAAGTTTCAACTCATTTGAAGTTCGGATGGTTAGTCTGCCGCCCCTCCTTCCTTGTTTAGCTCGGTTTCTCCTAGCCGAAGTAGGAAAATGTGCTAAAGTTGACTTTTCATTTACACGCTTCCATAGTAGGCTTTATTTAGCCTCTAAATATATATTTCGAACTTGTCGACAATATATAGCTTGAGCCACTGATATTGGCTCGATTTCTCCAAGACGTGCCTTGTCAGACCAAAATGCTCATTTTAGGTCCAAACAGTAGGGTAGGGCCCGCCCTCCCTAATGTAAGGACCGGGTACAGCTTCGGCCTTATGAGCCGGGCGGGCTTAAGGCTGAAGGGCTAAATGATGAGACCTATATGGTTTTGATAATTTCACACGGTCAAATAATGGTTTGACCTAAGGAGGCCCAAATAAAGTTCTATTTCCCGAGTATTGGGTCACTCTCTGAAATCCTGGTAGCATCATCAAAGCACTTGTTAAGCTCACAATCAGCTATGGCAGCCTCGGCTCCACCTCCGCCGCCTCTCGATTTCTTAGTTCGAGGACCGGAAGGCTTCTCACTCTGGAACGGCCCCCCGTTCGGCAACAACGGCCAACCGGGTATCAAGCTCGAACACAAAATCTCTTGCTCCACTACCAAATTCAGTGACGATGGATCGAGGCTCATGGTGCTCAAACTCGATTCCGTCATCACCATCTACGATTGCCGAAGCTACACCGAGATTAGGTCTTTCCAAGTCCCCAATCTCACCGCCGCCGCCTTGTCCCCGCGTGGCACTTTTCTTCAGACTTTCCAGAAGTCCTCAACGCCGCAGAACAAGAATGTGACCCTGTGGAACGTCGACACTGGAGAACCTGCTTACGATCAATTCCAGAAGAGTATAACCAAAACGAATTGGTCCGTTAATTAGTCGGAATAATCATTTTAGAATATATGCAATGCTGTTTTGTGGGGAACTAATTGCGGAGTATGTGCTGTTTCAGGCCCTCGGTTAGGTTCAGCTCCGACGAGGCTGTTGCGTGTAAACTAGCGACGAATGAGATACAGTTTTTTGATGCTGCAGATTTTTCGAAAGGAGTTACGAATCGGCTGAGGGTTCCTGGAGTTGCTGCAATTGAACTCTCTAAGTCACCTGGCTCCCATGTGGCTGCTTTTGTCCCGGAATCAAAGGTTTGTAGGAACTTCTTTGGGAACTATGTTTTTTGTTATCGGTTATGGGATTATTATGTGAAATGCAGTTTCTTTTTGTTTTTTGAAAAATGCTTATATTGGAAGCAGCAGCATGCAGCTTATTTTGAAAATGCTTATTCTGGAAATGTGAGAGTACATCCCTCATTTATACGGTGTTTTTGGATTTCGGAGATTTTTTGAATGGGTGGCATACTGGCATGTCATTCATTTAGTAGCGGATATACATACAGTTACTATGTCACATAATACTCCATGCTTAGTCCCTTCTTTTGTTTTGGTTCAGTCACATTATCAAGTTCAATATTCTTTCCATGCAGGGGATTCCTGCCAGTGTCCAGATATTTGCTACTCGAAAAGATTTACAGAGTCAACCTGTTGCTCGAAGGAGTTTCTTTCGATGTTCATCAGTGCAACTGAATTGGAATAATGGCTCTACTGGGCTTTTAGTTGTGGCGCAGTCAGATGTTGATAAAACCAACCAAAGTTACTATGGGGAATCAAAGCTAAACTACTTGACAACAGATGGAACCCATGAAGGACTTGTACCTCTTCGTATGTTCCAAATACTAAACCCAAGTCAATTTTTAAATGCCCGCAGCCTAATTTTCCTTGGTACTTGACAGGTAAAGAGGGGCCTGTTCATGATGTTCAGTGGTCATACTCTGGATCAGAGTTTGCTGTAGTTTATGGCTGTATCCTTTTTTCTTAATCTTTGAGATGTTTTGAAGAGATAACTTATAAGACACTTATCCAGAGAGTCGCAATGTTTAATACATATTGTTAATGTCAAAACCAAGCACACATGAAAAGTTTCAGTTCATGTCGTTTTTAGGCATATTCATTGCAACTAGTGATTGGACTATTGAGGTGAATTTCAGTTTGATGTATTTCAAATTATTTTGGACAAATTATCAGTCTAGGATGATAGAATTAGTTATTAAATATATATAATTAAGAAAGGATGGTATGCTATACCACCAAGTCCATCAGCATTTTGTTAACTTTTTTAGTAGGGCTCTGCTGGTGCATCATTATTTGTAAATATATTCCATGCATTATAGAGACTCTTCAGAAACATTGTAATTGTTAGAACTCTCATCAGTGCAAGATTTTCACCATGTGATTCTTTTAATATTTGTTTTTATATTTATCTTCAGCTTATCATGTAGTGTAATCCTTTTACAAATGTTTATAGTTTGTTTAGTTCCTTGAACTACAATAGTTATGCCTTCTAAAACAACCGTGTTTGACAAGAAGTGCAATCCTCTTCTTGAGCTTGGAACAGGCCCATACAATACTATCCGATGGAATCCAAAGGGAAAATGTATCCTTCAGAATTGTCTCTTTCATCTTGAGAACATTTACTCTGTGAACTTGAAATGGCTCATTCATATTCCTTTTGACTACATAACATGTCTCTATTATTTATAGTTGTTAAAAATCAGTTTCTGAGCAGTGCTTTGTTCTCATTCTTATTTGGTAGTTTTGAGTAAGGTAGGTAACTTGTAGACACATTAAAAAGAAAAAGAAAAAAGTGAGCACATGAATGGGTTAAAACAGGGGACCACCAAGCCAATAGCATACCATGTTTTGATTATTCTGTGTTATGAGGAGAAAATGAAAATCTATATGTTGTTGCCTTAATTTCGTGTTTGCAGTTCTGTGTTTGGCAGGCTTTGGTAACTTACCAGGTGATATGGTATGTTATCATGTTGTTTTAAATATTACTAATATTTCGTATTTGATTCTTCTCCCTGTTGTTGATTTTATTCTTCCAAAGTAATTCCCTTTCAATTATTATATTCATTAGGCCTCCTTTGCCTCTTTTCTGTCAGTCAACTTAATCAGTTACTAAATTGTGGTCGGTTGGTAGGTGCTCCAATCAGTAACTTTTGGAATATCTATCTCAATGCCTCTTTTCTGACACAATAAAAACTTTAGCAAATCAAACTCTTGCAAGCATGCCAGTTTCTTCTTCTATATCTGAAACTTGTTTGTACACTATTAAATACTTTTAACTTTATTACCTGAGCTATAACAACTAAACGCTACAAGGTATGATGTATTTTAGTCAAAACCTTTACTAGCACTATGTGTAAACTTGTGACTGAACCTAGAACTGTGTAGCGGCTAATCTTCGCAGAGTCTAGCTTTTAGGAATAAGGCAAGTAAAAGTCACGTTTGTTACTGCATTAACCACACCTTTATTGTAGAACTCATCAATGACTAAAAAACGTCTCATAAAAACATCCATGCATCTTTGAAAATGAAAGACCAGTAGACCACCATAGGAAAACCAACTGGCCTGGGTCTTTCTTTAATTCTTTCGACGATCACACTCGTAATCTCCTTTATAGAGACGTTTTCATCCAAGAAGCCTTACTTTAACAATCCCTTCCAACCATCAATTTTTGCATGCTCACATTTTATTTCTCAGGATGCAAGAAGCTCATCATATGTTATTTTTACAAGCTTTCTTTGTGCATATACTCATGATGGTCTCATATCTTCCTTATGATTTCTGAAGTTAATCTATAGTTTGTTTACCATAGGCATTTTGGGACTACGTAGAGAAAAAGCAGCTTGGAACAACCAAGGCCGAATTATCTGTGACAAGCGAATGGTCACCAGATGGACGCTATTTCATGACTGCCACGACTGCTCCAAGACTACAAGTTGACAATGGGTATGCTAACGTTTTTGCTACTAATATGGAGAAATGAGGGGTTGGCATAAGGGTCAAGCATCTAGTGGTTCACTTAATCGAACTAATTAAGTGCAATAAAATTATGCTTTTGGCATTTGTGGCTCTTGTTCAATTGACTACTGATCTACAAAGTAAATCTTGATATTATAAACCAGTTGCCTTTGTACTAAATTAAATTGGATTGGATTGAATCTTGAATTATTCATTAATGAATACAGCAAGCATGGTTAGATTTACCATGTCATTGTTATGTTGGTGACGCTATCATGTGGGATATATCTAGAGTATGATGGTCTGGTTTAAAGAAATATAATTACCAGTAAACCACTTCACATTTCTTTTACTTTTCTGAAGGATTAAGATTTTCCACCACAACGGTTCATTGTTCTTCAAGAAGATGTTTGACAAGCTGTTCCAGGTCAGTATTGATGGTGGCCCTCCTTAAATAGAGTATGAGTCTTTTGTTTTATGGATACTTCCTTGATTTCTTTCTTCTCTTTTGGAACCCTTTTTTTTTTTTTTCCCTCTCTTTCTTTCTTTTCAGGCTGATTGGAAACCAGAATCACCTGATAGGTTCAGTGACATTTCAGAACTTGTCAAGTCCCTTGAATCAATAAAAGTTGATGATGCCAAACCTCAAGGTTGGTCTCATCTGATGTTTTTGAACTTCAGTGATTGTGGATTTGGATTTTTTGCATGCATGTAATTCGTTTCCTGAGAAACTTGGGGTCAAATTGTCAGGAGAAAGGTCAAAATCTTCCCAAACCTCTGCAAAAGCCAGCCCTAACAACCCACCTGCACAAAAGCCTGCTGCATATCGGCCCCCACATGCTAAGCAAGCTGCTGTCGTTCAGGCAGAGGTATAGATGATACATATTGGTCTTCTTGATTTTTGTTGCTTCACGGGTGATGTCATCGTACATATAAACATCCGTTCTAGGGATACCTTCTACTACTACTACTATGTGGAATGATTTAATTGCTTGATTGGATGCTGATTGTTTCACTGATTTTGTTATGCAGCTGTTTGGAGGGACCACATCAGAGTACGTGAATCCATATTTTGATTATTTCTGAGAAGTTTATAGTTCCAATTTTCATACAGTTTATTCTAATAATGCTTCTCCATGTTACATAATGAAGAACAATGAGCAAGAATGCATTGCGAAACAAGAAGAAAAGGGAGAAACAAAAGGAGAAGAAAGCGACCGAGGGTGCCAGTGATAGTTGATTGCAGAATTTTTTTCATCTTCTTCTGCTGGCTGCTTTATGCCTTTCTGCAGCAAAAATGCACATACCTAGTAGTGGATTGAGGCCTGGATTTTCCTACAATTACCATCCTTAATTAGGTTCGAGATCATAATTGTTCCTTAAGGACTAGGATACTGTTCTGGTAAAGCTGTAACTTTATGGTGGCAATGACCGAGAGCTAGTGATATCGAAGTATGCAGCTTATACAACAAATTATCTTTACTACATGCTGGGATTTGATCTTTAAGCAACGTCAAAGATGATATAATGACATTTTGGTTTTAATAGTGTACCCTTATCTGAATTAAGTATTACAGTCCAATGGTAATCTAGTTAGATGGGAATGAAAAAATATGGTTAGTTTCTTTTAAGGGGCCTTGGCTCTTTGCTCAATTTTTACACTAAACACTCTCACTCACCCCACCAACGTATGAATGTACTCACTCGCCTCATTTACAAGCACACTATCATTTCTAGGATCCAACAAGTATGAAATTACAAAATGTGTCACTCTCTCTCCCTCTCTCTCTCCCTCTCTCCCTCTTCGTCAGAGATGGCCTTGGATTTGAAAGTTAACAACCACCATCAGAGGAAGAGGATCCACGAAGAGTTCGAGTGTCGCCGGAAGCAGCTCCACGATCTCTGCGCTGCCGTCAAGTGTTTAATGTGTTGAGGAACACGACCGTTATCTTCTAAATAGTATAAACTTCTTTCAAAACCTCTTCGTTGAAGGTCGTACCTTAACAATCGTTCCTGGTATTTAGAGTCATAGTCTTCGTAACCTAGTAATTATCAGACAATTTCAGTTTCGGAGCTCATCAATGCGGAGGACAGAACTTGGAAGCAGGAGCTACTTTAAATTTTTTCTTTTTTTCTAAGGAGGTAATGACTCACATCCTTTGTATTAATTTGACTCACTGTTGTGCTAGAGACCGGTTGAGATGGAAACTTGAAAGGATGGGTTTCTTTTTTGTTAAAACCACCTACTGGATAGCTCGAGATTACGTGCTTGGGAGTATACTTTTTAATACGTCTCTTTGTGACTCCTGTAGTTTGGCATGAAAAAGTATGGAATACAATATGCTTCCACAAGAGTTGAGTAGAAGAGGGAATTCTGAAGACTAGGATTGTTTGCTGTGCTCTCATCAGTTTGAAACTATGGAATATGTTTTATGTGGCTGTTCAATAGCAAAGAAAATTCTCATTGCTTCTCCCTTTACTCTCAAGTTGCACATGACATCTACTTTTAGTTTCAAGAAATGGATGCTTGAACAAGCTTATTCATTATCCACTGAAAATTTGGCCAAACTAATCTGAACTGATTCTTCCAGACATGCTCTTATTATTATTGTAAGCACTATGGCTTGGTTTAATGTGTACAAAACAAGCAAATAAGGTTTTTGAACGTCAGTCTTTGCCGCAGTTGAAAGGGGTTCAACCTTGGTGCCCTCTTATAACTGGAATTCTGAAATTGAAGACGGATGGAGTCTTTATGTCTTCGATGGAGTACAAAAATAACTGTACCCATTCTCAAAAATGAAATTCTATTTGTACGAACATAAAAAAATAACTTGCATCTATATAACTATGGAAAAATGTATCAAATTATTGTCGATAGATTTTGTCAACAACACAAAAGTACCAATAATATGTAGTTATTGGTACATTATAAAATAAGTTTTTTCTAAACTTATAACATCGAAACTTTCCTAAAGAAATTTTCTGTAAAATATACTTTTTGTTAAAGTAAATCCAGAATATGTCTGACCAAAACTCTAGGTTACTTGACCTAGTGGTAATATGATTATTAGAGATAATATCGGAGAATCTTGGAGATATCCAATCAATTATAATATTATGTTTTCTTGTAGAACTCTGATTCTATGCCTTGTAATCATCTATATAAAGAAGCCCCTATTATCAATTAAAATACGTCTCAATTTTCTCTCAATTTCAATTTTCCTTAAACACCTTCAATGAATTAGGAATCAAGATTTTGACCTTCTAGAGTGTGCTTAGTGTGAATATCTAATATATGTTACTATAAAAATACAGTCATATATGAACCTAAATATTCCTTACTATAAAAAGTTAACTATAGTCAATATATTTAATTTCCCTTTTAAGTATATTTGACTGTGGACTCTCAAATAACTTGTTATAAAAGCCTCAACAATTTGATGGCACATCACCAAAGAATTAATTTTCTCTCACACACAAATATCATGGCGACTGATAAATCAATCAAATTGGCCATCTATTCCATTATCTTCATAGCCCTCTTTGCTCTTACTGAATGTATGTAAAAGTGTCCGCCTATGCTAATTGGCCATATTATTGTCGTTCTCGTTCTTCTTACTGATTTAAGAGTATTTGATTTTCTGTTTTCTTTTTTGGTATGATATTGACAGGCAGTGAGAGCAACACGCTTGGGGCTACTAGCAGCATGGACAAGATACATGTTGGTAGATTGTTGATAGGTGCTCCAGCTCCAGCTCCATCTCCAGAACTCAAAATACGTACTTGTGATGCACAATGTAAATCGGTAGAACATTGTCAGACCTGGTGTTGTTGGCTCAGTGGAAAGGAACATTGCTATAAAACTGAAACAGAGTGAGAACGTATATGCATACCTTCCTAGTCGCAAACAACATAGATCAAGATTAGACTTATATTGTTTCGCTTTTAACTAATCATGATCTCTAGAAATGAAATAATTTACTTGTGCATTGCACAATGTATCTAAAAGATCGCTATAAATGAATCAAAATGTTTCGCTAGTTTTTTATACTCCGTTAATCGTACTTAAATGTCCCATAAACTACTCACTAAATGAAGCTACTTACCCGTAATAAAGATTTTTTTTCTTTTGTCCTTGACCCATAACACTAAAATGGGATAAAGTTAGCCCACTTACACCACCAAGAGATTTTTATTCTTACTAACCCAATTTAACAGCTAAATGATTATTTTGGACTTCAAAAAGTTAAAAATTACAAATTGCCACTCACTCTCGCTCATCATCGATATCTCTCTCTCTCTCTCTCTCTCTCTCTCTACTCCCCCTCTCTCTGTCGGTGACTTCTACTTCTTCTCTCTCTCTGCCGGTGCTGACTTCTTCTTCTCTCTCTCTTTAGGGTATTTGCCAGAGGCTCCGATGGTGTACACGGCAGTGTCCGACCCGAGAATCGTCAACAATCCGCAAATTCCAAGCTACCACCAGAAATTGGTGCGTATTGATGCCCAGATTTGGTCAAAATTGTAGGTTTGACTAGCAAATATCACTATTTATCAAAAAAAAAGAAAAGAGAATTCTCCATAACTGAAAAGAAATGTCTTAATCTGGGCTGCATTGTATGTTTCTCATTTTTCTTTTTCTTTCTATCTTTCCGATCTTCCATCAGGTGTATATATAACAAATGGACAAGTTGAAATGGATGTATTATTTAATGGGTTTTTGTCCATTTTAGCCCCATTAAGTTTTTTTTTAATTCATTCTTACCCAAAACACTCTAAGGAAGTCTTCTCTAATACACCATTAAGATTTTTTTTTGTTTTCTATTTTTTTAATACCATTTTACCCTCACCCCTATGTTACTTAGAGAGAGAGAGAGAGAGAGAGAGAGAGAGAGAGAATGGAAGAGAAAGAAACCATAGGAGACTTCGCCAGAGCTCGTCACCAGTCGTTGGATTTCGGTCATCGGTCACCGTATTCCGGCCGCCACCTACTGGATTTTTCCGAAAACCTCTATTGCCCCCAATAGACGTCTATTGCTCCCTAATAGACGTCTATTGGCCCCCCAATAGAGGGCAATAAACCTCTATTGCCTAGGGCTGTAAATAGGCTCGATACAGCTCGTGTTCGACTTGTATTCGGCTCGATTTTAGTTCATTCGACTCGTGTTAGTAAGATAAATGAGCTGAGTTTGAGCTCATATTAGGCTCAACACAAAAATGAGCTGAGCTTGAACAAGGATATATTTGGCTCGTCTAGCTCATGAGTAGCTCAAAGTTTGTTAAAACTCGACTCATGAAAATTTATAGTATAAATAAAAATATAATTTTTCTAATCTAAAGTATTTAATTCTTTTTATTACCTTCCTTTTCCATTAAGTAAAATTAGAAAAATATATTGGCGAAGGTGACGACCATGGAGTTGGGGTCGGCATCGTTGTTGGTGGTGCCGGAGATGAGTTTGCTGGTAGAAATGCGGCCGTAGAGAATTTAAGAATTTAAGTAAAAATATATTACAATAAAGTTAAAAGGGATTTGTGTGATGGTTAGACATCAAATTTTGGATTATTATTTTAAATTTTCTTTCTTCTTTTTTTAATTAAATTAAAGTCAAATGGACCCAGCCGAACCTATTGCCCCCTAATAGAACTTTCGATTTCCGGAATAAGAACTAATCTTCCTAAAATTAGACAAATAAAACTTTGATTAAAGAAAAAACGAAGAGATTGCATCAATTAAAAACGTCTCTTGCCCTCTAATAGACATTCAATTTTTTTTCCCCTTTCCTTCTGCCCGATTACTTAAATTTTTTTTTTTTAAAATCTGATTTGGGCACCCAGAAAATGTTTTCGGCACCCAAGAAGCCATCCAACAACGACACTGGCGCATTTCTACAAGCAAACTTGTCTTCGGTGCCACCAACAACGATGCTGGCCCCCAACTCCATGGTCCTCACCTTCGCCAATCATTTCTAGATCAAAATCTGTCACCAAGGTTGGCGATGCTCCTCAGAATCTCGCCGGAGAAAGCGTTTGAAGAGAGATCGAGGTACGCGCCGACGACATTGAGAATCTATAGACCTTGTGATGGAGCTTGGCCGGAAGGTCCTTCCAGAGGCCGGGCATCACAATGGAGTTGACTGAGACGACGACCTGGACATCGCCGACGGATACTGCAACTACGGCGGTCCTTTTCTTCATGCTTCTCCTTTGGGTGGCAGAGGTGCTCGGAATCTGAAAGAGATTTCGGGCAGCGATCCCAACCTTTGTGCTTTCTCAGACCGATGCAGCCAGAAAATTAGCCGGCCATGGTTGCAGTGAAACTTTCTCCGGCCCACGCTCTGTACGCGCGAAGAGAGAGAGAGAGAGAGAGAGATGAGAGTGGCCTAACATGTAATTAATTAATTAATTCAAGGGCAAAAATGTCATTATCTTCTAAATTGGGTAAGTGGGAATAAAAATTTGTTGTTGGGGTAAATGGGATAATTTCGGCTCATTTTAGTGTTTTGAGTCAATGACCCGATTTAATTAATAAGAGTCCATGGTATATCCTGTTAGTTATCCTTCAACTATATTCATATATCAATTATTATCAGTGTCTGCTAGCTAGCGTTTCTTGAATCCTAAAGATACTCAGTTTGGCAGGGTGGCACAGTTTGGAGTCCAGGTTCAAAGCGTTTAGAGGATAGATGCGTATCAAAACTAGAATAATCAAACATACAATTTTGATTATTATTAGTCTTACATGCAAACAAAGATGAAAAGCAAACCTCAGCTTTTTTTTTTTTTTTGATGACAAACCTTATCTTTTGGTTGAATACTGTTCTGGACGTTTTGGACTATAACATAGAGAAAATGGGGCAGAAGGCCCAGAAAGAAAGAAAAAAGCAAAAAGAATAAAGGAAAAAGAAAGTGTCTATTGGGGGGCAATAAATGTTTTGAATTAATGTAATCTCCTAGTTTTTTCTTCCTTAATCAAAGTTTTATTTGTCTAATTTTAGGAAGATTAGTTCTTATTCTGGCAACCGAAAGGTCTATTGGGAGATAATAAAGGTCTATTAGGGGGCAATAGAGGTTTATTAAGGGGGGCAATAGACCTATCCGGCTCCATATGAGATATCCAGCAATCTCTTTAGGGACTTCCGGTAAGGTTTTCATAAATTTTTATTGCTCACCATAGAGGTTTATTGGTGGGGTGGGGGGGGGGGGAGGGCAATAGATTGCCCCTCTATTGGGGGGCAATAAACTTTTTCGGAGACTTATGAGATCTCCGCCGAGGTTTTCAGAGAAGTCTTGCGGGCTGCGACTGGTGACCGGACTCGAACGAAGTCTCCTATGGCTTCTCTCTCTTCTATTCTCTCTCTCTCTCTCTATGTAACAAAGGGATGATGATAAAATAGTCTAAAAAAAATTAATTGGGTATTAGGGAATACCTTATTAGAGTCTTTATGAGTAAGGGAGAATTAAAATAATTTAACGGGATAAGTGGGATAAATGACCCTAGAATTAGGGTAAATGGACAAAAACTTTTTTTCTTCTTCAAAAGTTCATGGTTTGTCTTTAATAGATATAAAAGAATTAAAAAATGATTAACTTCACCCCATGCACTGATTTGCCAAGAACACGGCAAAATGAGGTTGCTGGCCTCACTTGGGCTCATAATCATTTTTCAGCGGGTTGAATTGCATAGATTTTGTCACAAAAGTCTTGTTGCAAGCTGGGGAACTAGATCTTCCACTTAATATACCCACATTTGAATATCCTTTATTTGATTTGGGGTATTGCTTGATCGACAATTCTCCAATAGTTTTAAATGAAGCTTACTTTTCGTTTTCCTAATAAAAATTTCTTTCAAGAATTTCATTATTTGTCTTCAATAAATCTAAATTTAAAAAAAAAAAAAAACTAAGCTCATCCTTGCACTCATTTTCCCACAACATAACATGAGGGTCGTTGGCCTCACTTGGGCCCATCATCATTTTTTAGCGTGTTACATTGCATGAGCTTGTTCCAAAAGTCTTGACCATTTTTATTATTATTTTGCATTGCTTGATCCACAGTTCTCCAATATAGGCATTGGGATGGTGCTCATTAAAGTCATGTTCATTCTCCATATCGACACTAATGAACTCAATCTTCAAATCAAATCGAGACAACAAAGCTTTCTCTAAATGCTTGGGCAGTGAGTTTCCATTAGTCGTCTTCGACCATGTGTGGCCTGCACTAATGAACTCATTCAACACAGCATGTGCTGTATCTGCATTTGACATGTGTAGCCTTCTCTCGTGTTCCTTTTTGGTGGAAGCTCTGCTATAGCACGAAAAGAAGAAACAATCTCATCTTCCCTTGAAATAATTTCACCATCAACCACATTGGCAACTACTTCGTCCATCCGAAGGACACCGCCATCTTTAATTAGCACTTTTCCAAACCAAACAATTTATATTGACAACCAAACAATGATCACTAATTGATATTTTTTCAGTGATTAATTAGCACCATTAGAATGACTCCAAAGCTAAATACATATGTTTTTTCCTTTACATTTCCATGCAAGAAACATTCTGGGGCCTAATAACCTTGGATTCTCTTTGGATGGGAAAAAGGTGAGAGTGATTTATCTCTTGACGAACTCAGATAAACGAGGCCAAAATCAGCAACTTTAGCACTAAAATCATCTCCAAGTAAATGTTGGATGGCTACAATTCCATGCGAACAAGTTTTTGGTTAGCATATTTGTGGATGTGCTTAACCCCTCTTGCAATGTTTACGGTAATATTAAATCTTTTGACCCAATTAAGGTGTTGCATCCCTTCATCCAATTGAACAGATGTTTTCCATCGGTACCTTGAGACATATACTCATGCATACAATAGGATTAAGTGTTCAACATCTTGATAATATCTCATGAAAGCAACAAAATTCGCATGCCTCACCAAATTAAGGACTCTAATTTCAAGGTTAAAGTCTGTTAGCGCCTTAGCATTCAACATACCATATTTCTTCATCTCAAATTGTCACGTACCGATTTCTAACACATATGAGATCAGAAGCTATGACAAACATTTACCACAAGAAAGACAGAAGAAGGTAACTGAATTAAAGCAGAAGAAACAAGTAGACGAAAAGATGTCTTTATAAACATTTCAGCATGATATGTTATGTATGTACAATATTTAAAGGATTACAGTTTATCCCCCTGAGGTTTGGGGGTGTCATCATTTCATCCCCCAAACTCTCAATTTCATTTTTTTACTCCCTGAACTTTCCAATTTTTATCTTCCGTGCCCAATGTCTCATTTTCCATCCAAATTGGATGTTAAGTCCAATAATGAGGCCCGCATTGAGGGCTAAAATTGTCATTTCAAGACAAAAAAAATAAGATTAATTTCAGTTTACCCATTTGAGGTTTGGGAGTGTCATCATTTCATCCCATTCGACTCTCAATTTCACTTTTTTACCCCCTAAGCTTTTCAATATTTGTCTTCCCTGCTCAATCTTTGATGCTCCGTCCAAGTTGGAAATTAAATACGAACATTGAGGGCTAAAATGGTCATTTCTTCGTCCAAATCCGACGTTAAATCCCAAATCCCAAACTCGTACCATAGAGACGTCGGGGAGGACGGGACGAAACATTTGGCGCTGTGATAGAGAGATGGATTTAACGCAAAGAGAGAAGGGAGAAACCCCCGAAAGTGAAAAAGAGAGCAAGCACAAAGAGTTCCCCCCCCTTTTGGTCATAAAATGACCATTTTCGCCCTCAAGTGGGCCCCAGGGCTAAAATGATCATTTTTCCCATCCAAATCCAACGTTAAATCCCAATGCCGTCGGGCTTCGATCCTTTTTCCACGATCAACAATCGGCCAAACCCATACCACAGGAACGTTGGGGAGGAAACATTTGGTACTGTGATAGAGAGATGGATTTAATGCAGAGAGAGAATGGAGAAACCCGGGTAAAAAAGTGAAATTGAGAGTCGCGGGGGAGGGATGGGTGAAATGATGACACCCCAAACCTCAGGGGGGTAAGCTGAAATTAATCATTTTTTAATCTTGAAATGACCATTTTAGCCCTCAAAGTGGGCCCCATTATTGGACTTAACGTCCAATTTGGACGGAAAATGAGACATTGGGCACGGAAGACAAAAATTGGAAAGTTCAGGGGTAAAAAAGTGAAATTGAGAGTTCGGGGGTGAAATGATGACACCCCAAAACCTCATGGGGTAAACTGAAATTAATCCATATTTAAACTTGCCTATAATACAATTGCGAAAACCCTTACACCAAGGGATCGTGTCTAGAAGCATAGAAGATAATTACAAGACAGAGTTCATCAAAAATGGAAACAAAACACAAGTTCAAACACTCAGCACTCAATTCTTGACCCTCCCACCTATGAATCTGCAAAACAAGAACAGCGGAGGAGACATGAGCAACTAAAGCTCAGTGAAAAAAAATACTCAAAGTTACAAACAGAAAGATTAAACAAGTATGAAATCAAACCATAAGCAAAATCTAACAAATTAGTTCCTCACCAGAGCACAATTGCACAAATTGTAACAAACCAACTAGAACATTTAATCTCTAGAACAATCATATAAAAGGAACATCAAGTCACCACTGCAGACTTATGAACTACATTGGTAATGAGAAGCGGTCTGTTCAATTCCCATTCTCTAATGCAAAACAAAGAGCTGCACTCCATTTCCAAGTAATAATATTAGGCTGCAAAGCACGCCCATTAGCTGTGTCTGAGTTGCCATCGCATACTCGATTATAATATTGGGCTACTCAACACACCTATTAGCTATGTCTTGGCTGTCTCAGCCCAAGCTAGCTAAGCTCAATGATCGTGCCACTAATCATGGTCACGTCAAAAGTAATGTGCACATTGCCAACACCCCATCTCTTGTTGGCTAGAGAATTAAAGTATAGTGAGAATATACCAGAATGGTTTTGATGCTCCTACAATAAAATTCATAGGTCATGACCAAACACCCACACATATTTTGAATCATTCCAGTACACAAACACACATTCAGAAAACAATCTAGAATATTAGTAGAGTTTAACAAAATCAACGTATAATTGGGAACTCATCCTCGGTAAGACTCTCACCTGGTACAAAGTAGGTCCTCCAACCACAAAGAACAAGAGTTCAAGTACCTGCGTCAACACCTTCTAACACACAAAGGCACCTAGCTTTAGAAGTCTTTAATTGAATAGTTGTTCATGCTTCAGTAAGATAAATAAACAAAAGCAATGAATAAACTACTCCAAGACTACACGGTGAACAGCACAAAGCAATTTAGAGTCATTTTGTCATACACCTGGTGTGCATGAAAATTTGATATTGAACAACAAAAGTACACCAACAAAATCATACTATGAAAACAAACATTTCAGTTATCCTCTCAAGAGTCAAAAGAAAACTGAGGTAAGAAAGAAATTAACCTTCATACCTGTTGAGAAACCAAAATTTCTCCCCTTAATTTCGTCAGCACCCCCAAAACAAAACTCAAATCTATTCGTTTTCTTTCTTCTCCCTCCTCTCCTCTCAAACGCAGGGTCTCCACCCTTATTCCCCCAGTTCAAATAGGAAAATAGTTTTGAAAAGTCAAAAGAAGAACAAAACTAGATTTAGGTGTCTTCCTAAATTCTAGCCACGTCAAGCATAAGAACACAAGCTAACATAAGCCCTTGTTTCAGTCCACACAAATCAACAACAGCAAATCCCAAAAACAAAATAAATAAAGAAGCAAAGCAAAGTAATAAAATAAAATAAAAAGTGGAACCATATCAAGTTACTAGTCTAGGAAACAAACACTCAGTAAAAATTACGGATATCACACAAATAATCGGAACAAACGAAGACGAGAAGTTAATACTTTCCCACTTATGTTTATAAAATATTCAAAAGAATAAAACCGACTAGTCTCGGGTAAATAAGGGAAGATAATAGTCATACGAATGAGCCTCCCAAGCTCGGGTAATAACTTCCTAGGCCAAAAGTACTCCCATACTCATGTACGTTTACGCCACTGAGGCGGATAGGGTACTGGGCTTTTGTGATACTGCCACTAAGACACGACCACAAGACCACAAAGGCGGAAACGGCTTTGGTGACTTGACTAGTTCACCATGAAGATAGTAGTCACATCACCTAAAAAGGCGAAACAAGTACAACATACTAGCATGGTAATATAATCATCAACAAGTATGGCAAAGAAAACATATGAAAACTGAAATCAATTAAGTTTCCCTAAAATCTTACAAACCAATACTTGAGTATGAATCCCATCCGCACTCGAAAATTCTTAAGTGAGATCAATCTCATAAAACATAGAAAAGAACAATGCGATAAATAAATAAAACACGTTTCCTAAACTGTAAAATAGTAATGCAGAGATTAATGGAGACAAACTAATGGTTGGCTTTCCTCGAATCGCAACCCGAAAATCCAAAATATGAAAAATTCTGATCGATTTCAAAAGTTCACCAATCATAACAAAAATCATATTAACGTGTTCGTATCGCCATGCTTTAACTGACGAGTCACGATAGAAGACCGAAAACGGCTTCACGCAGCCCCATGCGCTACCAACTCCGACCCCGAATTGGATCACAACACTTATGCCAAAATGTTCATTACAACATCGACAACAACTTTTACAACTACCAAAAAGTCAAATTTTAAGTTTAGAGGCGGAAATTACCTCGAAACAAATTGGGAATCCAAAATTCAACTTTGATTCCACCTCCACAGTTCGATTTGATGCAAGAAACTTGTATGGTTGGAAAAAGGGTGATGGCAACTTCAAGACTCAACCGGCGGCGCGGCCTGAATGACCAGAAAACTAAGAACTAACCGAAAAAGCAAAACAAATTGGCCACGAGCTTTCTGGCTTCTATGTACTTTGATGGTCGGCTGTTGACTACGTTGACACTAAATCCATAAATGAGCACAACAATATATTTTCACACAATGAAATCAACTCATCCAACATACACAATATTATTATGAAATTTACGCAATTGAAATATAATCCAAATCTTCCATCCAATTCAATCGTATCATCACTCAACAATCCACCAATCAATATATATATTTTACGTAAATATATATATATATATATATACGTAATCATCCACTCAGGAATCACCACTAATATCATCTATAGTTCACACAAGAAAATCGTGAAATTCATTTGTATAATAAAAATTCATTTTACTTACCTATGGACCGTAGTGATGAAGTCCATGTGATTTTAAAAACAAATATTTAATCCACAAATATTTTTCACACAATTACAAAAATAAATAATTTAAAGTACTCGGTTCGTAATATGAACCACGTGAGTTTTACTCACCTCGAAATTCCCACTGCGTCTTCAATTAAAATATAATCACACCGAAATAGCGCACCCGAGTACAACCCGTCAATCACCTAATCAAATGTGATTTTAATTTAGCCAATAATTCCAAAACATAACTAAACTACCATTTAACGGCCGTATTCTAATTTATAAGAAAATCCGACGGACGGATTCTCACGAATCGCCTCCCTAATCACTGTTTTGCACTTATACGAAAATCCAACGGTCAGATCTTCTGCCATAACCACACAAAGCCACTGGGACAGTCATATGATCATCATATCAAAACTACAAGTCCATCGGACGGTTCTAATTTCACATATCATAAATCTAACGATCGAAATAGATCGAAATCTCAAAATTCATAACTAAATCATACGATATCCGAAAAATGTGTATAATATGCCTAAATGATCGTATTGCAACGTAGAATCATAAAATGTACATAAACTATATTTTAGACCTCCGGAGGTGGCCGGAAAGGGCCGTCGGATTTTATCATTCTGAGCAACTTTCATAACTAGCACAAGACCAGAAAATAACGGAAAGGGATCGAAAAGTTCCAAACACAGTCGGGTGGCCGGATTTTTTCCAGAAACCGGCGAGCTTGAAACCGACGTAAAAACTGTAACAACTCGCTTCGATCTCTTCTGGAAATTTGTTCAGAACTTCATTGCGAACTCACCAGGCCAAGAATCACAAGAAATGATCGTGTATAACTCGAGATATCCGGATCAAAATGTTGTTTTTCGATCTAAACAAGTCAAACTCCGACGAACGTGAAAACGATCGACCCAGGTCCGGTCCTCCTTAGTGCTTGTTAAGGAAGTTGAGGCTATTCCAATGAGCCAAGAATCACAAGAAATGGTGACCTGTAGCTCGAGATATTGAGATCGGAACGAAATCGAGCTTTATCCGTTCGGGGCTCGCCGCCGCCGCCGCCGCTGCCGGCCGTGTCGTGGTGCAAGGCTGCCTCTGGTAGCTGCGCAAGGTCGAGACGAAGCTAATGGATATAGTTTGATGCCTTGAGGTGGACGGAGAAGGAAGAGAGAGCACGGTTTCTCAGTGCTCTGTTTTCTAGGTTTCGGCCGCGCGGAGGGAGAGAGAGAGAGAGAGACCGAGCTACAGTTTTCCAAAAAAGGAAAGGGAGGCCGGGAGAAAAAAAAGGGTTTCAAAAAAAAATTAGGGTTTTTTCCCTATATACTCATTTTGGAAATTCCTTCTAAATGCGATAACTAATTCAGAAAAAATCTGATCTTTGTGTTCCGCATATCTACGGACTCGTATAAACGAGCTCTACAACTTTCATGAAGGAAGTTTTCCCAATTTTTGCGCGTATAAAAAGTCGATTTCTTAAATCGAGCACTTCGAGCTTTTCGTCAAAACAATCGTTTCAAAACTTCGATAATTCAAAAAAAAAAGAAATATTATCGAGCAACATTCGTGAAATCGTACAATAATCGTTCAACACAATTATACGAATTTAAAATGGAAATTGCGGTTATTACAATCATGAATTAAATCACTTAAACAAATAAACATCCAGAATTTTTTTCATAAACAACCACACCTCACCCACTCAATAAGATGAAAATCAAATCTTCAAATTACTTATTACATTACACTCTCACAAACTTAAATTGTAAAGCTCAATGAGCATAACAAACCTCACAAAAGCAAATATGATAAATCAAATACTGCTACACTAAGCAGCTCGATCACCACCCTGATTCTCCTGACCTGCAGGATTATCCATTATACCGTTTGAATAGTGTATCGGGATTGCAACAACACAAAACCCTGTAAGCTTTTGAAAGCCAGTATGAGTAAATTTAAAGATTGCACAATTTAAGTTAATAAGTATAAACACACAAGGTAACTCTAAATTTCCTAAAATATAAGATAATGAATATTCTCAAGACTCTCTTCTAAAACTCATACTTATGAGTCACAAGTAACCTCAACGTTACCCTCACAAGACCACTCACATTTGACAAACAGACTAGAGCTCTAACTGATCGCAACCACCAGCCTGGCGCGTTCACGATTATAATGCTATTAGTAACCACCAGCCCTGTACAAAAGCGTGGTTCACTGATAGTATTCCATGGTCACACTCGTGACCTATTGATCTCCACAGATCAAACAATAAAACTCAACTCCTTTCTCAACATAAAACACGAAAAGTAAACATTTAAACAATAATAGCAACACAATCATGTATATTGTTTTCTCAACACAATTCATCACTAAATATATATATTATCACATAATTAATAGATATATATACGTAGACATTCTCACAATAATGCCTATTATTATCAATCAATATAATTTACTAAATTCGGTTCTTAAATGAACCTTGTGCGATTTACTCACATCTAGTCCAGCTGCGTCTTCTATCAATCAAATCATAATAATCCCATTGCTCGTCACCTCAAACCGTCAAGTACCTAATCAAGTACGGTCTTTACTTAGCAACGAAACACGAAATAAACTTAAATACTGATCCAACGGTCGGATTCTAAAATTAAGACGATCCAACGGTCGGAATCTAAAATAAAGATGATCCAACTGTCGTATCAAATTTAAAAGATCATCCAATGGTCAGATCCTCACGTATCGTCCTTCGAAACATTCTATCAAAATTATACGAAAATCCGACGGACAGATCTTCACGAATCGCCTCCCAAATTACTATTTTACAATTATACGAATATCCAACTGTCGGATCTTAACCCGTGACCTCTCAAAGTCATCGGGACAGTTATACGATCAACATATTAAAATTTGAAGTAAAACCGATGGTCTGATCTCTGTAAATTGTAAACTGAAGATAAATTGTAAAAACCGTAAATAGTAATGTCAAAACGTAAATCCACTTTTTATCAACTTTTTCTAAAATAACCTTGTGATATATCAAAACGCTCGTATGGATGCATAGATCATCGTCCAGATAATATAAACTCAAAATATGATCCGATGCGCGACCACACTTGGCGGTCAGACGGCGGTCAATGCAGATCAACCACCTCAGATGCAAAAGTTGTCAACTACAAACTTCTTCAAAATGAAATTATGAACAACCTTATTACCTGACTTTTTTCGAGATAAGGTCTAAATCGTCCTAGATCGAGTTTTGAAGTTGGATTAATCTCGACCCTTTGATCAGATCCTAGATCTGTTTTGAGCCGTCAAAAACTTCAAACCTTGATCTATCGCTCTACACTTCAAATCATCATGCAAGGAGGATATGAGGATGATCAGCAAGAGGAGGAGATCACAACAAGGTGGAGGATCGGCCCGTGCAACGCCGGCACGGTCAAGATCCAGTCGGGTCGGGCTCACGGGGCTGAGTTGCTTCAATCCACGGTAAGAGACAGAGGCGCAGCAAGGCAGCGGCTGGGCGGCTCAGGCCAGTGTCGTTCTCAAAACTCATTAAGGCATTCGGCATTCCTGTTGTAAATGCATTATGTACGACTTTTTCATAGGGTTGACCCAAGGTGAATGTTGATGGAGCCTTTGAACCTCTGTTGGTCGAGGAGTAGTTATCTCATTCGTGATTTTTTTTTTTGAAAGGCATTTGTGATTCTTAATGGTATTAGATTTGTGGTTGTTTCTAGTATTCTAAATCGCTAAACATATGTAGGCTAATGGCGGAGCTCAATGCACACTTGGCTAACTTTTGGTGGGCCATAGCAAAAAAATAATCAATATTGGTGATTACTAAAATTTGTGATGGAGAAAAACTAATGAACTTAGCTCTTCACCATTGCACGAACCATAGAGATGCTAAATCTAGTGACATAAAATAGATTTATATGATTAATTAACACTGAAATTTTGTCTCACCTATCTTTTCCTTCTTCTATATATGCCCTAAATGAGACACTAACAAGTAGATTCATTGGCAAATAAACTAAGTTTCGCATGCGACGCAGGCTCTTTTGAATTTTAGAAAACCCTAGCCATCATGGCTGGGAATCAAAGCAACTCCGGTCCACGCCAACACCAAGTGGAATCTTCTCCGCCTCTGGCTGCCTCCTGGCAGTGACCCAACGTCGACCTCAATCGACGACCTTCCAACCAAACTGCCTCTCCACAATTTCTGGGGAAAGGGACAATTTTACAACCACCGAACTCCACACTGGAGAAATTAACGAGGGAGGATTTCAGTCAGGATTCTGGTCGAATCCGATGAAATAGAGCACCGCTCAAGGCCGGTGATAGGCTGCTAGGGTTGGCGATGATTGGGTCACATTGGACGAGAAATCGTGGTGGCTGGCATGTCACGCCCTGAATTTTAGAATAACAATTCAAAATCCGAAACATGAAAATACTACAAACTCAAAATAATCATCCTGAAAATTTCTTTTCATAACATCCTCACCACACGAATTAAAATCAAACCGAATTTAGTCTCGGTTAATTATTACAACTCAAATCCAAAATGTAATGTAAAGCTCTAACTGAACATACACACCTCACTACTAAATGAAATAACAAAAACTGCTGTAACACCTAAGCAGCTCGGTCACCGCCCTGATTATCCTCACCTGCAGGAATATCCGCTACACCATTGAATAGTGTACGGGGATTGCAACAACACAAAACCCGGTAAGCTTATGAAAGCTTGTATGAGTAAAAGAAAGAACTGTTACTTAATTTAATCTCATTTATTCCCACACATAGCAACACTCAATAATTTCCACATATGCAAGTACTAACAATCTCAATCAACACCAATTCAATATATCAAGACAATCCAACTCACAACTTCCTTCACAACTCTCATCATCGTATTTATAAAAATACGGTACTTGACAGACTAGAGCTCTAACTGAATCGTAGCCCGTCACCTGGCCTAGGTTATGGCATCCGACATATTTATCATTATCGTATTTCATCAATATGTATATCTATATACATATTTAGAACGTCCGATAATTCCACATACTCAACCAATCGTATCCCATCATCCACCCAAGATTAGAGCGTCGGATTACCCCACACCGGTCATTACGTCGATCCTAAACCCATAAATGAGTACAACATATAATATCACATACTGAAATCAACCCAACCAAGATACACCATATTATTATGGAATTACACAATTGAAATACAATCAATTCATCAATTTTACTCAATCATATCATCACACAACAATCCACTCATCAATATATATTTTTCACGTAAATATATATATACGTAATCATCCACTCAGGAATGACCACTAATACCATCTATATTTCACACAAGAAAATCATAAAAATTCATTTGTATAGTTAAAATTCATTTTACTTACCTATGGACCGTGGTGATTCAAGTCCATGAAATTTTAAAACAAATATTTAATCCGCAAATATTTTTCACACAATTACCATAAATAAATAAATTTAAAACATTCAGTTCGTAATATGAACCACGTGAGTTTTACTCACCTCGAAATTCCCGCTGCGTCTTCAATATAATTATAATTATAATTAACTCCGAAATAGCCCACTCAAATAAAATCCGTCAATCACCTAACCAAATATGAATCGAATTTAGCCAATAATTTCAACACATAAATTAACTACCATTTAACGGCCGGATTCTAATTTACATTAAAATCCGACGAGCGGTTTCTCACGAATCACTCCCCTAATTACCGTTTTGCACATATACGAAGATCCAACGGTCGGATCTTCACCCATGACCACACAAAGCCTCTGGGACAGTCATATGATCATCATAACAAATTTACAAGTTCATCCGACGGTCATAATTTCACAGATCAAAAATCTAACGATCGAAATCGATCGAAATCACAAAATTCATAACTAATTCATACGGTATCCAAAAAATGCGTATAACACGCCGAAATGATCGTATCGAAACATAGAATCATAAATTGGACAGAAACCAAATTTTAGACCTCCGGAGGTGGCCGGAAAGGGCCGCCACCGACCACCGCCAATGGTGTCGGGGCCGAGCTTGTCCCCTTCGTTTCATCATTCTGAGCAACTTTCATAACTAGCACAGGACCTAAAAATGACGGGAAGGGATCGAAAAGTACCCATTTACAGTCGGTGGCCGGAAAAATTCCAGAAACCGGCGAGCTTGAAAACCGACGTGAAAACTGCAACCTCAGGCCCCGATCCCTTCTGGAAACTTGTTCAGAACTTCCTTGCGAACTCAACAAGCCAAGAATCACAAGAAACGATCGTGTATAGCTCGAGATATCTTGATCGAAAGTTTCGGTGTTTCGATCTGTTCAGGTCGAGCTCCGACGAACGTGAAAACGTTCAACCCAGTTCCGGTCCTTCTTGGTGCTTGTAAAGGAAGTTGAGGCGAGCTCGAGGAGCCATGAATCAAGTGAAATGGTGGTATGTAGCTCGAGATATCAAGCTCGAACCGAAAATGGTGGTTTTCGGTTCGGGCCGTGCCGCCGCTGTTACAGGCCGCGCCGCCTTGTAAAACTGCTTCTGGGAGCTAGAGCAGCTCGAGACGAACGCCTGGGATTTGGTTTGAGGTCGAGAGGTGGTCTGTGGAGGGAGAACAATTAAGGAGAACTTTGTTCTCTTTTTCGGTCGATTTTCGTCGAGGTACTGAGGTTGGGGACGATGAACAGTGTTTTATGGAAATGTAAGGAGGCCGGTCCAAATGGTAGGTTTCTGAAAAATTTTTTCCTATTTATACAAGTTTTGGAAAAACTTTTTTTAAATCGATAACTAATTCAGAAAAAATCCGATCTTCGTGTTCCGCACGTGTACGGACTCGTATCGACGAGCTCTACAACTTTAATGAAGGAAGTTTCTCCAAATTTCATACGTAGAAAAAGTCGATTTCTCAAATCGAGCATTTCGAGCTTTTCACTAAAAATAATTGTTTCGAAACTTCGATTAATGTAAAAGTGAATTATTATCGAACAATAATCGTTAAATCGTATAATAATCATTCGATACAATTACTCGAATTTAAAATGAAATTTGCGGGTATTACAATCTACCCCCCTTAAAGGAATTTCGTCCCGAAATTCAAGTACCCAATTCGCCAAAAAGCTGTGGATACCTCGTCCTCATGTCAGATTCTAACTCCCATGATGCATCACCCTCGTCATGATGACTCCACAACACCTTCACGAGATCTACCTCTTTCCTACGAAGTTTCTTCGTAGACCTATCCAAGATACGAACAGGTTCAACTACAAACGTCACATCCGTGTTTACTTCGATAGTACCGTGATCAATCACGTGAGACTAGTCTCGAACATACTTCCTGAGCATAGACACATGGAAGACATTGTGCACACCTGACATGCTAACAGGTAAAGCAAGACGATATGCCAAGTTACCAACCCTTTCCAGAATCTCAAAGGGTCCAACATACCTCGGTGTGAGTTTCCCCTTCTTGCCAAATCTCACCACACCTTTCATAGGTGAGACTTTCAAGAACACATGATCACCTGTCTCAAACTCCAACGGTCTCCTCTTCAAGTCAGCATAACTCTTCTGTCTACTCTGAGCGGTTCGGATTCTGTCTCGAATAGTAGTGACATTCTCTGTAGTCTCCTGTACGATCTCAAGACCGATGAGCCCTTTATCCCCTGCTTCCGCCCAACAGATAGGAGTCCTACATGGCCTACCATAAAGAGCCTCATATGGAGCCATACCGATACTAGAGTGATAGCTGTTGTTGTAGGCAAACTCTACCGACGGCAGATGATCCGCCCAACTACCCTTAAAATCCAGATCACAAGCTCTGAGCATGTCCTCCATCACCTGATTCACTCTCTCGATCTGTCCATCTGTTTGTGGGTGAAACGCAGTGCTCATAGCAAGAGACGTACCAAATGCCTTATGGAACCTACGCCAGAATTCTGAAGTGAAACGAGCATCACGATCAGAGACAATTGTTACAGGTACTCCATGAAGCCACACTATCTCGTTCATGTATAACTTACACAATGCATCCCCTGAGTACGTTTTTGCCACCGGAAGGAAGTGTACTGATTTAGTCAACCGGTCAACAATCACCCAAATCGAGTCATAACTTTGCCTGGATCTGGGCAATCCAGTCACAAAGTCCATAGAGATGTCTTCCCATTTCCAAACAGGAATCGATAAGGGGTTCAGCATTCCTGCTGGTCTCTGATGCTCTGCCTTCACCTGTTGACAGGTAAGACACTTCGACACGTGTTCCGCCACATCCCTCTTCATACCATACCACCAAAACTGGCTTCGTAGATCCATATACATTTTAGTACCTCCTGGATATATAGTATATCGAGACCTATATGCTTCCCGCATGATCTCCTCCCTGAGGTTATCAACACTCGGTACATACAATCTCCCTCGAAATCTCAACCCTCCATCAGCCCCAATCATCCACTCAAAAGGACCATCCACATCCGGGTCAACAGTCATCTCAGCAAATCTCGCCTGAGCAAACTCATCAAGTGTCTGACCCTGAATGATCCTGGAGATCAAGGTCGGCTGTAAGGTGATACTACCGAGAAAGATTCCCTGTCATGTTCCTACGGGCATAAGGTCAAACTCATATGCAGCTTCTAACATGCGCCACTCCCGCACCATAATCGATGCCATGATTACCCGCGGTTTCCTACTCAAGGCATCTGCCACTACATTTGCCTTTCCTGGATGATACTCCAAGGTGAAATCATAGTCCTTAATGAGCTCCATCCATCTTCTCTGCCTCATGTTCAATTCCTTCTGGGAGAATAGATACTTCAAACTCTTGTGATCAGAAAAGAGTTTAAATTTCTCACCATAAAGATAGTGCCTCCAAATCTTCAAGGCAAACACCACAGCTGCTAGCTCTAGATCATGAGTAGCGCAATTCCGCTCATGTACCTTCAACTGTCTAGAACCATAAGCAATGACACTACCATTCTGCATCAACACACACCCCAAACCTTGATGAGATGCATCGCTGTAAATGACTAATCCACCACCACTAGTGGGAATAGTCAACACCGGAGCTGTAGTCAATCTAGTCTTCAGCTCAATGAAAGCCTTCTCACACTCATCCGACCATACGAACTGAGTGTCTTTCCTGGTCAATTTGGTCAAAGCCGAAGCAATACCAGAAAACCCTTCAATGAAGCGCCTGTAATACCCGGTCAGTCCAAGGAAGCTACGGATTTCCGTAACCGTAGTAGGGCGACTCCAACTCATCACTGCTTCAACCTTCGAAGGATCCACAGAAACTCCATCTTTCGAGACCACGTGACCAAGGAACTTGACTTCACTCTGCCAGAAGTCGCACTTCTCGAACTTGGCAAATAGTTTCTGCTCTCTCAACGTCTACAACACTATCCGCAGATGCCTCTCATGCTCAGCTGACGACCTTGAATAAATCAAGATGTCATCAACGAACACTACCACGAACTGATCCAAGTAAGGACTGAACGTACGGTTCATCAAGTCCATAAATGCTGCGGGGGCATTTGTGAGACCAAAAGGCATGACAAGAAACTCAAAATGTCCATACCTGGTCCTGAACGCCGTCTTTGGAATATCTTCCTCCTTCACCCTCAACTGGTGATATCCAGACCTCAAGTCAATCTTTGAGAACACAGTAGCTTCTCTAAGCTGATCGAACAAGTCATCAATCCTAGGTAAAGGGTACCTATTCTTGATGGTCACCTTGTTCAACTGTCGATAATCCACATATAGACGAAGTGAACTATCCTTCTTCTTCACAAACAACACTGGTGCGCCCCAAGGGGACACGCTTGCCTGAATGAACCCTTGTGCAAGTAAGCCCTCAATCTGAACCTTCAACTCCTGAAGTTCAACTGGAGCCATTCGGTAGGGTGCTTTTGACACAGGTGAAGTACCTGGTATCATATCAATGGAGAAGTCCATTACCCTTTTCGGAGGTAACCCAGGGATCTCCTGAAACACGTCTTCATACTCTGAAACTACAGGAATCCCTGTAATCTTTGAAGTACTACTCCCTGATTCAATGTGGGCCAAAATCCCTATCCTCATGGTGATGTCAGACTTCAGACAACGGTAATGAAACACCGGTTGTCCCGAAACATGGAAGGACACAATCATCCTAAAGCAATCAATAACAGCATGGTTCGGGCTCAACCAATCCATACCCAAAATCACATCATACGTGTGATCCGGAATCACAATCAAAGACGCAGAGAACTCTCTGCCACCAATCCCAATAGGGCAATCATCACAAAACATGCTAAGCTCAAGAGACACACCGAGAGGTGATATAACACACAATGATCTAGTCAGAGGCATAACAACCAAGCCCAAAACATTCACAACCGAACTAGATATGAAAGAGTGTGAGGCTCCCGTATCAAACAGTACTCTAGTAAGAAAATGATAAACAGATAAGGTACCTTCCACTCCCGTGCCTGCCTGACCGATAGCAAAGACTCTAGCATATGCAGGTGGTAGATACCTCTGCTGGTTACCCTGCACTCTACCCTGATTTCGAGGACACTCTCTAGCCTGATGCCCTGCCTGTCCACAGCTGTAGCATAACCTACCTCGTGGCTTCGTGCACGCACGAGAGATGTGGCCCGGCTCGCCACAGTTAAAGCACTTCACCGGAGCTGCTGGTGCTATCTGCCTAATAGGCATAACCTGAACAGGAGGAGCTACTGCTGCCCTGGATGGAGCCTGATGCTGGAACTAAGTTCTCTGTCTCTTCCAGAACCCACCCCTGAAGTCTCTAGCTCTACTGCTTCTTGCTATGGCCTTTCCCTTGCCTTGGAAGTCTCTCTCAGCAGACTCCTTCTCTTTACGAATCAGGTTCTGCTGCTCAATGATCTGTGCCTTAGCCAAGATCTCTCTCTTGGTCTTCAGCTCCAAGATGGCTACATCACGCTCAATCGAAGGACTCAACCCTCTCTGAAACTTCTTGGCCAAGACCTCATCCTCCATCTGCCTCACATACTTGTACAGTCTGGAGAACTCCGCATCATACTCAATTACGGTCATCTTCCCCTGTACAAGTGCAAGGAACTCTCGCTCCAACCTCTCCTTCACTGCTGGTGGAAAGTACTTCTCCCTGAACAGCCTCTCAAAGCTGTCCATGTCAAGGTAGACACCTCAATGCTCCTCTGAGTGACGTTCCACCACACCCTAGCCTCATCCTTCAGCATGAAAGCGGCTAGCTTCCTCTTGTCTGTCTCAGTGCAATCAAGCAGATCGAAATAGGTCTGCAAATCCTCTATCCAACGATCCGCCACCATATAATCAGTGCCTCCTCCAAACTTGGTTGCTCCCAAGCGAGTAATTTCCCTTGCTAGCATCAGCAAGCGAGCATGATTATCAACCACAGCCACAGGAGGAATAGGCTGATCCTCATAAGGTGCATCTTCCTCCGACTCGAATACCTCTTCGACTGGAGGGGCCCTACCCCTTCCTCGGCCTCTACCCCTGCCACGAGGTCTACCTATACCCCGACCTCTGGCTTCGTTTCCCTCAATCTCCATTACCTAATAAGCATGATATACTTGATTAATACACGCATAACACTTAAACAAAGCATAAGTCAAATGCAAGTCCATATTAACCAAGTACTGATCATACATAACGATGCTTAAATTTCCTGAAAGTACTAACGTTCCTAGCCAACCTAATGCACTCACATACCCAATGACATTGTCAATACCGAAGAGCACACGATGGGGATCCGCTGCAGACGGGCCATCACTCGGTAAGTATTGACATATCACCAAATATGTACTTTACGCTCTGATACCAAACTGTCACGCCCCGAATTTTAGAATAACAATTCAAAATCCGAAACATGAAAATACTACAAACTCAAAATAATCATCCTGAAAATTTCTTTTCATAACATCCTCACCACACGAATTAAAATCAAACCGAATTTAGTCTCGGTTAATTATTACAACTCAAATCCAAAATGTAATGTAAAGCTCTAACTGAGCATACACACCTCACTACTAAATGAAATAACAAAAACTGCTGTAACACCTAAGCAGTTCGGTCACCGCCCTGATTATCCTGACCTGCAGGAATATCCGCTACACCATTGAATAGTGTACCGGGATTGCAACAACACAAAACCCGGTAAGCTTATGAAAGCTTGTATGAGTAAAAGAAAGAACTGTTACTTAATTTAATCTCATTTATTCCCACACATAGCAACACTCAATAATTTCCACATATGCAAGTACTAACAATCTCAATCAACACCAATTCAATATATCAAGACAATCCAACTCACAACTTCCTTCACAACTCTCATCATCGTATTTATAAAAATACGGTACTTGACAGACTAGAGCTCTAACTGAATCGTAGCCCGTCACCTGGCCTAGGTTATGGCATCCGACATATTTATCATTATCGTATTTCATCAATATGTATACCTATATACATATTTAGAACGTCCGATAATTCCACATACTCAACCAATCGTATCCCATCATCCACCCAAGATTAGAGCGTCGGATTACCCCACATCGGTCATTACGTCGACCCTAAACCCATAAATGAGTACAACATATAATATCACATATTGAAATCAACCCAACCAAGATACACCATATTATTATGGAATTACACAATTGAAATACAATCAATTCATCAATTTTACTCAATCATATCATCACACAACAATCCACTCATCAATATATATTTTTCACGTAAATATATATATACGTAATCATCCACTCAGGAATGACCACTAATACCATCTATATTTCACACAAGAAAATCATAAAAATTCATTTGTATAGTTAAAATTCATTTTACTTACCTATGGACCGTGGTGATTCAAGTCCATGAAATTTTAAAACAAATATTTAATCCGCAAATATTTTTCACACAATTACCATAAATAAATAAATTTAAAACATTCAGTTCGTAATATGAACCATGTGAGTTTTACTCACCTCGAAATTCCCGCTGCGTCTTCAATATAATTATAATTATAATTAACGCCGAAATAGCCCACTCAAATAAAACCCGTCAATCACCTAACCAAATATGATTCGAATTTAGCCGACAATTTCAACACATAAATTAACTACCATTTAACGGCCGGATTCTAATTTACATTCTAATCTCAAGATCCAACGATCGTATCTTCGCCCATGACCACACAAAGCCTCTGGGACAGTCATATGATCATCATAACAAATTTACAAGTTCATCCGACGGTCATAATTTCACAGATCAAAAATCTAACGATCGAAATCGATCGAAATCACAAAATTCATAACTAATTCATACGGTATCCAAAAAATACGTATAACACGCCGAAATGATCGTATCGAAACATAGAATCATAAATTGGACAGAAACCAAATTTTAGACCTCCGGAGGTGGCCGGAAAGGGCCGCTGGAGTTAGGGACAGAGCCGCCACCGACCACCGCCAATGGTATCGGGGCCGAGCTTGCCCCCTTGTTTTCATCATTCTGAGCATCTTCCATAACTAACACAAGACCTAAAAATGACGGGAAGGGATCGAAAAGTACCAATTTACAGTCGGTGGCCGGAAAAATTCCAGAAACCGGCGAGCTTGAAAACCGACGTGAAAACTGCAACCTCAGGCCCCGATCCCTTCTGGAAACTTGTTCAGAACTTCCTTGCGAACTCAACAAGCCAGGAATCACAAGAAACGATCATGTATAGCTCGAGATATCTTGATCGAAAGTTTCGGTGTTTCGATCCGTTCTGGTCGAGCTCCGACGAACGTGAAAACGTTCGACCCAGTTCCGGTCCTTCTTAGTGCTTGTAGAGAGGAAGTTGAGGCGAGCTCAATGAGCCAAGAATCAAGTGAAATGGTGGTGTGTAGCTCGAGATATCAAGCTCGAACCGAAAATGGTGGTTTTCGGTTCGGGCCGTGCCGCAGCCGTTACAGGCCGCGCCGCCTTGTAAAACTGCCTCTGGGAGCTAGAGCAGCTCGAGACGAACGCCTGGGACTTGGTTTGAGGTCGAGAGGTGGTCTGTGGAGGGAGAACAATTAAGGAGAACTTTGTTCTCTTTTTCGGTCGATTTTCGTCGAGGTACTGAGGTTGGGGACGATGAACAGTGTTGTATGGAAATGTAAGGAGGCCGGTCCAAATGGTAGGTTTCTGAAAAATTAGCTAGGGTTTTTTCCTATTTATACAAGTTTCGAAAAAACTTCTTAAATCGATAACTAATTCAGAAAAAATTCGATCTTCGTGTTCCGCACGTGTGCGGACTCGTATCGACGAGCTCTACAACTTTCATGAAGGAAGTTTCTCCAAATTTCGTACGTAGAAAAAGTCGATTTCTCAAATCGAGCATTTCGAGCTTTTTGTTAAAAATAATTGTTTCGAAACTTCGATTAATGTAAAAGTGAATTATTATCGAACAACAATCGTTAAATCGTATAATAATCATTCGATACAATTACTCGAATTTAAAATGAATTTGTGGGTATTACATGGCATCCCTTAAGTGCAGCCATGGTTTCAATCGTGAATGGGATCAGCTTGATGCCGACTGTGCTTTGGCGTGGTAGAGGCTTCCACTACCTTATAACGGAGATTGGTGGCATCCGACCTTAAGGAGCGGCAACTATGCAATCTAGGTGCTCTGACGATGGCGGAGATGGTGACGGCGGTGTTTACCTGCACAAACAAGGGAGAGCCTAGTTTGGGTTGGGTGCCCAGATCAGTCGTGTGGCCCAAATCCTTTTGGAAGCCCAATTGTGTTAGGGTGTCCAATTTCTTTTGGGTGCCCAAACAAAATTGGCTGCAAAAACTAAATTCGAATTTGAAGCTCAAAGTTTTGGGTTTCGAATTTGGGATCCAGGAGGCTGGACCCACCCAAACATCCTCACCTTAACTTGGATGGCAAGGAGAGATTTTAGATTTTTGTTGAACTATGCCTATGTACTATGTTCTAGATTTTTCATAGTTATAGGCTTGCTTTTATTTGTGAGCACTGATTGTCTAATGAATGATGCTAACATGTCACATCAAAGACTTGCCAATAAATGGAAAGGGAAGGTATGTATCCATGCCATTTTGGCTTGAGTTGAATGAAAGTTTTCTGGCTTGATTCAAAAAAAAAAAAAAAAAAAAGAAGTAAAGCTACTTTGAAAGTGGTTCATACTCGTGCTTATCTCTAATGAACTTTGAGACACAGTCTATAAGATATGTAAATGATTCTAAGGAAAAAAAGAAAAGAAAAAACTTACATCCAAACCGGTTTGGACCTGTGTGTCCAAACTCTCTCTTATTTGTATACATTAGGCAATTTGAATCCATGATTTAACCATTCAAAAATTAAATTAATATTTGAAGATCATTTTTGCAAAAGATCAATGTAAAAATAGATAAGTAAATAGTGTACTCATTCGATTGCATCAAATAAATGGACAGTTCTGGTGAAAGTTATCTATCTCATGATCAACCGTCCATTTATTTAATGCAATCGAATGAGTAAACGATTTTTTATTTATATTTATTTTTTACAGAGATGATCTTTAATAATTGATGTAACTTTTGAGCGGCAAAATCATGGACTTAGATTCCTAAACATATGTAAATAAGAGAGTGTTTAGACACATAAGTTCAAACCTGTTTGGGTGTAAGAATTTTTCAAAAAAAATAAAAATATAAAAATGAGTGGTTTTACTTAATTTTGTTCAAATTAAAAAAAAAATTTCTCCAAACTTTTTCACCAAACTTCCTCTTATGCCCTTTTTTATCTATATTATTATTAAGAGAAGAGGCTTTGTTAGTTAAAATAAAAAAAAATTTGACAGAAATGGCTCTAAAACATTAAAATATTTGAGAATTAATTAAATCACAAGGGCAATTATGACAATTGCAAATTATATTTTTATTAACAAAATAAATCCTACAAATTCCACTTTTCTCTCCCACTAGCTTCTCTCTGCAATAATTTTTTTCACCTATTATTTTTATTTTTTTAAAAGAAAAGCACTTACACATGCAGAGCATGTGTAGAGAAATGCTAGTTTTACTTAATGCACTATATTTCTCACCTCTATGACCCATACCACCATCCTCCAAGTGAAACCAAATTGAAGGAAACTGGCAAGCAACTAAGGGGGGTGTATTCAAATCATATTTTAAAAGACTTTGTTTGAGTTTTTATAATCCATGGATTTACTTAATCCATGGTTGTTTAAATTCTACATGGATTCTGATTGATTATAATGGATTGAAATTTACTAGTATTTGTTTAGATTTTACAAATCCTTATGATGTTTCTGGTATGTTAATTTTTTTCTTCTTTAATTAAGCAATGGATGTATAGATCCAACTATAATGCTATATCAATGACAAGAAAGTATGGAAATCTATCATTCTTTATGTTGTGTATGATGATATATGAACAATAAGAGAAAACTAACCAGCCAAAATGTTACACAAAAAATAAAGTAGTAAACTAATGACATAATTTATTTCATATCTAATTTACAAAAGAATCATGTGTGTATGTATCATCTTAACAATACCATTGAAAGTGAGCTTAATTAGCTAGAAGGATTAAGGTTTCTAGAGCTATAGTGATAAAAATAAAATGAAAAATTATTAGATGAGAGCAGAGGAAGAGGAAGATAGTGGGAAAATAGGTCTAAGACAAAATGGATAAGTGTCACCTATTGAGACCTACTTTTTTTTTTCTTTCTTTTTTTTTCTTAGTAAAGAGCCTCTTCATTTTTTAAGTGAGAAAGAATCTGTCAAAATCTCTTGGGAAGTGGTTGGATTGTTTTTGAGTTTTGATATGTATAAAAAACACTATAAAATCCTCTAAAATCCAACATTTAATGAAATCCTTAAAAATCCATATACTTTTGAATATCAGCAGATTTGAATGGATAATTTTAAATCTTAATTGAATACATCAAGATTTTAAAGTACTGTTTAAAATCTCAATTGAATACCTATAGACTTCTAAAATACAAAAAAATCTCATAGACTCTTAAATGAATACACCCCTCTAAAACTCTACAAACAATCAACGAAGGCAAAGTGAGAGAAGATTTTTTTTATTGTATTAATTTCCCATTTAATTAACCTCCAAGATTTTCAATTAATCAATATAGCATGGACAATTGAAATCACCAGGAAGCTTGCAAACCACTTGAAGTCCTGAATAGTAGACAAAAATCAAAAGTTTAATATTCAAATTTAAATTTGTTACTTTAACCAATCAAATCCATGAATAAACTTGAATAAAGTATGAGAAGTTTGTTGAGTGCATGGATAAAATAGTTGTGTTGTTGAATGTGGGATCTTCCTGATCATCTCCAGTGCTATGTCAAAGTTTTTTACTTTCCTTATTTTATTTTTGGTTTTTTTTCCTTTTTAATTTTCTTTTTGTTCATCTTTATCAAAAGGTGTAAAAATGTATTAAAAAAAAGTTTCAAAAAATTGGGGTGTGCATTAAGTAATTTGGTTTATGTGAATAAAACTTCTCATAAAAACATGAGTGGTTTTATTCATACATCCACATTTGTTGTTTAGGAAAATTTCAAGAACAGTACATGAAGCATCACCCGTTTTAATTTTCATGAATCAACTTTTGGTAAAATCAAAACGGTACATCAAGTTCAAATTTTTATCCAATTTGGGTATATGTCGTTACAGGTTCCGTTTCAATGCTTGCCATTGTCAAATAATAGAAGGGTAAAATTGTAGTTCCCAAGCTGGCAACCTTAACCTTATCGGACATATAAGACGACATGGAGTTAGATGGAGTCAAAGTCGTTTCTTCTTCATTTGGAAGTGAAACCTCAGTCTCGTCTTCGATTGTTTCAGCTCAGTAGTAGAAAACAGAGAGATCAGAGAATCCAAGGTAGAATCGTGATCTGTTGCAGGAGAATAGATTGTGAAATCCTAGCTTTTTTGAAGCATGGACAACTATTGGAGGTACTTTAGGCTCGGTGGAGATCCAACTGGATTTGGAGGTATGGAAAAACGTGGAGCTTTTTTCGAACTGATTTTCTTTTATAGTTTTGTCTCCATTTAGGGTGTTATTGAATGAATATGGTCCAAAGTTTCTATATTTGTTTATGGGAGTCAATTACCACTGTCTAGGGTTTAGGGGTTTACAATATATTTTAGGGTTTTATGTGTTGTCGCATATGTGCTTTCTGAAATAAACAACAATAGGGTTTAGGGTTAGTTGGGAAATGAAATTAAAGGTGATTAGGTTTTTGAAATTCATACATGATTGATTAAGGTCTGGTATGGTTGGTCTGTTGTTGGTGAAGTTAATAGGGTTCAGTTTGTCCGTGAAGTGAAAAGAAAAGGCATTGATTGAATGCAAGCATACTGATATAGGAAGTAAATGAATGATGTTTTATGTTTTTGGAAGGATGTGGGTTTTGGGTGGACATAACTGACATTCAATTGCAATTTGATGGTTGCTGGAGTTAATCTCTTTTCTGTTGTTATCCATGATGGGGGTAGGTTCCACAGTAATGGAGGGATGAATAGGGTGTACCCTGGAGGGGGGTTTCGGTCATTTTTGTGGATGGTGTTGATCCAGACAAGGTCTCTGTTACTGGGTTTAATTATTGGGCCAACGATTTAGGTTGCACTGGAGGTCCAATTGGCTACTGGTTTAGAATCCTAGGCTCTAAGGCAGGGATTGGGTACTTGCCAATCATCAGTGATGCTGACACCATGGACATGATCATGTCTATTCTAGCAAATAACAGGGTTTTAAATATATACATGGTTTGCTTAACTGGAAGGAGACAGTTCAGTGAGTGGGAATTGGACAGCTATGCTAATGAGGTTGATCATTTGAGCTTTTTTAGGCACTATATTGAGGATTTGCCTCTTACTGAGGATGAAGAACCTAATCTTATGCCTTATGAAGAACCCAATCCTGCTTCTGACCCTACACCTGGGCTATAATAGATGCCTAGATTTACAACGAGTGTGGATATGGACAGTTTGTTCAATAATGAAGAGTTGATGGAAAAGATCTTTGGTTACAAGGCTGGGCTATGTAAGCAGTGATAGGGTTGGGCCAAGCACTACTAACTCTAATGGGCCAAGAACAAGGTCCTCTGCTGAGCTAAGGACTAGGTCCTCTGTTGGAATTCGAATTAGAAAGCTTGATGGTAGTCAAGTTACATAAGATTTAAGAAAAAAGGATAAGGGCAAGGGGAAAGAAAAAGTGGTGGAAGAACCAAAAAGAAAGAAAGGGAGACCTAGGAAGCAAAGACCTTATGATTTAAGAAGTGGAGGTGAGTGTTCAAGGCATGCTCCACCTATTCATTGGAGTGAGTCTAGTGATGATAGTGATGATTCAGAAGATGTAGACTGTGATGCCATATTTGATAGTGACTATGAATTTGATGAAGCAGCATTTAATGCTCATGTTGATGGTAACCCTTAGTCTGTGCTAGAGTTCGATGAAATGGGCTTTGAGGGCAACATAAGGGATGTTGATGATATAGATTCAGATGGTTTACAGAGTGTTCAGGAATCTGATAGTGATGGTTAAGATGTAGGCATGTTCAAGGTGAAGCATAAGAAGAGATTCTCGGATTGGATAGAGTTCAATGAGAAGACAGACATGGAGAACCATAAATTAAGTCTAGGAATGGTGTTTCCCAACTGTCAATTGTTTAGGCATGCAGTCAGGAAGCATGCTGTGGCCAAAAGGAACTTAGGTTTCCTTGAAACACGAAGCATCATATACTGGTCAGATGCAAGACTTCTCCAACTTGTTCATTCTGGATGTGTGCAAGCAGTCCATCTACTGATAACCCAACTCTGCAAATTAGGACCTTTAGACCTCAACATACATGTAGTTCAATTGCAAAGAGAGTGTATCATTGTCATGCCCCATTTCTGGCTGAAAAGTACAAGGAAATTTTCCATTCTGACTCAAATGATCTAGGGAGGGAGTCTAGAGTGTTGTGAATTGAGACTTTGGGATGGAATAGGATATGAGCTTGCATATAGAGCTAAAGCAAGGGAAGTCAAGCTAGCACAGGACACCTTTAAGGATCAGTACAACAATCTGGAGTCTTATGCTCATGAGCTTAAGAGGAGAAACCCAGGGACTAGTGTGTGGATTCAAACTGAGCTTGAAGGGGAAGTGGCTAGATTCAAGAGAATCTATATATGCTTAGCTACTTTAAAACAAGGATGGATGGCAGGATGTAGACCTATCATTGGATTAGATGGGTGTCAATTGAAGGCTGTTCATAAGGGACAATTACTGTCAGGTACTATGCTTAATTGTTTGATTCTCTAAATTTTTATCTGCAAAATAATTTGTATTTATGCTTACTGACCAATATATATTATATGATAACCTATAGGCATAGATGCCAACAATGGCATTTACCCCATTTCTTGGGCCATTGTGGAGCAAGAGAGCAGGGATTCATGGACATGGTTTCTCTCTTTCCTGAAAGAAGACTTAATGATCCACCATTCCAGCCACTATGACTTTATCAATGACAAGCAAAAGGGCTTAGAGCAGGCCATTAAGAACCTTTTCCCTGATCTAGAGTACATACATTGTGTCAGACATCTGCATAATAATTTTTAAAGGTGATGGTCATATATGTTCCCAATGGGAGAAGCTGTTCAAGAAGAAGAACCAAATGTTCAACAACCTGTGCTAGAGACCAACATGCATCAAGAACAGAGTCCAACTGAAGCACCACAGCCCACCCAAGAATCAAACCCTCAAGTTGCAGACCAAGTGTTCTCTCAGGCATCATCTCTGCCAAACCATCAAGTTGTAGACCAAGTCTTCTCTCAGGCATCATCTGTCCCAAACATACACAATTATAGCAACCGTGGGAATGACAATGATGTCCATGTCTCTATGAATGAAGAATCTGGAGCTAAAAATGATAGTTCTATGCCATCTGAACAGACCAATGTGCTGCAAGGAAATTCTTAAGTTATTTGCTTTCTTGTCCAATATGAATTTAGATGATACGTACAATTATGATATTGTTGTTGGTGTATGTAATTCTTGTATTTATCCAAATAACAGGAAGCTTTAGTTGCACCAAAAAGCTCGGATAAGAGATATAAGATAAAAGCAAGGAGGATGAAGCCAAGAATATCACCCAGACTTGCTACAGCATTTGATAGATCCAGTCAAACTGTTCAAGTTCCAAAGAACCAAGTGCAGAGGAGACTCTGGAAGCCATGAAAGCCTGCTGTGTTGAATAGATGTTAATTGACTGAAACTGGTATTTTTGGCTATATAAAATGTTTGTTACGGTAGCATTTGTTGTATATTTTTTGATTTTAAAATTCGGCAAATGCCATGCTTTTGTATAACCGATTGTTTTTGTTTTGTTTTATTTGGAACAATATGTCAAATGCTAGTTGAATGGAAGATATTTGCATTCCCATATTTCGTTTGTGGTTTGATTACCAGTTGGTTACTTTAGTTTTTTGTTAGAACGGATGATACTTTATGTACTGTTCTTGAAAGTTTCCTTTTTTTTATTTTTGTTGAAATATAGCCGGTACGCGAAATATATTCATCAAAATCCAGAGGCCATTACATACCATTTCTTGTTAAAATTTTCCTTGTTGTTTAGACCTTCTGAATTTTAGTAATTTTCGTTTTCTATTATGTTCCTTTAGAAAATTGAGGCTATACCTCCCTCCTCCATATTCTCCTCCCTGAGATCCTCGCTCGCTCGCTCTCTCTCTTTCATTGTTTGTTTCTCCTCTCTTTCATCACCGCTGGACATCAATCACCCTAAACCCCAAAGCGAATTAACAACTACCATATGATTGCTCAAGATTAGATCTCATCTTGATTAGATTAGATGAAGATTAGAAAATTAAAAAAAGAGAGAAAGAAAGAGAGCCCGACCGTTATCTATACTATTGTAATGAAACTCCACGTCACCGTGTGCGTGTCACTATATCTGTTTTGAGGTTACGTTTGCTTTGATCCAAACTCACTCCCCCTCTCTCTCTCTGACGATGATGATGATCCGCAGTGCCATCGCCAGAAGACTTTCCGCAAAGCCAACCTCGTTTTCTTCTTCTTCTTATGCTTGGTTGAGTACCACCACCACCACCACCACTAGTACGACGTCGTTTGAGTTGGTTGATCAAAGCCTCCATGGGAATCATCAGAAGAGGAGAAGCAGCAGCTCATTACCTGTTGGGCTGCCTTCTTACATGAGAGCAGCCGTCTTCTGGGAACCAAACAAACGTCTCTCCATTGAAGAATTCCACATCCCTCGCCCCAAATCCGGTGAAATTCTCATCAAAACCAAGGGTACATCAATCTCTTCTCTCTTTTTCTCTTTTCGAATTCCAATCATCGCTGATGGGTGTTGTCGTTTTGATTGATTCATTGTCTTTTTTGGCTGTAGCCTGTGGAGTCTGCCATTCTGATCTCCATGTTTTGAAGGGTGAGCTTCCATTTGCTAGCCCTTGTGTGGTGGGGCATGAGATTACTGGTGAGGTTGTCGAACATGGACCGGCTACAGACAAAAAGATCACAGAAAGGTAAGGTTGCACCTTATTTCGATACAGCAGCAATGTATTTTCAGTAATCTTCTATGGATTTTGATGTCATTATTATTTATGGTTATACGTCAATAAGAGTCCATCAGATTAAGTATTTTCAAAATTTGACAGTTATTTGTATAAGAAAATTGTCAAGTGACTGGTTGGTAGAGGTCTTTTTGGGAGTTGAAGTGGATATCCTGTCTGGAATTTGTCTACCGGAGAAAGTTAGAGGCGTAGAGATGATCGCATGTTAGTAGGTCTACGGAGAGAACTGTTGTATAATAGTGCGCTTTAAATATGTCATTGGAAGAATCTTGGTTTCATGTTACCTTAGAAAAAAGATATATCTAACAATTGAGGATGATGTGGAGATGGAGCTTAAGCAAAAAATAGTTTGGCATGTACTAATGGATGGAGCTGGTATGGATTAATGCCCCACTGAAAAGTTATTAGAGCCTCTCCACTAAGTCTGGCTAACAGTGGCTTATTGTGGTGAGTGGTTGTAAACCTGTATGTGCAGATGACCTGAGGTCTCTCGTAACAGCTTGCATTTAGCTCTTTCACCTTAGTATCTTGTATAGGCAAGCATATTCTCAATGTTTCAGATTACCTGTTCTTTAGTTCTAACGAAAATAATTTGTTTTAGATTACCAATTGGATCTAATGTTGTTGGAGCTTTTATCATGCCTTGTGGTAGCTGTTTCTTCTGTTCAAAGGTAACATTACTTAGCGATCAACTTTGGTTCTTTGTCTTTAATCAGTTATTGATTGCTTTTTGGTAATGTTTAATGACTGCTTAGGAATGTGGCAATTACCATTTTCTTTTTGGAGAAACTTTGTATCACTTAATTTAATTTTTTGGTGACTGAATTGAGAAAAGGGCCACGATGATTTATGTGAGGATTTCTTTGCCTACAACCGTGCCAAAGGAACCCTTTATGATGGTGAAACTCGGTTATTCCTCCGCAGCAGTGGTAAGCGTGCTCTCCCTCTCTCTCTCTCCCTCTCTATCTCTCCATATATATATATTTTTTATTTCGTTTTGTTTTTGTTTTTGTTTTTGTTTTTTTTTTCCCATGCCTGATGCGTGCACTACATTTATAGTCATTCTGTTCAGCAAGCATTTTGTTTCTGGTATTTAACCTTCCAATATTTATTTTCTATCATATAATGATTGCATCTTTCTTGATTTCGTATTAATAGCCATCTTAAATATGTTTTATTTTTATTTTTAAATTATTTTGTAAAACTGCTCATACCATTTGACGTATACTTGTTCTTTTTGGTGTATGTTCTGGCTTGTTCTGCGGCAGCTGCAGACTACTTATTGACATGTGTATGTTTCTTTTTTAATTAAATTCATGTTTCTCATATAAAATGTGTATGCAATTATAGTCACTCTTTTGTTTTGTAAATTCATTTTTGTCTCCATCTATCTCTGAGTCATAATAAACTGAATCAGCATGTAGCAGAAATAGAATTGGACACGATTCATAGTAGTTTCAATCTTGAGTGGGACCTGTAATTCAATCTAGTTTGGTTATATTACTGGGAACAATGGGAGCATTAGTTTACCATACTAGGATTCTAATAGTAAAGTAGGTGAAATAAGCATAGTTTCAAGTTCCAACTACTATTAACTTCTGTTGTAAGATCCTTTTTTTTTTTTTTTAAAAGAACAGAAAGAAATGTCTCTATGAAACAGTCGGAGGACGCCCTATAATGTTATGTTCTTGACTAGAGTTTAAAGGAAAAAGAAAAGAAGTATATGAGTAAAAGCCAATTACTCATTCAATCGAATTAGTATTGATTGAGGTGCCGGAGTACTCAAAAGACTTTGATGAATATGTATACAAAGTATCTTCTGGCCTTTCCACAACCAAAACTGGAATTTTATTTCCATCCTGCTATCCAATCCAATTCAAAACCTGGCCAGTAGACACTCCGTGTATCTGGTCAATTTTGTTTCCTGTATGTAACTAATGTAATACAAGTTTTCTTTGGTGTGATGAAAAAGTAGAGAAGTGCTCAAAGACTCATTCAATCGAATTAGTATTGATTGAGGTGCCGGAGTACTCAAAGACTTTGATGAATATGTATACAAAGTATCTTCTGGCCTTTCCACAACCAAAACTGGAATTTTATTTCCATCCTGCTATCCAATCCAATTCAAAACCTGGCCAGTAGACACTCCGTGTATCTGGTCAATTTTGTTTCCTGTATGTAACTAATGTAATACAAGTTTTCTTTGGTGTGATGAAAAAGTAGAGAAGTGCTCAAAGACTCATTCAATCGAATTAGTATTGATTGAGGTGCCGGAGTACTCAAAGACTTTGATGAATATGTATACAAAGTATCTTCTGGCCTTTCCACAACCAAAACTGGAATTTTATTTCCATCCTGCTATCCATTCCAATTCAAAACCTGGCCAGTAGACACTCCGTGTATCTGGTCAATTTTGTTTCCTGTATGTAACTAATGTAATACAAGTTTTCTTTGGTGTGATGAAAAAGTAGAGAAGTGATTGTTTATTTGTGCACTTAATGGTTGAATAATTGAAGAATGTAGCCGTTAGTCACTAGGCAAAAGAAAAGAAAAGAGTCCACTAAGGTGCTTTCAGGTAAAATCATGTCTGATCTTGATTGCCATCTTTTTATGTCACATGTAATCTGTTTCTACTCTCTTCCTCCTTGGACGAGTTTTCACTTTTCATCATTCGTAAGATTGGTTTAGATACTGTGGAAGGATGCATATTATTGTTTGACTACTAAAAGCTGTTCTGTGTTGCAGGAAAACCTGTATACATGTATAGTATGGGAGGCCTTGCTGAGTACTGTGTTGTACCAGCAAATGGATTGACTATTTTACCGAAGTCATTGCCATATACAGAGTCTGCCATTTTAGGATGTGCAGTATTTACTGCTTATGGTGCTATGGCACATGCGGCTGAGGTTCGTCCTGGGGATTCAGTTGCTATTATTGGAACTGGGGGTGTTGGATCCAGGTAAACTCGTACAATTTTGTACTCAACATCCAGGCATAGTTTGGGTGGGTTTTAACTTTTGGTGGTGCTTTTACTTCTGCTCATTAAATACAATGTCACTTCCTACAGCTGTCTGCAGATAGCCAGAGCATTTGGTGCCTCCGATATTATTGCAGTTGATATTCAAGACGATAAACTGCAGAAAGCTAAGATATTTGGTGCTTCTCATGTTATAAATGCAGGCTAAAGAAGATGCTGTTGAAAAAATATTGGTATGACCCACTACCTGAATTTAATATACTACTTGCTCAATGTGATTTTGTGCTAATTCCAATATGGACAATTTATTTAGTTTGTAAAAAGGTTTGATTTCGTGTTTCCTCTTCTAATATCTTCAGGCATTTAGTATTACCTGTGGCTGTGGTAGGAAAAGAGGATATCCTACTATCTATAGTACATTGATTCTATGAACTGTGACCTGCTTGTTATTCTAAAGTCAGTTGAGCTGTCTATTCTAATGCTCTAACCGCCTTCCTTTGTGTTTTCTTTGGACTTCTTGTCCGCTTCTCTGTATTATGCCTTTTCTTTTGTTAATAAAAAAATGTTTCCTTTAAAATAAGATGAAATAAAATAAAATAAAAGAACTATGATCTGCTAAATCATTCACTATTACCTGTGGCTGTGGTAGCTGTGGTAGGAAAAAGTGGATATCCTAATATTTTATGCATAATTGCATCGAAAATTGGCTTCTATGAACTCTGATCTGCTAAATCATTGACTAGTAAACAATAAGAGCATATCCTGGTTGATTTTTCTTCTTCTCAACACAAGGGTATAGAATTAAAATTATAAAGTGATTTACATAGCGTTTAGCACTAAAGTTCAAAGGTGCTTTTAGGGCTATATAACCACTTGTTGTCCTTCCTGGAGAAGCACCAGCAAGTTCTTCCTCAAGAACACTTCCAAGTGAAGATGCAGGAAGCACATGGATTTGTAAAGAAAGATAGTTCTTCTTCTAAACAACATTGCTACCTTTAGTGTTTCTGAGAATAAAGAGATGAAGCTAATTTTTAAGATTGGAGCAAAACCTTTTCTTTACTCACTTCTATCACAGGAAAATAGGTAGACATGCATACAAACACAAACATTGTTTTCTTATGTTGTTCATTTGCTATTTTTCTTATTATTTTTCACTTGTTGCGGACAGGAAATAACTGGTGGGAAAGGTGTGGACGTTGCTGTGGAAGCCCTGGGAAAACCACAGACCTTTTCGCAATGCACGCAAAGTGTGAGAGATGGAGGAAAAGCTGTCTTCATCGGGCTTACTGCAGCCGGTGCAATTGGGGAAGTAGATATTAACCGTCTTGTTCGTAGAAAGGTGAGTATGATCAATCATCTATCTTGGTGAAATTGATTCTCATTAGTTGCAACATGGTATGATGCTTATGATACCATATCAGTATGTATTAAGCAGTAGTACATAGGTGTACTTGTGCTATCATTATGGGAGTTCAAAGAAATCAATAAAGTTGGGGTAATAATTACAAGAACTTATGCAGTAACTACTACTAGTCTAGTCGCATGCTTGGTCTTTCAAAATCTATTCAAGTCTTGCCTTAAGGTCCATTAATGTTTCTTACCAGTACTACAAAGTACAATCCTTGGCGTGCATAAAGTTTTGCAGCTTAATGTGTATATATGGCCTTATGTGTATATAGTCGCATGCTTGGTCTTTCAAAATCTATTCAAGTCTTGCCTTAAGGTCCATTAATGTTTCTTACCAGTACTACAAAGTACAATCCTGGGCGTGCATAAAGTTTTGCAGCTTAATGTGTATATATGGCCTTATGTTGTTTCCTCCTCTTCTGTTATGATTCCAGCAATATATGTAGGCCATTGTGCCATTTGTTTGCTCTCTGGTCTTACTTTGCTTTGGATCAGACCTTTTTTTTTTTCCTTGTTATTTCTTACCTCTGATCAATTTCTGTCATCTATATTCAATTAAAGATTTAGACATTAGTTGGTCCATGTTGGCATCTTATCAAAACAAGAATAGTTGCCAAACACGTGCAAGTCATTGGCAATGGCAGATTGGCAGCTATGTATATACAGTAGAAGTGATTCGAGAGCTATATCATATCCTTGCTACATGGATATTATAACTGTTCCTTTGATTGTAAAAGATTTATTACCTTGCATCTAAAACACTGCAACATTGGAATCAAATTCCGATGGACTTGAATCCAGATCTGCTTCCATGCTTGTTTTCTATCCTTTTAAGAAGAGCTAAACCAAGCTCAAGTTGTCGAGAATTACTAACACCTGACTCCTGTGATAATGATCCTGTGGAGCAGATAAAAATCATTGGATCATACGGAGGAAGGGCAAGGCAGGATCTTCCAAAGATAGTTAGACTAGCAGAAAGTGGTATATTTGATCTCACTAGTGCTGTTTCAAGAAGATACAAATTCGAGGAGTCTGACACTGCATTCCAGGATCTCGACCAGCGAAAAATTGTTGGTCGGGCAGTGGTTGAGATAATGTAGTTTTGTTCTCTCCAAGCTGACTGTTCTTAATGCCAGAGTTCTGCCTCAAGGTATAAGTAGACCCCGGAGTGGATCGAAGGAACATAAATAAAGAAGCCCACCCGGGCATTGCTCCATCTACTTCTGCATCAATCCTAGAGAGATGGTGACGATTTTCTGTGGAAATGTCGTTTTTTTTTTTCCCTCCCTGTATACCATAAGCTCTTGATGTTCAAAAACTTTGCTTATTGTTTAGCTCTATGTCAGAATATGAAAAAGGTTGCAGTTCTTCTAAATATGGCCGAGTAATATGCGATAAAAGTATCCGCTTTGTTGAAGCTCTATGTATGTCATATCGGATCTCAATTCTTAGATTGCATTGAAAATTATTAAGGTCTTCTACGATGTGATGACATACAATTGTCTTAAAAGTGGTCAAATGAGTCATCAAAATAGTAATATTAGTCTATAGTAATATTAGTCCTTAAAGTGGTAACATGAGTCCGTAAAGTGGTAAATTTTTTTAGTTACCACATGACTCTTTAAAATAGTAACATTAGTCCTCAAAGTGGTAACATGGTTCTTAAAGTGGTAAATTTTCTTAGTAAAGTGGTAAAATGTCCTAAAAATAGTAATATTAGTTCTTAAAGTGCTAACATGAGTTCTTAAAGTGGTAAAAATAGTTGATGTATGAGAAACGTTAACATATCATAGCTTTACCCAAGTTGATAAAGTTGTAGTGTGAGGATGACATGGGTCGATGTCCCCACCCAAGTTGATAAAGTTGTAGTGTGAGGATGACACGGGTCGATGCCCCCTACTAACCTTTGGGGTTGTAAGGTTTGATGATTAGTTATAAGTTTCCTATAGGTAAATTTATGTGTCATTTACTACATTTATTTGGGGATGGGGTCCTCCTACTAATCCGAAGGTTTGTTTAGCAACTGTGAACAGTGAACAAATCAAGACCATTGCACTTCAGCCGGCTTGATCTTCACTCATGTGGACAACCAATTCAATGTCTTGATTAGTTAAAAATTGTAGGGTTCTTGACCCAAAGAACACAAATCAGCTAAAATTATCCAACTTACCCCAACAACAAAACTTTATTCTCACCAACTTAATTTAAAGCAAAATGACAATTTTGTCCTTAAACAAATTAACAAACCCCTAGATACCTCTTCTTTAGATCGATCTCTCTCTCTCCCCCTTCCGGTGTTCGACCTTTTTAACTTCGCCGTAACAACTCTCTCGAACTTCTCTGACTTCGTCCTCCGGATAGCTTTCAGAAACTCCATTTTTTTGCAATTTTAAGAGATTTGGTCTCATAAGCATTTTTCAATCATATATCGGCATTTCGACTGTTCAATTTTTAGCTTTATATAAGTAAATTACTTAAGCAAATTTTCAGCCAAATTAATATAAGACCTATCCATATGAACCCAGTATAAAGCTATAAGACCTATCCAAAAGGTTGATATAGAGAGAGGAGATGTCATTATACATATTAATTATACTCTGTGTGTGAGTCAGTTGAGCCACCTCTTGTAGGAAATTAGCAACTCCTTCCCTCTCTGGACATTTGAAGCCCATGTACAAAGAACTCAAGAACATTCTCACGTGGACCTTGATACACAATGTAGCCATCCAAGAGGAGAATTATATCATTGAAGAGATCATAAGTCTCCGGTGTTGGCTGCAGTAGAGCGACTAATGCTGTTCCGTTGAGGATGTGGACATATTGTTTTAGTGATTTCACAAATTGCAATGTTGTTGAGCTGTCCAGCCATTTGATATTTCATCTATTAGAAGTACTCTTTCTGGTCCAACCAGCATCTCCCCTGTAATTATGTATCGGCCATTTTTTTTCATAAGAATTAGCCGCAGTTAAACTACCCAATCACACTTTCAGAAATTGAAAAGGAGAGGTGGGGAAGTCCTATATTTGGGTTTAGTTAGAAGATGTTCAGAGAATAGAAGAATACCTCCTAATACGAAAATCATCTTTTCCAACAATTCCAAAAACACCAGCCCAAATCAAGCCTCAGTCTTCGTTAAACAAACAGATAACCCCAATACTACTATTTGCAAGACATTAAGATCAAGAAAAGAGTTAAAGAAAATGTGAGCAATTTAATTCGACGCCGGTAAGGAATGAATACCAAATCCATCGCCTGTGATGCTTTGATTCATGAACTAAACCTATGATTGCTGATGAACATGCTACCACAGCTAGCCAATCTGCGAGTTTTTATTAGCTAACATGTTAAATATCTCATCCCAATTAAAAATATAACAAGAAAACCCATCACCTAAACATAGCAATATAATGGTAAGCATACTTCCAGCAACAATGAATAATTACATAGATGTGTGATAGAATATTAATCGAGACCATCAGCCACATATACATATTGGCTGTTCCTATGGAACTAGTCAACGCGCAATCTTAACCAAATACATTTCAAAATCAGACCAGTGAAGGTACCAAATAAAGAGAATTTCAAAGAGGCAAACAATTCGCAATATATAAATGCAAAAGTTGGTTCAGCACGTCGACTGTAATGGTATACATGACTACTATCAACTGATAATAAGTATAGGGAAAACATCTGCACATATAATCATCCATGAGTGCACTTCCTCCATGAAGTAAGCATGATAACACTGTCAATAATCAACAAAAGATAACAGTTACATTACCAAATTCAACAAACGAAGAAAAAAGATTCATCCTTTATTAAATTTAAGAAATTTCTACATGCCCAAAGTGTCAGAGGTTCCAATTCCATAAACAACACAATAGACACTTAACTTGTCCACCCACAACTAAATTTCCAACTTTATTATTAACTGAAGATACCACACATTCCCCACTTGTATAAAACCACATTTGTAATAATAGAAATTGATCCCAGTTTTGAGATGGAGATACTCATACCAGTTCCCATGGATAAGAAACCTGCTGAAAGATTGAGTACATAAGAAACGTAGCGAAGCAGAAAATAAGTGATGCAACCATTTCCAGAAACGACTTTGTTGAGCTTGGTTCTTTTCGAACGATCAAACAAGTTCCTCTTGTTCTGGAAAATCGAAAAAACAAAAACGAATTTGGAATTGGGTGAGCAGGAAATGATGGGTGGAAGAAGTGAGAGAGATGATGACCTTAGGAGTCCATGGGAGCCGGGTCGTCCCGAGTAGGAAGAGAAAGCTCATCGTTGTCAAGTCCTGAATTTTAGAATAAAAATTCAAAATCCGAAACATGAAAATTTCCACAAATCAAAATAATCATCATGAAAATTTCATTTTTCTTAACAACCTCACCATACAATTTAATTTCAAAACCCTAATTTAGTTTCGTGTAATTATTACAACTCACTCACAAATTAAATTGTAAAGCTCTAAATGATCACAACAAACCTCGCAACTTAAATGAAAATAAATAAATGCTGCAACTCCTAAACAGCACGGTCACCTCCCTGGTTATCCTGACCTGCAGGAATATCCGCTACACAATTTGAATAGTGTACCGAGATTGCAACAACACAAAACCCGGTAAGCTTTTGAAAGCTCGTATGAGTAAAAAGAAAGAACGGTTATTTAATTAATTCATATTTATTTTCACCCAAGTTAATACTCAACAATTTCTACGTCGCAAAGAAATAACTATCTCACAATCAATCACCAAATCAACAATTCAACACAAATCCTAAACTCACATATTTCTTCTGAAAATCCCGAAATCGTATTTTCAAAAATACGGTATTTGACATACTAGAGCTCTAACTGAATCGTAGCCCGTCACCTAGCCCAGATTATGGCATCCGACATATTTATCTTTATCGTATTTCATCAATATATATACGTATATGCATATTTAGAACGTCCGATACTTATACTTAATCAAGCTTTATTATCTGACAAGGGTTGTGGCATCCAACTCACTCAACCAATCGTATCTCATCATCCATCTAGGATTAGAGCGTTCGATTCACCCATACCGGTCACTACCTTGAGCCTAAATCCATAAATGAGCACAACAATATATTTTCACACAATGAAATCAACTCATCCAAGATACATAATATTATTATGAAATTTAAGCATTTGAAATATAATCCAAATAATCATTTCAACTCAATCACATCATCACACATCAACACACCACCCATATATATATATTCCACATGAATATATATATACACGTAATCATCCACTCAGGGATGACCACTAATACCATCTATAGTTCACACAAGAAAATCGTGAAATTCATTTGTATAATAAAAATTCATTTTACTTACCTATGGACAGTAGTTGATCAAGTCCATGTGATTTTAAAAACATATATTTAAACCATAAATATTTTTCACACAATTACGAAAATAAATAAATTAAAGCACTCGGTTCGTAATATGAACCACGTGAGTTTTACTCACCTCGAAACTCTCGCTGCATCTTCAATAAATCAAATCACAATAATCCAAATGTTCGTCAACTCAACCGTCAAGTACCTAATCAAGTACGGTCTTTACTTAGCAACGAAACACGAAATAAATTTAAATGATGATCCAACGGTCGGATTCTAAAATAAAAACGATTCAACGGTTGGATTCTAAAATAAAGACGATCCAACGGTCGGATCGAATTTAAACGATGATCCAACGGTTAGATTCTCACGGATCACCCTTCGAAACATCCTATCAAAATTATACGAAGATCCAACGGTCGGATCTCCGCTCGTGACCACACAAAGTCATCGGGACAGTCATATGATCATTATAGTAAAATTTGAAGTAAACTCGATGGTCTGATCTCCGTAAATTTTAAACCGAAGATAAAATGTAAAAACCGTAAATAGTAACTTCAAAACGTAAGTACTAAAATTTGAAGTGAAATTCCGGCCGGGTCGGGTTGGAGGCTCGGAAAGGAGCTTCAATCCAGCTCCTGGGACGGCGGCACGGCGAGGCGACAGCACCAGGCGGCTGGGCGGTTCGGGGCGATGGCGGGGAGGCCCGGGTCCTGCGGCGGCATGGCCGAGACGGTTGCGTTCCGGCCGGGTCGGGTCGGACCGCGGGGGGGGGGGGGGGGGGGGGGGGGCTGCGCTTGGGGAAGAGAGAGAGAGAGAGAGAGAGAGCTGAGGGACTATTCCGCAAAATTGGAATTTTTTCGTCCTTAATGAAAAAATCAGATTTTTCTTGATATTTATAGAAAATTTCCAATTTTCAAATATTCATAACTTATTCATACGAACTCCGAATATTAGTCTCCACATATGTACGAGGTCGTATCAAAGAGCTCTACAACTTTCATGAAGGAAGTTTTCCCAAATTTTGAATGTATAAAAATTCGATTTTCACGACCCACCTAAATAACGTTCGTTTTCGAAAATAAAATCATTCGAAACCAATTTTCTCATATCACGACATATGAATTTATCCCAAATATCATAATTCAAATAATAGAACAATTATTGAATTACATAAATTATTTTATGAAAATTCGGGTCTTCACAGTTTACCCTCCTTAAAGGAATTTCGTCCCGAAATTCAAGCATGCTCGTCAACAAAAAGCTGAGGATACCTCTTCCTCATGTCAGACTCCAATTCCCATGACGCATCACCCTCATCATGATGACTCCACAACACCTTCACAAGATCAACCTCCTCCTACGAAGCTTTTTTGTAGATCTATCCAAGATACGAACATGTTCAACTACAAATGTCACATTTGTGTTTACTTCGATCGTACCATGATCAATCACGTAAGACTCATCTTGGACATACTTCCTGACTATAGATACATGGAAGACATTGTACACACCCGACATGCTAACCGGTAAAGCAAGTCGATATGCCAAGTTTCCAACCCTTTCTAGAATCTCAAAGGGTCCAACATACCTCGATGCGAGTTTTCCCATCTTGCCGAATCTCACCACACCTTTCATAGGTGAGACCTTCAAGAACACATGATTGCCTGTCTCAAACTCTAAAGGTCTCATTTTCAAGTCAGCATAACTCTTTTGTCAACTCTAAGCAGTTCGGATTCTGTCCCGAATAGTAGTGACCTTCTCAGTAGTCTCCTGAACAATTGCAGGACCCAAGAGTCCATTCTCTCCTACTTCTGTCCAACAGATAGGGATCCTACATGGCCTATCATAAAGAACCTCATATGGGGCCATGCCGATGCTGGAGAGATAACTGTTGTTGTAGGCAACTTTTACCAATGGCAGATGATCTGCCCAACTTCCCTTAAAGTCCAGAACACAAGCTCTAAGCATCTCCTCCATCACCTGATACACTCTCTCAGTCTGCCTATCTGTCTGTGGGTGAAATGCAGTGCTCATTGCAAGAGATGTGCTAAATGCCTTATGTTCCTATGCCAGAATTCTGAAGTAAAACGAGCATCACGATCAGAGAAAATCGTCACAGGTACACCATGAAGTCTCACTATTTCATTCACATACAACTTACACAACGCATCCCCTGAGTACGTTTTTGTCACGGGAAGAAAATGTGCTGACTTAGTCAACCGATCAACAATCACCCAAATCGAGTCATAACTTTGCCTGGACCTAGGCAATCCAGTCACAAAGTCCATGAGGATATCTTCCCATTTCCAAACAGGAATCAGCAAGGGTTTCAACATTCATGCAAGTCTCTGATGTTCTGCCTTCACTTGCGGACATGTAAGACACTTCGATACATGTTCTGCCACATCCCTCTTCATTCCATACCACCAAAACTGCTTTCGTAGATCCATATACATTTTAGTACCCCCTGGATGTATAGTGTATCAAGACTTATGTGCTTCCCGTATGACCTCCTCTCTGAAGTTACCAACACTCGATACATATAATCTCCCTCGAAGTCTCAACCCTCCATCTGCCCCAATCATCCACTCAGAAGGGTCCTCCACATCGGGATCAGCAGTCATCTCAGCAATCCTCGCCTGAGCAAACTCATCAAGTGTCTGACCCTGAATGATCCTGGAGATCAAGGTGGGCTTCCGAGAAAGATTCCATGTCCTGCTCATGCGGGCATAAGGTCAAACTCTGATGCAGATTCTAACATGCACCACTCTCGCACCATAATTAATGCCATGATTACTCGAGATTTCCTACTCAAAACATCTGCCACTACATTCGCCTTTCCGGGATGATACTCCAAGGTGAAATCATAGTCCTTGATGAGCTCCATCCATCTTCTCTGCCTCATGTTCAATTCCTTCTAGGAGAATAGATACTTCAAACTATTATTATCAGAAAAGAGTTCAAATTTCTCACCATAAAGATAGTGCTTCCAAATCTTCAAGGCAAACACCACTGCTGCTAGCTCTAGATCATGAGTGGGGTAATTCTGCTAATGTACCTTCAACTCTCTAGAACCGTAAGCAACAATGCTACCATTCTGCATCGACACACACCCCAAACCCTGATGAGATGCATCGCTGTAAATGACTAATCCACCACCACTAGTAGGAATAGTCAACAGCGGAGCTGTAGTCAATCTAGTCTTCAGCTCATTGAAAGCTTTCTCACACTCATCCTACCACACGAACTGAGTGTCCTTCCTTGTCAATTTGGTCAAAGCCGAAGCAATACCAGAAAACCCTTCAATGAAACGCATGTAATACCCTGCCAATCCAAGGAAGCTACGGATTTCTATAACCGTAGTAGGGCGACTCCAACTCATCACTGCTTCAACCTTCGAAGGATTCCAGAAACTCCATCCTTTGAGAGCACATGACCAAGGAACTTGACTTCACTCTGCCAGAAATTGCCAATTAAACTTGGCAAATAATTTTTTCTCTCTCAACGTCTGTAGCATGATCCGCAAATGCTTCTCATGCTCATCTGATGAACCTTGAATAAATCAAGATGTCGTTAATGAAAACTACCACAAACTGATCCAAGTAAGGACTGAACGTGCGGTTAATCAAGTCCATCAATGCTGCAGGTACATTCGTGTGACCAAAAGGCATGACAAGGAATTCAAAATGTCCATACCTGGTTCTAAACGCCGTCTTTGGAATATCATCATCCTTCACCCTTAACTGGCGATATCCATATCTCAAATCAATCTTTGAGAACACAGCAGCCTCCCTAAGCTGATCGAAGGAGTCATCAATCCTAGGTAAAGGGGGTACCTGTTCTTGATTGTCACCTTGTTCAGTTGTCGATAATCCACCCAATAATCCACTCGGAAGGGCCCTCCACATTTGGATCAGCAGTCATCTCAGCAATCCTTGCCTAAGCAAACTCATCAAGTGTCTGACCCTGAATGATCCTGGAAATCAAGGTGGGCTGTAAAGTGATACTACCGAGAAAGATTCCATGTCCTGCTCCTGCGGACATAAGGTCAAACACTGATGTAGCTTCTAACATGAGCCACTCTCGCACCATAATCGATGCCATGATTATTTGAGGTTTCCTACTCAAAGCATCTGCCACTACATTCTCCTTTTCGGGATGATACTCCAAGATGAAATCATAGTCCTTGATGAGCTTTGTCCATCTTCTCTGCCGCATGTTCAATTCCTTCTAGAAGAATAGATACTTCAAACTCTTATGATCAGAAAAGAGTTCAAATTTCTCACCATAAAGATAGTGTCTCCAAATCTTTAAGGCAAACACCACTACAGCTAGCTCTAGATCATGAGTAGGGTAATTCCGCTCGTGCACCTTCAACTGTCTAGAACCATAAGCAACAACGCTACCATTCTGCATCAACACACACCCCAAACCCTGATGAGATGCATCACTGTAGACAACCAACCCACCATCACTAGTAGGAATAGTCAACACTGGGGATGTAGTCAACTTAGTCTTCAATTCATTGAAGGCCAACTTAGTCAACTTACAATCATCCGCCCATACAAACTGAGTGTCTTTCCTTGTCAACTTGGTCAAAGCGGAAGCAATACTAGAAAATCCCTCAATGAAACGCCTGCAATACCCTACCAATCCGAGGAAGCTACGGATCTCTGTAACAGTAGTAGGGCGACTCCAACTCATCACCGCTTCAACCTTTGAAGGATCCACAGAAACTCCATCCTTCGAAACTACATGACCAAGGAACTTGAGTTCCTTCTGCCAAAAATCACATTTCTCAAACTTGGCAAACAATTCTTTCTCTCTCAATGTCTATAGCACGATCCACAAATGCTTCTCATGCTCATCAGATGACCTTGAATAAATCAAGATGTCGTCAACGAACACCACAACAAACTGATCCAAGTAAGGACTGAACGTGCGGTTCATCAAGTCCATCAATGCTGCAGGTGCATTCGTGAGACGAAAAGGCATGACAAGGAACTCAAAATGTCCATATTTGGTCCTGAACGCCGTCTTTGGAATATCATCATCCTTCACCCTTAACTAGTGATATCCAGATCTTAAATCAATCTTTGAGAACACAGTAGTCTCCCTATGCTGATCGACAAGTCATCAATCCTAGGTAAAGGGTACATGTTCTTGGTGGTCACCTTGTTTAGCTATCGATAATCCACATATAACCGAAGTGAATGATCTTTCTTCTTCATGAACAACACTAGCGTGTATGAACCCTTGTGCAAGTAATCCCTCAATCTGAACCTTCAAATCCTGAAGTTCAGCTAGAGCCATCCGATAGGGTGCTTTAGATACAGGGCAGTACCTGGTATAACATCAATGGAGAAATCCATTACCCTTTTTAGAGGCAATCCTAGTATCTCCCGAAACACATCAACATACTTCGAAACTACAGGAATCCCTGTAATTACTAAAGTATTACTTACTGATTCAATATAAGCCAAAATCGCTGTTCTTATGGCGATGTCGGACTTTAGACAACGGTAATGAAACACTGGTTATCCAGGAACACGGAAGGACACAATCATCCTAAAGCAATCAATCACTGTATGGTTCGGGCTCAACCAATCCATATCCAAAATCACATCATACGTGTGATCCGGAATCACAATCAAGGATACAGAAAATTCTCTACCACATATCCCAATAGGGCAATCATCACAAAACATATCAAGTTCAAGGGATACCGAGAGGTGATGTAACACATAAAGATCTAGTAAGAGGCATGGCAATCAAACCCAACATATCTACCACAAAACTAGATATGAAAGAGTGGGAAGCTCTAGTATCAAGCAGTACTCTAGCAAGATAACTACAAACAGATATAGTACCTTCCACCCCGGTGCCTCCCTGTCCAATGGCGAAGACTCTAGCCTGACCTTGAGACTGTTGCCTCTGCTGCTTCCTTTAACCCCTATCCTACTATTGTGGACAAACTCAGGAGATATGTCCTACCTGGCCAAAAGTAAAGCACACCGCTTTCTTTGGTTACGGTCAGTTTCGAGAAATATGCCCCAACTCATGGAAATTGAAACATTTCAGAGGCGACACCTGTCTAATAGGTACCGCCCTAGCAGGTGCAGGAACCATGGCCCTAGCTGGTGTCTGCTGGTTAGTCTTTTGCCTCTTCCAGAAGTTACCTCGGTTTCTCACTGTATGGCTGCTTTGAGCAACTGTCTTTCCCTTCCCCTGAAGATCTCTCTCAACTATCTGCTCCTCCAAGAGAATCTGGTTTTCCTGCTCAATGGTCAATGCCTTAGCCACCACGAGTCCTAGTTCCGTCAGTTCAAAATGGCTACGACACGCCGAATCGAAGGGTTCAGCCCCAACTGAAACTTCATGGCCAAACTCTCAGGATCTAGCTGTCTCACATACTGATACAACTGTTTGAACTCTGCCTCATAATCTCTCACACTCAACTTCCCCTAAGTTAGAGAATGGAACTGTCTTTCCAACTGGTGTCTCACTGTAACAGGGAAGTATTTCTTCATGAAGAGTTCCACAAACTCATCCCAGCTTAGGGTAGTTACATCCATCATTCTCTCTATGCCACTTCAACACAACTGTGCATCCTCCTGAAGCATAAACGATGCTATCTTCCTCTTTTCCTGCTCGTCACAAATCACCATCTGGAAGTAGCCCTTCATGTTTTCGATCCACTGATCTGCCAACATGTAGTCTGTGCCTCCCTTAAATGGAACTGCTCCCAGACGAGAAATCTCCCTTGTCAACTTCGACAAATAAGCGGGATCCGCCACTGGTGGAACTGGCAGCTCAAACTCTGGTGCTTCCACTTCATCCTCATAGCGATCCACAAGAGGGACCTACCCCTACCTCTACCTCTGCCCCTACCTCTGGGTCTTCCTCGACCCCTACCTCTGCCTCCCACAAGATCCATTACTTATGGATAATAGTACAAGTATACCTAGTCAATACATGTATAACACTTAAAACATAGCATAAGTCAAATACTAGTCCATATTAACCAAGATACTAACACATCTAAGGTAACTCAAGGAGCTATACTTGTTCCAACAAGAACCTAACGGTCAACCTTACCGTTCTAAGGATTTAAACCCTAACTAGACTCCGCACTACGACATACCCAATGATTATACCAATATCGAAGAGCATATGAGGGGGATCCACTGCAGACGGGCCATCACTCGGGGAGTACTGATTATTACCAAATATGTACCTTACGCTCTGATACCAAACTGTCATGCCCCTAATTTTGAATAAATAAATTCAAATCCGAAACATGAATTAAAAAACTTAATCAAATAAACGTCTTGAATTTTTTTCATAAACAACCACACCTCACCCACTCAATAAAACGAAAACCAAATCTTCAAATTACTTATTACATCACACTTTCACAAGCTTAAATTGTAAAGCTCAATGAGCATAACAAACCTCACAAAAGCAAATGCGATAAATCAAATACTGCTACACTAAGCAGCTCGATCACCACCTTGGTTCTCCTGACCTGCAGGATTATCCGCTACACCGTTTGAATAGTGTATCGAGATTGCAACAACACAAAACCAGATATGCTTTTGAAAGCCCGTATAAGTAAATTTAAAGATTGCACAATTTAAGTTAATAAATATAAACTCACAAGCTAACTCCAAAATATCCTAAAATATAAAGGAATGAATACTCTCAAGACTCTCTTCTAAAACTCATACTTATGAGTCACAAGTAACCTTAACGTTACCCTCATAAGATCACTCACATTTGGCAGACAGACTAGAGCTCTAACTGATCGCAACCACCAGCCCGGTGCGTGAGCGTGATTCACGATTATAATGCTATTAGTAACCACCAGCCCGGTACAAGAGCGTGGTTCACTGATAGTATGCCATAGTCACGCTCGTGACCTATTGATCTCCACATATCAAAACAATCTATTGTTTCTCAAACAATAAAACTCAACCCCTTTCTCAACATATCAATCACGAAAGTAAACATTTAAACAATAATAGCAATACAATCATGCATATTGTTTTCTCAACACAATTCATCAACAAATATATATATCATCACATAATATATATATATATATATACATAGACATTCACACAGTATTGCCTATTATTATCAAATCAATATAATTTACTAAATTCGGTTCTTAAATGAACCATGTGCGATTTACTCACCTCCAGTCCAGCTACGTCTTCTATCAATCAAATCACAATAATCCAAATGCTCGTCAACTCAAACCGTTAAGTATCTAATCAAGTACAGTCTTTACTTAGCAAACGAAACACGAAATAAACTTGAATGATGATCCAACAGTCGGATTCTAAAATAAAGACGATCCAACAGTTGGATTCTAAAATAAAGGCGATTCAACGGTCGGATTCTAAAATAAAGACGATCCAACAATTGGATCGAATTTAAACAATGACCCAACGGTTAGATCCTCACGGATCGCCCTTGGAAACATCCTATCGAAATTATACGAAAATCCGACAGACGGATCTTCACGAATCGCCTTCCGAATCACTGTTTTACAATTATACGAAATCCAACGGTCGGATCTTCACCTGTGACCTCACAAAGTCATCGGGACAGTCATATGATCAACATATTAAAATTTGAAGTAAAACCGATGAGGATATAAGGATGATCAGGAGGACGAGGTGATCACGAAGAGATGGAGGATCGGCCCATGCAACGCCGGCACGGGGGGGATCCGATCGGGTTGACTCCTCCATTTGGGGTCGCTTCGATCCAAGCTTGGGGGCAGCGGCTCGGCAAGGCGATGGCAGGGAGCGGCTGGGCGTGGAGTGGCGACCACGGGGAGGACCGGGTCGTAGCCGGACGAGGCTTGACGGCGGCGCTGGCGTTGGGTCGGGTCGACAGGTCGGCAAGGGGGGGGGGAGGGTTTTGCGCGAGAGAGAGAGAGAACGGAGGGCTGGGGGACCAAAACGCAAAAATGAGATTTTTTCGTCCTTAATGAAAAAATCAGATTTTCTTGATATTTATAGAAAATTTTTTCAAATATTCATAACTTATTCACACAAACTCCGAATAATGTGTTCCACATATGTACGAGATCGTATCGACGAGCTCTAAAATTTTCGTGAAGGAAGTTTTTCCAAATTTCAAATGTATAAAAAGTCAATTTTCACAACCCCCTAAATCACATTTGTTTTCGAAAATAAAATTCGTTCATAACTCCTCTCCTCACACAACTACATACGAAGCAAGTCTAAAATTCATAATTCATATTATTGAACAAATATTAAATTACATATATTTATTTAAATGAAATTTGGGGTCATCACATGGACACTTCTGTTCAATATTAGTGTTCAATATCATTACTTTGCATTCATATTACAATAGTAGAGGTTGTTGCACTGTTTTTGGATCAGTTACTAGGTTGGGTCCTGGATGATTTATTTTTGGCTTGAGTTTCTATATCACTATTGATTTGTGTGGTTTTGGATATAAGAAGTTTAAGGTATAAGTAGATATTTTTTTGGACCTTTAGATCTAACCTTAATCTGAGGTGTGATTTTGCTCTACATTTTGTTATTTTCAAATTTTTCTGTTGTGCTGCTGAAAGAAATGGGTCAGTGTGCTGCTGAAAGAAATGGATCTGATCGTGTTAACTCTAAGAGATTTAGAACAAGTGGGTATATCTTATGTGTTCTGGAATATTGTTGTATATGAATAGTTTTCACAAATATAATTATTTGCTTAAAAGTATGAATTAATTAATGTTGTTCAATTTTTGCTTATAGTGTTGCATCCACACATTGCTGACACATCAAATCAACCTCAGAATCTAGATGCATTTGAACATAGTGAGGATCAAAGAAGAAGTGAATCTAATCCTGTTAAATCTAAGAGGTGGAGAACAAGTGAGTACATGTTATGTCTTTTGGAACATTGTTGTCTATAAATAGTTTTACCAGCTATAAGTATTTGTTTACAAGTATAAATCAATTGATGTTCTTTCATTTTTGGTTATAATGTTTCATTCAGATATTGCTGAAGAATCAATTGAATGCGAGAATGTCGTTATTGAGGATGCAGAGGTGGCACCAAAGAGTATGACAAGGAGAATGAACAAATTATTACGTCAGTGTCCTGCTGAAAATCACAAAATTGGAGAGGCAACTGAGCAAGGAAGAACTGAGTCTAATCGTATGTGCTCTCCATCATTGATTTATATTGATGTTGTTTGATTTTTTATTATTGTGAGGGGCATTAGTAAAAAGGAGACATGGTAACCACATGCATATTTTTGTATATATCATTGTTTACAAAGCGCGGGTAACTATTGGTGATTACTATTGATATGTTTATAATAAAACTCCTGAAACTAAATACATGCATATTCAATCCTGAAAAAGGTTCTTCTTTGTTCTGACAAATTGCCTTGGATTCTAAATCAGTAAATTGATTGTCATATGTTAGCCTTGGACTCTAAACCCATTCATGATTGCAGAATATAGATTTTTTAATTATTTTGATGTACTGAGTTAATTTTAATCTAAGTTAATTTTAATAATAGTTATGCTTTATTGTATCTAACATTAACTGATGGTTTGATATGTGTGTGCTTGAGAGATTTATTTTCTGTTTAATGGGAAGTTTTGTGAAATTATTACCTTGGATTACTGAGATTATTAATTTTGGTTCTCTTTTAGTTTGATGGTTTTCATCACTTTTTCATCATCTTTCGCTAGTCTCCTTTTCTCTTTGGAATTGTTGACCTCTATTGTGTATATAATTTTAGTGTTGTCTCTGTTTTTCATGAGCTATTTCTCTATATCTTTTTCATGTACTATCCCTGTATTTCTTCCCTGTCCTTTTTTCTTCCTTTGCTGCAGAAAAGATAATAGAAATTCATTCGATGATAGTCAATTTTTGATATGAATGAATCATAGAAGTTAATAAGTATCAAGTATGAAGGTAATATCTGAAAATCATAGAAGTTCATAAGTATCAAGCATTACTTGACAATTAATCATCCATAGATTCATATCAGTTGTCACTAAAACTGTAGATATAAGTACTAATGTCACGCCCCGAATTTCGAATAATAAATTCCAATCCGAAACATGAATACAACTAAACAAATCACGTCCTAAATTTTTTTCTCAAAACCAATATCTCATAAACTATAACACAAACCTCGTAGCAAACTATCTCTCGAGTCAATTATTACAATACTAACATAAATAAAATGTTCTGCTCACAAGAGTCTACAAAAACACACCAAAATAGACCAAGTGCTGGTCTCAACCCTGCTGTCCTACGCAGCTCGCTCACCACCCTGATTATCCTGACCTGCAGGATTATCCGCTACACCATTTGAATAGTGTACCGGGATTGCAACAACACAAAACCCGGTAAGCTTTCTGAAAGCTCGTGTGAGTAAATAAGAATGTACGGTTGATTTATTAGACCACAACTCATTTATCTCAAGTAAACATCCAACAATCTCAACAACCACAAGCAACATCAATCCAACACACATGAAACAACATGGAACACATTTCCACAATCACCAAATCACAACTCTCGCCACTTTGGCACCTAATCACAACTATCGCCACTTTGGCACCCACGTTAGAGCTCTAACTGCCTCGTTACCTCTGACACCTTGGCCCAGGGTCAAGTAACGGCACCTCCAGGTTACTCAGTAACCCGCGAACTTTGGACCATTTCATGTCCTCAGAACAATATATCCCCGTTATTATTTAACGGTCGAACTTTGGACCTCCCTGTCCTCAGAACACATACACTCCGGTTATCATTAACCAAAGATCCTTGGACCATTCGATCCTCGGAATCCTACGTTTCTCTACCTTCTATTAAACTCACAAAATCAACATGCTTATCACCAACATTTATCAAATATTAATAACATAATTAAAATCATATTATCAACATTATCAACAACATATTTTCACAATTCCACACCTCAATGTCACACCATTCAATATATAATCACGTAAATATATATATACGTAACCATCCACACAGGAATGATCACTAATACCAACTATAGTTCACATGATACAAAATCAAGAAATTCATTTTTAATATACTTTAAAACACATTTCTTAAAAACCATTTTCTCACACATCACAATAAATTGAGCAATTAAGGAAATTCGGTTCGTAAATGAACCAAGTGAGATTCACTCACCTCTAAACTCCCGCTGCGTCTTCTTACAGCCCAAAATACGATTCACAATCGTCCGCTAACAATCCGTCAAATACCTAATCAAAACGATAATTAACTTAGCGTATAATTTCCAAAAACACACTTATATGAAGATCCCACGGTCGGATCTTCACCCGTGACCACACAAGGTCACCGGGACAGTCCTACGATCATTATATCAAAACTAGAATTCTATCGGACGGTCCAAACTTCATAAATCACAAATTGAGCGATCGAAATCAATCAAAATCGTAAAATTCATAACTAATTCATACGATATCCAAAATTCGCATGCTATATATCAAAATGATCGTATCGACATGTAGAATCTAAAAATGAGCAGAAACTGCTCATGACACCCCCGGAGGTGACCGGAAAGGGCCGCCGGACTTTAAGGCAGAGCCACCACCGACCACCACCAATTGTGTCGGGGCCAAGCTCATCCCCTTCGTTTCATCATTTTGAGCAACTTTCATAACTAACACGAAGTGAGAAAATGAGTGGAAGTGGCCGAAACTTACCAAAAACAGTCCGGTTTGGCCGGAAAAACTGCAGAAACCGATATGCTCTCCGACGAGCATGAAAACCTCCACTTCTGGTGCTGTCCTTTTTACTGCGTGTTCTACTCCTCCATACGAGTTCAACGAGATAAAGAACTCGTAATTTGGTGGTCTAGAACTCGAGATATTCGCTTCGCACTCAAAACTGCCGAAAATGGAAAACCAGCTTTCCGCCGCTGCTACAAGCCGTGCCACGGCACAAGGCTGCCTCTGGCAGCTGCACAAGGTCAAGGCGAAGCCGTGGGAGGTGGTTTGACGTCAAACGGTGGCCGGAGGAGCAAGAACTCGGCTGGAGAAGTTTGGCTCTGTTTTTTGCCTTCGGTTCGGTGCCGCGAGAGAGAGAGAGAGAAAAAAAATCTAGGTTTTCTGATTTTTCAGATTTCTCCAAAAATGTTAACCTATATATATACAAAATCGAAAACTTCTAAATGTCATAACTTCTTCCTACAAACTCCGATTCTTGTGTTCCGCATATGCACGAACTCGTATCGACGAACTCTACGACTTTCATGAAAGAAGTTTCCTCAAATTCCTTACGTAAAAATATGTCAATTTTAATAACCCTAAATAACGTTAAATTTCGATACTAAAATCATTCGAAACCAAATTTCTCAAATAACGACATTCGAATCACACTCACAACTCATAATTCATATAATTTGAGAAGTATTGAATTACGAAATATTTAACTGAAATTTCGGGTCTTTACAACTAACTACCATATTCCCTCCTCCCCCCCCCCCCGTGGGGGGTAATTGTAGTGATCAAGGTTTAGTTTTTGTAATGCTGGTAGGTTAGTGTCTTCTGACAAACCGGTTTTTAGCTCACTGTTTTCACAAGATGTGTAAAAGATAAACTAAGGAGAATGGATTAATGATTTTATAACTAAGTGGCAATCTTCCACTTTTTTGTTAAGAGCTTGATTAGGAAATATCTGATGATTAAGTAAGTGGCAGTCTTCCACTGTTTTCTTAAGAGCCTGCTACAAGGTTCTTTTTGTTGTTCGCATTGTAAATCAGTTTATTGGAATGTTGGAATATTTATAGGAAAGTATGGTCCAACATTGTGATACGCTCAAAGCAAGCGCATAATTTAACCCTGAAATGTCATCGTTAATACACAGTAAATAGGGATCGATCTAATCCGGGGATTGAGGGTACACCTGTCAATGTAGGACACTTAAACAATTAAAATAAACACAAAGTATAATATTTACGAAAGTAAAACAAAGTATAAACATAATTACAAAAAGGGAGGTTTTTGGATTTAGGTTTCGAAAATAAACTAAGTAAAACATAGAAACATAAAAACACAACTACACGAATGGAATGAAAGAAACAAAGATCAAAACCGAAATTACAATCAAATTCGACTCAACCCTAATATTGTTCATCTAAGTCATGAGAAAGGAGTTGATCATGTGAAACGTTAGAAAGCAAACAATTTCCCATATTTTACTTTTCAACGCTAATTAACCTAAGTGAAAGCACAAAGATTAATCCTATCAAACATGCATTCAAGCTCTATAAAGCTAGACAATCATAACATGTTTAACGCATGAAACACATAGAAAGGCTATCAACTCAAGTGTGCAACTTAGTATGAAAAAGTCCACCTAATTGCAATCCTCTTTAATTAAATTCGGTTTTTGCACAAAACCTTTACTACCTTTCGATTTAAGTTACACAAAACCAAAAAGTTGATTCATATTCTTAAATTCTAGCACCAATCATATAAAAACCCTAAGTGTTTCGAACCACACAAGATTGAAATATGAAAGATATCTATTAAGCAAATTTAATCAAACGATTCTCACAAAAGCAACCAAGAATTACAATATAAGAGTCGAAATTCTCATTCAATTAAATAAATTTCAGAATAAAAAACCTTGTTAAAACATAATTGTCAACTAAAACAAAACCAACGAAATTCAAAGCAAAGGTTACAAGGTAGAGGTCGAATTACACCGTGGATGGAGAATGATGATGGATGAATAACATTGGGATCTTTGAATCTCGAAAGCAAGCTTCAAAGGTGGTTGATGGAGGAATAGGTCACGGCTCCTTCTTCTCTTCCTTGGCCTTGCTTGAATTATGTGGCTTGCGCTAGAGGATGGAGAGAGGAGAGGAAAAGCTCACGGCAACCAAAGGAGATTTTCTGATTTTTTCTAAGTGTGTAGTGTATGGAATGGCCCCCTAGACGTCTAGAATGAGGGGATTATATAGGTGACGGCAATACTTGGTCTCCAAGCCGTGTATTTCTTCTTTATTCCACATGGAATTAATCTGAAATTCCACATAGTTTCCTCCAATGATAGCTTGCCAAATAAGCCCTATGAAGTGGTCCAACCAATCACAAAACTCCATTTTAATTCCCTAATAATCTTGCCAAAATTCTCTTGCAAATATTCTGATTTTTTGCTCTTTTATTTCGGCCAAACTTCCTTTAGAAATTCTAGGGATGAATCTAGACTCCTTTGAGAGCTTTTCATGATAAACATATATTCTCTTTCCTTTAAAATCTCCCTAAGAAATCTCCACCGAAATCTTCTTTCATATTTTCTGATTTTTCACGCCATCTCCTTGTTTCCCTCTTTGCTTTGGACGGCAAAACATCTCTAGAGTTTACTCCTTGCGTCACAAACCCTAATTCCATGGGCCTTGATCCATTTTGCCGAAAATCCAAGTCAATTCTTAGAGTTCTTGGGCCTTGTTTCTTCAACTTCAAGCCTTGTCACCTTCCAACGCCATGACACTTCATTTTTCCATTTCCTTTTCATGGTTGCGTTGGAAACTTGCTTGGTAAGCTCTCCTCCATTTCGCAGGGTTTCCTAGTTGGAACAGGAAAGCTTATTTCTTCATTTCTGCTCAATTGTGTGGCTCTTTGTGTCTCATTTTTGCTCCCCTTGACGTTTGCAAGCTCCTCTTTCCTTTCGTGAGTTCATTTCCACTTTTTAGCTCCGAGGTCCTGAAAATAGAAACTGTCACTAAAAATAGAAACTTTCCTAAAATGAAGGTCCTGAAAATAGAAACTGTCACTAAAAATAGAAACTTTCCTAAAATGAAAAACGGAAACTTTCCTAAACTAAAATGGGAAACTTTCTAAAAATGAAAAATAGGAACTACAAAATAGAAACTTTCTACAAATAGGAACTTTCCCAATCGAAGACTGGAAACTTTCCTAAACAGAGTTTTATTAAGGAAATAACGCAGAAAATGTAGGGAAATAGCAATTAAAACGTCGCATTAAATTGCTCCTATCAAATTCCCCCACACTTAGTTTTTGCTAGTCCCTTAACAAAATCACATAAAGACACAAACTAAGACTCAACGAAATTTAAAGACTCAAACAAACAAAAACTCTATTGCCCTTCAACTTTTTGTCTCAGCAATCTCTTACTTTCACAACACCAAGATTAGCACTCAACCAAGAATCAATATTTAAGCATTCGAGAGTTAATTAAAACATATAATCCATACATACACAAGTAGGACTTGATTGTAACAATGGTGATGGGGTGGAGCTTAGCATGCTTTAGACAAGTATGATTCATATCCTCACAAGGTTTATCCACTTTTTCTTCTCTCAGATCATGGCAATGCTTAAAAGCTTATTCACTCAAGTATATGTGAAAGATAAACAAAGTGGATCACATATATAGAAACGAAAGCACATATATATTGTTTTCTTTTAAAGATCTCATGAAAGATATCAACTGTTTGCACGAATGGACCCAAGCCATAGGTTCAACTCTTGTAACTCATCTCCACATCAAAGGCTGTCCCATCTTAAGGATCAAGAAGGTCTTCTCAAAGGTTGTAATGGGGCTAAGGCTCAAGGTTTAAAGAAATGAAAGGTAAGGATTTAACAAAGTGTCCTAAAAACCTAGCAGAGCTCATGTAAATGTAGAGACCTCAAGAATTTCACCAAGGTATTGCAAAAACGTCACTCCCCATTGAGGTAACATAAAAAGGGCTTAATGTCTTCATGTTGGGCCCAATCTTCATTGTAAACTTCCCTTGAACTCTAGTGAAATGGACAATGGCCAAATTTTTCTGTAGTAGGCCTTCAATTCAAAACAAACTCCAAAATCACTAAGTATGGGGGACTAAAATCCATAAACATTTTTTTTTTCTTTCTTTCTTCTTTTCTAGCTGTACACAATTTTTTCATTTTCTCATTTTCTTTTTCACGGCTTCCATTTTTTTTTTATGGACAAGTCTACCCCCACACTTGAACTTTCACCTCTTCTCAATCTTCATCCTTAGCATCAAACCCATGTAGTATGTCCCAAAAGATAGCTCCACTAAGTTCTTAGAACAAAGGGTAAGGTTGTAACTATACTAAGGTTCAGGGTTAAAGATTGTAAGGGTGATGAACGAAAGGCTTAATGTAGGCTCAAAGGGCTTATCTAGGGGAGTCCCATGACGGGCACACATGGGGACACAAGTTTATTTGGCAATGGTGGTAATTCCTAGGGTGCCTCTATCCCTTCCAAAATCAGGGCCATATCTTGATTCCACGTCAAGCACAAGAGCGAATTCTAGCATTCTCTAGTCCATTAACTTAATCTATGGTAAGCAATCAATCAAGATGAAAGAATAATGAGATCATCAAAACATCGCCAAGAAATTAAGAATATATTTTTCATTTCACTCCAAAAGAAAGGGACATGGCTCAAATATCTCACATGGGCTTTTCTGAATCAAAACTCATCTTAACATGCTCATATTCTGTATCAAGGTCACGAGATCCATATCCACTACAAGGCACACATTTTTCACATATCTCAATTAACCAAAGAATACCGTGTAAAAATCATCTCAATGTTGTGATCCTCTTTTAGTCATAATTTCAGAGATATAGAATCATCCTAGACAGTTGAAAGGCATCATATGACTCAAAACAAAAAACAAAAGCAACGAAATTTTTTTTTTTTTTATTTTTTTGACATTTTTCGATTTTTTTTTTTGTATTTTTTTTTTAGTATAAAAATGACTCAAGATAAAAGTATAAATCCCTTCCCCCACACTTAAATATTATATTGTCCTCAATGTAATCAAGAATAAGCATGCAATGAAACACTTAAGCATATAGGGATGAAATTTACGAAAATAACTACTAAAGCAAAGAGAAAATGGAGAAGTAAAAGGGGAAGAGAAAGCAAATCTGCGTTGACGACTCCTCCACAGCTACTTCTGAATTGGGTTGCCTCCCAAGCAGCGCTTAATGTTTATAGTCTTTCAACCTAGACTTGTACCTCCATTTAGTCCTCTGGTTGTGGGGCGTTTTGGAGGGGTACATCCTCCACTTCATGCTCCACAAAAGCCTCATAGTAAGGCTTTAGGCGATGGCCATTCACTTTGAACTCGTTGCCAGTATGTTCACTCTTTATTTGCACAGCTTCATGGGAGAACACATTAGTAATAATGAAAGGCCCAATCCAACGAGAACGAAGCTTACCTGGGAAGAGTTTGAGACGAGAATGGAAAAGAAGAACTTTCTGGCCCACAACAAAAGTCTTTCCACGAATCATCTTATCATGGAAGGCCTTTGTCTTTTCTTTATAGATCTTTGCACTCTCAAAGGCGTCATTCCTTATCTCCTCCAACTCTTGCAATTGCAAGTTCCTATGAAGCCCAGCTTCATCAAGATCCATGTTAAACTGCTTCACGGCCCACCAGGCTTTGTGCTCTAACTCCACGGCAAATGGCAAGGCTTGCCATACACAATCCGATATCGGGACATCCTAATGGGGGTCTTGTATGCAGTTCTATAGGCCCACAAAACATCCTCCAAACGAAGGGACCAATCCTTCCTGTTAGGGTTCACAATCTTCTCCAATATCCTCTTGATCTCACGATTGGAGACTTCAGCCTGCTCACTAGTTTGGGGGTGATAAGGTGTAAAAACCTTATGTGTAACATCGTATTTTCTCAACAAGGCTTCAATCGTCCGATTGCAGAAGTGAGATCCACCATCACTAATAACGACTCTAGGCATTCCAAACCTGCTAAACATGTTAGACTTGATAAAATCTGTAACAACCTTAGAGTCATTAGTTCGAGTGGCCTTTGCTTCCACCCATTTGGAAACATAGTCCACTGCAAGTAAGATATAGAGAAACCCAAAAGATGAAGGGAAAGGACCCATGAAATCTATGCCCCAGACATCAAATATTTCAACAGTTATGATATTAGACAATGATATTTGATCTCTAGCTGTTCTCTGGCACTTATCACAAGTCAAACAATAGGAATATGCATCCCTAAATAATGTTGGCCAAAAGAACCGAGACTCTAACACCTTAAACGCAGTCCTCTTAGACCCAAAGTAACCCCCACATTCTTTAGAGTGACAAAAAGAGAGTATGGCATTTTGTTAATGTTCAGGTATGCACCTCCTAATCAGTTGATCAGAGCAATATTTCCATAGATAAGGTTCATCCCAAACATATTGCTTAACAGTTTTCTTAAGCCTATCTCTATGAGCACGTGACATGGTATCTGGAATCTTTTTAGAAACAATGAAATTCACAATGTCTGCATACCATAGTTCACTTACCTGGAGTCCAAAGAGTTGTTCATCTGGAAATGTCTCCACTAGAGGGAGGGGGCCCTCTGCATACACCAAACGACTCAAGTGGTCAGCTACCACGTTTTCACTACCCTTCTTGTCCTTGATTTCCACGTCGAATTCTTGCAAGAGTAGTATCCATCTAATATCCTTCTTGGTCATCAAGTATTTTAAAGCAGCATGGTCAGTATAGATAATAACTTTGGTACCAAGTAAGTAAGAACGGAATTTCTCAAGTGCAAAGACAACTGCAAGGAGCTCTTTCTCTGTAGTGGAATAGTTCAATTGTGCATCATTAAGAGTCCTTGAGGCGTAGTAGATGGCATAAGGTCGTTTGTCCTTTCTTTGCCCCAAAACAGCTCCAACTGCATAGTCAGAGGCATCACACATCAACTCAAAGGGCAAGGACCAATCTAGAGGTAACATGATTGGGGCAGACGTCAACAACTCCTTTAGCTTGTCAAAAGCTTCTTGACACTCCTTGTCAAAGGTTAACGTCAAATCCTTTTGGAGTAGTTGGCATAAAGGTCTCGAAATCTTAGAGAAGTCCTTGATAAACCTCCTGTAAAACCCTGCATGGCCAAGAAAAGATCGAATCTCTCTCACAGAAGTGGGAGAGGGTAAGTAACGCACAAGGTCTACCTTAGCTTTTTCGACCTCTATACCCCTAGCAGAGACAATATGTCCTAGAACTATACCTTGTCTAACCATAAAATGGCATTTCTCCCAGTTCAACACAAGGTTAGTTTCCACACAACGTTTCAAGATAATTTCAAGATTATTGAGACAATCATCAAAACTTTTTCCTGAAAACAGAAAAATCATCCATAAAGACCTCTATGATTTTCTCAATATAATCTGAAAAGATACTTACCATACACCTCTGAAAGGTACCTGGGGCGTTACAAAGTCCAAAAGGCATGCGACGATAGGCAAATGTTCCAAAAGGGCAGGTGAACGTTGTCTTCTCTTGATCTTCATTGGCTATAGCAATCTGATTGTAGCCTAAGTATCCATCCAAGAAACAGTAGTAATCATGTCCAGCTAGGCGCTCAAGCATCTAATTAATGAATGGAAGAGGAAAGTGATCTTTCCATGTGGTTGCATTGAGCTTCCTATAATCAATACATACTCTGTGGCATGTGACTGTCCTCTGGGGTACCAACTCGTTCTTAGCATTTTTCACAACAGTTACCCCAGACTTCTTGGGTACAACCTAAACTGGGGATACCCATTTAGAGTCCGAAATGGGGTAGATCACCCCACAATCTAGGAGTTTGATAACCTCCTTCTTCACAACTTCCATCATGGGAGGGTTGAGACTACGTTGAGCGTCTCTAGTAGGTTTGAAGCCCTCCTCAAGAAGTATCCTATGGACGCAAGTTGTAGGGCTGATTCCCTTGATGTCCGCCAATGTCCATCCTATGGCGGTCTTGTGTTGCTTCAACATTTCTACCAACCTCTCTTCTTGTGAAACAGTAAGTGCAGAAGAGACAATCACTAGTAAAGTCTCCTTGTCTCCTGAGTAGACGTACTTCAAATGGTCTGGAAGAATTTTAAGCTCAAGTTCTGGGGCCTGGACCACTGAAGGTAAAGTCTTGTTAGAAGATAACTGAATGGACAAGGAAGAATTAGATTTACCTATGAAGGGTGATGCCTCAAGGAAGGACACGTTTGCCATGATTTTGTCCTCACAAGTGTCCTTTAGCTTGTCCTTTGGGATGGTGACGCCTCCTTGGTGTAGCCTACCCTATTCTCAAGTGTAGTGACTAGGGTATCCTCATGCATAATATCAAACATTTTCTGCGCAAGTTCATCCAAGATATCAACAGAAAAACAGTCATGAACATCTAGGGGATACCTCATGGCTTCAAAGATGTTGAAGCCAATAATGTCACCATCGAATTCCATGGTGAGAGAGCCAGCATACACATCTATTTTTGTTCTAGTTGTCCTTAAGAAAGGACGTCCCAAAAGCAATGGAGTTGAACTCACAGGAGAGTCCTCCATTTCCAGCACATAGAAGTCTGCTGGAAAGATAAGATGGTTAACCTGCACAAGCACATCCTCCAATAAACCTCTAGGGTATGCATTGGACCTATCTGCTAACTGAATGATAACATTGTCAGATTTAAGTGCCCCTAGACCTAGGGTTTCATAAACAGAGTAGGGCATAACATTAACAAATGCTCCTAGGTCTAGCATGGCATTCTTAAAGTTCGAGTTACCAATAGTGCAGGGAATTGTGAAACTTCCAAGGTCCTTACATTTTGGAGGCAGCTTCCTTTGAATGAGGGCAGAAACGTTCTCACTTACCTTTACCACCTCCTTCTCACGGTTGATCCTCCTTGTAGTACATAGCTCCTTTAGGAACTTGGCATATTTAGACACTTGCTTGATGGCCTCTAGGAGGGGTAAATTCACTTGCACCTTCTTGAAAGTTTCCAAGATAGCTTGGTCACTCTCATCCTTCTTAGATTGGGCGAACCTACGTGGGAAGGGCATACAAGGAGAAGAATTATTAGCAATAACCGAATTGGACAAGTTAGAATTTTTACCTTTATCTTCCGGAATTGCCTTAGGAGGTGAGGACATTCTATCCTCTACCCTGGATGTTGCAGGGTCTTTCTCAATTCCCAACTTGGTGGGCTCTTATTCTTCCTCAATGCTTTCTTGGGTATCTTTGGTTCATTTGGGTTGGTCCACAAATGGTCGTCCAGTCCTTGTAGTAAGAACTGAAGCATTCTCCACATTACCCTTAGGGTTAGGTATTGTGTTACTAGGGAGCTTCCCAGACTCATGAATCTTGCCCATGAAGTCCACAACTTGGCCCATTTGCTTCTTAAGGTCTGCAATATCCTTGGTATGGGTCTGTTGTCCTTGAATCAAAGCCTGTGTAGAGTTTGTCAATGCTTGTGTAGAACTAGTCAAGGCTTCTAACGTTTTATCATAGTGAGACATTGAATTCCCTGAGTTCTGTTGAGGAGGCATGTAAGGTCTTTGAAAGGAAGGTCCTTGAAATGAAGGCCCTTGAGGGCGTTGGAAGTTCCCACCAAGAGGATTCTGAACGTTCTCATTGTTGGTCCACTTGAAGTTGGGATGGTCCCTCCATCCAAGGTTGTAGGTATTTGAATAAGGGTCATACCTAGGACGTTGAGGTCCCCCTTGATATCCTCTAATGGCATTTAGAGACTCCCATCCACCATTGTCAATGATTTGAGGGCACTGATCTGTAACATGCCCTTGCATAAAGCATACCCCACAAGCTATTGTAGGACCTGGCCCCTTAGAACTTATAACTTGGTTCATAAGGAGGGTGAGCTTATTCAATTGATTCTTGCTTGCTTCATGTACCCTACGAATAGAGTGTCCTATACCCTCATATTGTTGAGAGTTTAGGGCACGGTTTGCTATAAGTTCCTTCCCAGCAGCAGGTGACTTATCCACAAAAGCTCCACCAGCTGCAGCATCAAGCATTTGTCACAATTAAACTCGTGTTCAATAAAATAAATAACAACCTAAATAATTAATTAACTAATTGTCGAAAATTACAAACAATTAACAAGTAATTTTTTTTTTTCGAACACAATATACAAAACAAATATTCACAAATTTAACAAGTGATTTTTCAATCCCCGGCAACAGCGCCAAAAATTCATACGCTCAAAGCAAGCGCATAATTTAACCCTGAAATGTCATCGTTAATACACAGTAAATAGGGATCGATCTAATCCGGGGATTGAGGGTACACCTGTCAATGTAGGACACTTAAACAATTAAAATAAACACAAAGTATAATATTTACGAAAGTAAAACAAAGTATAAACATAATTACAAAAATGGGGTTTTTGGATTTAGGTTTCGAAAATAAACTAAGTAAAACATAGAAACATAAAATCACAACTACACGAATGGAATGAAAGAAACAAAGATCAAAACCGAAATTACAATCAAATTCGAGTCAACCCTAATATTTTTCATCTAAGTCATGAGAAAAGAGTTGATCATGTGAAACATTAGAAAGCAAACAATTTCCCATATTTTACTTTTCAACGCTAATTAACCTAAGTGAAAGCACAAAGATTAATCCTATCAAACATGCATTCAAGCTCTAGAAAGCTAGACAATCATAACATGTTTAACGCATGAAACACATAGAAAGGCTATCAACTCAAGTGTGCAACTTAGTATGAAAAAGTCCACCTAATTGCAATCCTCTTTAATTAAATTCGGTTTTTGCACAAAACCTTCACTACCTTTCGATTTAAGTGACACAAAACCAAAAAGTTGATTCATGTTCTTAAATTCTAGCACCAATCATATAAAAACCCTCAGTGTTTCGAACCACACAAGATTGAAATATGAAAGATATCTATTAAGCAAATTTAATCAAATGATTCTCACAAAAGCAACCAAGAATTACAATATAAGAGTCGAAATTCTCATTCAATTAAATAAATTTCAGAATAAAAAACCTTGTTCAAACATAATTGTCAAGTAAAACAAAACCAACGAAATTCAAAGCAAAGGTTACAAGGTAGAGGTCGAATTACACCGTGGATGGAGAATGATGATGGATGAATAACATTGGGATCTTTGAATCTCGAAAGCAAGCTTCAAAGGTGGTTGATAGAAGAATAGGTCACGGCTCCTTCTTCTCTTCCTTGGCCTTGCTTGAATTATGTGGCTTGCGCTAGAGGATGGAGAGAGGAGAGGAAAAGCTGACGGCAACCAAAGGAGATTTTCTGATTTTTTCTAAGTGTGTAGTGTATGGAATGGCCCCCTAGACGTCTAGAATGAGGGGATTATATAGGTGACGGCAATACTTGGTCTCCAAGCCGTGTATTTCTTCTTTATTCCACATGGAATTAATCTGAAATTCCACATAGTTTCCTCCAATGATAGCTTGCCAAATAAGCCCTATGAAGTGGTCCAACCAATCACAAAACTCCATTTTAATTCCCTAATAATCTTGCCAAAATTCTCTTGCAAATATTCTGATTTTTTGCTCTTTTATTTCGGCCAAACTTCCTTTAGAAATTCTAGGGATGAATCTAGACTCCTTTGAGAGCTTTTCATGATAAACATATATTCTCTTTCCTTTAAAATCTCCCTAAGAAATCTCCACCGAAATCTTCTTTCATATTTTCTGATTTTTCACGCCATCTCCTTGTTTCCCTCTTTGCTTTGGACGGCAAAACATCTCTAGAGTTTACTCCTTGCGTCACAAACCCTAATTCCATGGGCCTTGATCCATTTTGCCGAAAATCCAAGTCAATTCTTAGAGTTCTTGGGCCTTGTTTCTTCAACTTCAAGCCTTGTCACCTTCCAACGCCATGACACTTCATTTTTCCATTTCCTTTTCATGGTTGCGTTGGAAACTTGCTTGGTAAGCTCTCCTCCATTTCGCAAGATTTCCTAGTTGGAACAGGAAAGCTTATTTCTTCATTTCTGCTCAATTGTGTGGCTCTTTGTGTCTCATTTTAGCTCCCCTTGACGTTTGCAAGCTCATCTTTCCTTTCGTGAGTTCATTTCCACTTTTTAGCTCCGAGGTCCTGAAAATAGAATCTGTCACTAAAAATAGAAACTTTCCTAAAATGAAGGTCCTGAAAATAGAAACTGTCACTAAAAATAGAAACTTTCCTAAAATGAAAAATGGAAACTTTCCTAAACTAAAATGGGAAACTTTCTAAAAATGAAAAATAGAAACTACAAAATGGAAACTTTCTACATATAGGAACTTTCCCAATCGAAGACTGGAAACTTTCCTAAACAGAGTTTTATTAAGGAAATAACGCAGAAAATGTAGGGAAATAGCAGTTAAAACGTCGCATTAAATTGCTCCTATCACATTGTACTATGTTTTTCCGGTCTTGATATTTTCACAAATTATAATGGTTGGTGTTAATCAGTATGTTCACAAATTGTGTACAGGTGAATGTTTACAACCATTTGGTCAAGCATCATATCAAAGAAGTAGACAAGGTTAGTTTTGCCAGATCGTTGTAGTTGTTGTTCAAAAATAATGAAATTATCTAACATAAACAGTGTGATCTTCACTGTAGGATTGGTTGTCACATACGAGGATTTTGGCGATAACATCTATACCTTGATTACTGTAATACACATTTTTGGTCTGCAGAAGCTGTTAAAAAATCATCTGCCAATGCACTTCTTATTTATACAGACTGTTGTAAAAAAGGCCAAATGTCACGCCCAGAATTTTAGAATAAAAATTCAAAATCCGAAACATGAATTACTACAACTTAAAATAGTCATCTTGAAAATTTATTTTCTTAACAACCTCGCCACACGAAATAAATTCAAAACCGAATTTAGTCTCGGTTAATTTTTACAACTTGAATACAAATGAATTGTAAAGCTCTAAATGAGCATACACATCTCACAACTCAATGAAATAAAAATAACTGCTGTAACACCTAAGCAGCTCGGTCACCTCCCTGGTTATCCTGACCTACAGGAATATCTGCTACACCATTTGAATAGTGTATCGGGATTGCAACAACACAAAACCCGGTAAGCTTATGAAAGCTCGTATGAGTAAAAAGAAAGGACTGTTGTTTAATTAATGGGTTAAATACTGTTTAGTCCTTGAGCTTTTGACAATAAAACACTTCAGTCCCTGACCTTCTAATTTCACACATTTAGTCTCTGTACTTCAAAATTTCAGACCAATAGGTCCTTGTCGTCTAAAAGTCACGATGAAATGTCTATTATGCCCTCAGTTCTTTTTTTTTATATAATAAATTTATTCCTTTCTCTTTTTTTTTTTAAATTCTTTTTTCTTTATTTTATTTATTCTTTTTTTTTAAACAGAAAGAAAGAAAGAAAGAAAAAACAGAAAAAAAAAATATAAAAAAAACAGAAAGAAAAAAAGGGAAAAAAATTCCTTTTCCAAAAAAAATAAAATAAATAATTAATTAATTAAAAAAGAACTGAGGGCATAATAGACATTTTACCGTGACTTTTAGACGGCAAGGACCTATTGGTCTGAAATTTTGAAGTACAGGGACTAGACGTGTGAAATTAAAATGTTAGGGACTGAAGTGTTTTTCGAGCAAAAGTACAAGGAGTAAACAGTATTTAACCCTTAATTCATCATAATTATTTCCAACCAAATCAACACGCAACAATTTCCACAACTACACAGTACTAACAATCTCAATCAATCACCAATTCACAAATCAATACAAACCCTAACTCACATCTTTCTTCACAAAACCTCAACATCGTATTTATAAAAATACGGTATTTGACAGACTAGAGCTCTAACTGAATCTTAACCCGTCACCTGGCCTAGGTTATGGCATCCGACATATTTATCATTATCGTATTTCATCAATATGTATACTCATATACATATTTAGAACGTCCGATAATTGTACATACTCAACCAATCGTATCCCATCATCCACCCAGGATTAGAGCGTCCGATTACACCACACCAGTCACTACATTGACCTTAAATCCATAAATGAGCACAACATGTATTATCATACAATGAAATCAACTCATCCAAGTTACACAATATCATTATGATATTAAGCATTTGAAATATAATTCAAATCATCAATTCAACTCAATCATATCATCACTCAACAATCCACCCATCAATATATATATTCCACGTAAATATATATATACGTAATCATCCACTTAGGAATGACCACTAATACCATCTATAGTTCACACAAGAAATCGTGAAATTCATTTGTATAATTAAAATTCATTTTACTTACCTATGTACAGTAGTGATCAAGTCCATGTGATTTTAAACACAAATATTTAATCCACAAATATTTTTCACACAATTACAAAAATAAATAATTTAAAGCGCTCGGTTCGTAATATGAACCACGTGAGTTTTACTCACCTCGAGGCTCCCGCTGCGTCATCAAATAAAATATAAACCACACCGAAACAGCTCACCCAAATAAAATCCGTCAATCACCTAATCAAATGTGATTTGAATTTAGCCAATAATTCCAAAACATAACTAAACTACCATTCAATGGCCGGATTCTAATTTATAAGAAATTCCGACCGACAGATTCTTACGAATCGCTCCCCTAATCACCGTTTTGCACTTATACGAAGATCCAATCCATCACAGCATGGTTTGGGCTCAACCAATCTATACCCAAAATCACATCATATGTGTGATCCGGAATCACAATCAAAGATGTAGAGAACTCTCCGCCACCAATCCCAATAGGGAAATCATCACAAAACATGCTAAGCTCAAGAGACACACCGAGAGGTGATGTAACATATAATGATCTAGTCAGAGGCATAGCAATCAAACCCAATTCATCCACAACCGAACTAGATATGAAGGAATGTGAGGCTCCCGTATCAAACAGTACTCTAGCAAGATAGTGATAAACAGATAAGGTACTTTCCACTCCCGTGCCTGCCTAACCGATGGCAAAGACTCTAGCAGGTGCAGGCGGTAGCTGCCTCTGCTGTTTACCTTGCACTCTACCCTGAACAGCCTCTTGAAGCCGTCCCATGTAAAAGTAGACACCTCAATACTCCTCTGTGTGACGTTCCACCACACCCTAGCCTCATCGTTTAACATGAACGCGACCAGCTTCCTCTTGTTGGTCTCACTGCAATCAAAAAGATAAAAATAGGTCTGCAAATCCTCTATCCATCGATCCGCCACCATATAATTAATGCCTCCTCTAAACTTGGTTGCTCCCAAGCGGGTAATTTCCCTTGCTAGCATCAGCAAGCGAGCAGGATCCTCAACCATGGCCATGGGTGGAATATGCTGATCCTCATAAGGTGCCTTTACCCCCGCCTCATAAGCATCATCGACCAGAGGGGCCCTACCCCTACCACGAGGTCTGCCTCTACCTCGACCTCTAGCTTCGTTCCCTTCAATCTCTATTACCTAATAAGCAGGGTATACTTGATTAATACACGCATAACACTTAAACATGTCATAAGTCAAATGCAAGTAGATATTAACCAAGTAACTAAGCATACAAGACAATGCCTAAAGTTCTTTTGACATGTTAATGTTCCTAACCAGCCTAACGATCTCACATACCCAATGACATTGTCAATACCGAAGAGCACACGATGCGGATCCGCTGCAGACGGGCCATCACTCGGAAAGTATTGACATATCACCAAATGTGTACCTTACGCTTTGATACCAAACTGTCATGCCCCGAATTTTAGAATAAAAATTCAAAATCCGAAACATGAATTATTACAACTTAAAATAGTCATCTTGAAAATTTCTTTTCTTAACAACCTCGCCACACGAAATAAATTCAAAACCGAATTTAGTCTCGGTTAATTATTACAACTTGAATACAAATGAATTGTAAAGCTCTAAATGAGCATACACACCTCACAACTCAATGAAATAAAAATAACTTTTGTAACACCTAAGCTGCTCGGTCACCTCCTTGGTTATCCTTACCTGCAGGAATATCCGCAACACCATTTGAATAGTGTACCGGGATTGCAACAACACAAAACCCGATAAACTTATGAAAGCTCATATGAGTAAAAAGAAAGGACTGTTGTTTAATTAATCATAATTATTTCCACCCAAATCAACACTCAACAATTTCCACAACTACGAAGTACCAACAATCTCAATCAATCACCAATTCACAAATCAACACAAACCCTAACTCACATCTTTCTTCACAAAACCTCAACATCATATTTATAAAAATACGGTATTTGACAGACTAGAGCTCTAACTGAATCGTAGCCCGTCACCTGGCCTAAGTTATGGAATCCGACTTATTTATCATTATCGTATTTCATCAATATGTATACTCATATACATATTTAGAACGTCCGATAATTGTACATACTCAACCAATCGTATCTCATCATCCACCCAAGATTAGAGCGTCCGATCACCCCACACCGGTCACTACGTTGAGCCTAAATCCATAAATGAGCACAACATGTATTATCATACAATGAAATCAACTCATCCAAGTTACACAACATCATTATGAAATTAAGCATTTGAAATATAATTCAAATCATCAATTCAACTCAATCATATCATCACTCAACAATCCACCCATCAATATATATATTCCACGTAAATATATATATGTAATCATCCATTCAGGAATGACCACTAATACCATCTATAGTTCACACAAGAAATCGTGAAATTTATTTGTATAATTAAAATTCATTTTACTTACCTATGGACAGTAGTGATCAAGTCCATGTGATTTTAAAAAACAAATATTTTTCACACAATTACAAAAATAAATAATTTAAAGCACTCGGTTCATAATATGAACCACGTGAGTTTTACTCACCTCGAGACTCCCGCTGCATCTTCAAATAAAATATAAACCGAAGTTAGGGGCAGAGCTGCCGCCGACCACCACCAATGGTGTTGGGGCCGAGGTTCTCCCCTTCGTTTCATCATTCTGGACAACTTTCAAAACTAGCACAAGACCAAAAAATGATGAGAAGGGATCGACAAGTATCAAATACAGTCGGCGGCCGGAAATTTTCCAGAAACCGGCGAGCTTGAAAACCGACGTAAAAACTGTAACAACTCGCATCGATCTCTTCTGGAAACTTGTTCAGAACTTCATTGCGAACTCACCAGGCCAAGAATCACAAGAAACGATCGTGTATAACTCGAGATATCCGGATCGAAAGATGTTTTTCGATCTAAAAAAGTCGAGCTCCGACGAACGTGAAAACGATCGACCCAGTTTCGGTCCTTCTTGGTGCTTTTTAAGAAAGTTGAGGCGAGTCCAATGAGCTAAGAATCACGTGAAATGGTGATCTATAGCTCGAGATATTGAGATCGAACCGAAAACAAGCTTATTTAGTTCAATGCTCACCGCGGCCGCTACCGGCCGTGTCGCGGCACAAGGCTGCCTCTGGCAGCTGCGCAAGGCCGAGACAAAGCTATTGGAAGTGGTTAGAGGTCGAGAGGTGGCCGGAGGAGGGAGTTCTTGGCGGTGGACTACTTACTCTGTTTTCTGGGCTTTCGGCCGCGCGGAGAGAGAGATAGCTACAGTGGTTTCCAAAAAAGAAATGGAGGCCGGACCAAAATGGAAGTTTTCTGAAAAATTTTAGGGTTTTTTCTATTTATACTCAAAATAGAAATAATTTCTAAATTCCATAAGTAATTAAAAAAAAATCCGAGCAATGTGTTCCGCATACGCACGGACTCGTATCGACGAGCTCTACAACTTTCATGAAGGAAGTTTTCCCAAATTTTGCACATATAAAAAGTCGATTTCTCAAACAGAGCATTTCGAGCTTTTCGTTAAAATAATCGTTTCGAACCTTCGATAATTCAAAAAATGAAATATTATCGAGCAACATTCGTGAAATCGTACAATAATCATTCAACACAAATACACAAATTTAAAATGAAAATTGCGGTTCTTATACCAAATCAAAATCGAACAAGAAATACCAACACCCATTTTTCTTGAAAGGGGTAATTACTATTTACTCCTTGAGCTTTTGACCATAAAACACTTCAGTCCATGACTTTCTAATTTCACATGTTTAGTCCCTGTACTTCAAAATTTCAGACCAATAGGTCCTTGCCATCAAAAAGTAGCGGCGAAATATCTATAATTAATTAATTATTTTATTTTTTTTTGGAAAAGGATTTTTTTTCCCTTTCTTTCTTTCTGTTTATTTTTTTCTGTTTTTTTTCCTTTCTTTATTTCTATTTGCAATAAAAAAGAATAAATAAAATAAAGAAAAAAGAATTAAAAAAAAGAGAAAGGATTAAAAAAAAAAGAGATGGCATAATAGACATTTCACCGCAACTTTTAGACGGTAAGGACCTATTGGTCTGAAATTTTGAAGTACAGGGACTAAATGTGTGAAATTAGAAGGTCAGATACTGAAGTATTTTATGGTCAAAAGCTCAAGGACTAAATAGTATTTAGCCCTTCTTGAAAAGTTATTAAATCCTAATAATGGCTCAGAGAGCAAATTATTTAGAGAAAATATTAGAGTTTATAATTCAATGTTTTCTTTTACATGAATGGGAGCAACAATTGACTATAAAATAAATAGTTGATCAGGTCCTTACATTTTTAAAATTAGTGGTCAAATACATCATTTAATGGGTTCTATATTACCTTCTGATGGATAGCCTCCTAAATATGCTCAATTATATATATATATATATATATATGATACAAAGAATGAGGTTACAAATCGTATTAATGCAATTGATCCTAACCATATTAATAAGAATATTAGATTAAATATGTAATACCGGAAATTTTCATTTTAAATTCGAGTAATTGTGTTGAACAATTATGATACGATTTCACGAATATTGTTCGATAATAACTCACTTTTTGAATCATCGAAGTTTCGAAATGATTACTTTGAGTTTGTAGTAATTTCATGTTTCGGATTTTGAATTTTTATTGTAAAATTCGGGGCGTGACAGTTTGGTATCAAAGCGTAAGGTAACATATTTGGTGATATGTCAATAGTTACCGAGTGATGGCCCGTCTGCAGCGGATCTCCATCGTGTGCTCTTCGGTATTGACAATGTCATTGGGTATGTGAGAGCGTTAGGTTGGCTAGGAACGTTAGCACGTCTTAAGAAATTTAGGCATCGTCATGTATGCTTAGTACTTGGTTAATATGGACTTGCATTTGACTTATGCTTTGTGTAAGTGTTATGCATGTATTAATCAAGTATATCATGCTTATTAGCTAATGGAGATTGAGGGAAACGAAGCTAGAGGTCGAGGTAGAGGTAGACCTCGTGGCAGGGGTAGAGGTCGAGGAAGGGGTAGGGCCCCTCCGGTCGAAGAAGCATCCGAGACGGAGGTAGAGGCACCTTATGAGGATCAGCCTATTCCTCCCGTGGCCGTGGTTGATAATCCTGCTCGCTTGCTAATGCTAGCAAGGGAAATTACCTGCTTGGGAGCAACCAAGTTTGGAGGAGGCACTGATTATATGGTGGTGGATCGATGGATAGAGGATTTGCAGACCTATTTTGATCTGCTTGATTGTACTGAGACCAACAAGATGAAGCTAGCTGCTTTCATGCTGAAGGATGAGGCTAGGGTGTGGTGGAACGTCACATAGAGGAGCATTGAGGTGTCTACCTTGACATGGGACGGCTTTGAGAGGCTGCTCAGGGAGAAGTACTTTCCACCAGCAGTGAAGGAGAGGTTAGAACGAGAGTTCCTTGCACTTGTACAGGGGAAGATGACCGTAATTGAGTATGATGCGGAGTTCTCCAGACTGTACAAGTATGTGAGGCAGATGGAGGATGATGACTTGGCCAAGAAGTTTCAGAGAGGATTGAGTCCTTCAATTGAGCGTGATGTGGCCATCTTAGAGCTGAAGACCAAGAGAGAGATCTTGGCTAAGGCACAGATCATTGAGCAGCAGAACCTGATTCGTAGGGAGAAGGAGTCTGCTGAGAGAGACTTCCAGGGCAAGGGAATGGCCATAGCAGGAAGCAGTAGGGTTAGAGACTTCAGGGGTGGGTTCTGGAAGAGACAGAGAACTCAGTTCCAGCATCAGGCTCCAGCTAGGGCAGCAGTAGCTCCTCCTGTTCAGACTATGCCTATTAGGAAGATAGCACCAGTAGCTCCGGTGAAGTGCTTTAACTGTGGCGAGCCGGGCCACATCTCTCGTGCGTGCACGAAACCACGGGGTAGGATATACTACAGCTGTGTACAGGCAGGGCATCAGCCTAGGGAGTATCCCCAAAATCAGGGTAGAGTGTAGGGTAACCAGCACAGACAGCTACCACCTGCACCTGCTAGAGTCTTTGCCATCGGTCAGGCAGGCACGGGAGTGGAAGGTACCTTATCTATTTATCACTATCTTGCTAGAGTACTGTTTGATACGGGAGCCTCACACTCTTTCATATCTAGTTCAGTTGTGGACGTATTAGGTTTGATTGCAATGCCTCTGACTAGATCATTATGTGTTACATCACCTCTCGGTGTGTCTCTTGAGCTTAGCATGTTTTGTGATGATTGCCCTATTGGGATTGGTGGCAGAGAGTTCTCTGCATCTTTGATTGTGATTCCGGATCACACATATGAATGTGATTTTGGGTATGGATTGGTTGAGCCCGAACCATGCTATTATTGATTGCTTTAGGATGATTGTGTCCATCCATGTTCCGGGACAACCGGTGTTTCATTACCGTTGTTTGAAGTCTGACATCGCCATGAGGACAAGGATTTTGGCCCATATTGAATTAGGGAGTAGTGCTTCAAAGATTATAGGGATTCCTGTAGTTTCAGAGTATGTAGACGTGTTTCAGGAGATCCCTAGGTTACCTCCGAAAAGGGTAATAGACTTCTCCATTGATGTGATACCAGGTACTTCACCTGTGTCGAAAGCACCTTATCGAATGGCTCCAGCTGAACTTCAGGAGTTGAAGGTTCAGATTGAGGGCTTACTTGCACAAGGGTTCATTCAGGCAAGTTTGTCTCCTTGGGGCGCCCTAGTGTTGTTCGTGAAGAAGAAGGATAATTCACTTCGGTTATGTGTGGATTATTGACAGTTGAACAAGGTGACCATCAAGAATAGGTACCCTTTACCTAGGATTGATGACTTGTTCGATCAGGTTAGAGAAGCTACTGTGTTCTCGAAGATTGACTTGAGGTCTGGATATCACCAGTTGAGGGTGAAGGAGGAAGATATCCCAAAGACGGCGTTCAGGACCAGGTATGGACATTTTGAGCTTCTTGTCATGCCTTTTGGTCTCACGAATGCACCTGCAGCATTTATGGACTTGATGAACCGTACGTTCAGTCCTTACTTGGATCAGTTTGTGGTAGTGTTCATTGACGACAGACGTTGAGAGAGCAGAAACTATTTGCCAAGTTCGAGAAGTGCGATTTCTGGCAGAGTGAGGTCAAGTTCCTTGGTCATGTGGTCTAGAAGGATAGAGTTTCTGTGGATCCTTCGAAGGTTGAAGCAGTGATGAGTTGGAGTCGCCCTACTACAGTTACAGAAATCCGTAGCTTCCTTGGACTGGCCGGGTATTACAGGCGCTTCATTGAAGGGTTTTCTGGTATTGCTTCGGTTTGACAAAATTGACCAGGAAGGACACTCAGTTCGTATGGTCGGATGAGTGTGAGAAGGCTTTCAATGAGCTGAAGACTAGATTGACTACAGCTCCGGTGTTGACTATTCCTACTAGTGGTGGTGGATTAGTGATTTACAGCGATGCATCTCATCAGGGTTTGGGGTGTGTGTTGATGCAGAATGGTAGTCTCGTTGCTTATGGTTCTAGACAGTTGAAGGTACATGAGCGGAATTACCCCACTCATGATCTAGAGCTAGCAGCAGTGGTGTTTGCCTTGAAGATTTGGAGGCACTATCTTTATGGTGAGAAATTTGAACTCTTTTCTGATCACAAGAGTTTGAAGTATCTATTCTCCCAGAAGGAATTGAACATGAGGCAGAGAAGATGGATGGAGCTCATTAAGGACTATGATTTCACCTTGGAGTATCATCCCGAAAGGCGAATGTGGGGGTAGATGATTTGAGTAGGAAACCTCGGGTAATCATGGCATCGATTATGGTGCGAGAGTGGCGCATGTTAGAAGCTGCATCTGAGTTTGACCTTATGCCCGCAGGAGGAGGACAGGGAATCTTTCTCGGTAGTATCACCTTATAGCCCACCTTGATCTCCAGGATCATTCAGGGTCAAACACTTGATAAGTTTGCTCAGGCGAGGATTGCTGAGATGACTGTTGACCTGGATGTGGAGGGTCCTTCCGAGTGGATGACTGGGGCTGATGGAGGGTTGAGATTTCGAGGGAGATTGTATGTACCGAGTGTTGATAACCTCGGAGAGGAGATCATGCGGGAAGCACATAGGTCTCAATATACTATACATCCAGGAGGTACTAAAATGTATATGGATCTACGAAGGCAGTTTTGGTGGTATGGTATGAAGAGGGATGTGGCAGAACATGTGTCGGAGTGTCTTACCTGTCAACAGATGAAGGCAGAGCATCAGAGACCAGCAGGAATACTGAACCCCTTATCGATTCCTGTTTGGAAATGGGAAGATATCTCTATGGACTTCGTGACTGGATTGCCTAGGTCCAGGCAAAGTCATGACTCGATTTGGGTGATTGTTGACCGGTTGACTAAATCAGCACACTTCCTTCTGGTCGCAAAAACGTACTCAGGGGATGCGTTGTGTAAGTTGTACGTGAACAAGATAGTGAGGCTTCATGGAGTGCCTGTGACGATTCTCTCTGATCGTTATGCTCGTTTCACTTCAGAATTATGGCGTAGGTTCCATAAGGCATTTGGTACGTCTCTTGCTATGAGCACTGCATTTCACCCACAAACAGATGGACAGACCGAGAAAGTGAATCAGGTGATGGAGGACATACTCAGAGCTTGTGTTCTGGATTTTAAGGGTAGTTGGGTGGATCATCTGCCATTGGTAGAGTTTACCTACAACAACAGCTATCACTCTAGTATCGGTATGGCTCCATATGAGGCTCTTTATGGTAGGCCATGTAGGACTCCTATCTGTTGGGCGGAAGCAGGGGATAAAGGGCTCATCGGTCCTGAAATTGTACAGGAGTCTACAGAGAAGGTCACTACTATTCGGGACAGAATCTGAACCGCTCAGAGTAGACAGAAGAGTTATGCTGACTTGAAGAGGAGACCTTTGGAGTTTGAGAGGGGCGATCATGTGTTCTTGAAGGTCTCACCTATGAAAGGTGTGGTGAGATTTGACAAGAAGGGGAAACTCGCACCGAGGTATGTTGGACCCTTTGAGATTCTGGAAAGGGTTGGTAACTTGGCATATCGTCTTGCTTTACCTGTTAGCATTTCGGGTGTGCACAATGTCTTCCATGTGTCTATGCTCAGGAAGTATGTTCGAGACAAGTCGCCCGTGATTGATCACGGTGCTATCGAAGTGAGCACAGATGTGACATTTGTAGTTGAACCATCTTGGATAGGTCTACAAAGAAACTTCGTAGGAAAGAGGTTGATCTCGTGAAGGTGTTGTGGAGTCATCATGACGAGGGTGATACATCATGGGAGTTAGAATCTGACATGAGAGAGAGGTATCCACAGCTTTTTGGGGAATTGGGTACTTGAATTTCGGGACGAAATTCCTTTAAGGGGGGTAGATTGTAATATCCGCAATTTTCATTTTAAATTCGAGTAATTGTGTTGAACAATTATTATATGATTTCACGAATATTGTTCGATAATAACTCACTTTTTGAATCATCGAAGTTTCGAAATGATTATTTTGAGTTTGTAGTAATTTCATGTTTCGGATTTTGAATTTTTATTGTAAAATTCGGGGCGTGACAAAATATTGTTGAGGGACTTATTAAAATGTTTGACGAAACTAACGAATTAGTAAAAGAATTCCGAATTGTACGAGATAAATATAAAGGTCATTCTGTACCTACATTGAATATGACTATAGTTCATCATCAATCGATTGATAGCAAACAATATGAGTTACCAATCAATGAAGAAATTGGTGGTTTAATTATTGCTAATATAGGAGAGCATAATTCAAATAAAGATTTAATCACTGAATCAAATTATGGACATTTACAACGGATTTTAAAAATACATCCAAAATATATGTCATTACAATATCCAAAACTTTTCCCATATGGTGAAGATGGATATAAACCAGATTTAACAATGCAGCAAACCACAGGAAGTTCTACAAAGAAAAGACAAAGAATATCTATGCGAGAATATATTACATATTAAATTCAAGATAGAAATAATGAAATAAATACTTTATTAAAAGGTGGATGATTATTCCAACAATTTTTAGTTGATGCTTATGCAATGGTTAAAGAAGATCGGTTAGATTGGATTAGAAAAAATCAAAAGAAATTTCGGATTGAAATTTTCAAAGAGATGTATACTGCTGCTAGAGCTGGAATGAAGAAAGCTTCAAATTTAGGGAAAAAAAAATCATCTTACCCAGTTCTTGTAATAACCGCAATTTTCATTTTTAAATTTGTGTAATTGTGTCGAACGATTATTGTACGATTTCACGAATGTTGCTCGATAAGATTTCATTTGTTGAATTATCGAAGGTTCGAAACAATTATTTTAACGAAAACCTCGAAATGCTCGATTTGAGAAATTGACTTTTTATACCTGCAAAATTTGGGAAAATTTCCTTCATAAAAGTTGTAGAGCTCGTCGATACGAGTCCGTGCGTATGAGGAACACTTTGTCCGGATTTTTTTTTTAATTAGTTATAGAATTTAGAAATTATTTCTATTTTGGTATAAATAAAAAAAAAACCCTAGACATTTTCAGAAACTTTCCATTCTGGTCCGACCTCCTTTCCATTTTCAGAAGTCACTGTTCATCATCTTCTTCCTTCGTTTCTTCGTCCGAAATCGACCGAGAGAGAGAGAGAGCTAAGTTCTCCAAGCTTGTTCTCCCTCCACAGAACACCTCTCGACCTCAAACTAAGTTCCAGGCCTTCGTCTCGAGCTGCTCTACCTCCTGGACGGCGTCGCTTCCACCGGCAAGGCCTCTAGCTCCGGCCAAACCGCTCGAACCAATCGGAACCAAAAACGAACCAAAACGAGCTCCTTGCGTTTTCGGCCTCCAAACCAAGTGAAACTCCTCCCTCTACATCGACTCAACCTCCTGAAGCTCCCAGAAGCAGTTTTACAAGGCGGCGCGGCCTGTGGTGGCTGCTGGAAGCCAGCCCCGATCGGATCGAATGGAACTTTCGATCCAAATATCTCGAGTTATACACAATCGTTTCTTGTGATTCTTGGCCTGGTGAGTTCGCAAGGATGTTCTGAACAAGTTTCGAGCAGAGATCGATGCGTGAGGTTGCAGTTTTTACGTCGGTTTTCAAACTCGTCAGTTTCTGGAATAATTCCGGCCACCGACTGTAATTGGTACTTTTTGATCCCTTCCTGTCATTTTTTTGTCTTGTGCTAGTTATGAAAGTTGCTCAGAATGATGAAACGAAGGGGAGAAGCTCGGCCCCGACACCATTGGTGGTGGTCGGCGGCGGCTCTGTCCCTAACTCCGGCGGCCCTTTCCGGCCACATCCGGAGGTCTAAAATTTAGTATATGTCCATTTTATGATTCTTCGTTTCAAGACGATCATTTTGGCATATTATACCCATTTTTCGGATATCTTATGATTTAGTTACGAATTTTGAGATTTCGATCGATTTCGAACGTTAGATTTATGATCTATGAAATTAGGACCGTCTGACGGACTTGTAATTTTGATATGATGATCATATTACTGTCCCAGTGGCTTTGTGTGTTCATGAGCGAAGATCTGACCATTGGATCTTCGTATAAATGCAAACCGGTGATTAGGGAAGCTTTTCGTGAGAATCCGTCATTCGGATTTTCTTTTAAATTAGAATCCGGCCGTTAAATAGTAGTTCAGTTATGTTTTGGAATTATTGGCTAAATTCGAATCACATTTGATTAGGTGATTGACTGGTTATAATTGGGTGAGCTGTTTCGGTGTGGTTTATATTTTATTTGAAGACGCAGCGAGTTTATCGAGGTGAGTAAAATCACGTGGTTCATATTATGAACCGAGCGCTTTAAATTATTTATTTTTGTAATTCTGTGAAAAATATTTGTGGATTAAATATTTGTTTTTAAAATCACATGGGCTTGATCACTACGGTCCATAGGTAAGTAAAATGAATTTTAATTATACAAATGAATTTCACAATTTTCTTGTGTGAACTATAGATGGTATTAGTGGTCATTTCTGAGTGAATGATTACGTATACATATATTTACGTGGAATATACATATTGATTGGTGAATTGTTGAGTGGTGATCTGATTGATGATTTAGATTATATTTCAATTGCTTAAATTTAATAATAATATTGTGTATCTTGGTTGGGTTGATTTCATTATGTGATAATACATTATTGTGCTCATTTAATGATTTAAGGTCAACGTAGTGACCGGTATGGGGGAATCGGACGCTCTAATCCTAGGTGGATGATGGAATACGATTGGTTGAGTATGTACAATAATCGGACGTTCTAAATATGTATATATGTATACATATTGATGAAATACGATAAAGATAAATATGTCGGATGCCATAACCTAGGCCAGGTGATGGGCTACGATTCAGTTAAAGCTCTATCTATCAAATATCGTATTTTTTATAAATACGATGTTGAGGTTTTGTGAAGAAAGATGTGAGTTGGGGTTTGGTGTTGATTTGTTGATTGATTTAGATTGATGGTTCTTTGCGGATGTGGAAATTGTTGAGTGTTGATTTGAGTAGAAATAATTATGATTAAATTAAACAACAGTCTTTTCTTTTTACTCATACGAGCTGATCGATGGATAGAGGATTTGCAGACCTATTTTGATCTGCTTGATTGCAGTGAGACCGACAAGAAGAAGTTGGTCGCGTTCATACTGAAGGATGAGGCTAGGGTGTGGTGGAACGTCACACAGAGGAATATCGAGGTGTCTACTTTTACATGGGACGGCTTCAAGAGGCTGTTCAAGGAGAAGTACTTTCCGCCAGCTGTGAAGGAAAGGTTGGAACGAGAATTCCTCACCCTTGTACAGGGGAAGATGACCGTGATCGAGTATGATGCGAAGTTCTCCAGACTGTACAAGTATGTGAGGCAGATGGAGGATGAAGACTTGGCTAAGAAGTTTCAGAGAGAGTTGAGTCCTTCGATTGAGAGTGATGTGGCCATCTTAGAGCAGAAGATCAAGAGAGAGATCTTGGGTAAGGCACAGATTATTGAGCAGCAGAACCTGATTCGTAGGGAGAAGCAGTCTGCTGAGAGAGACTTCCAAGGCAAGGGAAAGGCCATAGCAGGAAGCAGTAGGTCCAGAGACTTTTCTGGAAGAAACAGAGAACCCAGTTCCAGCAACAGGCTCCAGCTAGGGCAGCAGTAGCTCCTCCCGTTCAGGCTATGCCTATTAGGCAAATAGCACCCGCAGCTCCTGTGAAGTGCTTTAACTGTGGCGAGCCGGGCCACATCTCTCGTGCGTGCACGAAACCACGGGTTAGGATATGCTACAGCTGTGGACAGGCAGGGCATAAGGCCAGAGAGTGTCCCCGGAATCAGGGTAGAGTGCAGGGTAACCAGCAGAGGCAGCTACCGCCTGCACCTGCTAGAGTCTATGCCATCGGTCAGGCAGGCACGGGAGTGGAATGTACCTTATCTGTTTATCACTATCTTGTTAGAGTACTGTTTGATACAGGAGCCTCACGCTCTTTCATATCTAGTTCGGTTGTGGATGTTTTGGGTTTGATTGCTATGCCTCTGACTAGATCATTATGTGTTACATCACCTCTCGGTGTGTCTCTTGAGCTTAGCATGTTTTGTGATGATTGCCCTATTGGGATTGGTGGCAGAGAGTTCTCTGCATCCTTGATTGTCATTCCGGATCACATGTATGATGTGATTTTGGGTATGGATTGGTTGAGCCTGAACCATGCTGTGATTGATTGCTTTAAGATGATTGTGTCCTTCCATGTTCCGGGACAACCAGTGTTTCATCACCATTGTCTGAAGTCTGACATCGCCATGAGGACAGGAATTTTAGCCCATATTGAATCAGGGAGTAGTACTTCAAAGATTACAGGGATTCCTGTAGTTTCAAAGTATGCTGACGTATTTCAAGAGATCCCTGTGTTACCCCCAAAAAGGGTAATGGACTTCTCCATTGATGTTATACCAGGTATTTCACCTGTATCGAAAGCACCCTATCTAATGGCACCAACTGAACTTCAGGAGTTGAAGGTTCAGATTAAGGGCTTACTTGCACAAGGTTTCATTAAGGCTAGTGTATCTCCTTGGGGCGCACCAGTGTTGTTCGTGAAGAAGAAGGATAATTCACTTCGGTTATGTGTGGATTATCGATAGCTGAACAAGGTGACCATCAAGAACAGGTACCCTTTACCTAGGATTGATGACTTGTTCGATCAGTTTAGGGAAGCTACTGTGTTCTCAAAGATTGATTTGAGATTTTGATATCACCAGTTAAGGGTGAAGGATGAAGATATTCCAAAGACGTCAGGACCATGTATGGACATTTTGAGTTTCTTGTCATGCCTTTTGGTCTCACGAACGTACCTGCAGCATTCATGGACTTGACTAACCGCACCTTTAGTCCCTACTTGGACCACTTTGTGGAAGTGTTCGTTGACGACATCTTGATTTATTCAAGGTCATCAGGTGAGCATGAGAAGCATCTGTGAATAGTGCTACGGGCGTTGAGAGAGCAGAAATTATTTGCCAAGTTCGAGAAGTGCGATTTCTGGCAGAGTGAAGTCAAGTTCCTTGGTCATATGGTCTCGAAGGATGGAGTTTCTGTGGATCCTTCGAAGGTTGAAGCAGTGATGAGTTGGAGTCGCCCTAATACAGTTACAGAAATCCGTAGCTTCCTTGGTTTGGCAGGGTAATACAGGACTATGATTTCACCTTGGAGTATCATCCTGGAAAGGCGAATGTAGTTGTTGATGCTTTGAGTAGGAAACCTCAAGTGATCATGGTAGCTATTATGGTGCGAGAGTGGCGCATGTTAGAGGCTGCATTAGAGTTTGACCTCATGCTCGCAGGAGCAGGACATGGAATCTTTCTCAGTAGTATCACCTTACAGCCCACCTTGATCTCCAAGCTCATTCAGGGTCAGACACTTGATGAATTTACTCAGGTGAGAATTGCTGAGATGACCGCTGATCCGGACATGGAGGGTCCTACTGAATGGATGATTGGAGCAGATGGAGGGTTGAGATTTCGAGGAAGATTGTATGTACCGTGTATTGATAACCTCAGAGAGGAGATCATGCGGGAAGCACATAGGTCTCGATACACTATACATCTAGGAGGTACTAAAATGTATATGGATCTACGAAGGCAGTTTTGGTGGTATGGTATGAAGAGGGATGTGACAGAACATGTGTAGAAGTGTTTTACCTGTCAACAAGTGAAGCCAGAGCATCAGAGACCCACAGGAATGTTGAATCCCTTGTTGATTCCTATTTGGAAATGGGAAGATATCTCCATGGACTTTGTGACTGGATTGCCTAGATCCTAGCAAAGTTATGACTCGATTTGGGTGATTGTTCAGTTATGTTTTGGAATTATTGGCTAAATTCGAATCACATTTGATTAGGTGATTGACGGATTATATTTGGGTGAGTTGTTTCGGTGTGGTTTATATTTTATTTGAAGACGCAGCGACAGTATCGAGGTGAGTAAAACTCACGTGGTTCATATTATGAACCGAGCGCTTAAAATAATTTATTTTTGTAATTCTGTGAAAAATATTTGTGGATTAGATATTTGTTTTTAAAATCACATGGGCTTGATCACTACGGTCCATAGGTAAGTAAAATGAATTTTAACTATACAAATGAATTTCACGATTTTCTTGTGTGAACTATAGATGGTATTAGTGGTCATTCCCGAGTGGATGATTATACATATATTTATGTGGAATATACATATTGATTGGTGAATTGTCGAGTGGTGATCTGATTGATGATTTGGATTATATTTCAATTGCTTAAATTTAATAATAATATTGTGTATCTTGGATGGGTTGATTTCATTGTGTGATATTATATGTTGTGCTCATTTATGGGTTTAGGGTCGACGTAGTGACCGGTGTGGGGTAATCGGACGCTCTAATCCTGAGTGGATGATGGGATACAATTGGTTGAGTATGTGGAATTATCGGACGTTCTAAATATGTATATAGGTATACATATTGATGAAATACGATAAAGATAAATATGTCGGATGCCATAACCTAGGCTAGGTGACGGGCTACGATTCAGTTAGAGCTCTAGTCTGTCAAATACCATATTTTTTATAAATACGATGTTGATTTTGTGAAGAAAGATATGAGTTAGGGCTTGATGGTTCTTTGTGGATGTGGAAATTGTTGAGTGTTGATTTGAGTAGAAATAATTATGATTAAATTAAACAACAGTCTTCTCTTTTTACTCATACGAGCTTTCATAAGCTTACCGGATTTTGTGTTGTTGCAATCTCGGTACACTATTCAAATGGTGTAGCGGATATTCCTGCATGTCAGGATGACAAGGGTGGTGACCGTGCTGCTTAGGTGTTACATTAGTTATTTTTATTTCATTGAGTTGTGAGGTGTGTATGCTCATTTAGAGCTTTACAGTTGATTTTGTATTTGAGTTGTAATAATTAACCGAGACTAAATTCGGTTTTGAATTTATTTCGTGGGGCAAGATTGTTAAGAAAAGAAAATTTCATGATGACTATTTTAAGTTGAAGTAATTCATGTTTCGGATTTTGAATTTTTATTCTAAAATTCGGGGCGTGACAGTTTGATATCAGAGCGTAAGGTACATATTTGGTGATATGTCAATACCTTCCGAGTGATAGCCCGTCTGCAGCGGATCCCCATCGTGTGCTTTTCGGTATTGATAATGTCATTGGGTATGTGAGAGCGTTAGGTTGGTTAGGAACGTTGGCATGTCAAAAGAACTTTAGGCGTTGTCTTGTATGCTTAGTTACTTGGTTAATATGGACTTGCATTTGACTTATGCTTTATTTAACTGTTATGCGTGTATTAATCAAGTATACCATGCTTATTAGGTAAAGGAGATTGAGAGGAACGAAGCCAGAGGTCAAGGTAGAGGTAGACCTCGTGGTAGGGGTAGGGCCCCTCCTGTCGATTGTAATACCCACAATTTTCTTTTTTAAATTCAAGTATTGTATTGAACGATTATTGTGCAATTTCACGAATGTTGTTCGATAATATTTCACATTTTGAATTATCGAAGGTTCGAAACGATTATTTTAACGAAAAGCTCGAAATGCTCGGTTTGAGAAATCACCTTTTTATACATACAAAATTTGGAGAAACTTCCTTCATGAAAGTTGTAGAGCTCGTCGATACGAATCCGTACACGTGTGGAACACAAAGATCGGATTTTTTCTAAATTAGTTATTAAATTTAGAAGAAATTCCCAAACATGTATATATAGGAAAAAACCCTAGATTTTTTTTGGAAACCCTATTTTTTCCACCGGCCTTCCTTTCCTTTTTGGGAAAACACTGTTCATTCTCTCTCTCTCTCTCTCTCTCACGTTTTCTCTCTTGGCCGAAAGCAAAAAAACAGAGCACGGATAAACCGTGCTCCCACTCTCCCCTCCGGCCACCTCTCAAGCTACAACCACCTCCAGGAGCTTCGTCTCAACCTTGCGCAGTTGCCAGAGGCAGCCTTGCGCAGTCACACTGCCGGTAGCGGCGGCGGCGAAGCTCGAACCGAATAGGCTCCTTTTCGGTTCGATCTCGATATCTCGAGCTATAGGTCACCATTTCACTTGATTCTTGGCTCATTGGACTCACCTCAAATTCCTTTACAAGCACCAAGAAGGACCAGAGCTGGGTCGATCGTTTTCACGTTCGTCGGAGCCTCGACCCCGTTTGGAACGAAAAACCACCTATCGATCCAAATATCTCGAGTTATACACGATCGTTTCTTGTGATTCTTGGCTTAGTGAGTTTGCAATGAAGTTCTGAACAAGTTTCCAGAAGAGAACGAAGTGAGTTGTTGGAGTTTTCACGTTGGTTTTCAAGCTCGCCGGATTCTGGAAATATTCCGGCCGCCGACTGTATTTGGTAATTTTCGATCCCTTCCCGTCGTTTTTTGGTCTTGACACCATTGGTGGTGGTCGGCGGCAGCTCTGTTCCAAACTCCGGTGGTCTAAAATTTAGTTTCTGTTCATTTTATGATTCTATGTTTCAATACGATCATTTCGGCGTAATATACTCTTTTTTCAGATATCGTATGAATTAGTTATGAATTTTGTGATTTCAATCGATTTCGATCGTTAGATTTATGATCTGTGAAATTATGACCGTCCGATGAACTTGTAAATTTGATATGATGATCATATGACTGTCCCAGTTGCCGTGTGTGGTCATGGACGAAGATCCGACCGTTGGATCTTCGTATATGTGCAAAACGGAAATTAGGGGAGCAATTCGTTAGAATCCGCTCGTCGGATTTTACTATAAATTAGAATCCGGCTGTTAAATTGTAGTTCAATTATGTTTTGGAATTATTGGCTAAATTCGAATCACATTTGATTAGGTGATTGACGGATTGTATTTGAGTGGGCTATTTCAGCGTTATTTATATTTGTATTGAAGACGCAGCGGGAGTATCGAAGTGAGTAAAACTCACATGGTTCATATTACGAACCGAGCGTTTTAAATTTATTTATTTTTGGTAATTGTGTGAAAAATATTTGCGGATTAAATATTTGTTTTAAAATTTCATGGACTTGAATCACCACGGTCCATAGGTAAGTAAAAATGAATTTTAATTATACAAATGAATTTCACGATTTTCTTGTGTGAACTATAGATGGTATTAGTGGTCATTCCTGAGTGGATGATTACGTATATATATATATATATATTTACGTGAAAAATATATATTGATGAGTGGATTGTTGAGTGATGATATGATTGAGTTGAATTGTTGAATTGATTATATTTCAATTGTGTAATTTCATAATAATATTGTGTATCTTGGTTGGGTTGATTTCAGTATGTGATATTACATGTTGTGCTCGTTTATGGGTTTAGGTCAACGTAGTGACCGGTGTGGGGTAATCGGACGCTCTAATCCTAGGTGGATGATGGGATACGATTGATTGAGTATGTACAATTATCGGACGTTCTAAATATGTATATAAGTATACATATTGATGAAATACGATAATGATAAATATGTCGGATGCCATAACCTAGGCCAGGTGACGGGCTACGATTCAGTTAGAGCTCTAGTCTGTCATGTACCGTATTTTTATAAATACGATGTTAAGGTTTTGTGAAGAAAGATGTGAGTTGGGGTTGTAGGACCGTCGGATGAACTTGTAAATTTGATCTGTGATCTGTGAAATTAGGACCGTCGGATGAACTTATAAATTTGATATGATGATCATATGACTGTCCCAGAAGCTTTGTGTGGTAATTAAGGGAGCGATTCGTGAGAAACCACTTGTTGGATTTTACTGAAAATTAGAATCCGGCTGTTACATGGTAGTTCAATTATGTTTTGGAATTATTGGCTAAATTCGAATCACATTTGATTAGGTGATTGACGGATTGTATTTGAGTGGGCTATTTCGGCGTTCATTATATTGTATTGAAGACGCAGCGGGAATATCGAGGTGAGTAAAACTCATGTGGTTCATATTACGAACCGAGCGTTTTAAATTTAATTATTTTTGGAATTTGTGTGAAAAATATTTGCGGATTAAATATTTGTTTTAAAGTTTCATGGACTTGAATCACCACGGTCCATAGGTAAGTAAAACGAATTTTAATTATACAAATGAATTTCACGATTTTCTTGTGTGAACTATAGATGGTATTAGTGGTCATTCCTGAGTGGATGATTACGTATATATATATTTACGTGGAAAATATATATTGATGAGTGGATTTGTTGAGTGATGATATGATTGAGTTGAATTGATGAATTGATTATATTTCAATTGTATAATTCCATAATAATATGGTGTATCTTGGTTGAGTTGATTTCAGTATGTGATATTATATGTTGTGCTCATTTATGGGTTTAGGGTCGACGTAGTGACTGGTATGGGGTAATCGGACGCTCTAATCCTGGGTGGATGATGGGATACGATTGGTTGAGTATGTGGAATTATCGGACGTTCTAAATATGTATATAGGTATACATATTGATGAAATACGATAATGATAAATATGTCGGATGTCATAACCTAGGCCAAGTGACGAGCTACGATTCAGTTAGAGCTCTAGTCTGTCATGTACCGTATTTTTATAAATACGATGTGTGAGGTTTTGTGGAGAAAGATGTGAGTTAGGGTTGTCTTGATTTATTGTATTGGTATTTGATTGAGATTTTTAGTACTTCGTGGTTGTGGAAACGGATGAGTGTTGACCTGAGTAGAATTGATTATGATTAAATTAAACAACAGTCTTTCCTTTTACTCATACGAGCTTTCATAAGCTTACCGGGTTTTGTGTTGTTGCAATCCCGATACACTATTCAAATGGTGTAGCGGATATTCCTGCAGGTCAAGATAATCAGGGAGGTGACCGAGCTGCTTAGGTGTTACAGCAGTTTTTGTTATTTCATTTAGTTGTGAGGTGTGTACGCTCATTTAGAGCTTTACAGTTCATTTTGGATTTGAGTTGTAATAATTAACCGAGACTAAATTCGGTTTTGATTTTATTTCGTGTGGTGAGGATGTTAAGAAAAGAAATTTCAGGTTGATTATTTTGAGTTTGTAGTAATTTCATGTTTCGGATTTTGAATTTTTATTCTAAAATTCGGGGCGTGACAGTTTGGTATCAGAGCATAAGGTACATATTTGGTGATATGTCAATACTTACCGAGTGATGGCCCGTCTGCAGCGGATCCCCATTGTGTACTCTTCGGTATTGACAATGTCATTGGGTATGTGAGTGCGTTAGGTTGGCTAGGAACGTTAGTACGTTTAAGAAATTTAGGCAGCATCATACATGCTTAGTACTTGGTTAATATGGACTTGCATTTGACTTATGCCTTGTTTAAGTGTTATGCGTGTATTAATCAAGTATATCATGCTTATTAGGTAATGGAGATTGAGGGAAACGAAGCTAGAGGTTGAGGTAGAGGTAGACCTCGTGGCGGGGGTAGAGGCCGAGGAAGGGGTAGGGCACCTCCGGTCGAAGAAACATCAAAGACGGAGGTAGAGGCACCTTATGAGGATCAGCTTATCCCTCCCGTGGCCGTGGTTGATAATCCTGCTCGCTTGCTGATGCTAGCAAGGGAAATTACTCGCTTGGGAGCAACCAAGTTTGGAGGAGGCACTGATTATATGGTGGCGGATCGATGGATAGAGAATTTACAGACCTATTTCGATCTGCTTGATTGCACTGAGACTGACAATAGGAAGCTAGCCGCTTTCATGCTGAAGGATGAGGCTAGGGTGTGGTGGAACGTCACACAGAGGAGCATTGAGGTGTCTACCTTGACATGGGACGGCTTTGAGAGGCTATTCAGGGAGAAGTACTTTCCACCAGTAGTGAATGAGAGGTTGGAACGAGAGTTCCTTGCACTTGTACAGGGGAAGATGACCGTAATTGAGTATGATGCGGAGTTCTCCAGACTGTACAAGTATGTGAGGCAGATAGAGGCTGATGACTTGGCCAAGAAGTTTCAGAGAGGGTTGAGTCATTCGATTGAGCGTGATGTTGCCATCTTAGAGCTGAAGACCAAGAGAGAGATCTTGGCAAAGGCACAGATCATTGAGCAGCAGAACCTGATTCGTAGGGAGAATGAGTCTGCTGAGAGAGACTTCCAGGGCAAAGGAAAGGCCATAGCAGGAAGCAGTAGAGCTAGAGACTTCAGGGGTGGGTTCTGGAAGAGACAGAGAACTCAGTTTCAGCATTAGGCTCCAGCTAGGGCAGCAGTAGCTCCTCCTGTTCAGGCTATGCCTATTAGGCAGATAGCACCAGCAGCTCCGGTGAAGTGCTTTAACTGTGGCTAGCCGGGCCACATCTCTCGTGGGTGCACGAAACCACGGGGTAGGATATGCTACAGCTGTCGACATGCAGGGCATCAGGCTAAGGAGTGTCCCCGAAATCAGGGTAGAGTGCAGGGTAACCAGCAGAGGCACGGGAGTGGAAGGTACCTTACCTATTTATCACTATCTTGCTAGAGTCTTTGCCATCGGTCAGGCAGGCACGGGAGTGGAAGGTACCTTATCTATTTATCACTATCTTGCTAGAGTACTGTTTGATAGGGGAGCCTCACACTCTTTCATATCTAGTTCAGTTGTGGATGTTTTGGGTTTGATTGTTATACCTCTGACTAGATCATTATGTGTTACATCACCTCTCGGTGTGTCTCTTGAGCTTAGCATGTTTTGTGATGATTGCCCTATTGGGATTGGTGGCAGAGAGTTCTCTGCATCTTTGATTGTGATTCCAAACACACGTATGATGTGATTTTGGGTATGGATTGGTTGAGCCCAAACCATACTGTTATTGATTGTTTTAGGATGATTGTGTCCTTTAATGTTCCGGGACAACCGGTGTTTCATTTTCGTTGTTTGAAGTCTGACATCACCATGAGGACAAGGATTTTGGCAGATATTGAATCAAGGAGTAGTACTTCAAAGATTACAGGGATTCCTGTAGTTTCAGAGTATGTAGACGTGTTTCAGGAGATTCCTGGGTTACCTCCGAAAAGGATAATGGACTTCTCCATTGATGTGATGCCAGGTACTTCACCTGTGTCGAAAGCACCATATCGAATTGCTCCAGCTGAACTTCAAGAGTTGAAGGTTCAGATTGAGGGCTTACTTGCACAAGGGTTCATTCAGGCAAGTGTGTCTCCTTGGGGCGCACCAATGTTGTTTGTGAAGAAGAAGGATAATTCACTTCGTTTATGTGTGGATTATCGACAGTTGAACAAGGTGACCATCAAGAATAGGTACCCTTTACCTAGGATTGATGACTTGTTCGATCAGCTTAGAGAAGCTACTGTATTCTCGAAGATTGACTTGAGGTCTGGATATCACCAGTTGAGGGTGAAGGAGGAAGATATCCCAAAGACGGCGTTTAAGACCAGGTATGGACATTTTGAGTTTCTTGTCATGCCTTTTGGTCTCACGAATGCACCTGCAGCATTTATGGACTTGATGAACCGTACGTTCAGTCCTTACTTGGATCAATTTGTGGTAGTGTTCGCTGACGACATCTTGATTTATTCAAGGTCGTCAGGTGAGCATGAGGAGCATCTGCGAATCGTACTACAGACGTTGAGAGAGCAGAAACTATTTGCCAAGCTCGAGAAGTGCGATTTCTGGCAGAGTGAGGTCAAGTTCCTTGGTCATGTGGTCTAGAAGGATAGAGTTTCTGTGGATCCTTCGAAGGTTGAAGCAGTGATGAGTTGGAGTCGCCCTACTACAGTTACAGAAATCCGTAGCTTCCTTGGACTGGCCGGGTATTACAAGCGCTTCATTGAAGGATTTTCTGGTATTGCTTTGGCTTTGACCAAATTAACCAGGAAAGACACTCAGTTCGTATGGTCGGACGAGTGTCAGAAGGCTTTCAATGAGCTGAAGACGAGATTGACTACAGCTCCGGTGTTGACTATTCCTACTAGTGGTGGTGGATTAGTCATTTACAGTGATGCATGTCATCAGGGTTTGGGGTGTGTGTTGATGCAGAATGGCAGTGTCGTTGCTTATGGTTCTAGACAGTTGAAGGTACATGAGCGGAATTACCCCACTCATGATCTAGAGCTAGCAGCAGTGGTGTTTGCGTTAAAGATTTGGAGGCACTATCTTTATGGTGAGAAATCTGAACTCTTTTCTGATCACAAGAGTTTGAAGTATCTATTCTCCTAGAAGGAATTGAACATGAGGCAGAGAAGATGGATGGAGTTCATTAAGGACTATGATTTCACCTTGGAGTATCATCCCTGAAAGGCGAATGTGGTGGCGGATGCTTTGAGTAGGAAACCTCGGGTAATCATGGCATCGATTATGGTGCGAGAGTGGCGCATGTTAGAAGCTGCATCTGAGTTTGACCTTATGCCCGTAGGAGCAGGACAGGGAATCTTTTTCGGTAGTATCACCTTATAGCCCACCTTGATCTTCAGGATCATTCAGGGTCAGACACTTGATGAGTTTGCTCAGGCGAGGGTTGCTGAGATGACTGTTGACCCCTGATGTGGAGGGTCCTTCTGAGTAGATGATTGGGGCTGATGGAGGGTTGAGATTTCGAGGGAGATTGTATGTACCGAGTGTTGATAACCTCAGAGAGGAGATCATGCGGGAAGCACATAGGTCTCGATATACTATACATCCAGGAGGTACTAAAATGTACATGGATCTACGAAGGCAGTTTTGGTCGTATGGTATGAAGAGGGATGTGGCAGAACATGTGTTGAAGTGTCTTACCTGTCAACAGGTGAAGGCAGAGCATCAGCGACCAACAGGAATGTTGAACCCCTTAACGATTCCTGTTTGGAAATGGGAAGATATCTCTATGGATTTTGTGACTGGATTACCTAGGTCCAGGCAAAGTTATGACTCGATTTGGGTGATTGTTGACCGGTTGACTAAATCAGCACACTTCCTTCCGGTGGCAAAAACGTACTCAGGGGATGCGTTGTGTAAGTTGTACGTGAACGAGATAGTGAGGCTTCATGGAGTGCCTGTGACGATCGTCTCTGATCGTGATGCTCGTTTCACTTCAGAATTCTGGTGTAGGTTCCATAAGGCATTTGGTACGTCTCTTGATATGAGCACTGCATTTCACCCACAAATAGATGGACAGATCGAGAAAGTGAATCAGGTGATGGAGGACATACTCAGAGCTTGTGTTCTGGATTTTAAGGGTAGTTGGGCGGATCATCTGCCATTGGTAGAGTTTGCCTATAACAACAGCTATCACTCTAGTATCGGTATGGCTCCATATGAGGCTCTTTATGGTAGGCCATGTAGAACTCCTATCTGTTGGGCGGAAGCAGGGGATAAAGGGCTCATCGGTCCTGAGATTGTACAGGAGACTACAGAGAAGGTCACTACTATTCGGGACAGAATCCGAACCGCTCAGAGTAGACAGAAGAGTTATGCTGACTTGAAGAGGAGACCTTTGGAGTTTGAGACAGGCGATCATGTGTTCTTGAAAGTCTCACCTATGAAAGGTGTGTTGGGATTTGGCAAGAAGGGGAAACTCGCACCGAGGTATATTGGACACTTTGAGATTCTGGAAATGGTTGGTAACTTGGCATATCGTCTTGCTTTATATGTTAGCATGTCGGGTGTGCACAATGTCTTCCATGTGTCTATGCTCAGGAAGTATGTTCGAGACGAGTCACACGTGATTGATCACGGTGCGATCGAAGTGAACACAGATGTGACATTTGTAGTTGAGCCTGTTCGTATCTTGGATAGGTCTACCAAGAAACTTCGTAGGAAAGATGTTGATCTCGTGAAGGTGTTGTGGAGTCATCATGACGAGGGTGATGCATCATGGGAGTTAGAATCTGACATGAGAGCGAGGTATCCATAACTTTTTGGGGAATTGGGTACTTGAATTTCGGGACGAAATTCCTTTAAGGGGGGTAGATTGTAATACCCGCAATTTTCATTTTACATTCGAGTAATTGTGTTGAACGACTATTATGCGATTTCACGAATATTATTCGATAATAATTCACTTTTAGAATTATCGAAGTTTCGAAACGATTTTTTTTAACGAAAAGCTCGAACTGCTCGTTTTGAGAAATCGACTTTTTCTACGTACAAAATTTGGAGAAACTTCCTTCATGAAAGTTGTAGAGCTCATCGATACGAGTCCGTACACGTGCGGAACACAAAGATCAGATTTTTTCTGAATTAGTTATCGAATTTAGAAAATTTTCCGAAACTTGTATATATAGGAAAAAACCATAGAAATTTTTGGAAACCCTATTTTTTTTTCACCGGCCTCCCTTCCTTTTTTGGAAAGAAGACTGTTCATTCTCTCTCTCACTCTCTCGTCATTCTCTCTCGGCCGAAAGCCAAAACAGAGCACGGATTCACCGTGCTCCCATCTCCTCCTCCGGCCACCACTCGAGCTGCAACCACTTCCAAGAGCTTCGCCTCGACCTTGCGCAGCTGCTAGAGGCAGCCTTGCGCTGCGACACGGCCGGCAGCGGAGGCGGCACGGCCCGAACCGAAAAGGTTCGTTTTCCGTTCGATCTCGATATCTCGAGCTACAGACCACCATTTCACTTGATTCTTGGCTCATTAAACTCGCCTTAACTTCCTCTACAAGCACCAAGAAGGGCCAGAACTGGGTCGAATGTTTTCACGTTCGTTGGAGCTCGACCACGTACGGATCGAAACAACCAACTTTCGATCCAAATATCTCGAGCTATACACGATCGTTTCTTGTGATTCTTGGCCAAGTTTCCAGAAGGGATCCAGGCGTGAGGTTGCAGTTTTCACGTCGGTTTTCAAGCTCGCCGGTTTCTGGAAATTTTCCGACCGCCAACTGTAATCGGTACTTTTCGATCCATTCCCGTCATTTTTTGGTCTTGTGCTAGTTATGAAAGTTGCTCATAATGATGAAACGAAGGGGATAAGCTCGGCCCCAACACCATTGGTGGTGGTCGGCGGTGGCTCTGTCCCTAACTCCGGCGGCCCTTTTCGGCCACCTCCGGAGGTTTAAAATTTGATTTCTTTTCATTTTATGATTCTATGTTTCAATACAATCATTTCGGCGTATTATACGCTTTTTGCGGATATCGTATGAATTAGTTATGAATTTTGTGTTTTCAATCGATTTCGATCGTTAGATTTTTGATATGTGAAATTAGGACCGTCGGATGAACTTGTAAATTTGATATGATGATCATATGACTGTCCCAGAGGCTTTGTGTTCATGGACGAAGATCCGACCGTTGGATCTTCGTATATGTGCGAAACGGTAATTAAGGGAGCGATTCGTGAGAAACCGCTTGTCGGATTTTACTGAAAATTAGAATCCGGCCGTTAAATAGTAGTTCAATTATGTTTTGGAATTATTGGCTAAATTCGAATCACATTTGATTAGGTGATTGACGGATTGTATTTGAGTGGGCTATTTCAGCGTTAATTATATTGTATTGAAGACGCATCGGGAATATCGAGGTGAGTAAAACTCACGTGGTTCATATTACGAACCGAGCGTTTTAAATTTAATTATTTTTGGAATTTGTGTGAAAAATATTTGCGGATTAAATATTTGTTTTAAAGTTTCATGGACTTGAATCACCACGGTCCATAGGTAAGTAAAATGAATTTTAATTATACAAATGAATTTCACGATTTTCTTGTGTGAATTATAGATGGTATTAGTGGTCATTCCTGAGTGGATGATTACGTATATATATATTTACGTGAAAAATATATATTGATGAGTGGATTTGTTGAGTGATGACATGATTGAGATGAATTGATGAATTGATTATATTTCAATTGTATAATTGCATAATAATATGGTGTATCTTGGTTGAGTTGATTTCAGTATGTGATATTATATGTTGTGCTCATTTATGGGTTTAGGGTCGACGTAGTGACCGGTGTGAGGTAATCGGACGCTCTAATCCTGGGTGGATGACGGGATACGATTGGTTGAGTATGTGAAATTATCGGACGTTCTAAATATGTATATAGGTATACATATTGATGAAATACGATAATGATAAATATGTCGGATGCCATAACCTAGGCCAGGTGACGGGCTACGATTCAGTTAGAGCTCTAGTCTGTCATGTACCGTATTTTTATAAATACGATGTGTGAGGTTTTGTGGAGAAAGATGTGAGTTGAGGTTGTCTTGATTTATTGTATTGGTATTTGATTGAGATTGTTAGTACTTCGTGGTTGTGGAAACGGATGAGTGTTGACTTGAGTAGAATTGATTATGATTAAATTAAACAACAGTCTTTCCTTTTACTCATACGAGCTTTCATAAGCTTACCGGGTTTTGTGTTTTTGCAATCCCAGTACACTATTCAAATGGTGGCGCGGATATTCCTGCAGGTCAGGATAATTAGGGAGGTGACCGAGCTGCTTAGGTGTTACAGCAGTTTTTGTTATTCATTTAGTTGTGAGGTGTGTACGCTCATTTAGAGCTTTACAGTTCATTTTGGATTTGAGTTGTAATAATTAACCGAGACTAAATTCGGTTTTGATTTTATTTCGTGTGGTGAGGATGTTAAGAAAAGAAATTTCATGTTGATTATTTTGAGTTTGTAGTAATTTCATGTTTCGGATTTTGAATTTTTATTCTAAAATTCGGGGCGCGACACTTGATTTATTGATTTGGTATTTGATTGAGATTGTTAGTACTTCGTGGTTGTGGAAATAGTTGGGTGTTGACTTGAGTAGAATTGATTATGATCAAAATTAAACAACAGTCTTTTCTTTTACTCATACGAGCTTTCATAAGCTTACCGGGTTTTTTGTTGTTGCAATCCCGGTACACTATTCAAATGGTGTAGCGATATTCCTGCAGGTCAGGATAACCAGGGAGATGACCGAGCTGCTTAGGTGTTACAGCAGTTTTTGTTATTTCATTTAGTTGTGAGGTCTGTATGCTTATATTGTCACGCCCCGAATTTCGTATAAATTCAAATCCGAAACATGAATACAACTAAACAAATCACGTCCTAAATTTTTTTCTCAAAACCAATATCTCATAAACCATAATACAAACCTCGTAGCAAACCATCTCTCGAGTCAATTATTACAATACTAACATAAATAAAATGTTCTGCTCACAAGAATCTACAAAACACACCAAAATAGACCAAGTGTTGGTCTCAACCCTGCTGCCCTACGCAGCTCGCTCACCACCCTGATTATCCTGACCTGCAGGATTATCCGCTACACCATTTGAATAGTGTACCGGGATTGCAACAACACAAAACCCGGTAAGCTTTCTGAAAGCTCGTGTGAGTAAACAAAAATGAACGGTTGATTTATTAAACCACAACTCATTTATCTCAAGTAAACATCTAACAATCTCAACAACCATAATAAACATCAATCCAACACACATGAAACAACATGGAACACATTTCCACAATCACCAAATCACAACTCTCGCCACTTTGGCACCTAATCACAACTATTGCCACTTTGGCACCCAATCACAACTATCGCCACTTTGGCCCCACGTTAGAACTCTAACTGCCTCGTTACCTCTGACACCTTGGCCCAGGGTCAAATAACGGCACCTCCAGGTTACTCAGTAACCCGCGAACTTTGGACCATTTCATGTCCTCAGAATAATATATCCCCGTTATTATTTAACGGTCGAACTTTGGACCTCCCTGTCCTCAGAACACATACACTCCGGTTATCATTAACCAAAGATCCTTGGACCATTCGATCCTCGGAATCCTACTTTTCTCTACCTTCTATTCAACTCACAAAATCAACATGCTTATCACCAACATTTATCAAATATTAACAACATAATAAAATCATACTATCAACAATTATCAACAACATATTATCACAATTCCACACCTCAATGTCACACCATTCAATATATAATCACGTAAATATATATATACGTAACCATCCACATAGGAATGATCACTAATACCAACTATAGTTCACACGATGCAAAATCAAGAAATTTATTTTTAATATACTTTAAAACACATTTCTTAAAACCATTTTCTCACACATAACAAATAAATTGGGCAATTAAGGAAATTCGGTTCGTAAATGAACCAAGTGAGATTTACTCACCTCTAAACTCCCGCTGCGTCTTCTTACAGCCCAAAATACGATTCACAATCGTCCGCTAACAAATCCGTCAAACACCTAATCAAAACGATAATTAACTTAGCGTATAAATTCAAAAACACACTTATATAAAGATCCAACGGTCGGATCTTCACCCGCGACCACACAAGGTCATCGGGACAGTCCTACGATCATTATATCAAAAGTAGAATTCTATCGGACGGTCCAAACTTCATAAATCACAAATTGAGCGATCGAAATCAATCAAAATCGTAAAATTCATAACTAATTCATACGATATCCAAAATTCGCATGCTATATATCAAAATGATCGTATCGACATGTAGAATCTAAAAATGAGCAGAAACTGCTCATGATACCCCCGGAGGTGGCCGGAAAGGGCCGCCGGAGTTTAGGACAGAGCCGCCGCCGACCACCACCAATGGTGTCGGGGCTGAGCTTATCCTCTTCGTTTCATCATTTTGAGCAACTTTCATAACTAACAAGAAGTGAGAAAACGAGTGGAAATGGTCGAAAATACCTAAAAACAGTCCGGTTTGCTGGAAAACCGAAATTTTCCGATAGTTGCTCCGTTCGACGTCAAAAGCTTCACTTCTGGTCTGGGTCTTTTTGTTGCGTGTTCTACTCCTTAATACGAGTTCAACGAGATAAAGAACTCAAGTTTCGTGGCCGGAACTAGGAGAAATCGCCACTGGTTCGTTTTAGGGCTCGGATTGATTTTTGAGTTCCACCGCCGTGTAGCCGCCACGAGAGGGGAAACCGTGATCACCAGTCGACTCACAGGAAGGAGTAGAGTCGATTTGGGCTTCGTTTCACCTCAAACGGTGGCCGGAGCTGTGAGAAAGAGGCCGGCGAAAATTTGCTCTGTTTTGGGCCGACGGAGGAAGAGAGAGAGAGAAGATGAACAGTAACCCGTGGTTTCCTTTTTTGGATAATTATGCTATTTTCGGATATTTCCGGAAATAGTAGCCTATATATACCCGAAATGGAAAGTTTTCCAAATGCGATAACTTTCTCATACGAACTCCGATTCTTGCGTTCCATATATGCACGAACTCGTATCGACGAGCTCTACGACTTTCATGAAGTAAGTTTCCTCAAATTCCTTACGTATAAATAAGTCAATTTTAATAACCCTAAATAACGTTAAATTTCGATACTAAAATCATTCGAAATCAAATTTCTCAAATAACGACATTCGAATCACACTCACAACTCATAATTCATATAATTTGAGAAATATTGAATTACGAAATATTTGATTAAAATTTCGGGTCTTAACATATATAGAGCTTTATAGTTCATTTTGGATTTGAGTTGTAATAATTAACCGAGACTAAATTCGGTTTGATTTTATTTCATGTGGTGAGGTTGTTAAGAAAAGAAATTTTCAGGATGATTATTTGAGTTGTGGTAATTTTCATGTTTCGGATTTTGAATATTTATTCTAAAATTCGGGGCGTGACATCGATGATGCGTATGAGGCGGAGGTAGAAGCACCTTGTGAGGATCAGCATATTCCTCCCGTGGCCATGGTTGAGGATCCTGTTCGGTTGCTAATGCTAGCAAGGGAAATTACCCGCTTGGGAGCAGCCAAGTTTGGAGGAGGGATTGATTATATGGTAGCGGATCGATGGATAGAGGATTTACAGACCTATTTTGATCTGCTTGATTGCAGTGAGACAGACAAGAGGAAGCTAGCAGCGTTCATGCTGAAGGATGAAGCTAGGGTGTGGTGGAACGTCATACAAAGGAGTATCGAGGTGTCTACTTTGACATGGGACGGCTTCGAGAGGCTGTTCAGGGAGAAGTACTTTCCACCAGCTGTGAAGGAAAGGTTGGAATGAGAATTCCTCGCACTTGTACAGGGGAAGATGACCGTGATTGAGTATGATGCGGAGTTCTTCAGACTGTACAAGTATGTGAGGCAGATGGAGGATAAAGACTTGGCCAAGAAGTTTAAGAGAGGGTTGAGTCATTCGATTGAGCGTGATGTGGCCATCTTAGAGCTGAAGACCAAGAGAGAGATCTTGGCTAAGGTGCAGATTATTGAGCAGCAGAACCTGATTCGTAGGGAGAAGGAGTCTGCTGAGAGAGACTTCCAGGGCAAGGGAAAGGCCATAGCAGGAAGCAGTAGGTCCAGAGACTTCAGAGGCGGTTTCTGGAAGAAACAGAGAACCCAGTTCCAACATCAGGCTCCAGCTTGGCAGCAGTAGCTCCTCCTGTTCAAGCAATGCCTATTAGGCAAATAGCACCAGCAACTCCAGTGAAGTGCTTTAACTGTGGCGAGCCGGGCCATATCTCTCGTGCGTGCACGAAATCACGGGGTAGGATATGCTTCAGCTGTGGACAGGCAGGGCATCAGGCCAGAGAGTGTCCCCGGAATCAAGGTAGAGTGCAGGGTAACCAGCAGAGGCAGCTACCGCCTGCACCTGCTAGAGTATTTGCCATCGGTCAGGCAGGCACAGGAGTGGAAGGTACCTTATCTGTTTATCACTATCTTGCTAGGGTACTGTTTGATACGGGAGCCTCACACTCTTTCATATCTAGTTCAGTTGTGGATGTTTTAGGTTTGATTGCTATGCATCTGACTAGATCATCATGTGTTACATCACCTCTCGGTGTGTCTCTTGAGCTTAGCATGTTTTGTGATGATTGCCCTATTGGGATTGGTGGCAGAGAGTTCTCTGCATCCTTGATTGTCATTCCGGATCACACGTATGATGTGATTTTGGGTATGGATTGGTTGAGCCCGAACCATGCTGTGATTGATTGCTTTAGGATGATTGTGTTCTTCCATGTTCCGGGACAACCAGTGTTTCATTACCGTTGTCTGAAGTCTGACAAATACCGTATTTTTTATAAATACGACGTTGGGGTTTTGTGAATAAAGATGTTAGGGTTTGGTGTTGATTTGTTGATTGATTTAGATTGATGGTTCTTTGTGGATGTGGAAATTGTTGAGTGTTGATTTTGAGTAGAGATAATTATGATTAAATTAAACAACAGTCTTCTCTTTGTACTTATACAAGCTTTCATTAGCTTACCAGGTTTTGTATTGTTGCAATCCCGGTACACTATTCAAATGGTCTAGCGGATATTCTTGCATGTCAGGATAACCAGGGTGGTGACTGTGCTACTTAGGTGTTACAGAAGTTATTTTTATTTCATTGAGTTGTGAGGTGTGTATGCTCATTTAGAGCTTTACAGTTCATTTTGTATTTGAGTTGTAATAATTAACCGAGACTAAATTCGGTTTTGAATTTATTTCGTGTGGTAAGATTGTTAAGAAAATAAATTTTCAGGATGACTATTTTAAGTTGTAGTAATTCATGTTTCGGATTTTGAATTTTTATTCTAAAATTCGGAGCGTGACAATTTTCATACAGGAAGTCTAAGAAATATGATTAATAATTATCATGATGCTATGGCAATTTGCAGACAAAATGGTAATCCCGATTTATTTATAACTTTTACTTGCAATGTTAAATGGATAGAAATTCAAAAATATCTACATGATAAACAAAAGAGCAGAGCTGAAGATAGGCCTTATATAATTTCAAGAATTTTTAAAATGAAATTAGAAGATATGATTACTTATATCAAATCTGGAGAGCCTTTGGGGAAAATTGAGGCACATGTTCATACAATAGAGTTTCAAAAAAGAGGACTACCTCATGCTCATATGTTATTTTGGTTAAAAAAGGATTATAAATGTTATATAGCCGTTGATATCGATTCTATCATTTCAGCTGAATTACCAGATAAAAATACAAATCCCAAACTTTTTCAAATTGTTAGTGAATTTATGATTCATGGACCATATGGACAATTTAATTTGAAATCGCCTTGCATGAAAAACGGAAAATGCTCAAAGTTTTTTCTAAAGTCATATAATACAAATACTACGTTTGAATTAAATACGCCTTCTATATATAAACGTCGTGATGATCCTATGAAATTTGCATTGAAAAATGGGTGTTCAGATTGGAAATAATTTTGTTGTGCCTTATAACTCAAATTTATTATTAAGATATAATGCTCACATAAACGTTGAGTTATGTTGTCAGTCTATGATAATTAAATATTTATTTAAATACATTAATAAAGGTCCGAATCGAGCTCAAATTTTATTACGTGAGGATTTAAATGATGAAATTGCAACATATCTTAATTGTAGATATTTAACTCCTCATGAATTTTTTTGGAGATTGTTTGAATATTCTATTCATTCTTGATGTCCTGCTATTCAGCGTTTAGATATTGATATGCCCTTGGAACAAAATATTTTTTTTAATGAATGTCAATCATTTGAATCAATAATTCAACATAAAAGTGTACAAGATACAACGCTTACTAGATGGTTTAAAGCAAATATGATTTCCTCCGAATGATATGAATTGACTTATACAGAGTTTCCAAGTAAATTTGTATGGGATGATCGTAAAAATGTTGTACACCAAGAAAAAAATTTGAAAGTATTGGTCGAATAGTATATGTATATCCTACAACGGGTGAATTATATTATATGAGAATGTTATTAAATATTCAAAAATGTTGTCAAAGTTTTGATTCAATAAAACCAATTAATAGTATTAAATATCCTTTTTATCAAAAAGCTTGCCAAGCTTTAGGTCTATTAGGTGATGATAAAGAATGGATTAAAGCATTACAAAATTCTTTACACGCCGCGACAGCTTTTGAGATCCGTCAACTATTTGTTACAATTATTTTGTTTTGTGATGTTGCAGATCCTCAAACACTATTTGATTTATATTGGGTAAATATGTCAGACGATATTTTACAAAAAGTTAGAATTGAAGTTGGAAATCCAAATTTAATTCTCAATGAATCAGAGCTAAAAAATAGAGTATTATTTGAATTGGAACAAATATTCAATAAATCATCAAGTTCATTGAAAGATCATCAATTACCAATGCCTGATACAGACATGATGTTTGACTTAAATAATAGACTTTTAAGGGAAGAATTAGATTATAACCGTGTTGAACTAAAACTCCAGCATGCGAGTTTAATCGCTCAATTAAATATAGGCCAAAAAATTGTATATGATGAGGTTATTAAAGGTATCGAACAAAAAACATGTAATACTTTTTTTGTACATGGTTATGGAGGAACTGGTAAAACATTTTTATGGCACACAATTATAAATAAATTCAGATCTGAAGGGAAAATTGTTTTAGCTGTTGTTTCATCTGGATAGCATCATTATTATTACCAAACGGTATAACTGCTCATTCTCGATTTAAAATACATTTGGTAATTAATAATCTATCAATATGTCCAATAAAGAAAGGTACTCAACTTGCAAAATTAATTGATAGAGCATAATTAATTATTTGGGATGAAGCTCCAATGTGTAATAAATATTGTTTTGAAGCACTAGACAAATCTCTTCATGACATTTTATCAGACCAAAATAAACCATTTGGTGGTAAACCTATTTTATTGGGCGGAGATTTTAGACAAATTCTATCTGTTGTTACAGGAGGAAGTAAAGAGCAAATTATTGATGCCTCATTAAATAGTTCATATATCTGGTCATCATTTAAAATATTTCACTTGATATAAAATATGAGATTAACAAGAAGAAATTTAATGATGAAAATAGAAAAAACATTTCTAATTTTGCAAATTGGTTATTAGAAATTGGGGAAGGTTGTATAAGTTCAATAAATTATGAAAATGATGAAGATACATCTTCGATTGAAATTCCAAATGATTTACTTATTCATAGTTATACAGATCCAATGAAAGCAATGTTTACTGCTACTTATCCAAATTTTGACATCAATTACAACAATATCAATTATTTTAAAAAAAAGTGCAATCGTCACACCACGAAATACAATGGTTCGGGATATAAATGATTATGTTATAAATTCATTACCAAGTCAAACGACTACTTATTTAAGTCATGATAGCATTTTATTAAATTATGGAGATAATGAAAACATTAACGTTTTATATCCTATAGAATTTTTAAATAAACTTGAGTTTAATGGACTACCTTCACATAAATTGATTTTAAAAATTGGAATGCCAATTATGCTTTTAAGAAATTTAAATCAAATATCTGGTCTATGTAATGGGACAAGATTGATAATAACAAAATTATTTGATCGATTGATTGAAGCCAAAATATTAACAGAAGACAATGTGGGGAAAACCATGATTAAAATTTTTAATAATTAATAACAATGATGTTGCAAATAAATATACTAATAACATAGTTTAAAAAGATGTGTTACAAAATTTGTACATTAACAAATGACTAAGTTTCATTAGTTTTTGTCCAAATTTGAATTAAATAATTGTGAACCAAAATAAAATGAAAACCCTAGACCAAAAGATTGCACACTTTATGTCACAAAAGTTATCCATGTTGATATTACTGTTTCAGAATTATATAATGGTTACTCAGTATAAACAATGCACAACAAAGTCAAAAAGAAAAAAGACCGAAAAAAAAGGGTGATCACTTTGAAATAGTTGTTGACAATTTTGCTTGTCTCGCAGCCTCTCTCTCAGACCAACGATCTGACTTAAAACCTTCATGCCAAATTCATACACAGTTCGGAAAGCACCCAGTACTCCAACCTAATCATAACCTTCCTTTCCAAATCATGGTTTCCAGATTGCTCCACAGATATTACCTTTCCAGATCATCCTTTCACATCCTTCTATAAATATCTAACTTTGTCTTCTTTATAATATTCTAGATCTATCCAGCTTTTGAGATAATTTACACTTCTACCATGTACCATCTTTATATAAAGTATTACAGACTGTGGAGTTTCTTTAGGAAGTGTTGGTAGAGACGAAGACCACGGTTTCGAATCCGCAGTCGACATCAGTGTTGACAAGAAATTGGTTAGCATCAGCAATCGTTATCCTTTATTTCTTTCCTTAAAGCCATCTATTTGAATGCAATTGAAATCCTATTTCGAATAAATACTTTCAATTGGAATAGAGCTGTTTCAATCTACTTAAATATCTAAATTTTTTTCATCATTCTGTTTGTTTTTTGATATGATGTAAAGGAATTAGTTTTTGAGAAATGAGTTTTTGATCGCTTTTATCGACTAAAACAATAGTTACAATTCATCTTTTTCTCCTTTTTCATACGATATATACAATATTTTCAAATCACTTTTTGATTTGGTTTGTTGATGAAAGGGATAGCTGCAAATCACTTTTCTTTCTGTTTTTTTTTCTTTTCTTTTTTCTTGATTTGATATAAAAGATAGTTTGATGTAACATTCATCAACTGAAAAGAATTACTTTACTATGAACACCACGCAATGATATAACACACCGTGATGATTTTCTGTGATGATTTTGTTTGTTTTCTTACATGATCAAAAAAAAAACTTGCAAATCCCTTTTTTGATTTGGTTTATTGAGGAAACGGATACCTTTAAATCACTAAGTAATCAATACAATACCTCAAGAAAGAAAAAAAAAAGACAGATTTCTTTGTTTCCAGAAAACAAGTTTGATTTGGTTTGTTTGTTTTCTTACATGATCAAAAAACAAACTTGCAAATCCGTTTTTTGATTTGGTTTATTACCCACTAAGCAATCATTCTTATACTGATGAATTAATTCATTTGGTGTTAAAATTTGATTCAACTTATTCCGTATCAGATATTAGAATTAAGAACACTAACATTCATAACTTAAAGACTTTGCTCTTCATATATCAAAACTCAAAAAGCTTGTTTCATTAGTAGACTGTGTATCTTTGGTCAAGAAAAGATTGAAAATTTAGTATGTATCTTGGTTCTTTGATTTCATCTTTAAATATCTAATTAACTATGTTTCTTGACTCATTATAGTTTAACTGTTTGTTTGGATTTATTCAAATGCTTACGAAGACTTGATCATAGTGTCTTCCTTTTTATTCATTCTCTATTGTCCATTTGATATTGTTAACTTTGGTCATTGTAAATACAATATATCAGTATACATGCAATTACCATTGATACTAAATAGATATAAGATCAAGCCAAACTTTAGTCTGCTCTACCGTAGCATGTAGTTACCATTCATACTACATAGATATATTTGAATACATGTCAAGCTACAAAGTCTATCTTCCCTATATTCATATGAGGAAATGATGAAATCAACATTGATAAGAGACATAAAGCTTTTTTAGTTCAACTTGAAAATAAGAGGTCGGGTCACAAGAATATGGAGACCAAAAAAGTACGATGGTAAGAGAAATGATGGTCTTCACTGTGTTTTGGTGGATGAAAAGGTAACATTTTTATTAACTCTTTAAAATTAGTTTTGTAATTTGAAAATCTAAATACACATGTTTTAATTCATTCAATGCAGGGTGATCCAATTCATAGAATTATTGAAGAAAATGAGTTACCTCATGTGAAAGAAAGATTTGTGTATGACATCTTTCCATTTCACACAAAAGAACATCCATTAAGATACAAAGTCGTTGATCATGAAGCAGTCGCCTATTTCAATCAAAAGACAAAATTCACCCGACTTGAAAACATCTTTCAACCAATACCTCGACATTCATTCTTGCTCCTCGAGTTTGATGAACTGAAAGCAGCAATGGACAAACAGAAAGTACTTATAGGCAAGTCTATCATGGATAAATAAATCATTTCAATACTTATATGTCATATTGTTTTTCATCTAAACTCACACTCTTTTTTGTGTAATCGAAGATGTATATGGCTGTCTGAAATCAGTTGTACCACAATATCAAACACCTGTGAGGAACCAAGACAAAATGGAGTCCAAATGTGAAATCACACTCGAAAATCTCAAGTATGGTAATCATTCAATATTTTATTTCAACTACCTAATACTGAACACTGTATTCTTCAAACTTGAAATATAGACGAGAAGATCTGAGGATCACTCTGTGGGGAGATGTTGCAAGACGCTTTGATCTGGAAGCAATTCAGAAGCACTCTACACCAGTGTTGGTCGTGTTTACAAGCTTGAGAATTGCTCTGTTCCTACATAAGTAGCATTGAAAATAATAAACATATTTGTGACAAATTTTTATTTATATGATCTTAAAGGGTCAAAGATTACTGCTTGCTAAATGCTCATGTAATACCCGCAATTTTCATTTTAATTTCGAGTTATTGTATCGAATGATTATTATGCGATTTCACAATTTATGTTCGATAATCATTCATTTTTACAATTATCGAAGTTTCGAAAAGTTTATTTTAACGAAAAGCTCGAAATACTCGGTTTGAGAAATCGACTTTTTCTACGTACGAAATTTGGAGAAACTTTCTTCATGAAAGTTGTAGAGCTCGTCGATACGAGTCCGTACACGTGCGGAACACGAAGATCGGATTTTTCCTGAATTAGTTATCGAATTTCGAAGTTTTCCGAAACAAGTATATATAGAAAAATTTTTGGGAACCCTAAATTTTTTCCCTACCGGTTCCTCTTTCTTCTTTTTTTTCTTCCTTCTTCTTCTTCTTCTTGTTTCTGGAAAAACAGGTTTTTCTCTCTCTCTCTCACAGACGCAGCGGCCGAAAGGGGAGAAAATTTTCTCCTTAATTGTTCTCCCTCCACAGACCACCTCTCGACCTCAAACCAAGTCCCAGGCGTTCATCTCGAGCTGCTCTAGCTCCCGGAGGCAGTCTCACACGGCGGCGCAGCTTGTGGCGGCGGCGGCGAAGCCCGAACCGAAAACGTCCATTTTCGGTTCGATCTCGATATCTCGAGCTACACTCCATCATTTCACTTGATTCTTGTCTCATTGAGCTCGCCTCAACTTCCTCTACAAGCACCAAGAAGGACCGGAACTGGGTCGAACGTTTTCACGTTCGTCGGAGCTCTACCCGAACGGATCGAAATACCGAAACTTTCGATCAAGATATCTCGAGCTATACACGATCGTTTCTTGTGATTCCAAGCTTGTTGAGTTCGCAAGGAAGTTCTGAACAAGTTTCCAGAAGGGATCGGGGCCTGAGGTTGCAGTTTTCACGTCGGTTTTCAAGCTCACCGGTTTCTGCATTTTTTCCGGCCGTCGACTGTAAATCGGTAATTTCGACGCCTTCCGTTCATTTTTAGGTCTTGTGCTAGTTATGAAAGTTTCTCAGAATGATGAAACGAAGGGGACAAGCTCGGCCCCGACACCATTGGTGGTGGTCGGTGGCGGCTCTGTCCCTAACTCCGGCGGCCTTTTCCGGCCACCTCCGGAGGTCTAAAATTTGGTTTCTGTCCATTTTATGATTCTATGTTTCGATACGATCATTTCGGTGTATTATACGCATTTTTCGGATATCGTATGAATTAGTTATGAATTTTGTGATTTCGATCGATTTCGGTCGTTAGATTTTTGATCTGTGAAATTATGACCGTTGGATGAACTTGTAAATTTGTTATGATGATCATATGACTGTCCCAGAGGCTTTGTGTGGTCATGGGCGAAGATCCGACCGTTGGATCTTCGTATATGTGAAAAACGGTAATTAGGGGAGCGATTCGTGAGAAACCGCTCGTCGGATTTTAATGTAAATTAGAATCTGACCGTTAATTAGTGGTTAAATTTTGAGTTGAATTTGTTGGCTAAATTCGAATCACATTTGATTAGGTGATTGGCGGATTTTAATTTCGTGGGCTATTCGGCGTTAATTATAAATTATAATTTATAATTATATTGAAGACGCAGCGGGAGTTTCGAGGTGAGTAAAACTCACGTGGTTCATATTACGAACCGAGCATTTTAATTTATTTATTTTTGGTAATTGTGTGAAAAATATTTGCGGATTAAATATTTGTTTTAAAATTTCATGGACTTGAATTACCACGGTCCATAGGTAAGTAAAATGAATTTTAACTATACAAATGAATTTCATAATTTTCTTGTGTGAATTATAGATGGTATTAGTGGTCATTCCTGAGTGGATGATTACGTATATATATATTTACGTGGAAGATATATATTGATGAGTGGATTATTTGATTGATGATATGATTGAGTGGAATTGATGAGTTGATTTTATTACGATTGTGTAATTCCATAATAATATAATGTATCTTGGTTGAGTTGATTTCAGTATGTGATGTTATATGTTGGGTTCATTTATGGGTTTAAGGTTAACATAATGACCGGTGTGGGAAATCGGACGCTCTAATCCTAGTGTGGATGATGGGATACGATTGGTTGAGTATGTGGAATTATTGGACGTTCTAAATATGTATATAGGTATACATATTGATGAAATACAATAATTGATAAATATGTCGGATGCCATAACCTAGGCCAGGTGACGGGCTACGATTCAGTTAGAGCTCTAGTCTGTCAAGTACCGTATTTTTATAAATACGATGATGAGAGTTGTGGGGAAAGTTGTGAGTTGGGTTGTCTTGATATATTGAATTGGTGTTTGATTGAGATTGTTATTATTTGCATATGTGGATATAATTGAGTGTTGCTGTGTGTGGAATAAATGAGATTAAATTAAGCAACAGTTCATTCTTTTACTCATACAAGCTTTCATAAGCTTACCGGGTTTTGTGTTGTTGCAATCCCGGTACACTATTCAATGGTGGAGCGGATATTCCTGCAGGTCAGGGTAACCAGGGAGGTGACCGGGCTGCTTAGGTGTTACAGCAGTCATGTTATTTATTTAGTCGTGATGTGTGTGTATGCTCATCTAGAGCTTTACATTACATTTGGATTTGAGTTGTAATAATTAACCGAGACTAAATTCGGCTTGATTTTATTTTGTGTGGTGAGTATGTTAAGAAAAGAAAAATTTTCAGGATGATTATTTTGTGTTGTAGTATATTCATGTTTCGGATTTTGAATTGTTATTCTAAAATTCGGGGCGTGACAGCTCACCTTTGTAACTGTTTTGTTTTGAAAAATGATAGAGCGAATTAGCCATCAACTACAAGCCACAGTTGTGTCATTATAGGTCCAGATATTCCATAGAGAAGAATACATAAAAGAGTGAGTCTTTTCCTCTCGCAGATTATTTTTATCTTATGTTCATTTTCTTTTTTTATTTCTACTGCAATAATGATATCTTATTTCAAATCATTTATGTTCTGTTAGTATCAAGAAAATTCTTCTTCATCAACTGATATTCCAAAATTAGAATATCATGTTTGTTCCTGATCAGTGAATTAAAACTGACAATTCTGTTTATAACTATATCATAAACAACTGATCTTCATCAATTAATTTTGATAGCAGTTTGTAATATATGTTGATAGCAGTTTTGACAATACTAAAAGACAAATTACATATTGAAAACTGCAGATTCTCAAAACCAGAGGCAGCCTTGCGCCTCGACACGGCCAGCGACGGCGGCGGCACGGCCAGAACCAAAAATGTTCGTTTTCGGTTCGATCTCGATATCTCGAGCTACAGATCACCATTTCACTTGATTTTTGGCTCATTGAGCTCGCCCCAACTTCCTCTACAAGCACCAAGATAGGCCGGAACTGGGTCGAACGTTTTCAAGTTCGTCGGAGCACGACCCCGTGTGGATCGAAAAACCAACTTTCGATCCAAATATCTCGAGCTATACACGATCGTTTCTTGTGATTCTTGGCTTGTTGAGTTCGCAAGGAAGTTCTGAACAAGTTTCCAGAAGGGATCGAGGCGTGAGGTTGCAGTTTTCACGTCGGTTTTCAAGCTCGCCGGTTTCTGGAAAATTTTCGGCCGCCGACTATAATTGGTACTTTTCGATCCCTTCCCGAATTTTAGAATAACAATTCAAAATCCGAAACATGAACATACTACAAACTCAAAATAATCATCCTGAAAAATTCTTTTCATAACATCCTCACCACACGAAATAAAATCAAACTGAATTTAGTCTCGGTTAATTATTACAACTCAAATCCAAAATGAAATGTAAAGCTCTAAATGAGCATACACACCTCACAACTAAATGAAATAACAAAAACTGCTGTAACACCTAAGCATCTCGATCACCTCCCTGGTTATCCTGACCTGCAGGAATATCCGCTACACCATTTGAATAGTGTACCGGGATTGCAACAACACAAAACCCGGTAAGTTTATAAAAGCTCGTATGAGTAAAAGGAAAGAACTGTTGCTTAATTCAATTCATAATTATTCCCACACACAATAACACTAAACAATTTCCACATCCACAAGTACTAATAATCTCAATCAATATTAATTCAATACATCAAGATAAACTCCAACACACATCTTTCTACACAATTCTCAACATCGTATTTATAAAAATACGGTACTTGACAGACTAGCTCTAATTGAATCGTAGCCCGTCACCTGGCCTAGGTTATGGCATCCGACATATTTATCATTATCGTATTTCATCAATATGTATACCTATATACATATTTAGAACGTCCAATAATTTCACATACTCAACCAATCGTATCCCATCATCCACCCAGGATTAGAGCGTCCGATTACCCCACACCGGTCACTACGTCGACCCTAAACCCATAAATGAGCACAACATATAAAATCACATACTGAAATCAACCCAACCAAGATACACCATATTATCATGGAATTACACAATTGAAATATTTTCAAATCATCAATTCATCTCAATCATGTCATCACTCAACAATTCACTCATTAACATATATTTTTCACGTAAATATATATATACGTAATCATTCACTCAGGAATGACCACTAATACCATCTATAGTTCACACAAGAAAATCATGAAATTCATTTGTATAATTAAAAATTAATTTTACTTACCTATGGACCGTGGTTATTCAAGTTCACGACATTTTAAAACAAATATTTAATCCGCAAATATCTTTCACACAATTACCAAAATAATTAAATTTAAAACATTCGGTTCGTAATATGAACCACGTGAGTTTTACTCACCTCGAAATTCCCGCTGCGTCTTCAATATAATTATAATTAACGCCGAAATAGCCCACTCAAATAAAATCCGTCAATCACCTAATCAAATGTGATTCGAATTTAGCCAACAATTTCAACACATAAATTAACTACCATATAACGGCCGGATTCTAATTTACATTAAAATCCGACGAGCGGTTTCTCACGAATCGCTCCCCTAATTACCGTTTTGCACATATACGAAGATCCAACGGTCGGATCTTCGCCCATGACCACACAAAGCTTCTGGGACAGTCATATGTTCATCATAACAAATTTACAAGTTCATCCGACGGTCCTAATTTCACAGATCAAAAATCTAACGATCGAAATCACAAAATTCATAACTAATTCATACGGTATTCGAAAAATACGTATAATACGCCGAAATGATCGTATCGATACACAGAATCATAAAATGGACAGAAACCAAATTTTAGACCTCCAGAGTTTGGGACAGAGCCGCCACCGACCACCGCCAATGGTATCGGGGCCGAGCTTGTCCCCTTCGTTTCATCATTCTGAGCAACTTTCATAACTAGTACAAGACCAAAAAATGACGGGAAGGGATCGAAAAGTACCAATTACAGTCGGCGGCCGGAAAAATTTCAGAAACCGGCGAGCTTGAAAACCGATGTGAAAACTGCAACCTCAGGCCCCGATCCCTTCTGGAAACTTGTTCAGAACTTCCTTGCGAACTCAACAAGTCAAGAATCACAAGAAACGATCGTGTATAGCTCGAGATATCTTGATCGAAAGCTTGGTTGTTTCGATCCGTTCGGGTAGAGCTCTGACGAACGTGAAAACGTTCGACCCAGTGCCGGTCCTTCTTGGTGCTTGTAGAGGAAGTTGAGGCGAGCTCAATGAGCCAAGCTCAATGAGCCAAGAATCCAGTGAAATGGTGGTGTGTAGCTCGAGATATCGAGATCGACCCGAAATGGGTGGTTTTCGGTTCGGGCCGTGCCGCCGCCGCTACAGGCCGCGCTGCCTTGTAAAACTGCCTCTTGAAGCTTCAGGAGGTTGAGTCGATGTAGAGGAACGAGTTTCACTTGGTTTGGTGGTCGAAAACGCAAGGAACTAGTTTTGGTTCGTTTTCGGGTCCGATTGTTTCGGCTGTTTCACCGGCGATGGAGGCCTTGCCGGTGGAAGCGACACCGTCCAGGAGGTAGAGCAGCTCGAGACGAACGCCTGAGACTTGGTTTGAGGTCGAGAAGTGGTCTGTGGAGGGAGAACGATTAAGGTGAACTTTGCTCTCTTTTTCGGTCGTTTTTGGTCGAGGGATGGAGGTAAGGGATGATGAACAGTGGTTTCTGAAAATGTAAGGAGGCCGGACCAAAATAGAAGGCTTCTGAAAAATTAGCTAGGGTTTTTTCCTATTTATACAAGTTTCGGAAAACTTCTTAATTCGATAACTAAATCAGAAAAAATCCGATCTTCGTGTTCCGCACGTGTACGGACTCGTATCGACGAGCTCTACAACTTTCATGCAGGAAGTTTCTCCAAATTTTGTACGTAGAAAAAGTCGATTACTCAAATCGAGCATTTCGAGCTTTTCGTTAAAAATAATCGTTTCGAAACTTCGATAATTGTAAAAATGAATTATTATCGAACATTAATCGTGAAATCTCATAATAATCGTTCAACACAATTACTCGAATTTAAAATGATAATTGCGGGTATTACAGCGTGACATCCCCCCTCCTACTTTGGCCGGAGTTAGCCGGAATTTGAAGAAATGTCGAAAAAATGATCTGACCTTCTTTGCTTCGATTGTTGTCTATGGTGAATAATAGGATGCAAGACATATATGTATAGAAAGTTTGTTTCAAGACGAAGAGATGGGGAAAGCGGCTCGTCGATTGGTGGCCAGAGGAGAAAGAAATCAACCGGCAGAGGGAGGAGCAGCTCGGGCGATTTCAGCTCAAGCTGTGCAGCTTCTCAGCCTTATAGTGCCTCCCACGATTCTTTTTTGACTTCGATGTCTTCTAGGAAGTTTTAAATGACTTCAAGGCGAGCAAAATTGCTTTCGGAATCAAGTCGATTGGTGGCCTGAGGAGGAAGATATGGCTGGACAAACGAGAACCTAGAAATTGCGACGGGAGGGAGAGAAAACTGGGGAGGAAAATAGAAAAAAAGGAAAATTTCAGATTTATGAAAAAAATCCGGAATTTCTTATATTAATAGAAAATTCTCGACTTTCAATCGTCAATAACTTCCGCATATGAACTCTGATTTTTGTGTTCCATATATGTATGGACTCGTATCGACGAGATCTACAACTTTTATGAAGGAAGTTTTCTCAAATTTTGTACGTATAAAAAGTCAATTTTCACGACCCCCTAAATAACATTCGTTTCGAAAATAAAATCTATTCGAAACCAAAGTTCTCGCACAATGACTTACGAAATAGTCTCAATATTCACAATTCAAATATCTAAACAATTATTGAATTTCAAAAATTTACTAATGAAATTTTGGGTCTTTACATTAACAACATGTACACCTATATACAAAATGAGATGATCTACTCTCCCGCTACAATCGTCAGGTTTAATACACATAACAATAACAACTGGTGGTACAAAGGATGTCCTACTTACTACAAGTACCTAAAACATAAAGAAGACACTGATCAGTTCACATGTACTGAGCATGACATTCAAGTCCCTCTTCCATGGTATATATTATAATTCATTTCAATTAAATCAATCTGTAGCTAAATTTCATTTTATAATACAATATCATAAAATCATAATCATAACTAAATTTAATTATCCATTATGATGTTTTTAAAATTTCACATGCTTTAATTATCATTTATGATCTTTTTAAAATTTCACATGTAGTTACAGACTTTACATGACGATTGAAGATTGGGAGAATCAAGCAACAGTTATCCTTCTTCGGAAACAAGCTGAACAAATATTTGGCATCACCTGTCCTGAATTGGTAAACAAAACTGTCTTTCCAAGTGAAGAAACATTCCCAGTGGAGATTACAAATGCAATAGGTCAGAGTTACCTGTTTTGGATGAAAGTAAATATGAATGGTGAACTCATTGTAAGAGGAGTTTATCCACCACCAGAGGATTATGTTCCACCAACAACTGATCTGCTGATCTGCCAATTACTGCAACATCAACTGATCTACCAATTACTGCAACATCAACTGATGTACCTTCAAGCAGAAAAAGAGCAACTCAAACAAGTGCAAGGACATCGTTGAAAAGGATAAAGAGGTAAATAATACATATCATGATTATTTCATCATACTATACCACTTAAAAATTCTATCCACGTTCATAACTTTAATCACTTTAATTATCATCATACCATCCTATTCTTCTCATAGAATCAAAACTGTTATCACTTTCCTTTGAATTGATAACTATAATCATTGATCAATAACTGCAATCACTTTGCTTTCAATTGATAGGGAAGCTGTGAAAACCCAAATTTTTATATAATAAATTTATATAATTCAATAAGTGTTATATTAATTGAATTATGATATTTAGGATTAATTGGAATGTCGTGGTTTGAGAAAGTTGGTTTCGAATAATTTTATTTTCGAAGACGAAAGTCATTTAGGGGGTCGTGAAAATCAACTTTCTATACATTCGTAATTTGGGAAAACTTCCTTCATGAAAGTTGTAGAGCTCGTCGATACGAGTTCGTGCATATGTGAAACGTAATATTCGGAGCTCATATGAATAAGTTATGAATATTTGAAAATCAGAATTTTTCTATAAATATAGGAATTTTTTTGGAAATTTCAAAAAACCAAAAAGAATCAAATTCTCTCTCTCTCTCTCTCTCTCTCTCTCTCTCTCTCTCTCTCTCTTCTCTCTCGGCTGAAGCCCGAAGAATAGAAGAAAGTCAACCAACCCGACTTGGACCCGCGTGACCCGACCCGACTGCACCGACGTCGTCCGACGTCCAATGGCGACGAAACCACCGCGAGATAGTTAAGATCGACGTCGCCTGCCTCCCTGTTGACCTCGTTGCCGTCCCCGCTCGCCGTAAGCAGGAGATCGGAGCAGTCCAGCCCCGAACGCTCGACCCGGTCGGATCTCAGCTGTGTTGGCTTTGCATGGGTCGATCCTCCACATTTTCGTGACGTGCTCTTCCTCCTGATCATCCCCATATGTGGCTTGCATCACGATTTTGGGTGTAGAGTGGTAGATCAAGAGTTGAAGGTTTCGACGTCCCTGATTCAATCTGGAAACTGATCAGAGGGCCGACATTAATATGTTGACTGATGATGAAACAACATCTTCAGAGTCACAAGAAGACGAAAATGAAATGAATACATTAAGTCATGAAGACACAGATACAGAAGAAAAATCTTCTGACACACAAAAGAAAAGAAAGGCTAAAGAGTCTCTTCCTGAGTTTAATAATCAAGAAGCTTTTGAAGAATACTTGAGAAACACTCAAGATGACACCTATGATGATTTTATTAAAACAACAAATTATGCTTCATCTTCTGGTGTCAAAAATGAACCTATGGACCAACCAAGTCCAAGTTATACTAGAAGAGATGATATGAATAAACAAACAGTGGCCCAAAACGGGACATATCTTGACTTAACTCATATACCATTTAAAGATCAAGAAAGAACAATAGAAGATTGGGCACAATCCATGTCCATTCTTATAACCAATTATAAAAACGTGTGGACAAAAGAAAGATTCTTAGATTATATAGCAGCAACATTGCAAGGAGACACTTTGCAGTGGTTAAAACAATGGGAAGGATCCCCAGAAGGAAAATTACAAAAATTAAATTTATTAACCAATTTTAAAGACTTTGACTCAATACTACATGGCTTTACACAAATAATAAAAGAACATTTGTGTGGGGCAACGGATGAAAAAATCATCCATGAAGATGCTGACTATATATTGTCAAAGATAGAACTTTGCGATATATGTCGGTTTGAAGAATATGCTCAAATGTATAAAAAGTACTATTTTAAAGTGAGACCAGAGTCAAGCATATACTGGTTAACACAATTTTTTCATAAACTCCCAAACCCATGGGATGAATTAGCATTAAGAAGTTATCCCGACTTCTTAAACAGAATAAATAAAAATGATAATTTAGGTTTCAGAATTAACTTCGTTCTGAGACTCATCACTGATAGATGTGTGGAAGTTAGAGCCAAAAAGCAGGTAAAAAACCAAATTAGCAACGATGCAAGAGGCAGAAAATGTTGCGATAGTATACTTAGAGAAAATTGGAAAATAGGTTGCAGCCCACAACCAAGATCCTCTAAAAAGAGAAGATACAAATGGAAACCATTTAAAAAGAAAAAATTTTCAAAAAAGAAAAAGTATATTAGAAAGAAAAAACAAAAGGGAAAAAACCCTAAGCATAAAAAATGCCGATGTTATATCTGTAACGAAGAAGGACATTATGCTCCAGAATGTCCTAAAAAAGGAAAGAATACAAAAAAGATGCTCAAGATGGTTGAAGAAAACAACCTAGAAATATTGTTAGGAGAGGAAATCTCTGACGATGAAGACATCCTTTATGAGCTAGAAACTGAAAGTGATAGTTCAGATGCAGAAGAATTCATTTTTATGCTAAAAGAGCATATTGAAGAAAACTCTGAAGAAGAACTTCAGAATATAAAATTAAAAGACGTCATTGGCGAAGAAATAAGTTTTTCTAATGAACAGCTACAAAATTTAGAAAAAGCGAAATACGCTATAAATAAAGACGCTATTTATAAAAATTCAAGATTTCAAATATTTTCTCACAGAATATTTGAGCAATTCAGTGGAAACACCACGGCTCAATGTACTGAAGAAGAAACAATGGAAATCCCATTATTTGATAAAAGGAGAATAGAAAGATGGAGGAAAAAACATCCAGAAATAAGATATGTTCATATTGGTCTAATCCAGATCACTATTACTGCTTTATTTAGGCAAGGTTTGGATACACCAATACTTGCGGTAGTCTTTGATAAAAGACTAAATAATCCACTTCAGTCAATGATTGGAGGTATTCAATCTAATCTGGTCAATGGAATAGTTTGGTTTAACATCAAGCCAAATTATTTTGTATCTATAACAGATAGAAATACTGAAAATTCAATAAAAATAAAAATTCAGCTCAAAAACTTAAGCATGGATCACAACTCCCAGGATTTAGCAATCCAATGGAGGACAGTTCATGAGCTAACAAGGCTCCCTCAAACATCTTTAAAAGAATTAGATAAAAATATTGTCGAATTGTTTGAACCAAGACCATTCGACACAGAAATACAACCAACGTTATTATGTTGGAAAGACTTAGAAATACCAAAACAATGGTTATTTAATAACTTTGTAGGAGACAGTCTTAGTAGTAGCAAACCAGCTACTATAGAGTTTCAGGCCTCCGGAAACAATCTCTACTTTAGAGACAAAAGAACACAAAGTCAAAAGTGGTTAGAACTTCCACGAAAGTCAAGTGTGCAAGAAAATACGTCATTAATCATAAACAATGATGATGACAAGACAAAGGAAAAAGGAAAAAATAAAGAAGAAGAGGAAGAAGAAACTATTGCACTAAAACAAGTGCAAATCCCGATCATGCCGGGAACAAGTTATGAAAAAGAAAAAAATGAAAATAAATAAAAAAATAATAAAATTTTTTGAAATGTATTACATTCCAAACGGGAATGAAGATATCCTCTTTGCCCCTAGCCAAGGGAAAAAGAGATACACCTATGTTTTAGGAGAATTTAAATTTGCAGGCTATAAACCATATAGTCTTTGTTCGTTAATAGATACAGGAGCAACAGTTTGTGCTTGCAGGCCTAATGCTCTACCACCAAAAAAATGGACAATAATGAAACACCCCATTAACGTCTCAGGTATAAAAGGAAAAGATATAAAAATTGAGCATAAAGCTAAAAAACTGACAATCTGGTTAAATGGTGTTAAATACATAATACCAAAGATTATAGCTTTTCCAGAAATGAATGGAGATGTAATATTAGGCAATAATTTTACGTTTGCCTATTATCCAATTCTGCTTGACATAGGGTACATCGCCCTTAATGTCAACAACCTTCATAGTAAAATACACAAAATTCCATTCCTACCACAGCACAAATATAAGCGTCATAAAGGTTTCGCGCCAAGCAAGCGTGGTGACCAAGATAAAGATAAAGAAGAAGAGGAAAACATTGTAAGTTCTACTATTGAAAAAATTGACAAACAACCTACCAAACCTAACATTCCTACCAAACTTGGAGAAACAAAACTTCACGTACTCAGCGAAACACACTGGGTATACAAAATCTTAGAAGAAAACTTTAGTGAGGATCCACTAAAACTTTGGATAAAAAGTCCAAGATACTGTACACTTAAACTTCGCAATCCTGAAGTAATAATACGGGTCAAACCAATGATCTATACCAGACAAGATATAAATGAATTCGACATTCAGATAAAGGAACTAAAAGAAAAGCATCTCATAGAAGAAACCATGAGCCGACATTCTAGCCCTGCATTTATGGTAAGAAACCATGCAGAAATTAAAAGAGGAAAGGCGCTTATGGTAATCAACTATAAGCGTTTAAATGAGCATTTAGAGTTCGATGGATATTTTATCCCTCGAAAAGATGTTTTAATTAATCAAACTAAAGGAGCTAAAATCTTTAGTAAATTTGATTGTAAATCAGGATTTTGGCAATTAAAATTAACAGAGGAGTCAAAACCATTGACTGCTTTTAGTACTCCATGTGGACACTACCACTGGAATGTTATGCCTTTTGGGTTAAACATAGCACCCCAGGTATTTCAAAGATGGATGGACAGTATCTTTAAAGACCTTAAAGATTTCTGTGTTGTTTACATAGATGATATCTTAATTTTCTCTAAAAACAGAGAAGATCATAAAAAACATCTTCAAATTATGTGTAGCAAATTCCAAAAACATGGAATTATATTATCACCTAAGAAAATTGATATAGAACAAGAATCTATAGACTTTCTTGGAATAACTCTAAACCATTAGGGTATAAAACTCCAAGAGCATATAGTCTCTAAAGTAAGAGACTTTCCTGAAGAATTAACTGATAAAAAACAGTTACAAAGTTTATTAGGAGTTTTAAACTATGGAAGAAGTTTTATTAAAGGCTTATCTCAAAAAGAGATTCCCTTAATAGAAAAATTAAAGAAAAACAAAGAATTCTGCTGGACAGAAAAGGACAAAAAAATCCTACAACAAATTAAACAAGATTTAAACAAAATCCCAGAAGTTTATTTCCCAAAATCAGGAGATAAACTAATCCTAGAAACGGATGCTTCAGATAACTGTTGGGGATGTGTATTAAAAGCAATCCCTGCAGATAAGTGGGAAGAAAAGAATCCTCCTATGTCTGAAAATAAAATAAGAGCTAGGAAACAACCTATTTCCAAGAAACTTCAAAAAGAAGAATTAATATGCGGATATAATTCCTGAAAGTTTAAACCAAATGAGATTAAATACATAATCTTTGAAAAGGAGCTCTTAGCAATAAAACTTGCTTTAAAAAGATTTCATATTTATCTAGCTCCAGAAAATTTTATTATCAGAACTGATAATCAAGCAGTTCGTGACTACCTTATCAATAAAAGAAATATTTTAGAAGGAAGAAGATTAAAATGGTATAATCATATTGCCATGTATACTTTTGAGGTAGAACATCTCAAAAGTTCTAATAATTTTCTTGCTGATTATTTGAGCAGGTATGGATAAAGGCAAGGAAATCATAGATCCGTCTAACACAGGATGGATTACCATTGCTAAAAAGGCAACATCTCAAAATGCTTCCAGTTCACAAAGGCCAACCCAGCCTCAACAAAGGCCAAGCCAGCCTTATTTTCAGAACAAAGCTAAACCAGCTTATGTTTGTTATGTTGTCTTTGAAGGATTCCAAACAGGCGTCTTTCATAGTTGGGCAGAATGCTGTGCCGCAATAACCAGATATCGTGGGGCATATTCGAAAGGTTATACAAATGTTGATATTGCTGCGTTGGAGTACCAAAAATATGTTGCAGCAAAATTAAGATGTCAAGTGCAAAAAACACAAGATATCACAACCCAATCATCTCAATCAGAGGTGAAGGATTTTTATAATCCAGGCCTTCATGGAGAAATTTATAATTATGTAAATGGAGTATGGAAAGCCCATATTTCAGGAATCAAAAAGGACTTCAGAGTGCAGCTAACCCAGCTGTCAACTCAAATCTCAAATCTGGTAGCACAACTAGATGCTGAGAAGGTTAAAAATTTTAAATATAAACATGCCATCCTCCAAGCATTGAAACAAATAAATTGGAGTGAGGATTTTACACTAGAGAAAATAACCAGTTTTCTCCAGTTATCAGAATTATTGGATGATATTATTGACCCAACATTTGAACAAATTAAAAGGATCTGTCTTTTTGAAAAAGCAAGAAGTCATCTTCCTGGTCATATATTCTCTGATATTTATCTTAAAATTCATAATCATGAGCAGGTAATACAAGACTTTTTTATGGAGTATTCAGAATCCCTGAATATGAGAGAGTTTGATATTCCAAAGCTCAGTTTCATCATAAACCATGATTACTGGGAACTTACAGCCATCGAATGGGGAATAGTTAATCAGATTATTTTCCAGAGCTTAAAAATTGATGAAATAAAAAATTTTCCTCAATTCATTAAAACAATGGTGTATCATGTAGCAAAAAGCTACAGACTCTCCAAATATTTGACTTTCAATATTGTAAGTACAATCGGATGGAGAGAAAGAGAAGAGTTCTTCCAACCATACCAAATATGGTTGTTGACTGAAACAGAGGATCATCAAGTTAACCAAGCTATGGTCCCCAGCGAGGAAGTTAATAGGGTAATCAGTACCCTAAATTTAGAGCACTATGCAACCAAGTGTGGAGCTCAGCTGAAGCAAGTTGCTGAAGAGGTCAGACAGAGTAATCTACTTAAACTGACCGATGGAAGAAGAATTTTTGCTACTCATATGGCAAGCAGCTATCAGCCTACTCCTGAACAACAGAAGGAGGCAGAAGACCTTTTGGCTACCATAGCTACAGATGTCACACAACTTGACATCCCAATGATGAAGGCACACGAGATTGAAGATTTAGCATACATACAGTGCCCAGAAGAAGCCAATTCCAGCTCAAACCAGAGTTTGGGATTATATGACGTGGGTTACCACAATCTGGAGAACGCTATGGAAGCATAATGGACCCACATTGCATTACCGACAGAACCGACAAGATAAAAAGTCTACAGTCGTTTCGAAGGCGGTAGAAGTTTGTAGATATTGTACACATGTCACTTTAACCTAACCATGGTTAGTGACTTGATAACTTATAACCCTAGTTAGGTTATTTTTGTAACTATAGTTAGCTAACTCAAGTTACTTTTTGTTAACCATAGTTACTTATCAATTGTATATATAGGAGTTGAGAATGTTAGTTGAAACACATGGTTCATTCCACAACAAAACTTCTCCCTTTGTATTCCTTTCATTGTAAACACTTCCGTTTTATAAATAAAAGTTTCCTTTTTGTAAGTGGTATCAGAGCTTTCAAGCCTATTCTATTCAAAGTCTAGTCGGTCCTGAGGCTTGAAAGCTACTCACCGACTAGACTTTGAATAGAATAGGCTTGAAAGCTCTGATACCACTTACAAAAATGAAACTTTTATTTATAAAACGGAAGTGTTTACAATGAAAGGAATACAAAGGGAGAAGTTTTGTTGTGGAATGAACCATGTGTTTCAACTAACATTCTCAACTCCTATATATACAATTGATAAGTAACTATGGTTAACAAAAAGTAACTTGAGTTAGCTAACTATAGTTACAAAAATAACCTAACTAGGGTTATAAGTTATCAAGTCACTAACCATGGTTAGGTTAAAGTGACATGTGTACAATATCTACAAACTTCTACCGCCTTCGAAACGACTGTAGACTTTTTATCTTGTCGGTTCTGTCGGTAATGCAGTGTGGGTCCATTATGCTTCCATAGCGTTCTCCAGATTGTGGTAACCCACGTCATCTAATCCCAAACTCTGGTTTGAGCTGGAATTGGCTTCTTTTGGGCACTGTATGTATGCTAAATCTTCAATCTCGTGTGCCTTCATCATTGGGATGTCAAGTTGTGTGACATCTGTAGCTATGGTAGCCAAAAGGTCTTCTGCCTCCTTCTGTTGTTCAGGAGTAGGCTGATAGCTGCTTGCCATATGAGTAGCAAAAATTCTTCTTCCATCGGTCAGTTTAAGTAGATTACTCTGTCTGACCTCTTCAGCAACTTGCTTCAGCTGAGCTCCACACTTGGTTGCATAGTGCTCTAAATTTAGGGTGCTGATTACCCTATTAACTTCCTCGCTGGGGACCATAGCTTGGTTAACTTGATGATCCTCTGTTTCAGTCAACAACCATATTTGGTATGGTTGGAAGAACTCTTCTCTTTCTCTCCATCCGATTGTACTTACAATATTGAAAGTCAAATATTTGGAGAGTCTGTAGCTTTTTGCTACATGATACACCATTGTTTTAATGAATTGAGGAAAATTTTTTATTTCATCAATTTTTAAGCTCTGGAAAATAATCTGATTAACTATTCCCCATTCGATGGCTGCAAGTTCCCAGTAATCATGGTTTATGATGAAACTGAGCTTTGGAATATCAAACTCTCTCATATTCAGGGATTCTGAATACTCCATAAACAAGTCTTGTATTACCTGCTCATGATTATGAATTTTAAGATAAATATCAGAGAATATATGACCAGGAAGATGACTTCTTGCTTTTTCAAAAAGACAGATCCTTTTAATTTGTTCAAATGTTGGGTCAATAATATCATCCAATAATTCTGATAACTGGAGAAAACTGGTTATTTTCTCTAGCGTAAAATCCTCACTCCAATTTATTTGTTTCAATGCTTGGAGGATGGCATGTTTATATTTAAAATTTTTAACCTTCTCAGCATCTAGTTGTGCTACCAGATTTGAGATTTGAGTTGACAGCTGGGTTAGCTGCACTCTGAAGTCCTTTTTGATTCCTGAAATATGGGCTTTCCATACTCCATTTACATAATTATAAATTTCTCCAGGAAGGCCTGGATTATAAAAATCCTTCACCTCTGATTGAGATGATTGGGTTGTGATATCTTGTGTTTTTTACACTTGACATCTTAATTTTGCTGCAACATATTTTTGGTACTCCAACGCAGCAATATCAACATTTGTATAACCTTTCCAATATGCCCCACGATATCTGGTTATTGCGGCACAGCATTCTGCCCAACTATGAAAGACTCCTGTTTGGAATCCTTCAAAGACAACATAGCAAACATAAGCTGGTTTAGCTTTGTTCTGAAAATAAGGCTGGCTTGGCCTTTGTTGAGGCTGGGTTGGCCTTTGTGAACTGGAAGCATTTTGAGATGTTGCCTTTTTAGCAATGGTAATCCATCCTGTGTTAGACGGATCTATGATTTCCTTGCCTTTATCCATACCTGCTCAAATAATCAGCAAGAAAATTATTAGAACTTTTGAGATGTTCTACCTCAAAAGTATACATGGCAATATGATTATACCATTTTAATCTTCTTCCTTCTAAAATATTCCTTTTATTGATAAGGAAGTCACGAACTGCTTGATTATCAGTTCTGATAATAAAATTTTCAGGAGCTAGATAAATATGAAATCTTTTTAAAGCAAGTTTTATTGCTAAGAGCTCCTTTTCAAAGATTATGTATTTAATCTCATTTGGTTTAAACTTTCCGGAATTATATCCGCATATTAATTCTTCTTTTTGAAGTTTCTTGGAAATAGGTTGTTTCCTAGCTCTTATTTTATTTTCAGACATAGGAGGATTCTTTTCTTCCCACTTATCTGCAGGGATTGCTTTTAATACACATCCCCAACAGTTATCTGAAGCATCCGTTTCTAGGATTAGTTTATCTCCTGATTTTGGGAAATAAACTTCTGGGATTTTGTTTAAATCCTGTTTAATTTGTTGTACGATTTTTTTGTCCTTTTCTGTCCAGCAGAATTCTTTGTTTTTCTTTAATTTTTCTATTAAGGGAATCTCTTTTTGAGATAAGCCTTTAATAAAACTTCTTCCATAGTTTAAAACTCCTAATAAACTTTGTAACTGGTTTTTATCAGTTAATTCTTCAGGAAAGTCTCTTACTTTAGAGACTATATGCTCTTGGAGTTTTATACCCGAATGGTTTAGAGTTATTCCAAGAAAGTCTATAGATTCTTGTTCTATATCAATTTTCTTAGGTGATAGTATAATTCCATGTTTTTGGAATTTGCTACACATAATTTGAAGATGTTTTTTATGATCTTCTCTGTTTTTAGAGAAAATTAAGATATCATCTATGTAAAAAACACAAAAATCTTTAATGTCTTTAAAGATACTGTCCATCCATCTTTGAAATACCTGGGGTGCTATGTTTAACCCAAAAGGCATAACATTCCAGTGGTAGTGTCCACATGGAGTACTAAAAGCAGTCAATGGTTTTGACTCCTCTGTTAATTTTAATTGCCAAAATCCTGATTTACAATCAAATTTACTAAAGATTTTAGCTCCTTTAGTTTGATTAATTAAAACATCTTTTCGAGGGATAAAATATCCATCGAACTCTAAATGCTCATTTAAACGCTTATAGTTGATTACCATAAGCGCCTTTCCTCTTTTAATTTCTGCATGGTTTCTTACCATAAATGCAGGGCTAGAATGTCGGCTCATGGTTTCTTCTATGAGATGCTTTTCTGTTAGTTCCTTTATCTGAATGTCGAATTCATTTATATCTTGTCTGGTATAGATCATTGGTTTGACCCGTATTATTACTTCAGGATTGCGAAGTTTAAGTGTACAGTATCTTGGACTTTTTATCCAAAGTTTTAGTGGATCCTCACTAAAGTTTTCTTCTAAGATTTTGTATACCCAGTGTGTTTCGCTGAGTACGTGAAGTTTTGTTTCTCCAAGTTTGGTAGGAAGGTTAGGTTTGGTAGGTTGTTTGTCAATTTTTTCAATAGTAGAACTTACAATGTTTTCCTCTTCTTCTTTATCTTTATCTTGGTCACCACGCTTGCTTGGCGCGAAACCTTTATGACACTTATATTTGTGCTGTGGTAGGAATGGAATTTTGTGTATTTTACTATGAAGGTTGTTGACATTAAGGGCGATGTACCCTATGTCAAGCAGAATTGGATAATAGGCAAACGTAAAATTATTGCCTAATATTACATCTCCATTCATTTCTGGAAAAGCTATAATCTTTGGTATTATGTATTTAACACCATTTAACCAGATTGTTAGTTTTTTAGCTTTATGCTCAATTTTTATATCTTTTCCTTTTATACCTGAGACGTTAATGGGGTGTTTCATTACTGTCCATTTTTTTGGTGGTAGAGCATTAGGCCTGCAAGCACAGACTGTTGCTCCTGTATCTATTAACGAACAAAGACTATATGGTTTATAGCCTGTAAATTTAAATTCTCCTAAAACATAGGTGTATCTCTTTTTCCCTTGGCTAGGGGCAAAGAGGATATCTTCATTCCCGTTTGGAATGTAATACATTTCAAAAAATTTTATTATTTCTTTATTTATTTTCATTTTTTTCTTTTTCATAACTTGTTCCCGGCATGATCGGGATTTGCACTTGTTTTAGTGCAATAGTTTCTTCTTCCTCTTCTTCTTTATTTTTTCCTTTTTCCTTTGTCTTGTCATCATCATTGTTTATGATTAATGACGTATTTTCTTGCACACTTGACTTTCGTGGAAGTTCTAACCACTTTTGACTTTGTGTTCTTTTGTCTCTAAAGTAGAGATTGTTTCCGGAGGCCTGAAACTCTATAGTAGCTGGTTTGCTACTACTAAGACTGTCTCCTACAAAGTTATTAAATAACCATTGTTTTGGTATTTCTAAGTCTTTCCAACATAATAACGTTGGTTGTATTTCTGTGTCGAATGGTCTTGGTTCAAACAATTCGACAATATTTTTATCTAATTATTTTAAAGATGTTTGAGGGAGCCTTGTTAGCTCATGAACTGTCCTCCATTGGATTGCTAAATCCTGGGAGTTGTGATCCATGCTTAAGTTTTTGAGCTGAATTTTTATTTTTATTGAATTTTCAATATTTCTATCTGTTATAGATACAAAATAATTTGGCTTGATGTTAAACCAAACTACTCCATTGACCAGATTAGATTGAATACCTCCAATCATTGACTGAAGTGGATTATTTAGCCTTTTATCAAAGACTACCGCAAGTATTGGTGTATCCAAACCTTGCCTAAATAAAGCAGTAATAGTGATCTGGATTAGACCAATATGAACATATCTTATTTCTGGATGTTTTTTCCTCCATCTTTCTATTCTCCTTTTATCAAATAATGGGATTTCCATTGTTCCTTCTTCAATACATTGAGCCGTGGTGTTTCCACTGAATTGCTCAAATATTCTGTGAGAAAATATTTGAAATCTTGAATTTTTATAAATAGCGTCTTTATTTATAGCGTATTTCGCTTTTTCTAAATTTTGTAGCTGTTCATTAGAAAAACTTATTTCTTCGCCAATGACGTCTTTTAATTTTATATTCTGAAGTTCTTCTTCAGAGTTTTCTTCAATATGCTCTTTTAGCATAAAAATGAATTCTTCTGCATCTGAACTATCACTTTCAGTTTCTAGCTCATAAAGGATGTCTTCATCGTCAGAGATTTCCTCTCCTAACAATATTTCTAGGTTGTTTTCTTCAACCATCTTGACCATCTTTTTTGTATTCTTTCCTTTTTTAGGACATTCTGGAGCATAATGTCCTTCTTCGTTACAGATATAACATCGGCATTTTTTATGCTTAGGGTTTTTTCCCTTTTGTTTTTTCTTTCTAATATACTTTTTCTTTTTTGAAAATTTTTTCTTTTTAAATGGTTTCCATTTGTATCTTCTCTTTTTAGAGGATCTTGGTTGTGGGCTGCAACCTATTTTCAATTTTCTCTAAGTATACTATCGCAACATTTTCTGCCTCTTGCATCGTTGCTAATTTGGTTTTTTACCTGCTTTTTGGCTCTAACTTCCACACATCTATCAGTGATGAGTCTCAGAACGAAGTTAATTCTGAAACCTAAATTATCATTTTTATTTATTCTGGTTAAGAAGTCGGGATAACTTCTTAATGCTAATTCATCTCATGGGTTTGGAAGTTTATGAAAAAATTGTGTTAACCAGTATATGCTTGACTCTGGTCTCACTTTAAAATAGTACTTTTTATACATTTGAGCATATTCTTCAAACCGACATATATTGCAAAGTTCTATCTTTGACAATATATAGTCAGCATCTTCATGGATGATTTTTTCATCCGTTGCCCCACACAAATGTTCTTTTATTATTTGTATAAAGCCATGTAGTATTGAGTCAAAGTCTTTAAAATTGGTTAATAAATTTAATTTTTGTAATTTTCCTTCTGGGGATCCTTCCCATTGTTTTAACCACTGCAAAGTGTCTCCTTGCAATGTTGCTGCTATATAATCTAAGAATCTTTCTTTTGTCCACACGTTTTTATAATTGGTTATAAGAATGGACATGGATTGTGCCCAATCTTCTATTGTTCTTTCTTGATCTTTAAATGGTATATGAGTTAAGTCAAGATATGTCCCGTTTTGGGCCACTGTTTGTTTATTCATATCATCTCTTCTAGTATAACTTGGACTTGGTTGGTCCATAGGTTCATTTTTGACACCAGAAGATGAAGCATAATTTGTTGTTTTAATAAAATCATCATAGGTGTCATCTTGAGTGTTTCTCAAGTATTCTTCAAAAGCTTCTTGATTATTAAACTCCGGAAGAGACTCTTTAGCTTTTCTTTTCTTTTGTGTGTCAGAAGATTTTTCTTCTGTATCTGTGTCTTCATGACTTAATGTATTCATTTCATTTCATCTTCTTGTGACTCTGAAGATGTTGTTTCATCATCAGTCAAAATATTAATGGCAAAAATTTTTGTAACAGAGCCTTTAGAATGTTTATATGATTGAACAAAATTATGATCATACTTTACATATTCCAAAAAATTATAATAAAGATATTTCTGTTCTTAGTAGTACTGTAAATTCTATTTGTGATATGTTACATATGTTTTCAAAAAATCAAAAAACACATAATGAAAAAGTTGATCAACAACTTTCTAATCTAAGTAATACAACAAGCAAAATTGAACAAAAAATTCAATCTCTTGCTCAAATTGTGGACATAGATCTCAAAACAGAGACTAAAGAACAGATACAAGAATTAACTAAAACAGTTAATACTCTTATCTTACAAAAAGATGAGATGAGTTACCCTGGAGATAACCAAATCCCCAGATTATTTTATGGAACAGAAGACATAATGGTTCTTCAAAACAAAGAACCAAAGCAAGATGAATATAATAATATAGTAGAAATTTTGGACTATTGGAAAACGATATATAAAGATCCACAATCAACAATTGAGGAAAGAAATCATATTTTAAACCAAATAAGAACAACTTGTTTGGAATACGAAGACTTGCTTTCTTATTTCAACTTTGACATTAATATGTTGACTGATGATGAAACAACATCTTCAGAGTCACAACAAGACGAAAATGATATATATATATATATATATATTTATGTGGAATATATATATTGATTGGTAGACTGTTGAGTGATGATACGTTTGAGTTGGGTTGATGATTTGGATTATATTTCAAATGCTTAATTTCAGAATAATATTGTGTATTTTGGATGAGTGATTTCATTATATGATAATACATGGTTGAGCTCGTTTATGGATTTAGGGTCAACGTAGGGACCGGTATGGGGGAATCGGACGCTCTAATCTTAGGTGGATGATGGGATACGGTTGGTTGAGTATGTTCAATTATCGGACGTTCTAAATATGTATATAGGTATACATATTGATGAAATACGATAAAGATAAATATGTCGGATGTCATAACCTAGGCCAGGTGATGGGCTACGATTCAGTTAAAGCTCTAGTCTGTTAAATACCGTATTTTTATAAATACGATGTTGGGGTTTTGAGAAGAAAGATGTGAGTTAGGGTTTTGTGTTGATTTGTTGATTGATTGAGATTGTTGGCACTTCGTGGATGTGAGAATTGTGGAGTGTTGATTTGGGTGAAAAATAATTACGATTTAATTAGACAACAGTTCTTTGTTTCTACTCATACGAGCTTTCATAAGTTTACCGAGTTTTGTATTATTGCAATCCCTGTACACTATTCAAATGGTGTAGCGGATATTCATGCAGGTCAGGATAACCAGGGAGGTGACCGAGCTGCTTAGGTGTTACAGCATTTATTTTTATTTCATTTGAGTTGTGAGGTTTGTATGCTCATTTAGAGCTTTACAATTTATTTTGTGAGTGAGTTGTAATAATTAACCGAGACTGAATTCGGTTTTTAAATTTAATTTGTGTGATGAGGATGTTAAGAAAAGAAATTTTCAAGATGGTTATTTTAAGTTGTAGTAATTCATGTTTCGGATTATGAATTTTTATTCTAAAATTCATGGCGTGACAGTTTGGTATCAGAGCGTAAGGTACATATTTGGTGATATGTCAACATTTTCCGAGTGATGGCTCATCTGCAGCGGATTCCCATCGTGTGCTCTTCGGTATTGACAATGTCATTAGGTATGTAAGAGCGTTAGGTTGACTAGGAACGTTAGCATGTCATAAGAACTTTAGGCGTTGTCTTGTATGCTTAGTTACTTGGTTAATATGGACTTGCATTTGACTTATGCTATGTTTAAGTGTTATGCGTGTATTATTCAAGTATACCCTGCTTATTAGGTGATGGAGATTGAGGGGAACGAAGCTAAAGGTCGAGGTAGAGGCAGACCTCGTGGTAGGGGTAGAGGCCAAGGTAGGGGTAGAGGCCCCTCCGGTCGAGGATGCATATGAGGTAGAGGTAGAGGGACCTTGTGAGGATCAGCATATTCCACCCGTGGTCATGGTTGATGATCCTGCTCGCTTGCTGGTGCTAGCAAGGGAAATTACCCTCTTGGGAGTAACCATGTTTGGATGAGGTACTGATCATAAGGTTGCAGATAGATGGATTGAGGATTTGCAGACCTACTTTGATATGCTTGATTGCAGTGAGGTCAATAAGAGGAAGTTAGCCACTTTCATGCTGAAGGACGAGGCTAGGGTGTGGTGGAATGTCACACAGAGGAGTATTGAGGTGTCTACTTTGACATGGGATGGCTTCGAGAGGCTGTTCAGGGAGAAGTACTTTCCACCAGCGGTGAAGGAAAGGTTGGAACGAGAATTCATTGCACTTGTACAGGGGAAGATGACCGTGATCGAGTACGATGCGGAGTTCTCCAGGCTGTACAAGTATGTGAAGCAGATGGATGATGAAGACATGGCCAAGAAGTTTCAGAGAGGGTTGAGCCCTTCGATTGAGCGTGATGTGGGCATCTTAGAGCTGAAGACCAAGAGAGAGATCTTGGCTAAGGCACAGATCATTGAGCAGTAGAACCTGATTCGCAGAGAGAAGGAGTCTACTGAGAGAGACTCCCAGGGTAAGGGAAAGGTCATAGCAGGAAGCAGTAGGTCCAGAGACTTCAGGGGCGGTTTCTAGAAGAAATAGAGAACTCAGTTCCAGCATCAGGCCCCAGCTAGGGTAGCAGTAGCTCCTCCCATTCAGGCTATGCCCATTAGGCAGATAGCACCAGTAGCTCCGGTGAAGTGCTTTAACTGTGGACAGACGGGGCATCAAGCCAGTGAGTGTCCCCGAAATCAAGGTAAAGTGCAGGGTAACCAACAGAGTATACAATATGTAACAAACCCTTTGTAATTTGGGACGTACTGATGACAATAATTGGATGCCATGAGATAGTCTGCACCTGCATTTAGATTATGGTTTAAATGTTTTTACTAAATCACAACTAAGTAGTACGCAAGATGTGAAGAATCGAAAATTTCATTTAAATAAATATATGTAATTCAATATTTGTTCATATTATTGAATTATAAATTTTGGGTTTGCTTCGTATGTCGTTATGTGAGGAGAGGGGTTTCGAACGAATTTTATTTTCGAAACGAACGTTATTTAGGGGCTCTTGACTTTTTTACGTTCGAAATTTGGAAAAACTTCCTTCATAAAAGTTGTAGAGCACGTCGATACGAACTCGTGCATATGTGGAACACAATATTCGGAGTTCGTATAAATAAGTTATGAATATTTGAAAATTGAAAATTTTCTATAAATATCCAGAAAAATCTGATTTTTTCATTAAGGAGGAAAAAATTTCTTTATTGCGTTTTGGTCCCCCAGCCCTCCGTTCTCTCTCTCTCTCTCGCGCGAAACTCTTCCCCCCGTTTGCAGACCCGTCGACCCGACCCGACGCTAGCGCTCGCCGCTCCTCGCCCAGCTGCTCCCTACCCTCGCCTCGCCGTACCGCCGCCCTAGAAGCTGGATCGAAGTGACCCCAGACGAAAAGGCTGACCGGATCAGATCCCCCCAATGTCAGTGTTGCATGGGCCGATCCTCCACCTCTTCGTGATCACCTCGTCCTCCTGATCATCCTCATATCCTCCTTGCATGACAATTTTGAGTGTGGAGCAAAAGATCAAGAGTTGAAGGTTTCGACGTCCCTGATTCGATCTGGAAACTGATCGTGCTACAGAGATTAATTCAACTTCAAAGCTCGATCTAGGACGATCTATACCTTGTCTCGAAAAAATACAGGTATTAAAGTTGTTCATAATTTCATTTAGAAGAAGTTGTAGTTGACAACTTTTACATTTGAGTGGTTGATCGGCGTTAACCGCCGCGTTGACCGCCGTCTGACCGCCGCTTGTGGCGGCGCGTCACACCATATTTTGAGTTTATATTATCTGGATGATGATCTATGCATCTATACAAGCGTTTTGATATATCACAAGGTTATTCTAGAAAAATTTGATAAATAGTGGAATTACGATTTTACATTTTATCTTCGGTTTACGATCTACGGAGATCAAACAATCGGTTTTACTTCAAATTTTAATATGTTGATCGTATGACTGTCCCGATGACTTTGTAAGGTCACGAGCGAAGATCCGACCATTGGATCTTCGTATAATTATAAAACAGTGATTCGGGAGGAGATTCATGAAGATCCGTCCGTCAGATTTTTGTATAATTTTGATAGGATGTTTCCAAGCGCCATCCATGAGGATTTAACTGTTAGATCATCGTTTAAATCGATCGGACCGTTGGATCATCTTTATTTTAGAATCCGACCGTTGGATCATCATTTAAGTCTATTTCTTGTTTCATTGCTACGTAAAGACCGTACTTGATTAGATACTTGACGGTTTGAGTTGACGAGCATTTGGATTATTATGATTTGATTGATAGAAGACGCAGCTGGACAAGAGGTGAGTAAATCGCACATAGTTCATTTAAGAACCGAATTTAGTAAATTATATTGATTGATAATAATAGGCATTACTGTGAGAATGTCTATGTATATTATGTGATGATATATATATTGTTGATGAATTGTGTTGAGAAAACAATATGCATGATTGTGTTGCTATTATTGTTTACATTTCGTGATTTATATATTGAGAAAGGAGTTGAGTTTTATTGTTTGAGAAACAATAAATTGTTTTGATCTGTGGAGATCAATAGGTCACGAGTGTGACCATGGCATACTATCAGTGAACCACGCTCTTGTACCGGGCTGGTGATTACTAATAGCATTATAATCGTGAACCAAGCTCTCGCGCCTGGCTGGTGGTTGCGATCAGTTAGAGCTCTAGTCTGTCTGCCAAATGTGAGTGGTCTTATGAGGGTAACGTTGAGGTTACTTGTGACTCATAAGTATGAGTTTTAGAAGAGAGTCTTGAGAATATTCATTATCTTATATGCTAGGAAATTTGGAGTTACCTTGTGTGTTTATACTTATTACATAAATTGTGCATTCTTTAAATTTACTCATACGGGCTTTCAAAAACTTACCGGGTTTTGTGTTGTTGTAATCCCGGTACACTATTCAAATGGTGTAGCGGATAATCCTGCAGGTCAGGAGAATCAGAGTGGTGGTCGAGCTGCTTAGTGTAGTAGTATTTGATTTATCATATTTGCTTTTGTGAGGTTTGTAATGCTCATTGAGCTTTACAATTTAAGTTTATAAGAGTGTGATGTAATAAGTAATTTGAAGATTTGGTTTTTGTCTTATTGAGTGGGTGAGGTGTGGTTGTTTATGGAAAAAATTCTGGACTTTTATTTGTTATTCAAAATTCAGGGCGTGACAGTTCCATTCTCTAACTCAGGGGAAGTTGAGTGTGAGAGATTATGAAGCAGAGTTCAACCAATTGTATCAGTATGTGAGACAGCTAGATCCTGAGAGTCTGGCCATGAAGTTTCAGTTGGGGCTGAACCCTTCAATTCGACGTGACATAGCCATTTTGGAACTGACAGAACTAGGACTCGTGGTGGCTAAGGCATTGACCATTGAGCAGGAAAACCAGATTCTCTTAGAGGAGTAGACAGTTTGAGAGAGATCTTCAAGGGAAGGGAAAGGCAGTTGCTGAGAGCAACCAGACAGTGAGAAACAGAGGTAACTTCTGGAAGAGGGCAAAGACTAACCAGCAGACATCAGCTAGGGCCATGGTTATGTGTGGATTATCGACAGCTGAACAAGGTGACCATCAAGAACATGTACCCTTTACCTAGGATTGATGACTTGTTCGATCAGCTTAAGGGGAGATCTGGATATCACCAATTAAGGGTGAAGGATGATGATATTCCGAAGACGGCGTTCAGAACCAGGTATAGACATTTTGAGTTCCTTATCATGCCTTTTGGTCTCACGAATGCACCTGCAGCATTCATGGACTTGATGAACTGGACGCTCAGTCCTTACTTGGATCAGTTTGTTGTGTTGTTCGTTGACGACATCTTGATTTATTCAAGGTCGTCTGATGAGCATGAGAAGCATTGCTAATCGTTCTACAGACACTGAGAGAGAAGGAGTTGTTTGCCAAGTTTGAGAAGTGTGATTTTTGGCAGAAGGAAGTCAAGTTCCTTGGTCATGTAGTTTCGAAAGATAGAGTTTCTGTGGATCCATCAAAGGTTGAAGTGGTGATGAGTTGGAGTCGCCCCATTACTGTTACAGAGATCCGTAGCTTCCTCGGATTGGAAGGGAATTACATTTCATTGAGGGATTTTCTAGTATTACGTCAGCTTTGACCAAGTTAACAAGGAAAGACACTTAGTTTGTATGGATGGATGAGTGTGAAAAGGCCTTCAATGAGTTGAAGACTAGGTTGACTACAGCCCCAGTGTTGACTATTCCTACTAGTGGTGGTGGGTTAGTTACCTACAATGATGCATCTCATCAGGGTTTGGGGTGTGTGTTGATGCAGAATGGTAGCGTTGATGTAGAAATGGTAGCGTTGCTGCTTGTGATTCTAGACAGTTGAAGGTGCACGAGCGGAATTACCCCACTCATGATCTAGAACTAGCTGTAGTGGTGTTTGCCTTGAAGATTTGGAGACACTATCTTTATAGTGAGAAATTTGAACTCTTTTCTGATCATAAGAGTTTGAAGTATCTATTTTCCCAGAAGGAATTGAACATAAGGCAGAGAAAATGGATGGAGCTCATCAAGGACTATGATTTCACCTTGGAGTATCATCCCAAAAGGCAAATGTAGTGGCAGATGCTTTGACTAGGAAACCTCGAGTAAGCATGGCATCAATTATGGTGCGAGAGTGGCTCATGTTAGAAGCTGCATCAGAGTTTGACCTTATGCCCACAGGAGCAGGACATGGAATCTTTCTCGGTAGTATCCATTTACAACCAACCTTGATTTCCAGGAACATTCAGGGTCATACACTTGATGAGTTTGCTTAGGTGAGGATTGCTGAGATGACTGCTGATCCGGATGTGGAGGGCCCTTCCGAGTGGATGATTGGGGCAGATGGAGGGTTGAGATTTCAAGGGAGACTATATGTTCTGAGTATTGATAACCTCAAGGAGGAAGTCATGCGGGAAGCACATAGGTCTCGATACACTATACATCCAAGGGGTACTAAAATGTATATGGATCTACGAAGGCAGTTTTGGTGGTACAGAATGAAAAGGGATGTGGCAGAACATGTATCGAAGTGTCTTACATGTCAGCAAGTGAAGCCAGAGCATCAGAGACCCGCAAGAATGTTGAAACCCTTATCGATTCCTATTTGGAAATAGGAAGATATCTCCATGGATTTTGTGACTGGATTGCCTAGGTCCATGTAAGGTTATGACTCGATTTGGGTGATTGTTGACCGGTTGACTAAGTCAGCACACTTTCTTCCCATGGCAAAAATGTACTCAGGGGATGCGTTATGTAATTTCTATGTGAATGAAATAGTGAGGCTCATGGTGTGCCTGTGACGATTGTCTCTGATCGTGATGCTCGTTTCACTTCAGAATTCTGGCGTAGGTTCCATAAGACATTTGGCACATCTCTTGCAATGAGTACTGTAATTCATCCACAAACATATGGGCAGACTGAGAGACTGAATCAGGTGATGGAGGATATGCTTAGAGCTTGTGTTTTGGACTTTAAGGGAAGTTAGGCAGATCATCTGTCATTGGTAGAGTTTGCCTACAACAACAGCTATCACTCCAGCATCGCCATGGCCCCATATGAGGCTTTTTAGGTAAGCCATGTAGGACTCCTATCTGTTGGGCAGAAGTAGGAAATAAGGGACTCTTGGGTCCTGCACTTGTTCAGGAGACTACTGAGAAGGTCACTACGATTTTGGATAGAATCCGAACCGCTCAGAGTAGACAGAAGAGTTATGCCGACTTGAAGAGGAGACCTTTAGAGTTTGAGACGGGCGATCATGTGTTCTTGATGGTCTCACCTATGAAAGGTGTGGTGAGATTTGGCAATAAAGGAAAACTCGCACCGAGGTATGTTGGACCTTTTGAGATTCTATAAATGGTTGGAAACTTGGCATATCGACTTGCTTTACCTATTAGCATGTTAGGTGTGCACAATGTCTTCAATGTGTCTATGTTCATGAAGTATGTCCGAGATGAGTCTCACGTGATTGATCATAGTACGATCGAAGTAAACACTGATGTGACATTCGTAGTTGAACCTGTTTGTATCTTGGATAGGTCTACGAAGAAGCTCCGTAAGAGGGAAGTTGATCTTGTGAAGGTGTTGTGGAGTCATCATGATGAGGGTGATGCATCATGAGAATTGGAGTCCGACATGAGGAAGAGGTATCCTCAGCTTTTAGTGGACGAGCATGCTTGAATTTCGGGACGAAATTCTTTTAAGAAGAGTAGACTGTGAAGACCCAAAATTTCATATAATAAATTTATGTAATTCAATAATTGTTATATTAATTGAATTATCATATTTGGGATTAATTAGAATGTCGTGGTTTGAGAAAGTTGGTTTCGAATTATTTTATTTTCGAAAACGAACGTTATTTAGGAGATCATGAAAATCGACTTTTATACATTCAAAATTTGGAAAACTTCCTTCACGAAAGTTGTAGAGCTCGTCGATATGAGTTCGTGCATATGTGGAACGTAATATTCGGAGCTCGTATGAATAAGTTATGAATTTTAGAAAATTGGAATTTTTCTATAAATAGTGTTGAAATTCAGACTTTTCATCAAGGACAAAAAAAGTCAAAATTTGCACTTCAGCCCCCCTAGTTCTCTCTCTGTCGTGCGAAGCCCTTACCCTTGCTTGCCGACCCGCCGACCCGACCCGATGCTAGCGGCGCCGTCACGCCACCGTCGGCCACGACCCGGCCCTTCCAGGCTTCGCCGTCCCTCGACCCGCTGCTCCCCGCCCTCAGTTTCGCCAACTGTTGCCCCTAGCCTTGGATCGGAGCAACCCCAGACGAGGAAGGCCGACCCGATCGGACCTTCCCCTTGCAGGCGGTGCACTGGCCAACCGACCCCATTTTCGTGACGTGCTCTTCCTCCTGATCATCCCCATATGTGGTTTGCATCACAATTTTGAGTGTAGAGTGGTAGATCAAGAGTTGAAGGTTTCGACGTTCCTGATTCAATCTGGAAACTGATCAGAGGGCCGAGATTAATCCAATTTCAAAGCCCGATTTAGGACGATCTAGACCTTATCTCGAAAAAAGTCAGGTATTAAAGTTGTTCACAATTTCATTTTGAAGAAGTTTGTAATTGACGACTTTCGCATCTGAGGTGGTTGACCGGCGTTAACCGCCGCGTGTGGCAGCACTTCGGACCATCGGTTTTACTTCAAATTTTGAAATGATGTTCATATGACTATCCCGATGACTTTGTGTGGTCACGGGTGAAGATCCGACCGTTGGATCTTCGTATAATTGTAAAACAATGATTTGGGAGGCGATTAGTGAAGATCCGTCCATCTGATTTTCGTATAATTTTGATAGGGTTTTCCAAGGGCGATCCTTGAGGATCTAACCGTTGAATCATCGTTTAAATTCGATCTGACCGTTGGATCGTCTTTATTTTAGAATCCGACCGTTGAATCGTCTTTATTTTAAAATCCGACCGTTGGATCATCATTTAGGTTTATTTAGTGCTAAGTAAAGACCGTGCTTGATTAGGTACTTGACGGCTTGAGTTGACGAACATTTGGATTATTGTGATTTGTATTTAATTGAAGACGCAGCGGGAGATTCGAGGTGAGTAAAACTCACGTGGTTCATATTACGAACCGAGTACTTTAAATTATTTATTTTTATTATTGTGTGAAAAATATTTGTGGATTAAATAATTGTTTTTAAAATCACATGGATTTGATCACTACGGTCCATAGGTAAGTAAAAGTGAATTTTAATTATACAAATGAATTTCACTATTTTCTTGTGTGAACTATAGATGGTCTTAGTGGTCATTCCTGAGTGGATGATTACGTGTATATATATATATATATATATTTACGTGGAATATATATTGATTGGTGGACTGTTGAGTGATGATACGATTGAGTTGGATTGATGATTTGGATTATATTTCAAATGTTTAATTTCATAATAATATTGTGTATCTTGAATGAGTGATTTCATTATGTGATAATGCATGGTTGTGCTCGTTTATGGATTTAGATTTAGAGTCAAAGTAGTGACCGGTGTGGAGGAATCGGACGCTCTAATCCTAGGTGGACGATGGGATACGATTGGTTGAGTATGTTCAATTATCGGATATTCTAAATATGTATGTAGGTATACATATTGATGAAATACGATAAAGATAAATATGTCGGATGCTATAACCTAGGCCAGGTGACGGGCTACGATTTAGTTAGAGCTCTAGTCTGTCAAATACTGTATTTTTATAAATACGATATTAGGGTTTTGTGTTGATTTGTTGCTTGATTGAGATTGTTGGTACTTCGTGGATGTGGAAATTGTGGAGTGTTGACTTGGGTGAAAAATAATTACGATTTAATTAGACAACAGTTCTTTCTTTTCACTCATACGAGCTTTCATAAGCTTACAGGGTTTTGTGTTCTTGCAATGCCGGAAAACTATTCAAATGGTGTAGCGGATATTCCTGCAGGTCAGGATAACCAGGGAGGTGACCGAGCTGCTTAGGTGTTACAACATTTATTTTTATTTCATTTGAGTTGTGAGGTTTGTATGCTCATTTAGAGCTTTACAATTTATTTTGTGAGTGAGTTGTAATAATTAACCGAGACTGAATTCGGTTTTTGAATTTTATTTGTGTGGTGAGGTTGTTAAGGAAAAGAAATTTTCAGGATGATTATTTTATGTTGTAGTAATTTATGTTTCGAATTTTGAATTTTTATTCTAAAATTCGGGTCATGACACACAATGTCTTCCATGTGTCTATGCTCAGGAAGTATGTCTAAGATGAGTCCCACGTGATTGATCATGGTACAATCGAAGTAAACACATATGTGACCTTCGTAGTTGAACTTATTCGTTTCTTGGATAGGTCTACAAAGAAGCTTCGTAGGAAGGAGGTTGATCTTGTGAAAGTGTTGTGGAGTCATCATGATGAGGATGATGCGTCATGGGAATTGGAGTCTAACATGAGAAAGAGCTATCCTCAGCTTTTTGTTGACGAGCGTGCTTGAATTTCGGGACGAAATTCCTTTAAGGAGGGAAGACTGTGAAGACCCGAAATTTTCATTTAAATAAATATATGTAATTCAATATTTATTTAATAATATGAATTATGAATTTTGGGTTTGCTTCGTATGTCGTTATGTGAAGAGAGAGGTTTCAAACGAATTTTATTTTCGAAACGAACGTTATTTAGGGGGTCGTGAAAATTAACTTTTTTTACGTACGAAATTTGGAAAAACATCCTTCATGAAAGTTGTAGAGCTCGTCGATACTAACTCGTGCATATGTGGAATGCAATATTCGGAGTTCGTATGAATAAGTTATGAATATTTGAAAATTAAAAACTTTCTATAAATATCGAGAAAAATATGATTTTTTCATTAAGGGCGAAAAAATTTCTTTTTTGCGTTTTGGTCCCCCAGCCCTCTGTTCTCTCTCTCTCTCTCTCTCTCTCTCTCTCTCTCTCTCTCTCTCTCTCTCTCTCTCTCTCTCTCTCTCTCTCTCTCTCTCTCTCTCGCGAAACTCTTCCCCCCGTTTGCAGACCCATCGACCCTACCCGGCCCTCCCTATGGTCGCTGCTCCCCGCCCAGCTGCTCCCTGCCCTTGCCTCGCGTGCCGCCACCCCAGAAGTTGGATCGAAGCGACCCCACACGAAGAGGCCAACCCGATCGGATCCCCCCCCCCCCGTGCCGGCACTGCACGGACCGATCCTCCACATCTTCGTGATCACCTCGTCCTCCTGATCATCCTCATATCCTCCTTGCATGACGATTTTGAGTGTGGAGCAAAAGATCAAGAGTTGAAGATTTTGACGTCCCTGATTCGATCTGACCACCGCTTGTGACAGCGCGTCAGACCATATTTTGAGTTTATATTATCTGGACGATAATCTATGCATCCATATGAGCATTTTGATATATCACAAGGTTATTTTAGATAAATTTGATGAATAGTGGATTTACGTTTTGACGTTACTATTTACGGTTTTTACATTTTATCTTCGGTTTACGATCTACGGAGATCAGACCATCGGTTTTACTTCAAATTTTAATATGTTGATCGTATGACTGTCCCGATAACTTTCTGAGGTCATGGGCGAAGATCCGACCGTTGGATCTTTGTATAATTGTAAAACAGTGATTCGGGAGGCGATTCGTGAAGATCCGTCCGTCGGATTTTTGTATAATTTTGATAGAATGTTTCCAAGGGCCATCCGTGAGGATCTCACCGTTGGATGATCGTTTAAATTCGATCTGACCGTTGGATCGTCTTTATTTTAGAATCCGACCGTTGGATCATCATTTAAATTTATTTCGTGTTTCGTTGCTAAGTAAAGACCGTACTTGATTAGGTACTTGACGGTTTGAGTTGACGAGTATTTGGATTATTGTGATTTGATTGATAGAAGACGCAGCTGGACTAGAGGTGAGTAAATCGCACAGTTCATTTAAGAACCGAATTTAGTAAATTATATTGATTGATAATAATATGCATTATTGTGAGAATGTCTATGTATATTATGTGATGATATATATATTGTTGATGAATTGTGTTGCGAAAATAATATGCATGATTGTGTTGCTATTATAATTTATTGTTTACTTTTCGTGATTTATATGTTGAGAAAGGAGTTGAGTTTTATTGTTTGAGAAACAATAAATTGTTTTGATTTGTGGAGATCAATAGGTCACGAGTGTGACCATGGCATACTATCAGTGAACCACGCTCTTGTACAGGGCTGGTGGTTACTAATAGCATTATAATCGTGAACTACGCTCTCGCGCCGGGCTGGTGATTGCGATCAGTTAGAGCTCTAATATGTCTGCCAAATGTGAGTGGTTTTATGAGGGTAATGTTGAAGTTACTTGTGACTCATAAGTATGAGTTTTAGAAGAGAGTCTTGAGAATATTCATTATTTTATATGTTAGGAAATTTGAAGTTACCTTGTGTGTTTATACTTATTACATAAATTGTACAGTCTATAAATTTACTCATACGGGCTTTCAAAAGCTTACCGGGTTTTGTGTTGTTGCAATCCCGGTACACTATTCAAACGGTGTAGCGGATAATCATGCAGGTCAGGAGAATCAGGGTGGTGGTCGAGCTGCTTAGTGTAGCAGTATTTGATTTATCGTATTTGTTTTTGTGAGGTTTGTTATGCTCATTGAGTTTTACAATTTAAGTTTGTGAGAGTGTGATGTAATAAGTAATTTGAAGGTTTGGTTTTCGTCTTATTAAGTGGGTGAGGTGTGGTTGTTTATGAAAAAAATTCTGGACTTTTATTTGTTTAAGTGGTTTAATTCATGTTTCGGATTTGAATTTGTTATTCAAAATTCGGGGCATGACACAAGAAACACATATATAAGGAAAGAATAGGCACTATAATTTACAAATCAAAGCTTAGCTTAACTAAAATGGCAGCAATGGTTTGAATATTTCAATGTTTTTCAATTAATGTCTCAATTGTCAAAGAACATGCTCTAAGAGTTTATTATTTTTTGTTTGCTGGGTTTTTAGTCGTTGTTAGTCTTGAATTGTTATGGGTTTTTAGTATCTAAGGCTTTTGTTTGTATTTGAGTTCGGAAGTTCGATGATTGATTGGAACCATCAAAAAGATTAACCTCAATGAATTTATAAAAGTAGTTTCTGTGAGCGAAAAGAACAGCCCCTTTCAGCAAAGTAGAAGTAATGAATAGAACTATGGCCTATCTCCCACTACTTTACTTTCAATCTTTCTCTGGTTGCACTTCACATTATTATATTGTTCATCTTGAATCTAATTTTCAACTTAAATTTTGGGTTTTTACCATACATAGTAATCAGTAGAAACCTGCCAAAATTCCGATTAAAATTGTAACTTGATCATGAAGCAGAGTTGGGATGAGCAACAAGAGGTGCGTCTACCTCCATCTATGGAGTTATTGCCCCAGTAAATCTGTGAAGATAAAAGGCAACCTTGGCCAGATGCTGACGCCATAACGCACCTCACAACTCAGAGCAAGGACTCGGCAAAGGAGACCCTGAAGAAATCTCGACCAACAAAAGCATCAAAATCACCCTCTGCTTCTCCATCGCCGTCAGAAACTTTACTTCAGCCCTCTAGGTAATACAGAATCATTTTAATTCTAAACATTGAACCTTTTTTATGCCAACTATGTGTTTGTTTGCTGTGTGATTGAAACTCTATTGCTCATGTTAAAACTTTTGTTGCAAATAAGGTATTCACCGGTCTAGAGCAATCTTGAAACCACAATAATGGACAATCACCTTATTATTCCTCTGGTTCCCCACTCGCAGTTATGCTAAATGTAACACAACAAAAGCATAACAATGAGTATGAGGACAGCAAAAACAGGTTAGAAAGCTGAACCAACTAAAAAAACCAATTTCTACATCGTACAACAAACACATAATCAATATCAAGACATATTTTCTGAAGTTTAAATTGACATATTTCATACTCTACAATTTGTACTTTTATTTTCATGTTTCTCAAATCTTGCGGTTTCTCTTACTTATCTCTATTAGCATACCCAACTTTTGAACAAAATCAACTATAGGTTGATGGAAACAAAGAAGCCGAACTACATTGCCAACGATGGTTCTAATAATGCTTTTGCCGGTTGAGATTTTCTTCAGGGTCTACATTGCCGATTCCTCGCTCTGAGTCGCGAGCTGCCTTATTGCGTCAACATCCGACCAAGGTTGCTTTTTGTCCACACAGATTTGCCGCAGCAACCATTCCACAAACGAAAGTACACACACCCCTCAGAAAAGCCAGTAGTAACCCAGGTAAGTCTGTCTTACTTTTAATTTTTATGAATATTGCATGATTAGTTGATTGAATATATATGCAACAATTTTACATCAGCTTCACCAATTGTTTTGCCTCATATGGAACAAAGAACAATACAGGAACGACATTTGATTTACTACATGATATTCAATGCAACTCATGAAATTTGATCACTTCATTCTCATTTTTATGTTGATAAGCAAAATGACCAAATATGCATGAGCTCTCATGTTTTTTTGGCCAAAATCTTACATAATAACAACATACAATTGTAAGAGCGTAACAACGATGTAATATTACAATTCTAACATACTCAATATGATTATTTGATCAGATTGAACCTCATTGTTGTAGATTCTGCAATAGTATGCGAAGCTTATCAAGAAAAAAAAAAGGTTGATACACATTGCTATATTACTTATACTACTATTTGATATTCATTTAAGTTAATATGTATTTGATTGTAGAACTTTGTATATCTGCAATCTATTACTTATCTGCAATAAACTTCTGCACCAAGCCTCAACCTCACTTTCAGCAGTCTTCTTCTCACACTCCAACACCTTGAAACTTTTTCTGATTTCATTTCATCAAACTCAAATTACATCATAAGCATTATCATAAACTTTCAATTGTATGGAAAAATTTACATTATGAAATAGTAAGTACTTATTTCTTTGTTAGTTTGCAAGTTTCTGCTGTTATTTGCTCTACAGTGCAAGAATTTTACTTTTCTAAGATCTTTGTTCTTTGTGCTGCTGATAAACAACACTGCCAACTAAACTTTGCTTGAACTTCCTTCCAAACTTTTTGAATTGCTCCTTTAATTTCTACTTCTGCCAAACACTTCAATCAAATCTATATACATAAACAACCTGTATATATGTACTCATTTATTCCACAACATTTTTTCCTCATCTGTATTTCCACCTTTCTTTACTCTTCTATAATTTCTTTTCACAGCTTCTAACACATAACAATCTCTTAATCAACATTCCTTTCACTTGCAAACAATCAACTATCAGTTCCCGCAGCAAAAGATATATTGCTAAGAAATGGGGGTTTGGATTATAATGGGTGGGAGGGATCCCAAGAAAATCTACGGCTAAGAAAAGAAAATGAGGGAATAGAGAGCTGGTGAGGTAAGGTGACAAGTGCAGGCCATGGTGAGTTAAGATTAAAAAGTCAATCTTGCAACAGTGATTACCCGGTTGTTCTTCCTTCCAACACGGTGACTAAACTTGCAATTCCCCGGAGCATTTCAAAACAAAAACCCAGTAGTAGACAAAAAAAGGAAGATACATAAGCAATCCAAAACAAACCCAGACCCAGATCCCTCTTCTTCTTCTTCTTTCTAAATTACCTGCTATCAACTGATGTCCTCTCTTCTAAGTTAGAAGCTTCTTCTCCAACGATATTAACAGTCTCTCTCCGTCTCTGCAATCAAACATACACCTCTTCTCTTGTTGAAAGGACCTTCCCAAAGTCGATCCAAATCTTGGCATCCACCTCTTCCCAACCGAACCAACACCAATTCCTCCTCTTTTCCTTTCACAATCTCTCTCTATCTCTGCACATCTTGTCAAACAAATCTAGATCGATCACTCCTCTTTTCCTTTCACAGTATCTCTCTGTCTTGCATTGAAACAAATAGAATCTCTCAGAAGTGGCAACCGGCAATTGAAGAAACAATGAAAGGGCAAAGACATCTTTTCTAGGTGAACAGTGATGAACAGTTGAAAATAGTAAACCGAGTTTTAGTATGGGTAGAATAGAATCTCTCATCTTGCCACAAAAAAAAAAAAAAAACACAAAAAGAATAGAATCTCTCACGAGTGGGCCGAGTGGCAACCGTCAATTGAAGAAACAATGAAAGGGCAAAGATGTTTTTCTTAGGTGAACAATGATGAACAGTCAAAAATAGTAAACAGAGCTTTCGTATTTGCAGAATAGCCACCGACCAAAAAAAATAAGGGAACCAGCAGACCAAAAAGAGAAAAGAAAAAAGGGTAGCAGATGAGGCGGAGCGCAGTTAAAACCCGACCTCTCTCGTACGGGTCAACCCGGATTTTGATTTATAGAGTATTACACTTCTAGTGGAAGTCTGGAACAAAAGCAAGCTCCAGTTTTGCGGAACGAACGCAAAACCCAGAAGAAGAAAGGAGCCGCACCAACCAAACAAACACGAAGACAGAATTGCTGAGTTCCATTCGAGGTTAAGGTATGTGATTCTGGGGACTCAACTCTTTTGTTTTGAATGGAGAACTATGTCGTCGAATTGGATTTGATTCATTTCCTATGTTTATCACTTACCTCAACTTTGAGATTTCTGTTGCTTCACTTGTGTCTCTGTCCTTGTTCACCATGTGTTCATAGGTCTGTCAAGCTTGGTGTACGGACTTTTAATTTTTACTGGAAAAGTAATTCTCAAAGTTCAATTGAAAAAGGTTTACTATTGATTCTGTGGGATTCAGTTTCTGTTTTGAGGAAGACCCAAGTTGAGTAATTGATTAGGATGAATGTTTTTGAAGACACATTTTGATTGTTTTCACAATTTTTGAAATCCCAAGTTTTGAACTTGTCAAATAACTAGCTCTCCATTTCCCATATGTCTTCTTTTTTGTATATTTATCATAGGTTGCTCTGCTTTTGCATGTTTCTGTCAAGTGGTTTTGGTTGTAACTTTTAGCTTCTTGTTTATGTTTATGTATCTCTTCCAGGCACAACCTCGAATCGTCCAGCTCAGAAGGTCATACTCGGTAGACCCCCCACCCCCAAGTATTTAAATAGAGACAAACTAGCCCACAAAAGAGATAGGTTGCTATAGAAAGGTGTAGATAGTCAGATTAACTGATGGTCTAAATAAACAAACAAGAACATCAAACCACAGTCTTGCTTGTTCCAATTAGGGATGGGTGACAGTTATGTCATTCACACCCCAAGTATTTCCAACAAACAGAGCCCCAAGAAAACAAAGAAGAAAAAGCGCGGGGGAAGTAAGAAGAAAATGACCACTGAGCAGACTATGGCTTTCAAGTCTGTGAGTGAATGGGTTTATTTGGATCAAGCTTCTTCACCGGCTTCCACTGCAGCTTCTGGTGTTGTGGATGATTTTGGGGTTCAGAAGACTCTCGGAAGAGGTGGAGATAAGGTAGTGTTTGAATTGCATTCACATTCAAAATGCAGTGATGGCTTTCTTTCGCCTTCCAAGTTGGTGGAAAGGGCTCATGGAAACGGGGTGAGTGCTGCTTGCATTTATTCTTTTCGTCCAACAGTTTTAATTATATTGGTCTTTCAGCTGGACGCCTAAAACTAGATCCGTTTCTTTTTATGTTTCGCTTTTGGGCTTAATATTCTATATCAGATTGATTGAGAAGATTAGATAGGTATTGGTTTCTGTCTATGTATCTGGCTTATGTATTGAGAACTATATATCACCTAATATAAATGATATATATTGTAAATTTTTCATATATGTGGTAGTTTTTTAGGACAGATAGGTAACCCAAATTAACTATATGGTAATTCTTTATAAGTAGTGACTTATAAGATATATATATATATATATATATATATATATATATACTCACCTAGTATAAAAGACACATATAATGTTCACCTCATATCATAATTCCTTCTCATATGTTGTATCTTTATTCTGAGTTATGCTTCAGAGCGAATTTTCCGTCGTTTATTTAGTATCACCACTACTGTCATCAATTGAGGTATGGTATATATGGATGGTGGGACCAATTACCAATCCCATGCTGGAAAATACTTGATTGTTCATAGATGTCAGCAGAGCATGTATATGAAAGATGATGCAAACTACATACTGTAAAAGTAAACCATAGCGTCTCTTTCTTTTTTTTTTCTTCTTTTTTTTTTAATTCAGATCGCTCCAGATGTTAGGAAACCACTGTCTTTGATGGATTCCAACCTTGTATTTGCTGACAATTGTTTTCACTGCTTACGTGCACTGTATGGCAGAAGGCGTTAGCCAAAAAATATATTTATAATTAGCTTTCTGGAGCACCCAGAAAGGATCATGTCAGCTGACTGTTTGAGCCATAATTTGCCAGTGGTTGGTCTGGATTGTGATCTTTCAAAATTAGATAGTACAGTCATGCAATCGGTAATGTGCACCATAGTTTCTTAGAGACTGCCCTTGTCAAACAGGGGGAACAAGGATGTCTTAATCTCTTTGTCTACAACTTTAAATACCTAGTTCTTTGTATTGTCAAAATGAGGCAAACTGATATACCTTCATTGGAATTGGATGTAGTATCAAAAAGACATACTCAAGCTTTCTTCTCTGCATTAATCTTGTGGTGTAATTGATTTTCACAATGCATCAAATTTATACATGTTCCGAACACTCAAAAGTTCTTTGCATAGCAAAATTGTGATTCCTAATTTTGAATAATTGAGTATCAGAAGTTCTTTAGCTAGCAAAATTGTTATTAATAATACTCGAGAACAACTGAGTACATACTGAAACGTAGTGAGGTTTAATTAGTATATTTGCTTATAACAGGTGAAAGTTCTTGCTCTGACAGATCATGACACAATGTCTGGCATCCCTGAGGCCCTAGAAGCAGCTCGGAGATTTGGCATGAAGATAATTCCTGGGGTTGAAATCAGTACAATTTTCCAACCAAGGTAAATAATCAAAAGTTATGCCTTGTGCATGATATCAAATTCTGCAAACCATTACATTGGTTACTCGTGATTTACCATCCGCCGTGCAAGTTTCTTTTCCTTGTTTCAATTTTATCAGTTTATGATATACGATTACAGAATGCCGTACCTTATTCTCATAAAAATTGTTTTTTTTCCAAGAACATGCAAGAGAATGTCAAATAAATCAGTTTTAGCGGGTTAATTCTATATGTCGAGTTCTTCAATAACTATGGATTTTGGGACTATGGTTTCAGAGGAGAGTCTGAACCGGAGGAACCAGTGCACATCCTTGCATATTACAGCAGCTGCGGGCCAACAAGTTTTGAAGAGCTTGAAAAGTTCTTGTCTAATATAAGGGATGGTCGTTATCTTCGTGCAAAGAATATGGTCTCCAAATTGAACAAGCTTAAGTTTCCTCTTACGTGGGAGCATGTTGCAAGGGTTGCAGGCAAGGGAGTCGCTCCTGGGAGATTGCATGTGGCCCGAGCCATGGTTGAAGCCGGTTATGTGGAAAATCTGAAACAAGCTTTTGCCCGATATCTTTTCGATGGTGGACCGGCATATGCTACGTAATATTCTAAGCTTATTGTCACACACACACACACACACACACACACACGCACACACACACTTGCTGTTACCTTTGTTGTATATGTATGATTAAGAAACCTCTGTAATAAAAGATTCAAATTTCATTGGGTTCAGGGGAAGTGAACCGCCGACAGAGGATGCAATAAAAATGATATGTGATACGGGAGGTGTGGCTGTGCTAGCTCATCCATGGGCATTGAAAAATACAGTTGCCATCATCAGAAGTTTGAAAGAAGCTGGTCTTCATGGGATGGAAGTTTACAGAAGTGATGGAAAACTGACTGGTATGTAATCTTAAAATCTACTTTTTATCTTAGACTGCCGAATAAATGGTAATATTCTGAAATTATTTGATAGGGTGAGGATACTACGATCCTACAAGTTTCTCATCTAACCTACGTTCTCAACTTCTCGTCACATTCTCCATAGTTTATCTATATTGAAATTTGAATTTTTTTTGTTTTTAATCCATATGTAGTGAGGTGTATAAGTTGCTGTAAGATGAGAGTGAGAATGAACGTTGGGTATAGATACAAGTATGTTGTAGGCTGTAATAAATTAAATGAGTTGTAATTTTTTAAAAGAAAAAATTATCCCTATATGTAAATTTTATATTATGGTAAAGCAGTGTTTTAAGTATTTTTTTTAAATCAAAGACATATAGGGTAGACCGGGTGGTTGTTGCCCAACACTTTTGGATATCATTAATCTACTTGAATCTGCTTTCGAAGAATATGAAATGACCATTATCAGTTCATATGGTATCCGGTATCCCTTATTACATTAGGGGCCGCGGGATGTGCCTCCTTTAAAGAGTTGAGATAGATTAGAAAATTGGTATGTTTTACTCTCTGCATATGCTTAACTATGTAACAGCATTCAAGACATAGCATGAGGTGTCATTTTGGACTTTACTTAGTGTTCTTAGTAAGTGTTAACGCCAGATACTCTGTGAGACATAAAGCAATTGTAAGTGATATTCTGGATGTAATTACTTTCAACTGGCATGAATGGTCATGTAGAGCCTCTTGGTTCTATATCCTTTAATCCCTTCATTACTGGCTTCTGGCATTTGAATGCTTACAATCCTAAAGATTTCCTCATTCGGTTCTCATCTTATCTGCTTATTCTGTTGACAGCATACAGTGATCTAGCTGATACTTATGGTCTTCTGAAGCTAGGAGGGTCAGATTACCATGGCAGAGGTGGACACGGTGAGTCTGAGCTGGGTAGTGTGAACCTTCCAGTTTTGGTTTTGCGTGACTTTCTTAAAGTAGCTCGACCAATTTGGTGTGGTGCCATTAGTCACATATTAGAGAACTATGCTGACGAACCTTCAGATTCAAATCTAGCAAGGATTACAAGGTTTGGGAAGGGAGGTTCCCCTTTAAGCTGCGGCAAGGACATGATTGATCGTTGCTTGTTTTTGTGGTTGACAAATGAAGAGAGGCAAAATGCAGTTTTTGAGGCCATTAAAGTGAAGCTTTCTCGTATTTCAATTAATCACGGAGGAAACCAGGTTGCTATAGAGAGTAAATAATCATTATTCATCATAGTGAATTTTGAGCAACCGAGTATTTTTTTTGTGGAGCTTTCATTGGCATTCTCCAGACGTGATTCTGCACTCTTAATTTTATTTATTTATTTAATTTTGAATGCATGTGCCAATAATATTCTCGTTGTTTAATGTTCTTATACCCCTCATTTTCTCAAATGCCCGGAAATGTAAATATAACCGTGTTGGTAAAGAAAAATGTCTACCACTTGTTCAAAAATAAATAAATGTCTACCATGGTTGCGGAGGAGTTTGTGAATCAAGCTACTTACTAGGCTTTTTTCTTTTTCCCTCTTTGGCCGAAGAATAAAGCTACTACTTGGAACATTTCTAGGTAGAATGGTCAACCTGGGGTTGTAGCTTGTAAGCGGGTGTAACCACTAAATTCTATATAAGGCAGACACAGTAAGCAATCAAAGGAAGGCATTCTCACATATTACGACCGGGTGGACTTAATGGAACCAAAAATGGATAAAAATTAAGCGAAGTCGATTTGAACTAAACCGAACTAACGGCCTAACGCTTGAGGTGTGGTTTTTGATTAGTGTTTGTGAGGCCAATAAAAAGGGAACCGGAACCGATATGAAATTATTAGTTTACATTTATACTTGTATTATAGGAGATTAATTTCTAGGTCGAATTTGAATGTATAATGAGTAGGTCTATTTCTATGTACCACTTGTGGGTACTGCCACTATTTTCTTGCTTGTTTATATCCTTAAATGATAGCGGAAGGATATGTAACTGCCTAATATACTATTTCCTCTTGATTAAAAAAAAAATTCTAGGTAATTGTTACACTCAATGTACTTTGATTCATATTTTTTTTTCTTAAATAAAGGCCTGAGCGGCTGCCCTCAGGCCTTGATTAAAGAAACTGTCGAATACAAGGGGGGACAATGAGCCAAAACCCCTGATTACAATAAGCATCTAGAGAACATCCTGAAATACTGTCATGAGTCTCTACTAACCAACTGTACTCAACAAGGTACCAACTAGCAAAGAGTGCTCTACTGAAGACTCTATTTGCTTCGGTAACACAACAGAAAGATAACTCGATCTACAACTCGATTACAGCATAGCATAATTTCCATACTCACGGCTTTCCCATCATGTTACAACTGGAAAATATATCCAGTTACACTTAGTTTCATCTTGCCACTAGGAGGCAGTGACAATTTGACCAAGCAAGGAACTTGCCGCCTACCTAGAGCAGACAAGGCACACCAGGTGCATAAACCGGCAGGAAGCCCATCTCGTCCTACCAACCTATGACAGTGACTTATTATAAATAGTAAACAAACATAAAAAAACTGACAAACAAAAATAACATAGCTAGCCCTAGTCGGGCCCAGGAGAGCCCAAGCCCAAGCAACAATCTGAGGAGAAGGAGGCCCACCACCTGCCAGCCGGGCCTGGCCCATCTTCACCTCAGTCACCCCTGTCAGTACTTTGATTCATATTACTACTTTTAATTTTTTTAGTCATAACTTAATTTTAATTGTATTTAAATTTATCTTTATATATATATATATATATATATATTTTTTTTTTTTAAAACTAGGGAATAAGCTATAACATATTCATATTTATTGTCTTGTTGGTCTTTTGATGTGCCTTATAGGGTTTACATTAATATTGTGGATATTGATATTGTTTAGATAATTACTACATATATAATTACAATTGAAGAAGTAAAACTTTTCATGAAACTTAAGGATCAAATAAATAATGTCAATGCGGTTGATATTAATTGAAACTAGACCGAATCAAGCTAAAATACCAATTAACAGATACGGTTGATTATCTGAATTTGAGGTGCTGTTTCAGTTAGTACCAAAAAACCGAACTAATGGAACTGGTTCCACCCTTACAAGTACGAGTCTAGTACATGCTTAAAATATATGCTGACTTGATCATCCGAGAGTATTTACTTGACACCACACCCGGCGTAAACCTTCTTCTTTTGTACCAGCATCATCAATTTTATGGAGCAAGACATACACCATTAGAAAACTATGAAATCAACTGAAGAATCTGTTCCGGGCCTTAAAAAGATAACCTCGAGTGAAAGTTCCAACCTCACCTCTGTGCGCTTCATTTCTTGTCCAGTCAGTGTCCAACAGGCAATAATAAGAACCCGAACGGGGATATCCAGTTGAAGCAAATCACCAATAATCGATCCCCATCAACTTCTAAAACACCATAACTCCATAATACTTGAGCGCATTTTAAGAAATTAGAACTCCAATGTGTAGTTTTCTGTTTTAGCATTATAAGATACCATGAATCTATTCGTAACCGAGTCTTAATTTTCACGTAAGCCTCCATTTTCAAGTGTTAAAATATTCTTTTTCGCCCATTTAATTTGAGTGCTCACCAATTCTCTATTTCCGTATATTCTCTTACTTCAACCAGCAACAAAATTTGAGGTTTATTTATGAACCCTCGGAAACTTCTCAAGAAACCTCAACATTTTGTGGTGTGGGGAAGAACAACACTCCATAGTCCATACTGGAGTGAAACTGCGGTGACGTTATGAAAAGGCAGAAAGAAGAAGGGAGACGATACTTAGTAGCTTTAAGTTTGACAGGTCGGTGGGCCCCGGGCGGTGCCTCTCTTTCGGTTTTTCCACAAGTATGTTGGATTCCTCTCTTCCTCTTTCTCTCTCTAATCTCAATTAACTAATCTTAATTCCGAGCCTTAATCACCAGACAAGATTCCTCATTTCCACCCCGAACCTCTCTGTCTTCCCAACCCAGTCCAGTCTAGTCCATTCCACTTAGATTTCCTATTAGTTTTTAATTAATATTAATAAACCCATTTTTGCTTTCACTTTTCTGTAATACATACAACTAAAAGCAGAGCACAAAACTATATATATTATTACTTCCAAATCAGTAAAATCTCCCCTTTTGATCTTCTTCTCCTTCTTCTTTTGTACTCAGAAATGCTCAAGCTTTTTGGGTTTAACCTTACTCCTCTTCCTCTCTCTCTTGTTCTCTGGTACATCACAAAGCTCATCTCTTTTTTCTTCCAATTGAATCAATCAATCTCAAGGTTTTAGCTTTCTGTTTCATTTCATCAATTGGATTTATTATTGTATGCAGATTAGGTAGCATTTGAGGTGTTGTCAATTGTGAAGCTGCTGCTGCTGACATTCCAATCATCTTTTTCAGGTTGGTTGTCTGTAATTCCCATGTACTGTACTTTTGTACATGAATTCATACTCATATAGATATAGGTATGTGTACTATAATTTCAATTATCTGTCACACCCAAATGTTGTCTGATGATTTTCTGTGTGTATAGTTGCTTATTCTTATATGTTCTTCACCAGGATTTGGCCTTTGTATGCTTATGATAGTATCAGAGAGTGCTTTGGGTTGATGAGGATGCTAAAGATCGCTCCTTCAACCTAACAGAGATACCAAAGCGTCGATCTTTCAAATTTATATAGACCCACACATCAACATATTAGATGCTATTGCCCTGTCTAAACTCAAAACTTCTGTTTTTAAGCTGATAAAGATCAAATCAAAAGAAGCATTTTTATGGCTTGAAATAGGATCCCTTATATTGTCTTTTGCTCATTCTCTGGTTAGCACAGTACGAAGCCATTTTATAATTGATATTTAAATATTTGGGGTGTTCCGTGCTTCGGACAGTTGAGTGGAATGAAATAGAAAGATTTTTCACAGTTTCAGGGGAGAGGATTTAAGGCATTTTGGGATAAGGGTTGTTTTGGACATCTTTAGGTTTTTGCAGCAAGTAGCACTTTTGCTGTTTGTGAAGATATGAGGGCGTACCATTGAAAAGGAAGGATTTTATTGTCAGTCACACCTGTGTTTAGCTGTTTGAATGTCACAGTTTTCAATGGATGTCTTGCCCTCTTCAACACTTGATTGCACTTGATCACATTATTAATGAGATCATGTTTCTTATAAGTAACAGTCAATTGTCTTGGTTATTCTTAGAATGAAAGATAATTATATAAACCACATTGCTGTATGATTTTAAATTAGGTGTTTACAATTGGTTTTCGGGGTCATATGGAAAGGTAATTAAGTGGAGGCTGTAAATCACGTAGCTCGATCATATGCTCATTACCAGCATAAGACAAAATTCAAGTACAGAATTTTCCCTAATTGAGGGACAAACTCAAATTCCTTGCTCTCTTCAACTGTTCCTTTTTTTTTAGCCAAGTTGTGGGAAACCCTTCTGGTCTTCTTCATTCCGTCCCTTTCTTAAACACATTACCAAACTCCTATGTTCCTTTATTACAGTAGGTCTATGAGCACTCCTAAACAAAATACAATATAGAAGGAGAGTAAATAGCTCTGCAAACTCTTCATATAGGATTGGTTAGATGCTGGAAGATTAATTCTTATGAACTCTATTACTGAATTGAAAACAAGAGACTCCAGATCAAATTTCATTAGGTTTACTTGGGATATTTTGCTGGTGAAATTTGTTTATTGTTTGTCTTAATTGATTTTTCTTAAAGCTTGAACTCAGCTTAGAAATTCTGGAACAGGTTTGCTTCAAATTTTTTATTTTTATTAAGTTATTATTATTTTTAATCTTTGAAAGAAACAGCGTTATTATTAAAAAGCATGATACAACAAATGGGACAAGCTGAATAAAATCTACAGAAGGTAGAGAGAATGATTTCTGCCAAAAACAACCAAAAAAAGCTCAATTGCCAAACAGCCATCCTAAGCAATATTTGCTCATTATCCTACAAAAATATTTCAGAAGTTAGGGAAATACTTATCCACGGGAGAAAGAGTCTTTCAAAAGGAATTATATCTTTTGTCATTCAAATGACATTACCGTGCTGCATTATGCAAAAAGGGTTCAATGTTCTCAAGTTGCTTGATATGCTGGAGCTATTTTGCTTTCTCATTGATAGACATATATTGGCTTCAATGGGGTTAGCTATCCCTCTCCTGCATCTCACTCCCTCTTTGTTGTCCTTTAGTTGAATCTGAAGTCTTGACCTCTAGGTTTTTAGTGGCACGTAACTAGACCAACTCATTGTTCATCTAAGTTGTTATTAACTCGATTGTTTTAATAATTTGATTGGAATACCTGACTCATTGATTTTGAATTTATTTTCCACAATGAACTAGTTCATTTGTCCTGATTTGTTTGAGACATTAGTTAATTTAATCGGAGAATGGATGAAAAGTTGATGTTAACTTATGGGCAAGTATAGGATCTCCTTGGTTTGCCTTATTTTCAAGGCTAACCATGCAATTTATTTTGTGACGCATACACCCTTTGTTGGTTTTGCTCATCACTTGTTATGGGTGATTTGGAAAGAAGAATTGAATATAATAAGGTGCATGGCTATCTCCAAAAGATTCTGTGACACAGCTAAATGACCTTTTAGCACCTTAAGATAATGTGACTGAAATCGTAACTCAAAGCTGTGACAAGTATAACACTACCTTGTTGGGCAAAGTTGCTGCCTTTACACCTATGCGTATGGGGTGAAGACTTTGAACACATGCTCATGAAAACCACTGTTGAATATCAACCTAGAGAATTTTCTGCCTGAACTTAAAATTTCTCTGCATTCTGAAATGATGAATTTATGTGTAAATTGTATGATGAATAGTATTGTTTACTAAAAATTATGTTAAAACTGAAACTTTAGAAAACCATAAAGGGTATAAGTGCAGCAAAATAAACTATCCTTGTAGCTTTACTTTGCTAGTAAGATCAACCACCGTGGATGTATATGAGCTTGTATATGTGGATGTATATGAGCTTGTATATAATCGGTACATCTCCTTTTAACTTCATATTCTTATTTTTTGATCAATTGTTGAAGTTCAGAGTTAACCAAAAGATGGCTGCTGAGCTTGTCAATTCTGCAACAAGTGAGAAACTGAGTGAAATGGATTGGACCAAGAATATTCAAATCTGTGAATTAGTTGCTCATGATAATAGGTATGTTCTTTAAACATCTCTCTCTCTCTCTCTCTCTATATATATATATATAAAGGTTACCATTGTGTGTACTGTGGATTATGCTTCTTTTATTAGTCTCTTAACCTAGGGTTTTGCTATTGACTCAAATTTATCCAATCTTTTTGTACCCATTGCTTGGGAAGAGGTATTGAACATTGTCACAACTTTAGTATAAGGTCAACTGAACTGTTGCCATTTCACCTATCTACCATTAAAGGTTTTCACTTTTACATGTTTGACATGATATTATTAGCAACTGGTTAGCACATGATAGGCCATTTTACAGCTAGAGACAGTGGAGATATGTGAAGTTGATTACAGTTAAGTGTAGCAAAATTGTGTTAGGAGTTGGGATATATTAGTTCAGGGGTGAATGGTTGTTCATTTTTGTTGCGATTTTCTTAAAATGGTAGCTGTGTGTTTCTCTTGAATGTGGTTGTTTCATACAAAAGGGATCAAAGTCACTGCACTCATGATCTGCCTCAACTGATTCCATGCTTTTCATGAAATGGTGTCCTTGTTAATATATAAATTCTTTGATCAAATTGAGAAATTCATTAGTATTTGCACTCTGCAAGGCAACTTCTTTGGTCATGCCATATTGCCATTGGTATCTGATCTGTTGGTTCAAACTCTCCGTCTTGAAATTACGTTTTTAAGATGTTACTTGTCTGATGACACCCCTTGCTTGCTCATGGCCTGATTATGTTCTGGGTTATGATATTTAAAGCATAACTGAACTCATGATTTATGAGTAATCTAAGCTAAATAGACCTTTATTCAATTACTTTGTTATTCTCACTTATATCTTGCATATGCATTCTTTTGGTTCTGGTGTAGACAAGCTAGAGATGTCATTAAAGCTATCAAGAAACGTCTGGGGAGTAAAAATGCAAATTCTCAACTTTATGCAGTTATGGTTAGTAAGAGCCTGATTCCTTAGTAATATTTTATTCACATAACTCGGAAACTTGTGTGTATTACTTATAGTAATTCTTCTTTTATGTGGTTTGATATAATATCATCCATTTCTTTTGGCTTTGTAGTTGCTGGAGATGTTGATGAACAACATTGGAGAACATATTCATAAGCAAGTGATCGAAGTTGGGATTCTTCCTAGTCTAGTGAAGATAGTCAAGAAAAAGGTGTGAACTTGTACTCATGTAGACAATAACTGAAACTAGGCTAATTACAAAAATAATTCATTTACTTGGATTTTCTGGTGGTTACAGTCAGACTTACCAGTGAGGGAGCGCATTTTTCTACTGCTAGATGCGACACAGACATCCCTTGGCGGTGCTTCCGGAAAGTTCCCTCAGTATTATACTGCTTATTACGACTTGGTGGTAGGTACAAACTACCAATATAACACTAAGGCTGTCACTTAATGAGAAATTTTCGCTGGAATTATAGCATATGGTGGCTGATTTAGGTTCATGCCATGTGGGGAGAAGAATTGGTTTTATTAAGTATATCATGTGAATTTGGAGGTGCAGAGATAATAGAGATCTCAGTTGTTTGTTCTGCAAATTGAATGTTACCCAGCATTTAGAGTGCTTATGATTAATAGAATTAGCAGTTTAATGATCTTAGTGATGCCTAGCATTTGAAATTATGAGTGCTTATGATTACCGTCCCTCCACATGTACAGTGATATTTTAAATTATGAAGATATAGAATTTGTTTCCCTATAAGGACAATCAACCTGACAAATTGTTGAACTTAATGATCTACTATATGATAAAGGGACACTCATTTGGTTGATAGGTAGGAATGATAGTATTTTTATTGGTTTGGTGGAGTATAAATATACAACTATGTTTCAATTATGTAAGTTAATGTGCTGCATCAATATTCATGTTAAAACACTGATTCTGGAATACTAGTATACTGCTCAATATTATGCTGTTCTTATGCAGTCCCTTACTTTTTATTTTTCTAGAAGTTTGAGCAGTGAATACACTAATGTTAAGAATGTTTCATGCAAATTACAAAAGATATGATTTTATCCTCATTTATTTTTTCACTGGATTTTATTTTGACTTCTTTATGACTGAAGATGATTGTTTTGAAATAAGAAATATCTTGGTAAGTGATAGGGGCGTCTATAGAAAGTTGGTATATAATTGAAACATCTGCTGGACCATCTGCTAAAGAGCATAATTTGCAGCCTCTTTGATAGTTTCTTTTCAATGGTAGTCAACAGATATCAAGAAAATGCCTATCTTGTGTTGTAAGATTCTTAATACTTTCAGGTTAGTGGATTGTGTAACTCCTTCTGAATCATTTATTTTTAGAGTGCTGGAATACAGTTCCCTCAAAGGCCTCCTCCGGTCCCTTCAAATTGCCAAGTACCAGAACCAGCTAAGAATAATTTACCTAACAGGGATAACGGGATTGCCCCACGAGTGGAGCCACATGTTGTTCCTGAATCTAGGTACTTTCAGTTTAACTTTTAATGTAAACTTTTGCTTATAGTAGAAACCATATTATGATGCATGCTTATCTGTCCCCTACAGTAAATATAGATACACAAACATCTTTTGCTTACTCCCCTCCATGGGTTCACATAAATCCACCAAGAAGAAGAAATGCAAATATGGAGTGTTACTAAGAAATCCCACAAAAATTTCCCAATTTCTTGTAGAGATTTAGTCGCTCTCCATACAAAATCTTTTTTTTCTCTTTATGTCTCTAATTCTTCTTTAACAAGTGATTGGTTAATTACATAGCCGATGTCACATGTTCTGTGTTTTTCTCTCTTCTTTGTAGGGTTGGAGAGTTACATATTGAGTTCATCATTGTTTTTGTTCTTGTTATACTTCTGTCTACTAAAGATCATTTTTTACCATTCTATACCTGTTTCATGCAGTATTATTCAGAAGGCTGGTAATGCACTGGAGGTTTTGAAAGAAGTCCTTGATGCAGTTGATAGTCAGCATCCAGAGGTATGATAATGAACTTTGGAAACATGAATAAAAGTGATATCTTTCACTGTGCTGCTTGACAAATTGATATCTTTCTAATTGTAACTACTAAGGTAGAGTTTAGATCTGTGTAGGGTGTTTTTCTTCCTTTGGGATTTGAGACTGACAAACAGAAGTCAGAAATGTGACTCATAATTCTCTTTTGGTGCTTGATGATGGATAGTTTCTGTTAATAGGGATTTCAGATTTCTTCTGTTTCTTATATACTCATTTTAGCTTAAGAAAGAAATATAAAACCAATTTCTACATACACAAATAAGAGTGAGCAGCATGTGTGTCCCAACTTTTGGCAGATTGGCTGATTATATTCTTTGCAGCTCATTCTTTCCCATGTGTAATTAAGGTTGCCAACCTTAAGCTGCTGCTATATTATTTTTTCCTTCTCATTTTGTGTAACTAAAATCTTTTTCCCATATATTTCAACAATTTTTATTATTGTACAAGATGAATTTCCAAAAGTGGTAGTTTAATTTGATTTTGGATTCCTAGGCATTCTTAAGTATCATGGATCTCCTTGATGCATTACTGATATGGTATTTATGGGTACACAATCTCCGCTTTAGAGTTTGGCCTCCTTGCCAAGGTATATAACACTTATACTGATGAACAGAGACCTATGATGTGTGAGCCAAATCACAGGATATTTAACATGCCTATAGATCCACTTTATCTTGTAGCATAGGACTGCATCATTTCTTTCATCAGGATGGTGTTGTCATCATAACCATGGCCCTTGAGCCACAGTCATAGACACGGGGCCAGGTTGTCACTGATAACATTTATAGTACTAGTACCCAAGGCCCTCTCCAAAAGTTGTTGCTGAAGTCCCTTCTTGTGTACCCCATATCTCTAATCTCCTTAATGCAGTATCAATGTGGGGAGGCTACAGGCCTGTTATGGCCATCATATGTCTGCACTGTGCACATGAGGCATGGATTTGGATATTCAAGTCTGACAGAAGAAGCTTCTAGTGGATGTAGGGAGTAGGGATATCTATTCAAAATGAATATGATCTGATAGGGACATACATGCGTTTGCATGTATTAAGTAATACGCATTGAGTTGATTAAGAATAATTACATTGTATGACCTTTGGTTCACAAATTTTGTTTAAGTTGTCTTAATTTTATATTATATTACCTTTTTGAGTTTTGACTCTTAGATATGTTTCTTTAGGGGGCAAAAGACGAATTTACACTTGATCTTGTGGAGCAATGTTCTTTCCAAAAGCAAAAAGTTATGCATCTTGTAATGACTTCTCGGTAAGGCTTTGATTGTCCTCTAAAGTGTATTAACTTGCCTCCTTTTATTGGCTGAATAATATTGTTGAGTATACTGCACTCTTGATAACTAAATGTTGTTGATGATGTGTTAAAATCTACAAGGGGTGTGATAGAAATATAGGTCTCAATCAAATCAAGATGTCATCAATATTTGTATAAAAAATTGGGGATAACAAGAGCATATAGTTATGGAAACTGAGAAGGAAGAACCTTTATTGATGTCGATAAAGTTCTTAAAATGATACATAAATGTGGAACCACTAGCTAGTACATAGACCTTAAACTACAGCTGCCTTTTAGTCAAGCAGAGTAGAAGAACCTAGACATGGGTTGTGTGGGATTCAAATGGGGTATGCTCCTAGAATAGGGAGGAGGTCCTGGGCCTTGAACAGTTTAAATTCAAGTACCATTTTCCAGAGGCTTTAGCACCATTTTAATTTTTGTGTATTCAAATAATTAGCTTCGGTGGCATGTTTGAAAAATAAAAAATAGAAAGGTATGTACAACTGTGTTAAAGATGAAACGGTGGTACCTATAAGAAGAAACTGAAAACACAATATTACTAGAAATGTGAAAGCTGTGCCAGTATGGTATATTCTTACTTAAATCAAATCAGGGTGATTAAGTTTTTTGGTTGATTTGATTAGGTATTTTTGCTTCTGGTTTCTTGTTGGAATTCATACGTTCACAGTTGAATATAGGTATTTGAGTGCTAGGTTATGTTACCTTATAAGTAGGAACAACGGACAATGGTTTATAGTATGCGCGTAGAAATTTGATTTTAGATTTATGCAAGGTCTAAACTTGAAATTCCTATTTCAGTGGGTGATATAAGTTGAAATTGAAACAACACTGGAAAAGTTCTTTGCATGGATAAGAAATTCCAAATTGCTTTCCTTTCACCTTTTGAAGGATGGAGTGTTGGAATGTGAGCTTAAAATAGTATGTGGCTCTGATGACATCTGTAGTTTTCTCTGAAAATGCGATCACTTCAGTTAAGGAACAATGTACTTGTATAGATGCTATGCATACATTAAAGCAAACGTGCATGCATCTACAACTTATAGCACTTGCAACTTCAAGTGATCCATGTGTTTAACTTTCTTAGGGATGAGAAGGTAGTTTCTCAAGCTATTGAATTAAATGAGAAGCTCCAGAAGGTTCTCACAAGACATGATGCCCTGCTTTCTTGCAATTCTACATCGACTGTGAACCGTCTTATTGAAGAACAGGGAGAGGAGGAAGAAGAAGAGCCAGAACAGCTTGTTCGAAGGTATGTTCAACTACATGGGATTAGAATTTTCTTGGAAAATTGATCATACACCTCGTCTACATGGGCACTTCTTATACCTATAAATTCCTTTTGATCTGGGTGTGCTCTGCCAAATTCCTTTGAATGGAGATTATAAGTGTTGGAATAATCTCCATGATCTGACATTAGTTGTCTATGGCTGAAAAACTTGACAGGCTGCGGAAAGGAAAAGCTTGTGTGAGGCCTGAGGATGAAGAGCAGTCAGCTGAGCATTCCCACTTGGGTTTGCTTGGATCATCCAGGCCTGGGGAAAGGCTCAACCGTCCACTTATACGACCACTTTGCTTGGAGCCATCGCCTGAATCAAATGGACATCCTCCACCTGTTGCTATTCCACCCCCACCTGCAAAGCACATTGAGAGGGAAAGATACTTCCAGGAAACCAAAGTGGATAGCTCTACTTTGGCTGGCCACGTCAGAGGTCTCTCATTACATAGTCGCAATGCAAGTAGCTCTCTCAGTGGAAGCATGGATTTTAGTGACTGACTGTCCTACTAAAGGGTCCTCTCTTGTGTGCCTAGTCTGTTCCGTTGTTTTCTAGCAGTTGATATGGTGCCGGCTTCAGATTTGATAGTGCTATTGGTGTTGTGGACAAGTTGGAAATATGCTGAAGCTACTGTATTAGAGTCATGATTCATATGTGATCTTGTATCCTGACCTCAGATTTTGTGCTTTTAAGATACAGCTTTATATGGTAGAGGAGTTGTACAGAGAATTTAATAGGCTAATTTTATTCAATTTATTTAACACTGTGTCTGTGTTTTGCATTTGGGAAAGGGCTCCAAAAATGGTTTCAACTTTCAAGCGAGGTTTTTTGTTTTTTTTTTGTCTGGTTCTTGTGAAGGTATCAAGTGAGTTCTAAAATCGTCTGATAAAAAGACCAAATAAAGTGTGTTCTCAATCTCCAACAGGTTAAGTTAGCATCTCATAATTGTTTTTTTTTGGTACAATGGAGGCAAGAAGCCCAAACAAGAAAAGAAAAACTAGCCAAGAAGGCCTTTACTGATCATCAAGCAAGGCTTCCACAACTAAACTAGGAGGCCTTTGAAGAGTGCAAATTTCAGAAGCATGCTGCACACTCTTTAGCAAGGATATCAGCCACCACGTTACCCTCCCTGTGTATGTGCTTGAGGTTCAGAATATCAAATTAACTTATCAGTCTTTTGTAGTTAAGAATAATAGTACCAAGTGGGTGTAAATCCACGTTCTCACTATTCAAAAGTGTCACCAAAATTGCAGAATCAGACTCAACATCTAACTTGTTGATATGTGAAGCAACAGCAAGCTGCAGACCATGAAACAAACCCCAAGCTTCAGCCTGAAGCACTTCACCTGTCCCAATGTTCACCATAAAACCACTAATCCACTCACCATTAGCATTCCTTATAACTCCCCCAGCACCAATTAGACCATTAGAGGAGCGAGAACCATCAACATTCAGTTTGAAAAATCCCATTCCAGGCTTGCACCAAGAGATCATTTCAGTTTGCATAAACTTTTGATTATGAGGTTTGCAGCTTGCAGTACTCCACTCCGAGGCATAGTTCAAAATAGCTGCAGGAATGTTGTATGGCATGAAGAAGGAGGGCTCAAAAATTCTCTTGCATCTCCACTTCCATATAAACCAAATGCAGAAAACAAAGAAAATATTCCATTGAAGATTTCCAAAGAAACACTTTTTCTGCTTCAAATTTGCAGTAATCCACTCCCTCCATCCTAAAGTAAAGGTAGCCTTCATAGTTGCAGGGATACCAAGAGTCATCCAAACATGCATAGCATTGGTACAATCACGCAGCAAATGAACCATGTCTTCCTGGATATCAGGACAAAAAGCACAATTGGGGTTGGTAGCAATGCGCCTTCTGAATCTCTGATCATTAGTTAGCATCTCATAATTATTGCTTAACAATTCTCACTGACCCTTCACTTGGAGACAAAACTCTACAACCACAACCACACCATCGTTGGTATTTTGGTAAGAGCTAACCATTGAAGGCTTGAAGCCAACGGTCCACCATCTCTGTATAATTACCCACAAAAATGATGAGACACACTGGAAGTCTGAAACATTAACCATTTGCATCTCGATCGAACTATCACGCCCACTCCACCCTTATCAGTGTGGACATCAAAGTCACCTTCACCCACCCTAACAGAAGAGGCCACCACCTCCTTCTTCTATCTCTAATCTCTTACTGCATTTAAGAGGGGTCCGTTATAGAAATGATAGTCACTCAGTCTAGCATTCAAATTAAAAACCAAATCACCAGCTTACGTAACTGTAGCATCCCAGATCCTACTGCTTCTTTCCTTCCAAAGACTTCACAAGCAAAAGAGAAAAGTAGAGCAATTATGTTTCGAAAGTGAATTTGAGGAGTTTTACTATTTTACACTAGTATATGACCTAATACAATGATTGTGTCTACAAAAAATCAACCAAGAATCCATAATCATTTGGTCATTCAAAATTATGTAAATAAATGTAGTCCGCTAGATAAAATTAAACGAACATTGTGTTAATCAAATGGTTAAACATTTTCCGATTTGGTTTTTTTTTTTTTGTAGGATTCATATGTGTGTATGTAATTAGAGAATGAATATTTATATTATTATTCTACATGCTAAAACATTAAAAAATCCTAGGGCTGTCACTCGGTCAGTTCGGATCATTACCAACTTCAAAACCAAAGTTTTCGGTTTCAAAATTAAGCTACCAATTACTAACCAAAATTTTCGATTTGCAATAACTTTTACCAAATTCACTATTTTGGTTTCCAGCATTACTAACTTTACAACAAATTAGAGTCAACAATACTATTATTCTTACTCAATTTCATAAATTGTCGTAAACTTTGCGTCCACCTATTTATTTTTCAATTCCTTTGCACATATTTTATCAATTTTCAATAAAACTAGTTGTCTCATGATCTTTTGGTAGGTTACCTGACAATATGTGACCTATTTTGTAGAAATTCATTAATATATATACTACTAAAGTACTAATCTAGTAGTAGTAATAATGTTAGGGCTGTCAGTCCGTCAAATAGGTTTAAGTGCGTTACCAACTTCAAAACTAAAGATTTCGGTTTCAAAATTAAGCTACTAATTACTAACTAAAATTTTCGGTATTCAATAATTCCTACCAAATTCAGTATTTTAGTTTTTGGTATTATCAACTTTACAACTAGTATTTGTTTAGACTATAAATTAGAATGAACAATACTATTTTTTTAACTCAGTTTTATATTATCATAAACTTTGCTTTCATCTACTAATTTTTCAATTTCTTTGCACATATGACATAGAGTTTTATCCATTTTCAATAAAACTAGTAATCTATTGATCTTTTATCGGGTTTCCCAACAATATATGACCTATTAATCTAGTAGTAGTAATAATGTTAATACTATTGTAAAAGTATTCATGCTTATAATTATTAATATACATGTGTGTATTGAAAAATAGAAAATATATAGCTAAGATTAGAGACTCCGTAAATTCGGCATTTACCGAAATCAAACCAAATTTTTCAGTAATCTTTGATGTCAATTTATCGATTTCAATTACCAAAAAGTCGACTTACCGAACCTAAAACATTTATTGGTATTTGGTCACTTCTGTAATTACCAAACCAAATGACAGCCCTAAAAAATACTCATATTTCATATTTATTGAGATCCTCTTATATATATAGGATTTTTCTCAGGTGCGGACGTCCGTACCGAAATTTCGATACGGATTTCCAGTTTTCGACCATTTTCCAATCATATTTTCACATCTTAACCGTTCAGTTTTTAGGTCCTAATGTATAGATCACTTCTGCAAAATATCAGCCAATTTGGTGATCGTTAAGGCATCCAAAACTGCAATTTACACGAACAGATTGAATCTGTCGAACCGAAACCGTTCGTATTTATAATGGTAAATTGGAGTTTTGGATGCCTTAACGATAACCAAATTGGCTGAAATTTTGCAGAGGTGATCTATACATTAGGACATAAAAACTGAACGGTTAAGATGTGAAAATGTGATAGGAAAGTGGGGGAAAACCGGAAATCCGTACCGTCTACACGGTACGGAAGTCCGCACTGTAGCCGGACTCTATGTGTGTGTGTGTGTGTGTGTGTGTGTGTGTGTGTGTGTGTGTGTGTGTGTGTGTGTGTGTGTGTGTGTGTGGGACATCAAACTTTCACCCGAATCCTTCTGTGAACTTAAATTTCTACGAGTGTGCGAATGTGACCAACTACTGCGTCTGGTACCAACACATATGCAAAATAGATTGTAGAAATTGGAGAAGATACAGGTACGTGACTGTTCTTCACTACTATAGATTTTTGAATTCCTACGAGTGTGCGAATGTGACCAACTACTGCGTCTGGTACCAACACATATGCAAAATAGATTGTAGAAATTGGAGAAGATACAGGTACGTGACTGTTCTTCACTACTATAGATTTTTGAATTCAAAAGATTGAATAGTGTCAATAAAGGGGATGCTTGTGAGTCCTGGAAAAACACTTTCATATATTTCCCAACAAGATCAAGGAACAACCCAAACAAACAAGAAGATCATGGATGTCAAACAATCTCAAGCCTGCTTTCAGAATCTGAGATATCTAGGAATTTGGTGTTGTCAAAGTTTGAAAACTCTGCTCTCCCTTTCAATCGCCAGAGGTCTTGTGAAGCTCCAAACACTAAGGATCAACAATTGTGAGACGATTGAAGAGATAGTAGCAGTAGAGGGTGATGAAGAAATAGAGGATGACAACATCTTCCCTCAGCTATCGACTTTGACACTTTTGGGTCTACCAAATCTCGGAAGCTTTTCCCGAGGCGCGCGCGCGCGCGCGCCACACACACACACACACACACACACGCACACACACGCGCGCGCACACGCACAAGGCTTCTTGTGCGGATTTCTATTTTTTCCCCACTTTTTGATCATATTTTTACATCTCAACCATTCAGTTTTTAGATCCTAGTGTATAGATAATCTTTGCAAAATTTCAGCCAAATTAGTGATCGTTAAGCATTCAAAACTGCGATTTCAATCTGGCATTATTAGCGAAACAAGGCTGGAGATTACTACAACATTCGGAATCCATAATTGCAAAACTACTCAAAGCAAAAGTACTATCCACGGTGTTCGTTCATGGAAGCTGAATTAAAGGGTGGTGAGTCCTATACTTGGCGGAGTATTCTGCTAGGGAGGGAGGTCTTGAAGAAGGGTCTACAGTTTCAAGTAGGGGATGGAGTTAACATTTCGGTGTGGATGATCCTTGGGTTCCATTGCCTCAGTCGTTTAAATCTTACTCACCGATCATGGAATGTTTGGAGGATCTAAAAATGGCAGACTTAATTAACACAGGGACTGGGGATTGGGCTGTTGTTGATTTTTTGGAAGAGTTCTTTACAATAGGAGAGGTAGAACAGATAACTTGTATCCCATTGAGCATTCGCGGTGCCCAGGACCGTCTGGTATGGCATTACTCGAAGAACGAGGTGTATACGGTGCGCAATGGGTACTATGTCTTCAATCACTCTGTTACTACGATGCACACTATATGTACTTCGTCAGGGGATCTGGGTGGCGTGAGTAGAGCACATTGGAATAGGATCTGGAGGGCAATGGTCCCCCTAAAGGTGAAGTTTTTCATTTGCAGATTGATTAAGGATGCTTTACCTACTAGAACTGCATTAATGTTACGTAAGGTGCATGTGGAAGACCCTTTTTGTCTTTTCTGCATGGAGGAAAAGAAGTCAGGTACGCATATTTTTAAGTCTTGTCTTGCTTTACAATGTTTTTGGGTATTTGGGCCTTTGAAGTTGACTCCCAGAGAGCACCCGACTAAGTTAATAAATGATTGGTTCTTGGATATCATGGATGTGTTTAGTGTGGACTAGCTAGATTTTTTTCTCATGGGTCTGTGGGCTATTTGGGTGAACGGAACAACATGCTTTGGCTAGGAGCGACTTTCAGGCCTATGAATATGATACATTGGACTGTGAAGATGTTAGAAGATTTTCAATTATATCACCCAAAAGCTGTAAAGAAGAAGTAGAGACCGCTTGCGAAATGGCAGAATCCACCTCGTGGCAGGCTGAAAATTAATGTGGATGGTGCGTTTAGAGTGGAAAATGGTTGTGGGGGTATTGGAGTGGTGGTCAGGAATGATATGGGCATGGGTATTGCGGCTTTGGCTCGACCTTTTGTACATGCACACTCGGTTCTTAATATGGAAGTGAAGGCATGTAGAGCTGCTCTTCTCCTTAGAATTCATCAAGGTTGGTCTGAAATAGATGTTGAAAGCGACTCGCCATTCTGATTGCTGCTCTCAATAGTAAGGAGAAAAATTTCTCAGAGGTAAGTCTAGTTTTAGATGATTGTAAAGATTACCTTAGTGCTTTTCAGTCAGTTAGAATTCGACACATTTACCGTGAAGCAAATGGTGTAGCGGATAGGTTAGCTCACCTTGCTAGTTGGGGTGCTCTTGATGAGGTTTGGTTAGATGAGACGCCTGCTATTATTTAGGATGTTCTCTACGAGGATTATTGTAGCTGTTTCTCTGTAGCATGGGGTTCAGGTTTTATGTCCCCCCCCTCCCCCGTTGCAAAATTCTAATATTAATATAATATATAGAACCGGGCGTGGGGCTGAGCCTCCCAGCTAGTTTTTTTCCAAACCCCATTTTCAAAAAATAAATAAATTGATAAATATGTAGATCAACATAAAAGTTTACGTCAATTTATAAAATTGAGTAAAAAAAAAATATGATTGTTCATTCCCCCCCCCCGGGGCACATATCCCATACATTTTATTTTATTTTTAATATATAAGAAGTTAATATGATGGTAACTTGATGAATTGGTCATCAGGTTACCCATTAAAATACTGACACATGACAATTTAAAAAAAAAAATAGAAAAAAATTCAGTTTATCTCCCTAGACTTTGGACCTAAAATCAGACTGGTCCTTAAACTTTTTTTATTTAATATGACTGGTCCTTATACTCTCAAACAACATCGCTCGAGTCCAAAATTTGAATCCAGGTCTAAAAATGACGTCAGCTGTTGAGTTGGAGCTGACAAGGGTGCCCGCACTTCAGAATTTCAAACCTTGAAGGAGGGTAGAATGGACATTTCTAATTTAATATAATTTTTGTTCAAGTAAATCTCTATTCTATGTCTGGCCCAAACTCTAGGTTACTTGACCTAGTGGTAATATGTTACATTAGAAGGATTTAGAATTCCTATTCAATGTATGATTGCGTTTCCTTGTATGATTTAGATTCTATGCATTGTAATCCTTTATATAAAGAGGCCCATATTATCAATGAGAACACACAACAAATTTCTCTCAATTCTCGTTTCTCTAAAACACGTTATCAGCACGAAGCCCTAACCCTGAAACCCTAATTTCGTAGCCTTCAAATCCCAGCATCCACCACCTCAATATCGAAGCCTTAGTCCCAAGGAGGCCAGAACCAGGCGGCGGAACCACCAGAACCGGCCAGAATCCACCTAAACCAGCCATCAGAAAAACTGAATCGGCCCTTGCCTCTAAGCCTGCCCTGAGCTTGCTCTGTGCCTACCCCCTGCAGACGCTGCCGAGAGACTTACACACGCCTGCCTAGTACCTGCCGACATCTACATGCAGCCCCTGCAAACCCTAGTCTACCCCTGCATGTGCCCTTGCACCATCTACTGACAGCTGCCAAGCATCCCCACACCACCTGCCGACATCTGGCTAGCGCCTCTGCGCTTGCTGCCGACAGCTCCTGCTCAGCCCCGCACAGCCTCCGTAACAGCCCTTCACAGCTCAGCCTAGCTTTGGCTACCACCTGCCAGCTACCTCCGGCGACTTTTTCCTGCCATCTTCAACAACTTTTCCGGTCAAGATTTCCGGCTATTTTTCAAGGTAAACTTTTCTAAAAGTTCCCATTTTTGAAGTTTTTCATTCTTTTCTTCTTTTTCTCGAGGACTTGCAACCTCCCTTCTTCTACCCCATTTCTCCTTCATAGGGGAGACCAAAAGCCGAACTGTGGGGGTTCGTGCTCACTCCAAGCTTGGAGCTTGTAGTGTCCTCCAAACTTAGAGTTTGTTGAGAAGAAAAACGATCGACCACCTGCATCATTGTTTCGATCTAATCCAAAACCCATCTTGGAAACAGATTTTCTTGGAAGCGACTACGCTCGGAAATCCCTAATTTCTTGGAAGTGACTACGCTTAGAAATTTCTATTGCTTTCGTGGTAGCCTTTTTCGCTCCTAAACTAACCCTATTTTCTTGTTGTTTTTCGGGATGAATAACTTGAACAAGTTGAGCTTTGCTCAACTAGAGAAAATAGGCGTTGGATACCACAAGTGGGTCCATGATGTACGCCAGCATCCTAAGGCTAATGGGATCCTGAGTACGACCCAAGAGCCAAGCCAGGATGTGCTTACTCCTCAACAACCTGCTGCTTTTGAAGCAAATAGAGCTACGAGAGAGGCAAATGAAGCTAAAGCCATCATTCTCATGACAAGGCACATGAATGAAGAGCTCCGGAATGAGTACCTCAATGAGGAAGACCCAAGAAAGCTATGGGTAGAACTTGAGCAGCGATTTGGCACCGTTCGTGACTCCTTGCTTCCAGACTTAGAAGTGAGATGGCATAGCCTCGGCTTCTGTGATTTCAAGTCTGTACTTGACTATAATTCGGAAGCACTTTGTATCAAGTCTTTGATGGAATTCTATGGGCAGAAAATCACTGATACGATGTTGATCGAGAAGACTCTCTCCACTTTCCCTGTCTCTGCATTGATGGTAGCCAAGAACTATCAGATTGATGTCAATGCTAGACGCATCACAAGATTTCATGAGCTGATTGGTGCCATGAACGTAGTTGAAAAGCATGACAACATACTTGTGAGGAACTATAACTCTAGACCCGTGGGAACTAAGTCAATTCCGGAGTCTAATTATAGTCGCGCCCACAAGGGAGGCCTCAAGAAGCAAAACCCTAAGAATAAAGATAATTATGGACGTTCTGGTCCATATTCTCACTCTAAAGAGAAAGAAAACTGCCAAGATAGGCGTGCACGGAACCGTGGTGGTAAATGTGTAAAGAGAGAGAGAGAGATGCTAAGCCTCCGATTATGGTTGTGACGCCACCAAAGGTAGTAACCGTCCCCAAAGCGCTCCTAAAGCATCTCGATCAAGGGAACCTGACCATAAAGATGCTTGTCTCAGGTGTGGACTACCAGGACATTGGGCAAGGGCGTGTAAAGCATCCCAGAATGTTGCAAACACATACAAAATGTATCGTGAAGCAAGGGAGGTAAATTACATGGAACAAGAAGATCAAGATGGCGATCTCGATCTAAGGGTGGAAGACTGCAAGAATCAAAACCTAAAAATTGGCGATTTTGATTAAGTTTTTTATTTTCTAAGAGATGTAGGCAATTGCCATATTATTTTTAGTAGATGCCAATGGTTTAATCTTTCTTCAAAGTAGGCGTACTCAATGTAAGTGTGATGTCTAGGAAGGTTTTGAGATTAGTGGTACTTAAGCGAGCCTTGCTCAATCGACATCTCTCTACTCACATGGTCACATTTGCATTAGAATTACCGAAAGAAGTTAGATGATTGTCATTGTTTTGCATTAGCTAGTTTATTGGATTAGATTTTCTTTGGTAAAAAGAATGATGATGTAATTCCGTTTGGCTTATTAATAAAAGTTAAGTTTTTTTCTTTATGACCCCTTTTTAATTACGAGCTTTTCTTTTAGGAATGGATTTTGGAAAACTATAATGTCTTGCGGATAGTGCGACTATGCACACCATTCTACGCTATAGGCAATTATTTTAGAGGTGTTGCCTACATATTCCTCTGTGACTACTATGGCTGGGCCATCAGGTTTAGTTCAAGGACATGGAATGACTCAATTCCTATTGCCAAATAGCACCTTGATTAAAGTCCAGAAGCTTTCTACGCTCCTAAGGCAAATCAGACCTTATTGAGTTTTAAAGATATAAGAGCCAACGGATTCCATGCGGAAACGCATATTGAGAAAAAAGTTCGTTTGCATTATCTCTAATGATTGCGAACGGAAGCGCATCTTAGAGAAGCTTATGTGTCAATCTAGTGGACTTTATGTCACTACAATTTGACCAATTAAATCCAATAATGTGATAAGAGAAGATCTTGGTCCTGATATGATGACTATGACATCTTGGTCGTGATATGATGATCAGTATACTAAAGACTTCATACAGACATCCATTCTTTAGATGAGACGAAATTGATTCCCGGACTTTGTACGACTGCTGCAACCACCGCTTCTGGCACCGCCGCCTTCCTAGGCCACTATAGGGCCGCCCAAGTCCCTTGTGGCAACGCCATCAATGGCGTCACCCATGGCCATAAGGCCATGGATGCTTCTTCCCATGGTCAAGACGCCATGGATGCCACTTTCCATGGTTCCAACGCCATAATCGTTGATGTAGTCACATTTTTTCCTTCTAATAGTGCTACAGAAGCTTAGGCCCGATCAAAATCCTTATTGGTTCTTAGGCTCCTTGCTCGTTTTGCAAAGCCTGTTCCTTCGGAAAATTAAGACTGAGACCGTCCTAGGCAAAGGATCTTAAAATACTTATTCCGTTCTTACAGAGAATTCAAGGGGATATCTGTGGACCAATTCAACCATCATGCGAACGTTTTAAATACTTTATGGTATTGGTTGATGCATCGACACGCTGGTCACATGTCGCGCTGTTGTCCACTCGAAATGCTACTTATGCTAAACTCCTTGCCCAGATTATCCATTTATGGGCTCACTACCCTGACCATCCAATTAAGTCATTTCAACTTGATAATGTTGGGGAGTTTACATCGAAAATATTTGATGACCATTGGATGTCACTAGGGATTGATGTAGAGCATCCAGTTCCCCATGTTCATACCTAAAATGGTCTCACGGAAGTCGCTATCAAATGACTACATATGATAGCACGGACATTGATTATGCGCACCAATCTCCCTATTTCTGCTTGGGGATATGCAATATTACATGTAGCGAAGCTAATTCGTCTACGACCCACAACAACCCAATCTTACTTTGCGTTACAGTTAGTGCTGGGTACGAGCCTGATGTCTCGCACTTACGTATTTTTGGGTGTGCTATTTATGTCTCTATTACGCCGCCATAGAGTATTAAGATAGGTCCACAATGACGAATGGGCATCTATGTTGGCTATGTATCTCCAACTATCTTCTGCTATCTTGAACACTTTACAAGCGATCTCTTTACTTCTAGATTTGCAGATTGTCACTTTGATGAGATAGTGTGAAGACCCAGATTTTCATACAATAAATTTATGTAATTCAATAATTGTTATATTAATTGAATTGTGATATTTGGGATTATTTGGATTGTCGTGGGTTGAGAAAATTGGTTCCGAATGATTTTATTTTCGAAAACGAACGTTATTTAGGGGGTCGTGAAAATCGACTTTTTATACGTTCAAAATTTGGGAAAACTTCCTTCATGAAAGTTGTAGAGCTCGTCGATACGAGTCCGTGCATATGTGGAACGTATTATTCGGAGTTCGTATGAATAAGTTATGAATATTTGAAAATCGAAATTTTTCTATAAATAGTGGAAAAATCTGAGTTTGTTGTGAAGGACGAAAAAATCCCATTTTTGCACATCAGTCCCCCGTCTCTCTCTCAGCCTGGTCACTGTGCCTCCAGACCCGGCGACCCGACCCGACTGGAAGTCGGTCCTCCCGGCCGCGCCGCCGCCGGACCCGGCCCCCATCCGCTTCGCCGCCTCACGCCCGGTCGATCCCCGCCGTCGCCACGCCCAGCCGCCGCTCCTAGGCCTGGATCGAAGCTCCTATCCGAAACGCAAACCCGACCCGGCCGGAAAACCATTTTTCCGGCGGCGCACGGGCCGATCGTCCCCATTTTCGTGACGTGCTCTTCCTTCTGATCATCCCCATATATGGCTTGCATCACGATTTTGAGTGCAGAGTGGTAGATCAAGAGTTGAAGATTTCGACGTCCCTGATTCGATCTGGAGACTGATCAGAGGGCCGAGATTAATCCAACTTCCAAGCCCGATCTAGGACGATCCAGACCTCATCTCCGAAAAAGTCAGGTATTAAAGTTGTTCAAAATTTCATTTTGAAGAAGTTTGTAGTTGACGACTTTTGCATCGGAGGTGGTTGACCGTCGTTGACCACCGTCTGACCGCCGCGTGTGGCGGCGCGTCGGACCGAATTTTGAGTTTTTATTATCTGGACGATGATCTAGGCATCCATACGAGCGTTTTGAGATATAACTTGGTCATGTTAGAAAAAGTTGATAAATAGTCAATTTCTGTTTTGACGTTACTATTTACGGTTTTACAATTTACCTTCGGTTTGAGATTTACGAAGATCAGACCATCGGTTTTACTTCAAATTTTAATATGATGTTCATATGACTGTCCCGATGACTTTGTGTGGTCACGGGCGAAGATCCGACTTTTGGATCTTCGTATAATTATAAAATAGTGATTCGGGAGGCGATTAACGAAGATCTATCCATGGGCGATTAACGAAGATGTTTCCATGGGCAATCCGTGAGGATCTAACCGTTGAGTTATGATTTAAATTCAATCCGTCCGTCGGATTGTCTTTATTTTAGAATCCAACCGTTGGATTATCTTTATTTTAGAAATCCGACCGTTGGATCATCATTTAGGTTTATTTCATGCTTCGTTGCTAAGTAAAGACCGTACTTGATTAGGTACTTGACGGCTTGAGTTGACGAGCATTGGGATTATTGTGAGTTATATAAGACGCAGCGGGAGTTTCGAGGTGAGTAAAAAAACTCACGTGGTTCATATTACGAACCGAGCATTTTAATTTATTTAGTTTTGGTAATTGTATGAAAAATATTTGCGGATTAAATATTTATTTTAAAATTTCATGGACTTGAATCACCACGGTCCATAGGTAAGTAAAATGAATTTTAACTGTACAAATGAATTTCATAATTTTCTTGTGTGAACTATAGATGGTATTAGTGGTCATTCCTGAGTGGATGATTACGTATATATATATTTACGTGGAAAATATATATTGATGAGTGGATTGTTTGATTGATGATATGATTGAGTTGATTATATTACGATTGTGTAATTCCATAATAATATGATGTATCTTGGTTGGGGTGATTTCAGTATGTGATGTTATATGTTGGGTTCATTTATGGGTTTAGGGTTAACATAATGACCGGTGTGGGTAATCGGACGCTCTAATCCTAGTGTGGATGATGAGATACGATTGGTTGAGTATGTGGAATTATTGGACGTTCTAAATATGTATATAGGTATACATATTGATGAAATACAATAATTGATAAATATGTCGGATGCCATAACCTAGGCCAGGTGACGGGCTACGATTCAGTTAGAGCTCTAGTCTGTCAAGTGCCGTATTTTTATAAATACGATGATGAGAGTGGTGGAGAAAGTTGTGAGTTGGGTTGTCTTGATAAATTTGAATTGGTATTGATTGAGATTGTCATTATCTGCTCATGTGGAAATTATTGAGTGTTGCGGTGTGTTGGAATAAATGAGATTAAATTAAGTAACAGTTCCTTCTTTTACTCATACAAGCTTTCATAAGCTTACCGGGTTTTGTGTTGTTGCAATCCCGGTACACTATTCAATGGTGTAGCGGATATTCCTGCAGGTCAGGATAACTAGGGAGGTGACCGAGCTGCTTAGGTGTTACTGCAGTTTAGTTATTTATTTCGTTGTGAGGTGTGTGTGTATGCTCATTTAGAGCTTTACATTACATTTTGGATTTGAGTTGTAATAATTAACCGAGACTAAATTCGGTTTGATTTTATTTTGTGTGGTGAGTATGTTAAGGAAAGAAAATTTTCAGGTTGATTATTTTGAGTTGTAGTATTTTCATGTTCCGGATTTGGAATTGTTATTCTAAAATTTGGGGCGTGACAGATAGTCTTCCCATCGTTAGGGGGAGATAAGAACACAGATGTTCAACAGGAATGACAGGAATTGTCGTGGTCTATCCCCACGATGTGTCATCTCGATCCCCGTACCGCACAGTCCGAACTTGAAGTGCGACAAATAATCGAGCTCCAGAACTTAGCAAACACTCTGCTTGATACGTTTTTTGATGTTGCCAAAGTGATGAGATCACACATACCTGCTGCAAATGTGCTTGCAAGGATTAACGTCCAAATACTGGATGTAATGCCACTCCTGAGGTACCAGGAGTTGGCGTCATTGCCCATATTGGTAGTCATGTGGCGTATATGGCCGCAGGTCCTGCAAGGAAGTGCGGTAGACCGCTTGGTTCGAAGGATACTTGCCCTAGAAGATAGCGAATGAGGCACAAACAAATCCTTGATCATCGATACTCAAAATCCGTCCCATGAGAATGTTCCATATTATGGTTATGTCCAAGAAACATCATTAGGTGACGTCTCAATTCCAGAACCTATCCTTGAGAATGCAGAAATCTCTGTGAATTATACTATTGTACATGGGACGTGGGAAAGAATCTCCATCATCATTGATGATGTATTTGCGTATTCCGTAGCGCGTGAGATTATTGAGACCGATGACATCGAACCACACTCCGTTAATGAATGCCAACGCAGAGCTGATTGGCCAAAATGGAAAGATGCGATCCAGGCAAAACTTGATTCTCTAGCGAAAATTAAGGTATTTGGAAAAGTTGTGCCAATACCGCTCAACACCAAACCCGTTGGTCACAAATGGGTATTCATTAGAAAGTGTAATGAGAGAAACGAGATTGTAAGGTACAAAGCTCTCCTTGTGGACGTTATCAAGTTCCGCTACCTGGAATCGACTACAAGGAGATTTACTCTCTCATAATGGACGTTATCAAGTTCTGCTACCTTGTTAGTTTGGTAGTTTCGAAAAACTGAACATGCAGCTTATGGATGTGGTTACTGCGTATCTATATAGGGATCTAGATACAGAAATATACATGAAGATTCCAGATGGAATTCAGTTACCTAAATCAAGTGGCTCTAAACCAAGGAGCGCGTTTGCTATAAGATTGAAACGCTCACTATATGGATTGAAACAATCCGGATGGATGTGGTATAACCGTCTAAGTGACTACTTGAATGGAAAATGATATGTCAACAATGAACTATGCCTATGTGTGTTCATAAAAAGGACAAATTCTGGATTTGCAATAGTAGCGGTTTATGTTGATGACATGAATATAATTGGTACCCTTAAAGAGTTGAGGAAAACCGCTGAACACTTGAAATCCGAATTTGAGATGAAAGATCTTGGGAAAACACGGTTTTTCCTCGGTTTGGAACTTGAGCACTGTGAAGATGGTATCTTGATTCATCAATCAATTTATACCTAAAAGATGCTTAGGCGTTTTAATATTGACAAGATTAAGCCTTCAAGCACCCCAATGATCATCCCTAGTCTTGATCCAAAGAATGATCCATTCCTTCCAAAAGATAACAACAAAGAAGTGCTAGAGGCAGAAGTGCCTTATCTAAGTGCAATAGGCTCATTATTGTACTTAACACAATGCACATGACTGGACATCTCTTTCGATGTGAACTTGTTAGCTAGATATAGCTCGGTGCCAACACGACGCAATTGGACTGGTGTTAAAGATATCTTTTGATATCTAAGTGGTACGATTGATATGGGCTTGTTCTATCCCTATAGAAAGATGATGGATTCGGACCCATCAAGTGTCAAGGACGCCACACATGGTGGACTGAGTTCCCTCTCCCCATGCCAAAACGATATACGTGTTTTGAAAGGTTTTGCTGATGCTGGATACTTCTCTGACCCACACAAAGGTCGTTCCCAAACTGGTTATGTGTTCACCATGGAAAACATGGCGATATCTTGGAAGTCTACAAAGCAGACCTTAGTCACTACCTCTTCAAATCATGCAGAGATTATCACTCTTCATAAAGCAGTTTCATGAAGCAGTTCGTGAATGTATATGGTTACGTTACATAGTTACGCATGTTCGAAGTACTTGTGGTAAAGTTTACCACAGATGAGCCAAGCATTTATGAGGATAATGCTGCTTGTATTGAACAAATGAAGCAAGGCTACATCAAAGGTGACAACACCAAGCACATATCACCCAAATTCTTCTACAATAAGCAACAATAGAAGCTCCTCAAGATCAAAGTAAACCAGGTTTGATCTGACGACAATGTGGCAGACTTGTTTACTAAGTCATTGCTCAAATCCACGTTCGAGAAACATGTGGCAAGAATTGGCTTGCGGAAATTATCCGAACTCCCATGATCGAAGTTATCAGGGGGAGGCGCAGACATCAGGGGGAGATGTCTACATGTTCGTCTCGAAGTGTGAAAGGTGTGTTGTGCTCTTTTTCCCCTTCGTCCGAGGTTATTTTTGTCCCACTGGGTTTTTGTTACTCGGCAAGTTTTTAGTGAGACAACGAGAGAAGCACCGTATTTGGGAGAAACAAGAGGGAGTGTTCAAGTAAATCTCTATTCTGTGTTTGGCCCAAACTCTAGGTTACTTGACATTGTGGTAATAAGGTTACATTAGAAGGATTTAGAATTCTTATTCAATGTATGATTACCTTTCTTTGTATGATTCATATTCTATGCATTGTAATCCTCTATATAAAGAGACCCCTATTATCAATGAGAACACACAATAAATTTCTCTCAATTTCCGTTTCTCTAAAATAATTTCTAATTTTTATTTTTATTTTTCTTTATACTTTATCTCTCTCGCCGTCGCCAGAAGCAAATCCTCTCTTTCATTCCGCCTCCAAAGACCCGTTTCACCAAAAGACCACCCACCCCATCTTCTCCCTCAGTCTCTCACTCAATTCCTAGTCTCCTCATCCTCTACATTCGCATCCGAATTCGTCTTTGAAATAATGCTCATCACTCTCATCTCATCACCCAAACCAGACTCCAGCTCTCCAACAATCTCACTCCTTTCTCAATCTCGACATAACATATATCCATGTCCCCAAAACTCCTCCCAATCGAAACTTTTGCCTCCACAGTCTTAACTAGCTCAACAAACGACCTCTCCCCTCATCGCCGCCAATCTTCGCGCTGCCACTGAAGTAATTTACTCTCGAAATCCCTCCCAAATCACCCGATTCAAGCAACTCTAGATCTGCAATTTCAAGATCCAAAATCCAAAAGTTCTAGATCAAACTAAAAGTAAATTTCAAGATCCTTCGTGGTTGTTGTTGTACCTTTTGGAGGATGGTCTCGGCGGCTCTAAGTTTGGAGGACTGCTGGTCTCGACTGCTCTGAGTTTCGAAGAGAGGGAGGGCGAGATGGCATGACATTTTCTTTGTTGTCGGCAGCTCTAAGCGAGATGGCGTGGCATTTTCTTCGTCATTGGCGAAGCTAAAGAACTTGGAGGCTTGGTTATGAGCCTTTTGGGCTTGGCGGAGGAGGAAGGGTTTCGGTGTCGTAGAAGGGGTCGCGCGCGGTCGCGCGATGGGTGGGGGGGGAGGGAGAGAGAGAGAATATAGAGAAAAAAATAAAAATTAGAAATTATATTAAATTAGAAATGTCCATTCTACCCTCCTTTAGGGTTTAAAAATCTGAAGTGGGCCCCCTTGTAGGCTCCAACTTAGTAGTTGACGTCATTTTTGGACCCGGATTCAAATTTTAGACTAGGGTGCTGTTGTTTAAGAGTACAAGGTCCAGTTTGATTAAAAAAAAAAAAAATTTAAGGATCAGATTTTAGGTTCAAAGTTAGGAAGGTAAACTGAATTTAATAAAATAAAAAAATCATATGTAAGTAGTAAATAGTCAAAAAAAAAAAAAAACAATATATATAAAATGAAAGTAATAAAGGCCAAGAGGCAAAGGGGAGACATATTACAAAGGAGAACCGCCTTCCTCCCTCTCTGGAGTCCTCGCATGTTTCGCTTCGCACATTCACCCCCAGTCGACACTTCTCCATTGTAAGATTCCAATGGAGTCATCTGTTTCTCTCTCTCCTCTCACCCACACAAACCCACCACCACACTCACACCTCGCTTTGCTTTCACGGATTCACTGTGCCTCTTTTCCCACGAGCTTTTCCATGTGGCGGGAACGCTCTTTTTCTACATTGTTTTCGATTTCGTTGCTTTTGATCGTTTCGTGTTTGATTTCTCTGTTGCGCTTGTGGGTTAGGACCCAAATGCCCATTTCCTGATTGTCGTGGCGATGCGAGGTTCGTGTGGTTTTGGGTTTTTGGTGTTTGTGTCCCCCGAAACGCCGGGTTCTGGGAATCTAGGGTTTCTGGGGTTTGATTATCAACTGGGCCGGTTTGTTTTGTGGAGTTTTGTTTAATGAAATGGATGAAATACTGATACTTGTGGAGTTTAATGGAATTGAGATTCTTGTAGCTTGTGTATTTTGCCATGGACTTTGTTTGATCAATGCTAATGAGATGTCAGCTTACCTGAAGCTGTTGGTGTTTGGTTTCATATAATGGATGTGGTGTTTGGGTTTTTGTCGTATTTTTGTGCTGTTCTGACAACTATGCTGGAATTGTATCAGTGAGATGTGAATTTGATTAAGATGAGTCGCATGGATTTTCTTGATTTGAAATGAAGTTTTGCATCTGTTAGGTGATTTGTGTAAGTGAATGTCGTGGGATTTTGGTCTGCTGCCTTTTTGATTGATGAATTTCTGTGTGCTTGGCTGTATTCTTTGAAAATTGAGGGAAGTAAGTGAAGTGGAATTTTGATCCCTATGCTTATTTTCTTCGCTGAAGTTGATTTTGGTTGCTAAATCAAACTGGTTCCCTACATTGCATAAGGTTCTGCTAAATGGGCTTATTCTTGCTTCCAAGACCTCTTACATTGTTTATGGTTCTGTCTTTTTGTTTTTTTTTGTTTTTGTTTTTTTTTGTTTTTAGCTCTTAATGCAGCTAGCTTTTCCTCTTTTAATGAACTGAAGTTTCCATATGCAGGATTGTCGTGGGCTTATTATTGCATCTGCATTGAGTTATAAGGATGCCCCTATTGAAAAGAAAGCCTTTTCCCTTGGCTGAACTGCCTAATGACTTGGATCCAAATGAGCTCGTATACCAAGTTCGATATACAGGAGAGATATTTCGGGATTATGAGTATCCTTTCTATAGACTGTAAAATTGTGTGACTTTTTTCAACTTTTTTTTTCCCCATGTTTCTGCATTCTGTGTGTTTGCTAAGACAAATAAAGCAGAATAAAGACAAATGATGTTGATCAAAGTTCTGTGTCTTTTAAGAACCTAAAAGATAGAATGGTGAGGGGCAAGACAAATTTAACCTTTTACAGTTTTCATGCATGTTCAAATTACCATTTTTTCTTGTCGTACTTAACATGGATCAGTGAATATTTGAACCGGATAAATTTGTATCGCCAAAGAGTTTGGATGTGCAAGGTTTCTGGAAAGACTAACTTGACCTATGAAGAGGCTTTGCTATCAGAAGAACATGCTACTGAGAAGGTTCATCTGTTCCCTAAAGAGGTCATGGCGCCTGCACTGCAGATTATTCAATACAGTAAGAACTAATTTTGTTGAGTATCTTATACACTGACATAATATATGTTTTGCTTTTTCTTAATAGATGTTCCCACTCCATACTCCATAAGTTCATATTTAGACATTCTTCTTTTGTGGAGATTAGTAGTGTAGATCATCAGAAGATAGTTATCTTCCCCCCTTAGTGTGCTATTCCTGTGTGTAGATTAGTTTCTGTTAAAGGCACAGAAGTAATAGAGGCGTATTCTAACTTAAAGGACTCACTTAAGCATTCCACTGAACTCTTTAGATATCAAATCTGTATTAGAATGTCTACATATGCTGTCATTAAAAGTAAACGCAGGCTGAAACCTTCCGATGTTGTAATTGGGGCTGAAGTTGAAACCCGTGGAAAGAAATATCATAAGGCATCAGTTCTTTGTCTGCTTGCTGCCAATTTGTGGTTGGTAATGGGGGAAGGGTGATGTTTTGGGGGGAGAGATGGGTTCGGGAGACAGCCTTTTACCATTACTTTCCACTTTTATAGATTATCACATTATCCTACCTTTTCCATTGCTAGGGAGTCTACTAATTCCTCTATTCTTCCATTGAGTTGGGACTTTGGTTTTCTAAGGAACTTAAAAGATCCCAAAGTAGGAGAACTTATGTCTTTTAAAGGGTGTTCTACTGGATTAATCTAGACTAGAAAAAAATCCGTGGTTGCTGGAGTCATCTGGGAGCTCATGATAGGAAACCTTTTCATTCAATACATTTGTCATATGTGATATGGAAAGTTGTAGTTCCTTTTGAGGTAGAGCGTTAGCTTCGATTATTGCTCAGGGAAATTTGAATACCTATGATATTGTTCAGAGGAGTGAATCTGCTGTTCGTCCCCCCGATTGGTGTGTAACGTATGTAGATGGATCGAAGTGTGTAACTGTTTGCTTTTACGATATATGGTTACAGTATCTATGTGGAAAATGTTTCATTCTGGGTCATTTGGATGGAGAGAGTTAAGAGATTTTTGCGAACATGAAGGGGGAGTTGCTGGATCTTTGCTCCATTTTGTCATTTCTAAGGATTGGTTTGGTTTCCTCAGAATCAGAATTACTCCCTGTGTGCTATTCTTTAACATAGGAATGCTTCACTAGTTTACCTGTTTTGAGTTTCACAGCTGTTGTTCGATGTTATTTTTGAGATGTAGAGTAGAGCATCACCTCGGCTACTTAGGCCTAATCTTCTCATAGAATTTTTTTTTATTAAAAAAAAAAAACTAAATATTAGTCCTGCTTAACGTGGATTACTTAAAGTATATTAGGATCTAGATTAAGAGGCTTAGTTTGTAGCCTATTATAGATGCTAGATGTACCTTGATTCAATTGTCAACTAAATTCACAAACCATAGCTGTTGGTTTCTCAGTTGGAAAGTTGCAAATTCCTATCAAGCTGCTACTGATTTGTGGTTGCAACACTACATAATTGTTTAATTTTTGTCGTGACAGGTATGCTTCCATTGAAAGATCTTGCTGACATAATAGCTGCGAAGTTGAATGAGCGCTTATATGTGGGTGCAGAGTTGTATGCAAGAAAGGATGCTGGTACATATTCTTGTAAAATATCAAAGGTTCTTGAGGACGGTACTGGAACAATCAAATATGAGGTGGCCTGGCTGGACAGGAATAAAAAAGTTACGGGGACTTCCATCATAAATGGGGAAGATCTGGTACAGAAGAAGCCTCAATTTAGTAGAAACTTTGTGAAATTGTTTATTCGGGAATCTACCTACCGAAATGCTCCTTGGGTGCTTCATGATAAACTTGCACAAAGCCATGGAATCTCCAAAAGTGTTCCGCAGAACTTAAAAGGCAAAGTTTCCTTCAAGGATGGATTACTAGTTTGCAAGAAAAGAAAGGAAATGGAGGAGGTAGTCGAAAAAATGTAGTTTTCTGTTTGTTGAGAAATGTTGACATTATTCCCGTGTCTTATATTTTATCATATGCAGGAAGCAAAAGATGAACCAGGAAATTGTAAAAGGAAAAAGTTAGATGGTTCAGGTACGTTAAAGTAACATTTTGGAAGGTAGACTGTAAACCTATAAATTTTTGTTTTTGGTGGATTACTGCATGGGTATTTGATCTAGAAAGGTTTGCCCAGACGTGTGTCTTGTAAATGTTGTCAATATATCTAATAGTATTAATTTGTTGGCTTGAATTTGCAGAAAGAGATCAACCAGCAGAAGAATCTATCAAATATCCAATTGATGACCTCTTGGTTCAGCCACATCCAGATGATCCAGTTTTTGCAGATCGCCCTTCTCCATCTAGGGACTTTAATGTTGCAATGGAATGTTTTGGTGACCTTTTAATGGTTTGGGATTTTGTTTCATCTTTCGGTAGGCTATTGCACTTATGGCCATTTTCTCTTGAAGATTTTGAAAAAGCTATCTGCCACAAGAAGGGCAATTTGACTCTTCTTGTTGAAACTCATGCGGCTCTTCTTCGGGTGCTCATAAAGGACAACGGTGAATATGTTTTAGCTGTACAAAAACGAAGACCAAAGGTTAAACACCCACTTGTTGTTTCTATATCCTGTTGTTTCATGCCCTGCTTGTGTTTTGGTGTTGATGGCCTGATAACATTCTCCTTTTTTTTTTTTTTCCAGATTACATTAATCACTTGGACGGACTATTTGTGTGATTTCTTAGAAATGGTGAACATTCCTGAATTACGTGATCACACAGCAACTATCAAGCGGGGTCACTATGGTCTTTTAGATGCTAATGCTAAATTGGCAATCTTCCGAGAATTGATTAATCAAGCACTTGAATCAAATATTGTTAGGGAGAAGTTGGATGAAATTGTTGAACAGAGGCAAGCACTTGGGGCCTCAAGGAGGGAGGAAGCATTGGAGGAAGCCAGAAAGAAACGAGAAAAGAAAGAGCGGTTGAACGCTGAGCCAGATGTTAATCGAGGAGTCGATCTGAAGAGTGTAGGAAGTGCTGCAGCAAATGGTAATCATATAAGGCAGAACGGAGATATAGTAAAGAAAAGAAATGGTGAGATCCAGTCATATAGAGAAGATCATGTATCGGATAAAAGGTCTTGATTTCTTTATGCTCTGTATATGTATATACATATATTTCTTATTCTAGAAATGTCTCCTGGTTACCAAGTGACCTAGAATTCACAGTCGGTCACCAGACCTTGGATTTAATATCACAGGTTGAGATTGAATGGATACATTTTCATTGTTTTAATCTCGACCATTGACACTAGATCCAAAGGTATGACCAGGAGACCACTACTCTTAGTTATTGATCTTCCTTTACTTTTAGGTTTAACAATATCTGTTTTCATTTCTAATAGTGAGAGCAAGCAATTGGACACCGCATCAAAACAGAATGTGGAAGGGAAAGCTCCAATAAACAATGGGAAGGATTTATCTGATAAGGACGCAAAGAAATTGCCAAGGGATGATGAAAAGGAAGTCAGGGGAAAGAGTAGCAAAGAACGGGTTTGGTCTATCTCCTTATTCAGCTCTTTCTGTGTCTCTGTTTTTGTGTCATACATTTTATGAAAATCCTTGCATAACAGAGAGAATATTATGAGAGGGAGATGGAGAAGCGATTTGTACGCACCGATTCCTTGGGTAAAGACAGAAATCATAACAGATATTGGTGGTTCCAGCGAGATGGTAGAGTATTTGTTGAGAGTTCCGATTCCAAGCAGTGGGGATACTATAGTAGCAAGGAAGAGGTATCAAGTTGATTATCCTATCATAACTTAATTGCTTTTGTTTTAACAAATATATATGATATCTTAACTTGGATTTGAACAGCTTAATTTGTTGATGGGGTCACTGAATTGCAAGGGTGAGAGAGAGAGGGAACTCAAAAAGCAGCTGGAAAAATTTTACAGCCGAATAAGGTTAGCCAATTCAACTTTAGAATTGATTCTCTGAACACACTTGGTTTAATTTTCTATCTCTATGGATACTTTTCAATTTAATTGCATAAGCTTGTGTATATATCCGAATGTTTATTTTGGATAGTTGGTGAATCCTGATTTAAGATTTACTTACATAGAGGTACAATTGATGATGTAGCAAGTGATAATTGGTTCACAATTTTGTTATCACCTGGGGTCATGCTTTTAAGATATCTGAGTTAGGCTGAAGGAGACGTTACCTCTCAACTGTTAATTGCAATGGGCTTGATAAGATATTGCTGAATGCTTGAACATTTTGGCAACATATAAAACAGATTGTTTCTAGAGTTGATGAGTTCCACCCCAAAAATCTTTTTAATTTGAATCCTATCATTGCCTGCTTTTATTATCAAATTGGTGCAATAATTTTAACTTTGTTATTGCCTGCTCATGTATGTTACATGTTAACCAAATGTGTTTTGACAGCCTGGCTCTCGAAAAGAGATCAAAGGAATTGGTTCAAAAGATTGCAATGGAGGATGAGTCTGTGGTTCGAAGGTCTACTCGTGTGCGTGCTCCGCCAAGCAAAAATCCTGCCAATGCTTTCCTTGAGTACGTTAACAAGTGGAAGGAGGAATAACTGGGCTTCGGTTTTGTGTTAAGAGGCCAAAGTTGCAATTAGTTTAGACTATTGGCTCCTGCACTTCTCTACATTTAACTTGGCATTAGACCAAATTAGAGTAGGATTTTTCCGATGGGCTCCAATACTTTCTTGATATATCTTTGGTGGGTACGGAATGTTTGGAGTCCGGGGCCAAGGAAGTGAGGACATAAAAGTAGGAGAAGGATAGGGAATGAGCAGGCATGTATTTGTGCTTTGCCATTCAATTCTTTGTAAATGGTCTTGGTTCACATTGATTCTCATGAATAACTGAGGCATAACATAATATGACACTATCATCTTTTTCCTTCTAATTTTTTAATGCGTCTGTCCTAAACAAGATGATTGCTAGTATTGCTACTGGAAAAGTGCAACTCTCATCTTCCGCGAAGTGTAACTCTGATCCTTTATCACCTAGCCTGCTCCACTCTTTTTTTTGGACACCTAGGTGACTCCTAGATGTTGTGGTGTAAGTGTCTTGAGTCTAATTGCTCTTCTACATACATTTGCATTGTTCTCGCACTGTGATGTTCAACTATAAGGCCCGCGCCGAAGCTCCAAATTTCGACCATAATGATTCAGTTATTAGAAAGTGTTGAACTCTAAATGGTTAGAGTGAATTATACAGTGTTACATGTGCTTGAAAATATTGGAGGAATGATCAACCGAGAGGAGGGATTCAAGCTTGAGACTTCAGCCACTATAGTTGACTAAGAACTCGTTGAAAAGGAATTTTTATTTTTATTTATTTTTATTTTTTATCAAGGGTGAGAGTAGCAAGTCATATCAATTATATTAGCGAGTGAGTAACATGCTCACTCGGTTAATAGTCAATATTCAGACTAACTCTCGTAGGAGTATCACTACAAAGTCAGACTAATCTCGCTCCGTAGGCTCACGAACCCGAAGACCTCTCAAATTTGCTGGCTACAAATTGAGAGGAGTTAGGACTCGAATGCTAGATATGGAGGTTCTATGTTATGTCACTCAACCAATCTTACCGCACAAGGTGGTTTGTTGAAGTGGAACTTTTTTGTTTTTGTTTTTCTGATATTTGAAGTGGAACTTGCTATCTACTTTGTAATTTTTCTGGGAAAAAGAAAAAGAGAAGAAAGGATAATAATAGGGTGCGGCTATTGACACCCTGTCATTTTCTTTGTTCACCATACAAACATTTGAATTATTAAAAGACTATATTATCCAAGTAGAAAATGACTGATAAATACAGTGATTTTCTAAAATTCAATTATGTGAGAAAAATAAATATATAAGTAATTAATTAAATACAAATTCTACTTAATTCTCATTGGATAACAATAACTTTATCTTCTCTACCAGAATTTGAATTTATTACTATCTTTTTGTCTTTTTGTTGCATCTTCATCGTTAATTCGTTATCCAATTCACAAAATGAATTTATTACTATCTTTAGCTTCATCAAAATCGTTGCAATATTCTTTGTGAACACCAAAAGTAAATATTTAAAACCCGAAGAAAAAAAATCAATCTCTTCTTGACTGATTATAGTTGTAAATTTACTTATCTTTTTACATGGATTGAAATAGAGAACACTGAAATTGAAAGAAAAAATTTAAAAAATGAGAGTAAGTCAGATTATGATTTTATTAAGAAATTTTAATCTCTTTATGAGTAAAAATTAATTGAGATATTTTCATTAAAAACATTTATTTTTGAATTGGATATGTCATATAAGAATATTGTTGGAAAGAGAAATGAGTTAAATAAGTAAATTTAATAATTAAAAATAAAATGTAGGGTGTATTGAGCAAGTAAGATGAACAAAGAAAATGATAGGGTGGCATCCTAATAATAATAATAATAATAATAATAATAATAAATAAAATTAATTATAGGGTTTATAGCGCCAGTTTGCTCTTTTTAGCGGGTCAATTCAAAAATTCCGAAGTAAAAACCCGCGAAACAAATCATCGAGTTTCAAAACAGAAATCACTTTTTCTGGTGAATATGAGATTCGGCCTCAAAATCCATTAATCATTTTCCACAATCTGCTCTCAGGTCTCCGGCTTTTCGTGAGTCTTTAATCTCTTTCATAATTCCAGCTACTGATGGGTTTCAGTTTTTGCACACAACCTGTTTGATGAAATGTCTCAATGAATGCAGGTTTGAACATGTACGGAAGAAAGGCCTCCCAATTGGTCAAAGAAATCGCAAGCAGCGAAAAGGGCCAGCTCACGCCTTTCAGTGTAAGTCTTACATTGCCTCAATTCTCAGTTTCTTTCATCCGAGCTTACTTGATATGTTTAATCTTCTAGAGTGATCTGTTTGATGAAGTGATTGAAGAATGTAAACAGCACTATCATGAGCTTGAATGCTTGATAAGGTAACCTGAATTTTGCGCAATTCGTTATATTTGTCCGAATTCATTCCTATTTCGGAATTTTTTTGTTTTATAGCAGCAACTTACTTGCTCCATCTCATGGGTATTGATGTTGTTTGCTACGGAATGAAATTGCTATTAATGGTTTTATCTTCCTATTTTTCATTTTGATGTTGAATTTTAGTGGGCCGATTTGTTACTGCTGAGACTTCAGAATCATGATTGTGTTTACGTTTAGAAACAACTTTTGATTTTGCTAACAGTACTAGTACTACCATGGCACAGATAGATGCATGCATAATTTTACATCTATCTTTGCCGTTGAGGTAGCCTGGTAGGCCTCAGCCTCAGCGTAAATATTGACATATATTACCATTGAATAGTTTTGAAACTTGTTTACTATGGTTCAGGCATTTTTCCTATTGTTATGTTGGTGCTTTAATGAAGGGGACTATTCTTTTTTCTTTCCTCTTTTCTGTAGTTCCTTGGTCTTGCAAATCATATAGGGTATTTCCAATATTCTATTGGTTGCAGTCAGAATCTCATCAGTCAGTTAATCACTTCATTTATATTGTCCATGTAGAGATACATCTTCATAGAACACTGGTTTTGTGGTTACTACACGTAATTCTGCCTTTGTTGCCTGCATGCTTGATTGAGTAGATTTTTCTCTTTAATCTTTGTTTCCTAACTTAACAGGTAATAGAAAAAGGACTCATGCCTGTTAAGACATATCAGACTATTATAGACACTTTTCGAATGTCTACCCATTACCAGATCCTTGCAACTCAATTTCTCATTATACTTGTTTTGTGGTGCAAGAACTCTTACCTTTTTTTGAACTCCCATTTCACTTATGCCCTAAAACTGTCCTCTTGTTCTTTCTGTTTACGTTTCTATCTGATATGATATATGTTCTAAGTTCTAACTTATATACTCAAGAAATTCATATGACTGCAACAGGAGAATGGAAGAACAAGGATTAAATGTCGAAACAGCTAAAAATGAGGACCACTATGGAGCACTCATCCACCACCTCTCTTTAGTTCGCAACAAACGCTGCTTAATGGCATATGTGTAATACTTTGCTGTTCCGTTAATACATGATTTAACTGCTAGCCGGTTTATATGTTTGAGGTTTTCAAATTCACTAGCTATTATTGTATTGGTGTTATAACCATGCAGGTACAACCGAGCAGAAATTTTACGAACTCTGATGTGGAAGGTAGGGTCTATAATTCCTGAAGAAATTAAAGAGAAACTCAGTTACTCAGAGAAAGAGTACATTACAAAACATTCAGCATCTCTGAAAAAATATATGTCAAGTGTGGAACTCGATTTGGAAGTGGTAATCTCTCTCTCTCTCTCTCTCTCTCCACAAACTTTGACCTTGATAATGACCCTGAGATAAAATTATGTCTTTCTCTTGATATTAACATATTCCTGTGGCTTACAATTAACTTGATTTACTGGAGATGTTAATATGGTAATTACTTGAGCAGAATGCTTGGGGGTGGTCTACTAATGAAGGTCCTGTAACTTTAACTGAGTGGTACATGAACATGCTATTGATGAAACTGATTTGAGAAAGCTGACTAGTTCTAAGTGAGAAAACTTATGTGCTTTTTAGGTTAGACAATATATTCCTGAATGTGAAGGTTTTCAGTCTCCAGACGAGTTGGCTGTAACCAAGTTCACTGCATACCTGTCTGTGTTTATCATTATTATGATTATAATGATATGCCCTATGCCAGTATCCTCATTTAATGGCCGTCATCAGCTTTTCTCTAGGTGTATCAAGTTGTCAAATTAATATACTTGTATAGTTAGTGGTGTCTCTTTTAACCTTTTGTGTGTGTAATGGAAATGGTGGAGAAAAGCGCTGGTTTAGGGGATAAAGCACATCTGACAGGAAAAAGCAAGGAATTTTTTTGTCATTTAGATTAGTTGGTCCTATGATCCAAACACCTATGAAGCACAATATATTAGTAGCTGCAGAAACGAGACCAATATCATGTAGAAAGATCTCTGCTTCAACTGCTGAGGCCCATATAATCCATTGATGTAATGAAAATGTGTGTGCTGATATTAACTTCTAATATTGCCCAACCGAAGCTTTCCAAATGAACTCTCACCGCAAAAGTTGTGTTACAGTAGCCAGTATCTGCATGTCAAACAGACTTGACATCACATGGGTGTAGGTTGTGCAATATGCGTATTGTTTAGTAAATGTTATGGGGTATGCGTAACAAGTTGCGAATGAGGATTCTTATGCATGTACCTATTTACGAGGATATGACTCATAATTCTCTTAGATTATCATTTTGAGTTGTTGTGTCTGCCAGGATATGGTACCACCAAAAGATCCCTACATCAAGGTGAGAGTCCTCGATGACTTGGGTGGAGAGATACTACTCAGTGATGATAAGAAAGCAAATTTTACTCGTCACTCAATGCATTTTCTTAAACGAACTGATGCCGAGCAGCTCATCTCACAGGTATGTTCATGAACGGGATGCTTGAATACTCCACTTGGATTTACAGTTGTCTAACTACAATACTCAACTAATAGGGCAAGATGGAGGAGCTCAAAGACTAATTGGCACAACTGCTAAGCCGTTGTTCCTTGAACTCTATATATTGTGTTGTTATATGATCATTGTACGCCTAGTGTTCCTTAATAATGAAGTTCTCTGGCTAGACAAGGTTCCCTGCAGAAAACATTATAGTGAAGTTGAAAGGTGTGTATACTTCCCATATGAGGCCTGATGAGCTTAAGACGATGTGAATTGACACTAATATTGGACATCTTTCATGTTTGTTACGAGATCAATTGGGACACTTTTATGATTGTGTCCTATGTGATTCCCATTTGGTTCCTAACAACCTATTTGTTTCACATAGGCACCAGCTAGATGTGCATTAAAAGTTAAATGTAGAGTATGGTTCTCCAGCCACTCAGACTTCCAGTTGGTAATTTCATATACAAATATTATGAGAAAGATACTCCCCTTGCATTTCACATGTATAATAAGTGTCACGTCCCGAATTTTGAATAAATAACTTCAAATCCGAAACATGAATTAAATAACTTAATCAAATAAAAATCATGAATTTTTTTCATAAACAACCACACCTCACTCACTTAATAATACGAAAACCAAATTTTAAATTACTTATTACATCACACTCTCACAAACTTAAATTGTGAAGTTCAATGGGTATACCAAACCTCACAAAAGCAAATGCGATAAATCAAATACTGCTACACTAAACAGCTCGATCACCACACTGGTTCTCCTGACCTGCATGATTATCCGCTACACCGTTTGAATAGTGTACCGGGATTGCAACAACACAAAACCCGGTAAGCTTTTGAAAGCCCGTATGAGTAAATTTAAAGATTGCACAATTTAAGTTGACAAATATAAACACACAAGGTAACTCCAAAATATCCTAAAATATAAGGAATGAATACTCTCAAGACTCTCTTTTAAAACGCATACTTATGAGTCACAAGTAACCTCTACGTTACCCTCATAAGACCATTCACATTTGGCAGACAGACTAGAGCTCTAACTGATCGCAACCACCAGCCCGGCGCGAGAACCTAGTTCACGATTATAATGCTATTAGTAACCACCAGCCCGGTATAAGAGCGTGGTTCATTGATAGTATGCCATGGTTACACTCGTGACCTATTGATATCCACAGATCAAAAAAATTTATTGTTTCTCAAACAATAAAACTCAACACCTTTCTCAATATATCGTTCTCGAAAAGTAAACATCTAAACAATAATAGCAATACAATCATGCATATTATTTCCTCAACACAATCCATCAACAAATATATATATATATCATCACATAAATAATATATATACATAGAAATTCACACATGAATGCCTATTATTACCAAATCAAAATAAATTACTAAATTTAGTTTGTAAATGAACCATGTGCGATTTACTCACCTCTAGTCCAACTGCATCTTCTATCAATCAAAATCACAATAATCCAAACGCTCGTCAACTCAAACCGTCAAGTACCTAATTAAGTATGGTCTTTGCTTAGTACGAAACACGAAATAAACTTAAACGACGATTCAACAGTATTCTAAAATAAAGACGATTCAACGGTAAGATCAAATTTAAACGATGATCCAACGGTCGGATCCTCACGGATCGCCCTTGGAAACATCCTATCAAAATTATACAAAAATCCGACAGATGGATTTTCACGAATCGCCTCTAGAATAACTGTTTTACAATTATACCGAAGATCCAACGGTCGGATCTTCGCCTGTGACCTCACAAAGTCATTGGGACAGTCATACGATCAACATATTAAAATTTGAAGCAAAACCGATGGTCTGATCTCCTCACATTGTAAACCGAAGATAAAACGTAAAAACCGTAAATAGTAACGTCAAAACGTAAATCCACTATTTATCAACCTTTTCTAAAATAATCTTGTAATATATCAAAACGCTCGTAAGAATGCATAGATCATCGTCCAGATAATATAAACTCAAAATATGGTCTGACGCGCCGCCACATGCGGCGGTCCAACGGTGGTCAACGCGGCGGTCAACGCAGGTCAACCACCTCTGATGTAAAAGTTGTCAACTACAAACGTCTTCAAAATAAAAGGGTGATCAACTTTTATACCTGGAGCTATGCGAGATTTTGTCTAGATTGTCCTAGATCAAGCTTTGAAGTGGAATAATTTCAGCCACACGATCAGTTTCTAGATCGAATCAGGGACTTCGAAAACTTCAACTCTTGATCTTTTGCTCGCAGTCAAAATCGTGTTGCAAGGCTTATATGGGGATGATCAGGAGGAAGAGTTGATCATGAAAATGGGTAGGATTGGCCCGTGCAACGCCGGAAAAATCAATTTCTGGCCGGGGTCAAGTTTTGGGCTTGAGGAGAAGCTTCGATCCAGCTCCTGGGGCGGCGGCGCGGCGAGGCGAGGGCACCAGGCGGCTGGGCTGTTCGGGGCGAAGTAGGGGAGGCCTAGGTCCGGGGCCGGAGGGGGGAGAAATCCTTGGGTTGGGTTGGCGGATCGGGAGAGGGGGGGGGCTGCGCACGGGAGAGAGAGAGAGAGAGAGAGAGAGAGAGAGAGAGAGAGAGAGAGAGAGAGAGAGAGAGAGAGAGAGAGAGAAGGCTGGGGGACTGATCCACAAAAATGAGAAAATTCCGTCCTTAATGAAATAATTCAGATTTCCTTGATATTTATAGAAAAATTCTAATTTTTAAATATTCATAAATTGTTCATACTAACTCCGAATATTGCGTTCCACATATGCACGAGATCGTATCGATGAGCTCTACAACTTTCATGAAGAAAGTTTTTGTAAATTTCGAACGTATAAAAAGTCAATTTTCACGACCCCCTAAATAATGTTCGTTTCGAAAATAAAATTCGCTCGAAACCCCTCTCCTTATACAACGACATATAAAGCAAGTCCAAAATTCATAATTTATATTATTAAACAAATATTGAATTACATAAATTTATTTAAATAATATTTCGGATCTTCAAGAATGGTCATCACTTTAATAACCATGATTGTGAATGGTTATCACTTTAATAACCATGAATAAGTGATGACGATTATATTGGGTTCTGTTCCTTATCTGTTTTGACTATGTCATTCGAAAAGCTGTGAATATAAGCACTGCTGAACCTCATTGACTTTGCTTAATTTTCAGAATTTGTAAAGCTACTTGTTAAGATATTATTAGGAATCTCTTGCACATAATAAGAATATGTTGCCCCTGGGTTTAGCTTAATCTTATGGTCTTGTAATAATTAATCAGGAAGGATTGCTGAAACAAGAATTGGTGGTGCTTGCCTTGGAGTGTGTGGCTTTAGCTTCCTTGTTCAAGAAGTTCCTCCGCATGAAGTCTCTATATTCCTATTCAATGTATCCTACACAATAGGGAATTCATCAGCGAAGGAAGTTACATAATCAAAAAAGTATGAACCTGATGAAATTTCAGAAACTTGTTGGCAGGAAGGTGTTGATGTAAGTCCAATCGATGGTAATTAAAGGAAGATTCCAAGGAATCCAAGCCATGTGACCTTGTGAAGAAGCTAGATTGTTATGGAGAAGAAGGACCACCATGGTTGATGGATTTAACGGATGAAGAATGGTGTATATCAGAGATTATTTACCTTGTATAATATGGTATACACTGAATTTGAGAATTTTGTCCAATATACTAAGTTTTAACCGACCAGTCTTTTTAACAAGGTATATAGGGTTGTCAATAGTATCGTCATGTCGGGTTAGGATCATATCAATATATTAAAAGTGTCGGATATACAAACTCAAATCTGATTTGATTAATAAATATATCGGAGAATTCAAATCTAATTAATAAACGTGTCAGAGAATCCAAATCGAAATTCAAATCCAACCCATTTATTAAATAGGTTACCTGACGTCTTGCACAACTAATTTACTAGCTAAGATAGTGGTGCCGAGATAAATCATAGTTGAACAATTTTAGACATAACTTTGCACTATATTTTTTTGTACGCCTTACATTAGGAGAAAAAACACCATAAAAGCATAACAACACTTGAAATATCTTGAATTTTGACTTGGACTAATGAAATAAACGGGCTAAGTGGATTTTTTGCGAGTTGGTGGGTTAACGTACACTAATCCATGATTAATAGGTCTCTTTGTGGATTTGAACTGCAAATGATCATTTTTTTAATCATATGTGTTTAATTTATCTTTTTTAGATATTAGAATATATATGACATGCAACGAATGAAGAAGATAGAAAGGAAAAGATTGGAGGAAAAGATTGCTACATTCCTCTTATTTCAATTAGAATTGATGGACGCAGCTTCTTATACCCACGCTCACCTACCCCACCTTCTATACTAAGTTTCTTCCATAATATATAGGCTATTTATATTATCATTCTGGATATTCTTACAGAATCCTAGGTTATAGGGAAATCTTTGTAAATCATCGACTTTTTGAATGCATCAAGATTTTGACACATTTCTTGAAATCCTTGCTAGCTAATCGATCGCGACATATCAAATCAAGATTAATCCTAACCGAATATAATATCAATTTTCCAATTCCAATAATTTATGAGAAAGGAGCAAACGTGTTCAATTTGAATGGAAAAATAAATGTGAGAGAAGAAGTTATGAGAAAGGGGTGAACCACATATTAAGAGCGCCAAAAACCCCATCTGGCCTTACACTAGAGGTCACTATCCCTATTGAACATTTAATAAATCTAAATATTTTTTCCGGTGCTAGGTTGCCATCAAGCTTTTACATAACTCCTAATCACAAATTGGATGATAATATGGGTTTGCTGCCTCATTCACCAAATCAAAAGCTAGTACGTTTCATTTTGATAGTGGAGATGAGAGATAGAGATATGAGGGCTGCTCGTACTTACAGACCAGCTTTTTCATCATCCTGGTTTCTAGTAGTGTTACTGGTAATGCCTTTGCTGGTGTTGCTGTTAATCTTTCTGAAACAGCCTCTGAGTTCAAGCTCTTCATCATCAACTGCAACTTGGATAGCTGGTAATTCTAGTACTTCTGGTAATTCTAGTACTTGGATAGCTCAAGAATGGCCTCAACCCCCAGCTGAAGCTCCACTTACTAGTTTTTTATATGGTAGTCCAAGTCCTGCTCCTGCCCCTCAAATATCAACTGTAAGAATCTCTCTCTCTCTCTCTCTCTCTCTCTCTCTCTCTCTCTCTCTCTCTCTCTCTCTCTCTCTCTAAAATAACATCTTAATACATGTTTTACCCTAGGGGGCTATACAAGTTGGTGGTTCTAGAAGAGTAAAATCATGGAGGAGCATGAAGCAAGATAAGCTAGAAGCAAGTTTGGGCAAAGCAAGGTCTTCCATAAGAGAAGCAGCTGGTACATCACTAGTACGACTTAGGAACAAGATCAATTCGACATCAAAAACAGTGCAACTAGTACATGACGACGACCCCGACTATGTTCCTCACGGCCGCATGTATCGGAACGCCCACGCCTTTCATAGGTAACTCTATCCATAAAACTTTTCGGCACCAACTTTCATCTCAAGTACTAATTTTAGTTATTATTGGTTATCAACTGATGTATACACGATCGACTTTTTACTTTTGTTGGAAAATGAGGTTCAGAGTGAGACCGCCCGAACATGAAGACATCAACTAAGGACCAAACTATTTGGTTCTGAGCTCGTTTTTTTTTTTTTTTTTTTTTTTTTGGGGATCAAAAGAGCAGTTTTGCTCAGTTACATTTTTGTGAAAAGTGTTTAATTTTTGAATATAAATACATCTGCTTTTGTTAGAAGCACTTCTAGAGCAAAGAAGCACCTATTAAGTACTTGAGTCTCCAATGTTTTTATTGTTCGGAAAGCATTTTCAACTATTTATGCAAAATACTACTAATGAAATGCATATTGGGGTTTCTAAAAATCATTATTGTACAAATGGTATTCCACGCTACATGGCCGGTCAATTTAGTGTATATTGATAGTTCGTATTCCATGATATTTCATTATACCACTTTTTTAGGGTATGAAATTGCTAAAGAGAAGTTTTTGGAATTTGCGGCAAACAGAAAAATATCTAGACTTTCTTCCTGGGTACGTAGCTTCATATATATGCAATCCAATTATGTACTTAAAATCTAAACTACTTCTTGTGTGAATATTAATTAGGAGCTACCTATTAATGGAGAAGCTGTTCAAGATATACGTATACGAAGAAGGAGAGGTCCCACTGTTTCATAATGGTCCATGCAAGAGCATATATTCCTCAGAAGGAAGGTTCATTCATGAAATGGAGATGGGCAAATTGTACAGAACAAAAGACCCAGATGAAGCTCACGTTTACTTCATTCCAGTAAGTGTGGTCAATCTGGTTCAGTACCTGTATGTCCCCGATTCAAAAGATCTATATCCGATGAAGCGAGCCATCGTCGACTACGTTAAAGTCATTGCTGATAGGCATCCTTTCTGGAACAGAAGCCTTGGCGCTGATCATTTCATGCTTTCATGTCATGACTGGGTAAGCAGCTCCTCCTCTTCTTCATCTTCCTCATCTTCATCCTCGTAATTCCTTCTTCTTCGTATTCGATTCTGATTACTTTCCTTTGTTTTACTGTGTGTTTGTTTACGATCAAGTTGTGTGTGAAATATAGGACCAGTAGGTTTTGTGGTTTATGTGTGTTCTCTCTCTAGATAAGTCCAAAACTTGCAGAATCCGATGAAATTAGTATTTTGTATGTATCTGATCGATCCTGATCTATTTAAAGAAAGTTCTTATATTTAATCAAAAAATAAAAAAAACAATTGTGGACATTATGTAGATCAGTGTCGGCAGATTCGTGTTCGTGTTAGCTTATTTTCATGTCTTTTTTTCTATATATTAAACTTAAACTTGACCCTACTAACTTTCGTTAGACATGGAAAAAAAACTCTATTAAGAAAATGTTGATAGGTTTCCTGGACCCAGATTTTGCACCCTCTCGTTTGTTTTTTCTATTTTTCTAAGATATGACAATGATATACAATTATTAACATCATGCCAAGAGGATGTGTGAAACATTAGAGCTACTATAAATTGCAATTCCAATCAGTTTTCTTTTGATTTCTAAAAATCATAAAACACATTTTCTTGTCAAGCTAGCTTTATCGTCTTGTAGCGATATATTGCTGGAAACAAAATAGATAATTTATTCTTTCCATTATTGCTATAGCCTACTTTTCCATTGGAACTATTTGTTGGTGGTTGCAATTTGTTGTTTCATTTCACATCTTTTATCCTTCCTCAACTTTCTGTAATTAATACCTATTACCTAATTAATGGGTTGATTGTTTTATAGGGGCCAATCACGTCATCCTTTGTTCCAAATTTGTTCCACAAGTCCATTAGGGTTCTTTGCAATGCCAATACTACCGAAGGATTTAATCCATCAAAAGATGCGTCGCTTCCTGAAATTAATCTTCGAACAGGTGAAGTCTCAAGTCTAGGTGGTCAGCCTCCATCGACTCGAACCGTCCTCGCCTTTTTCGCTGGTCGTCTTCATGGCCACATTAGGTACATCCTTTTAAACGAATGGAAAGGCAAAGACCAAGATGTCCAAGTCTATGATGCGCTCCCAAAGGAAGTGTCCTATGAAAAGAAGTTGAAAAGTAGCAAGTTTTGCTTGTGCCCAAGTGGGTATGAAGTGGCAAGTCCAAGAGTGGTGGAAGCAATCTATGCCGAGTGTGTTCCGGTGTTGATTTCAGATGCTTATGTCCCACCTTTCAGTGATGTTTTGAATTGGAAGTCATTTTCTATTCAAATAGATGTGAAGAACATATCGGATATCAAGAACATATTGATGGGGATATCTCATAGGCAGTACCTAAGAATGCAAAGGAATGTGAAACAAGTGCAACGACATTTTGTGGTGAATGGACCTCCGAGGAGATATGATGTTTTCCACATGATTGTTCACTCTATTTGGCTTAGAAGGTTAAATATTCGCGTTCATGATTTTCAGAATCAATAAATTATAAAGAGCTATTACCTTGCAAAAATTCTTATTCCTTGTCCATCACCTTGCCTTGTTATATATCAAAACACTCGTATGGATGCATAGATCATCGTTCAGATAATATAAATTCAAAATATGGTCCGACGCGCCGCCACACGGGGCGGTCAGACGGCGGTCAACGCCGGTCAACCAGCTCAGATGCAAAAGTTGTGAACTACAAACTTCTTCCAAATGAAATTATGAACAACTTTAATACCTGACTTTTTTTTTTTCGAGATAAGGTTTAGATCGTCCTAGATCGAGCTTTGCAATTGGATTAATCTCGATCGCTCGATCAGATTCCAGATCAAATCAGGGACGTTGAAACCTTCAACTCTTGATCTATAACTCTACACTCAAAATCGTGATACAAGTCACATATGGGGATGATCAGGAGGATGAGGACATCACGAAAATAGGGAGAATCGGCCCGTGCAACTCCGGCACATGGGGGACCCGATCGGGTCAACCTCCTCGTCTGGGGTTGCTTCGATCCAAGGCAGGGGGCAGCAACTGGGGAAACTTGGAGGGCGGGGAGCTGTTGGGTGAGGAGCGGCGAGCTCAGGGGAGGCCAGGTCGGGTCGGAACGATCCGGACCGGGGGGGGGGGGTGGGTGGGGGTTTAAATGCAAAAATGTGATTTTTTTCATCCTTAATGAAAGAATCATTTTTCATGATATTTATAGAAAAATTACAATTTTCAAATATTCATAACTTATTCATACGAACTCCAAATAATGCATTCCATATATGCACGAGGTCGTATCGACGAGCTTTACAACTTTCATGAAGCAAGTTTTTCCAAATTTCGAAACGTTCATGAAGCACGACCCCCTAAATAACGTTCGTTTCGAAAATAAAATTCGTTCGTAACCCCTTTCCTCAGACAATGACATACGAAGCAAGCCCAAAATTCATAATTCATATTATTGAACAAATATTGAATTACATTTAATTTATTTAAATTAAATTTCGGGTCTTCACAGTTTGTGACAGATTGGGAGGCGGCCGGATCTCGATCTGCTTTATGCCGACTTCTAGCATACACATTAATTTGGTTTTTCAAGTGAACTCAAGCTGGTGTGTTTCAGGTTTGCTTGGTTTTCTAGTTTAGGGCTCATAGGTGGTTGGAGGCGCTCCATTGACGGCACCCGAGATCTACAACGGTGTGGTTGTTCCGTTGCTAGTTTTACAACGACACTGGAACAGTTGCACGTCTGACTGCTATTCAAAGGGATCGAGCCAGGCTTGACTTGAGTCAGCCTGCTGGACTTTCAGCCCACTGTTCTTTGACTTGGTGATTTGGGCTGGGGTTTCTGTTTTTTGCCCTAGACCCATAATATGAATTAAATTTTCTTTCCATTAATTCTCTTTGTTTTAGGGATCCTATATTAGTAGCTTAGTTTACTTTCAATAACTCTTTAAGTTTTTAGGATCTATGCACTTCATGTGTCTCTAGTGCCTCTGGAGTAGTACTGAAGGAGGATTCACACTATTATCTATGTATTTTACATCCAATGAGTTGACCTATTTTTATGTACCACTGTGGGTACTACCACAATTTCTTGATATGTCTAGGTTGAAGGCAGCAAAAGGGTATATAATAGTCACTCTGGCATGTGATGAATGAAATTGCAACCGATTTGGAATTGATTAAAAAAAAAAAAGGGATATTTCTTAAAAAAAAAAATTCGGTAAGATAAGTAAATTTAATATTGAAATAAAATGTATGGTGTAATGAGCAAATATGGTGAACAAAGAAAATAGTAGGGTCGCAATAGTTGCACCCTAAATTATCTACTACTAATAGACTTGCAAGCTACACAATTATATTTGACATTTGATCTTTTTTGTTAATTGTATTCCAAATCAATTAATTATTTATGGATTAAATACTGTTTAGTCCCTGAACTTTTCCTGAAAAACACTTCAGTCTCTGTCCTTTTAATTTCACATGTTTAATCCTTGTTACGCTCCATCCAAAAGGTCTGTTAAGTTGTTGATGTGGCAATTTTTCCTTGCCAAAATGTCTATTATACCCTAATTTTTTTTTAAAATTTATTCTTTTCTCTCTGTTTTTTTCCTTTCTGTTTATCTCTTCTTTTTCTTATTGGCTCTGTCCATTAGTTGTTGCTGTGTAAGTCTACCATGCCTAACTAAACCAGCAAGAAGTTGTTTGCACTACCAACACAAGGCAAATGTAGATAAAACACCAATCGAAATATCCGACCCCTAAAATTCACCAAACCAAAAAAATAAACCCAAAACACAACAAAACCAAGACATCAAAAATGAACTAACATCATCATCATCAAGCTCCTAGCCACAAGCACCAGAAACTTTGCAAACCTAAGTCAATGTAGTATGTTATCATACATAGCAATGTACTAAACTTTAACCCCAGCCTCCGCATAATCACAACTTCACAAAAAGCAATTAACTTTACTAAAATTAAACCAATTCAATCTAGCATTTTACTAAATAGATTGAAAGAATCAAAAACCCCCAAAAACTTTGTGATAAAGAATTCACAAAAAGCAACTAACTTTACTCAACTTGAACCAAGTATTGCTCTGGGACAGTCCTTGAACTTGGGCATCTGGGTCTTATTCTTCATCCATTTCTTACTCATGGATTTCTAGGTTTGAAGAAATTTATGGTTTTTGGTGGTGGCAATTTGAATATGATCCCAACCATGTGCGACTAAGGAAATAACGTTTACACCATGCGCTCGACGAAGAAGAGTGACTCGATGGCAGGGTCCCTCAAAGCTCCGCCGTCCAAGAAGTAGCGATACCTTCTGAGAGAGATCACCAACTTACTGAATCTAGTTTTGACTTCAAGATTGGCACCGAAGAAACCAAAAATTGAGTTGCTGATGGAGAAGAAGGAAGAAGAGGAGGGACTTAAGACGGAGATTGGTGTGAGCTCAATTGGGTATATGGATTTTGTGGTTAAGATTTGGAATTTAGTGATTTGGATTTCATGGTGATCATGAACCAAACCTTCTTTGAATCTTCTTCTTCAACAAGTACAAGGACCAGATCATGAACCATCTCACTCATATGACAAAGATGGTGTCGTCCTCTCCCCAAGAGATGATGTGGTCGGTGGTGAGATCATCAACGAGCTGGTATGTTTTGGTGAGGGAGTGAAGGCATGACATTGAGGAGTCTCGAAGGAGGATGTGAGGAAGATTGAGTAGGTGAAGAATAAAAGAAAGGAGGAAGAAGAAGAGATAAACAGAAAGAGGAAAAAGAAGTGATGTTGTAAGGCTATAATAGACATTTTAGCGCGGAAGGATTGCCACCATAACGATTTAATGGAATTTTAGGATGGAGAATAACGGAATGGACCTATTGGTCCAAAATTGAGAGTACAATGATTAAACATATGAAATTACAAGGACAGAGATTGAAGTGTTTTTTTTTTTAGTAAAAGTTCAAGGACTGAGAAATATTTAATCCATCATTTATTTATTCATTGTTCATATTCTTCTTAACTTTAAAATTGGTTGTATCAATTTATTTTACAAATTACCATAACCATTAAAATATAACTACAAAAGGCTAATCTAGAAAGAATCTTTTTTTTTTCTTTTTGGAAAGTAAAAATAAGGCCCCCCGATCCCTCTCCCCCAGACTTAAAACCAACATTGTCTTCAATGTTGTATGGTGAGATTGAAAGCTAAATTCATGTTGAATTTAAGCATGAGATTGAAGTTGGGGCGTAAGGGCAATAAAAACATACCAAAAAAAATAGTAATTGAAATGTAGGGAAAAGAAAACCCCCTTTTTGACAACCCTCCATTGCTCATGATATTTGGAAAAGATCAATATGAGACACCAACCTCAAGGCCAAAGATTTAAATATTTGCGATAAATCCCCCGAGATCTTCCTTTTTCGACTGACCGATATATCTTAGGGGGTGAATATCTTAACTTCTACCGTTTCTGCAAGATTTCTCCGACACCATCAAATATCCCCAATATATTAGATATTGGGGATATATCCCCGATAAAGTGAAGAAATATCTGTAAAATATGATGGAAAAATAAAAAAATAGAAAAAACTTAGTAATTCTCTAAATGCAAATTTGTCAAGCAGAATCTAGGTCAGGAGAAATACCCTCAAGGCTATTATATGTGAGAAGTAATTCTCTAAATGCAAATATTTGTGAGAAGAGATTTGGTACTGTGTAGTATGTGTCTGTGTCTGTAACTCTATACGTAGTCTGTAATTCTGTACTCTGTAGTTGAATAATAGAATGAAGCAAAGGAACCTTTTGGCATATTAGAAGTTGGAAAAGCTTGTATACTGCTACCACAACATGAAGCTGCGATTGTGAAATAGACAGGCAATGAATAATGTGGTCAATGAAAACAACTATATAGATCTACTTCATGTTGCAAGTGAGCCGCTTGATAATGGCATTGATCCACTTCATGATTGGATTATGCCTGCACACCTCGATGATGAAGCTGGTAGACATCTTTCACAAGTTGTAGAAACTGCAGCTAATGCTGGAATCAACGTAGAGAGGGTCTTGTATGAAGAAGTTGTTAAAAACCCAAGAGATAATTCAGACAGTGATGATGCATGTGGTGGTACAGCAACTTCAGATAGTTCTGATGATGGTGGAGAGGGTGGAAGCGGAACAGGTGGTGGAAGTGAAAGATATGAATATGGACAATCTTTTGTGGGTGGAGGATTAACCCATTTACATGTTAATCTAATTTTGATCATACCACCCAAGATGAAGACCACAGAGTGAGAACAGCTGATCATGGTGCTCAAGTTAAGACCTGATATGAAAGGAGGACTAGAGGTGCAACTGATGATCAAAGTAACCCATTTGATGTTTCTTTAATTACCTTAAGTTTTGACTCTATCAGTTTAGGCACAAAGCGCAGTAGGATTTCAAATGAATCTCATGAAGGCAACAATCAATTTGGCTATGACGCTTATGGATATAATTAATATGGGGAAGTATATGATCAATTACCTATGCCAGTTGGATTCATTTTTATTATTCCCTTATAGGGGAAACAGTCGGCAGCTCTAAAGAGATTTATAACTATCATGTTCATCACTACAATTCATACTATATGGGTCATATGTTTTGGTCTGATTATTGCATTTTCATAGACCAGCAAGCGGCTTTTCAACCACCTAGAGTTTCGTTTTGGATGTAGATGAAGTTGACATTCATATGTATTTATATGTAATTCTAATAAATTGAGTCTTTCAAAAACGATATATTTTCTACTATATCCCCGATATTTCTGATATCTCCCTTTTTCAAAATTCCGATAGATATTTAAAACCGATATTTAAAACCTTGCTTAAGGCACATGACCTTGACTTCCTTAAAGTACGTTCCATGAATGCTCAAGATGCTCATGAGATAATCGACTTTATATTAGAACAAGATTATTAGTGGAAAATATTGTAGGATTGGCATTTTCTAGCTCAAAATCTAATAGTCTATAATTTCAACTACTATACATCTCTTGGAACTTCATAAGTATGGACTGCTTCAAGGCTTCTTGCGCGTCATATCTCAACACACTATTATTAGGTATAAATTGCATTCATATTGCTTGCTATTTTAGGACTGAAGATTCTTATATATTCTAGCTTAGGATGAGACTTTCGTTTCAATCATGTGTGTCTAAGCTGAGCTAGCAGCTTGTCTTAAGCTTGTTTTTTAAGTGTTTGATCTTAAGCAAATGAGTTATCTTTATTACAGATGCATAGTCAGCCTAGCTCAAGTCTTTCCATATAAATAGGTTTTCACACTCAGCTGGCTATACACTTGCATTAGAAAGCATTGTTCTTCAGTTTCCCTTATCCTCATATCTCTTTAGAAAAGCACTGAGACCAAAAATCTTCTTTGAGAATGTTGTGGTAAGCTGTTCCATGTCAAGCTTCCAAAGGATTGTCAAACCTTTAAAACACCATATGTGCATGTCTTCATGTCTATTACATACATGCCTTTGTGCCTTGAGATGATTGATGACTATGAGGAGAGTTGTGCCATCTGAAGATTGACGAAGGAGGTTCATATCCATCATTCAAAATCAGTAGCAAAGCAGAGACAGAGCTGCCTTCTAGATTGGTTCTAGAAAGATTGAGTGTCTGTAAGTTCTTTATGTACTGATTTCCTTAGTGGATTTGTTACCAGCATAGTACCTGCAGTTGCTTCCCTTTTCTAAGGGTTTTATTGCGTCAATAGATTTGGTGTTTGAGTGTGATGTTTTATTTTTGTTGATGGTTTGGTAATCCAAGAAAGTCATAACATCATTAGAGATATTAAGATCAATCTGCAGTTTCAATTAGGATTCAAGTTATGCTACAATCCTATTTTAGGATGCGAACCAACCTGTACTCCTAAGACTGATCCTAAAGTTGCTGACACATTGACTCATTTCCATTAGTTGGGAAATATATACCCATTTTGTACTTACAATTGGTATCAAAGTGGGTCACTAGGCCGATATAGTGAGGTCGTTTGGGCTGCACAAAATAGAAAGATCAAGTGATTATTCTGCTGGGTCAACATATCATCCACCATTCCTTGATGATAGTGCCAACTATGCTACTTGGAAGGCTAAAGTGAAGGCATTTTTGTGGGTACAAGATGTAAGTATCTGGTCCATTGTTGAGAGTGGTTGGAAATATCCAATAAAATTAGTAAAGACTATTGAGAGTACTTCAACTACTGAAGTTAGAGTGCATAAACCAATGAGTGAGTGGACAACAGATGAGAAGATCAAAAGTACAAACAATCAAAGGACCTTAAACTCTTTTTACACTACCTTATCTTCCGAAAATTTTAGCTAATATCTCATTGTGAGTCTGCAAAGCAAGTTTGGGAGGTTCTTAAGATTACACATGAAGGTACTTCTACTGTCAAGGAGTCGAAACTTCAACAGCTTATGCAAAATTTTGAGAACATGAAGATGATTGATGATGAGTTATTTGATGACTTCTATGCTAAGCGTCAGTGTGGTTGTCAATGGATGTTTCAAATTAGAAGACCCTATACTTGAGCATACGATTGTCAAGAAGATACTCAGAGCTTTCCTATGAAATATCATTCCAAGAAGACTGCAATTGAGGAGTCAAAATATTTAAATGTGTATAAACTTGATGAGTTGATTAGAAACTTGACCACTTATGAGATGGATTTTCCTGATAAAGAGAAAAGCAAAAGAATTGCTTTCAGAGCTTGAAAGTTCATGGAAGATGAGACTTCAAGTGTTAACGCTAATCACGATGATATTCTCTCTAGAAAAATCATAAAGTTCCTCAAGAACAAGAGTGATAAAGGACGTGAATCAAGGTTTGGCTCTAACTACGAAAACACAAATTTGCAAGAGCATCCAAGTGAACAAACAGCAAGGTTCCAGAAGATCCTTGAGAAAAAGACAAACAAAGCTACAGTCAAGTGATTTGCATGTGGAGGAAATGGTCATATTGCAAGTGAATGTGCAAATACATTGAAAAAGCTAAGGAATGATAGAGATAAGGCCAAGAATTCTCAATCGAGTGATAGTGAATTTGGAGATGACTTTTCAACAGACTGTGAATCTGAAGTAGTGGCATTTGTTGGTCTAGTAGCTACTGGTGATGAGTCTGATGATGAAGAACCAGAATTGGAGGAGATTTTGCAGCAATACATTAAGTTGGCTGAGAGCTCCAAAGACATGAAATGAAAGAATCAAGTTTTGAATGATGAAGTTGAGTTTCTAAAGGAGTAGGAGTGAAACAAGTTTTCAATCCCAACTGGAACAAGTGAAAATTAGTTTTCAATCCAACTGGAAGCCAGTGAAAATTATAGGGTTTCTTTGTTGGAGAGGATTGAATTTATGGAGGAAAAATGTCGAGAGCAAGCTGATATAGTAGAAAGCATAAATGTAGAGAAAACTAATATGGTGAATTAGCTTGAGCTTTTAAAAGATAAAACTGATAGTATGATTACAAGTGAAAAGAAGCTAAATAATCTACTGATCATGGGAAGAAGTTTCTACTGACCATGGGAAGACGTTTAGGCAATAAACGTGGCTTGGGGTATATTGGTGAAAATGCATTTAAAGGTGAGCATGTTACCAAGTTTGTGAAGGATTCAGCTCAACCAAACTCAGAGTTTATTTATACCATATCTACAGAGTTCAAACCAAAATTGAAGAAGTTTGTTCCCGTTTGTCATTTTTGTGGAACTCTTGGCCACATTAAACCAAGATGTAACAAGTTTCGAAAAGCAATTGTAAACTTAAAGAGAAGGTTTGTGAAGAAGATATTTGTGAAGCACATTAAAGGAGCAACTAATACATATCTCTTTGTCTAGCTCAAATGGTAGAATGAAGAAAGTTTGGAGAATGAAAGAGTCTAATCTTAGCTGGAGTGGAGATGTAAGATCAATTTATAGTCAGGTGAGAAACAACTCTAGAGATTTCAAGAAGTTACTGATGAACATGGAAAAAAATTTCTTGAAGAAAATCTGAAAGCTCATTTGAAAGTAATAAAAAAGATAGCAAAGCTCATGTCAATCCCGATGTCACTTGTCTCCAAAATGAAACAAGCTAGTTTGGAGAAGAATAGAACCTCATGAGCTTAAGCTTCCGCACACAGGTATCTGAATTCTTTTCTCTATATGTGCTTGCGTAAATATCATCATTGTTTTACTTGCATCAGTATTTTATGATCATCATAAGCATATTTTTAGGGGGAGTAGTCTTTTGTTAGTCTGTACATTTTTTTTGTTAGCATTTCTGAATCTTTAAGATTGAAACTGATTTCAAATCCTATATTTTTAGTAGCTTCTATGGTGGTGGTATTGCATTTGGTTTAGAATCCTAAGTGTCTAATGTCCACTTGTTGAGAAGTTGTTCATTAGAATTTCAGTTAGATATTGTTTGAGTTTGGGACACAGCATATATCTTATGGTTTATTAGATTCGTTGTTTCCTTGTTTGTCACAATTTCTTGACTCTCCATGTGGTTCATTAGTTTAAGTGTACAATTACAAGATCCAAGGGGAGTAAGGCTCATGTTAGATTCTTCTTATGTATGCTTTGTGTGCACTAAATTTCCCTTAATAACAAGTGAAATTTGATTAATTGCATCCTTGACTTGTTTGGTAAAATCATTTTTATGCTTTGCCAGCTTTCTCATACCATACCATGCGTCACGGGTATTTTTGTTTTTAAGTGTTGAGATTGCAAATTCAATTGATTTGTGATGGGATCTTCATCTACAAGCAATTCTGACATATGACCAGTGAAGTTTTTTCTTTCTTTTTTCTTTTTGAGCTGAGAGTTCTAAAGAAGCATCTTCTGACCACACATGAGAAGATCTCCAAAGATGCTATTGGAGAGTATTTTGATTAGACACCTTATGTTGGTTAGAGGATCTTTATTTGCTAATTGGATGGGTAATGTGGATACCTGAAAAAGCTTCGTCTTTGAAAGAAAAATTTATGCTTTATGATTTCTTTTGATTTGAAAAATTCTACTTGTCCATGTGTTCCGTATAACTTGCTGATCATATGCAATTTGCGATTCTAAGGAGATTTAATTGGGTTTGTGGTCTTAGTTTGGTTCTTATTAATTAACTTGTGCTGGTAGTAGCATTGTGTGTTCATGTAGTATTTTTTACTCATGAATTTCTCTCATGCAGAATGGTTCTATTGAGACTATGCATCATTGCATTTATACTGTAGGATTCATAATATGTTTAAATCCTATTGTAGGATCCATTGTCAGGTTCAATCCTACTATCTGCATTATGTCTCATCATCACCTCAAAGAGCAACTCATGATCTGTTCTTGCATTTTGAGTGTTTAAAGGTCCATAATTAAATCCTATTCTTTTCACTCCTTTATTGTGTTTACAGAAATTGAATCTTTGCTTTGCCTCTTGCAGTTGCACACTTAGATGTTGAGTGAGGTATACAAATAGAGTTTTTCATTCCTGTATTGGCACCATTTGTTCTTAAGGAGACCTCTAGTCTACCACCAAATGTAGATGGGACACCTGCCTTGTAAAACTAGTGTGTTTCAGGTCGAAACTGTGGTGGTTTAGGCAAACCAGGCTATGTCCAAATGTAGATGGGACACTTGCCTTGTAAATCTAGTGTGTTTCAGGTCGAAACGGGGATGGTTTGAGTTATGATCTTTTTTTTTTTTTTTAAATTAGCAACAAAAAAAAAAATCTATATCAGTTGCTCAAAGCTCAAATGCCTTAAAAGATCTTGTCTCTATTTTTATATATATATATATATATATATATATAATAGTGCCCTCTAAGTTTGTTGGATGATACTCTCTCTAAAGCCTCTGATGATCTTGGTTCAGTTCTCAGCATAGCACATTTAATTAATTTGGTTTTGAAATAAATAGTGCTTAATTACTGAGACATGCTTTCTTTCAAAACTGCTGGTTGTTGCTCTTGAAGAAAAACTCATGCTGATGTTATCTTGGAAAAGCTATGCCTATCTCATTCATTCATGATTTGTTTGTGCTCTCAATTATACTTGTTTTAGTTATTTACTGCAAGCATACAAGTTGGTTGGCTCCAAACTAAGATTATGATCTCAAGAAATCTTTGCTTATTCATTGATGCATAAAGTACGTACTCTTTTTGTAATTATACTGCTGTTGAGATTTTGATGCATCTATTTCAGGGGAGACATAGATTGTATCCTTTTGTCATTTCCAAAAAAAGAGGGGGGGGGGGGGGGGGGTTGCATTGTGTTGGGGTTCATATATTTATGTCTTTCTACCATACATGCTCTTTCACTTGGGTCAAGTTTTCATGTTTGCAGGTTACAACTATAAAGGGGAAAACTTCCTTTCAAAAAAAAAAAAAAAAAAGGGGAAAACTTTGTTGGTTATGGTAGAATAGGATAGCATACTATGTATTGTGAGGTGTATGTTGATTTTGCCTAGGAAATGCCAAAGGGGGAGATTGTTAGTGCAAAATACTGTACAATTGGCATTTCATAACGCAACATCTAAGAGTCTATAATCTCGACTACTATACATCTCTTGGAACTTCATAAGTATGGACTGCTTCAAGGGTTCTTGCGCGTCTCATCTCAACACTCCATCATTAGGTATAAATTACATTCATATTGCTTGTTGTTTTAGGACTGAAGGCTCTTATCTATCCTAGCTTAGGATGAGACTTGCGTTTCAACCCTGTGTGTCTAAGCTGACCTAGCAGCTTGTCTTAAGCTTGTTTTTTTAATGTGTTTGATCTTAAACAAATGAGTTATCTTTATTACACATACACAGTTAGCCCTAACTCGAGTCTTTCCATATAAATAGGTTCTCACACTCAGCTAGCTATACACTTGCATTGAGAGAGCACTGTTCTTCAGTTTCCCTTATCCTTAGATCTCTCTAGAAATGCACTGAGCCAAAAATCTTCTTTGAGAATGTCTTGGTAAGCTGTTCCATGTCTAGCTTCCAAAGGATTGTCAAACCTAGAAAACCATACCTTTAAAACACCATATGTGTATATCTTCATGTGTGTTGCATACATGCATGATGACTCTGTTACTTATTTCAACTTTTAACGGTAAACTTGCAGAAAAAACTAATTCTTTTTCAAATAAGCATGTAGATTTTGTTAAACGTGCAGTGCTTCATGTAACGTTTGAAAACACTTAATCACTAATCTACAAACTAATTAAGAATAAATACATTATTTTTTGTTTTTGTCAAACGCTGTTAAAAAAGTTCGAACTGAAGTACTTGAAAACTCTTTCAACACTGCCAAAGGCGAATGGCTTAAACTAATTCATAGCTTGCAAGTTGAACATCTTTGTATTTATGGCAGAATGAATATGTTGTTACTCTAGTAGTGAACCTGCCAATTCTCACCTTTCAAGTTACGAATCTAGGTTAAGTTTGATGAGGTTGCAGTACTATGTTTGCACTTCGTTTAGAAGAAAAGGTGTTAATTGAGCCAGTTTTTAAAGCCTGCTTGCTTCATGGACTTTTACTGACATTTGCTATATATGCTTACACTCATTGTGCTACAGCTAATTGGTAGTAACTTCTTCTGATTATCTAATTGTTGAACATGAAAAATTACAGAGCCCAGTTTTCATAGAATGCCTTTTCAAAAAAAAAAAAAAAATTAACAAGAGGTAAGAAATAATACAATGCAGAGGCGTGTAGCCTTGGCACCTCTTAGTCAATCCGATGGTTGAGGCCATTCAAATTGCTGTCGTTTAACTAGCAAGATTAGATCATCTCAAAATACAAGGAAAAGTGATCAGTTCGGATTTTAATATGACCATCATTTACGGTGGAAGCATGTTTTGGATAAACTCCACCTCTTGCAAATTCAAGGGTGGGTCAAAGTTGCAGGTTTGAAATGGTTTTTAAAACAAAGTCACTCCAAACTTAATGTAGAAATCAAGATAGTGAGGATGATCAGTTTGTCATGTTCAAAGCAAATCAACAACATGCATTACGTGGAGCATGCATGTTACAAATTTGAAAATGCATGGATTAGACCATTCAAATTTTCAAATGGTAATCCAACAGATACGTGATCAGACGCTCTCACCAAGTTTTGATCATAAAGAAGATGAAGTATAGTGGCACAAGAAAGAAAGAAAGCAGATGGAATCCCATCTTGATTCGTTGGTTTTGATTTTGAATATGATTATGATAAGATCAATTCAAATTCAAAACAATTGCAGTTCCATCTGCCTAACCTCTTAGCCTCATTCGTTGTCTATATAAAAATCTCTTTACAACAAGTAGTGGGGGAAGGAAAAAGATTGGAGGGCAGAGAGAAAAAAAAACAGGAAAGGCTAAAGCGCAGAAGCAAAAAAAAAAAAAAAAAAAAAAAAAAAAAGAGAGGCAAAAGCTTTGCAACAAAGGGAAGCAAGGCCAGTAGCAGCGAGACATCAGAGAGAAAGAGCAATTGAGAAACATAGCGAGTTTCAACCGGAGCCTAAACATTGCAACCTTTCTCTAAGACATTGTAGTGGAAGAAGAAGAAGCTCCAAATAAAGAGGTGTTTCTCCTATGTTCTGCCCTCTTTAGCAATTATTTCTTCTGCCACTTTCGTCCTCATAAAACTCTACCATCGATCGACGTGTTCTGGGCAAGACAAAAAATTGACACTAAGTCTTCATTCTCCTCGACGTGTTTCGCCTGTATGCAGTGCGTCTTGCATATAGGTGGCAAAAATGAAGTGAGCTATAGACTCTTTGGCCATCGATCAACGGCTTCAGGGCAAGACAGAAGACGACATCAAGTCTTCGTTCACAGCCATGGTGGTGTCTTCCATACTTTGTTTTTCGATGCCTATATAGCAGCGTGTCCTGCTTATAGGTGGCGAAAGCAAAGTGTGAGGCTAGAGGAGAAGTAAATTAAGAGTCTTACTTTTAACTTTTGATGCCTATGTGAGGTGCGTCTTGCATATAGGTGGCAAAAGCGAAGTGAGTTGCTAACTTGCTGACAATAAGAGGAGGTGGATAATTTGTACACGTCAACAAGATGAAGCTACATCATGGCCCTTCTCCTCTATCATATTAAAGAAAGATGCTGCTTCTCGAAGAGACGAAGTGGATGATCACAGTCAAAAATTTCTGAAATGACATTGAGGAGCACATATGAAGCATTGTCAAGCCAAGTTGTTTGAATAGAAGACAGATGGAAGTCTTCTGCTCCCAGACGAGACGAACCACAGAAATTAACCAAGATTGAGAAGCAGGGAGAAATCAAATTACGCAGATGCATGCAAATGTTACCAAAAAAATAAAGATGCAGCAACTAATGCAAAATTGAGAAACTAGTCACCAAGATTGTTGGTGCTGACACGCACGTGCCAACCTCCTTGACAAAAAGATGACACCCAAACAAATGCTTTTGAAGCAAAATTACGAAATTGCTAGATGGTGAAGCTATTATCCAACTTCATTGTCACAAGAATAATTAAGGAATGGATCACGCTTTTCCATTAATTAATTTAACTCATAGAGTTGCACGGCAGAAAGTCTGAAAGCTTCAAACAAGATGGCATTCGCCGATATTGGGCCTCCTAAATAAAGATTGGAAAGAAGCCTAATTACATCTCTGACTCAATTTTAAAAGCTCTGCATGACGAGTACTTAATTAAATGATCAGAAGCTTCACCAAAAACTGGGTGTCCACTCGAAATGAATGGAATCACTGGGCCTCCCACAAAAAATGGAAGCAAGCCCGTCGATAGAGGTCTACTCCAAATCTCTAATCGCAAAGCTCGGCATGACAAGGTGCCAAATTGTACTTACATGAGCATTTGTCAAGCATAATTAGTTAGAATGAGCCACGCTCACGCTACCACCAGCGGTACCAACTACCACCAACTGGGTGACCTACAGAAACACAGCCAAGTAGGCTACAGTCTGAGCCCCGGCTCACCCTTAAATCACCGCTGACACGCCACCATGCGCCTCGCTAAGATAGCATCAGAAGCTCCAGAAGCTGAGAACTGAAGCATGTCAGACCCACATTGAAAACAAGGAAGAGGTCAGCCTCTTCCCAACCTACAAAAGGTTCTTTACTCTCTCCTCATTAATTACGCAATCAACTACCTATCAACTATTATGTTGTCTATATATACACATCAACTACTTTATGCAGCAGAGAAGAGAAGACCGCCCGACGCGGTCTCCCTCTGACGCTTTGTGTCTTCTCTAACAGCTAGTAGGAAGCTTTCATTGCATCACAATCAGCGGTCCGCCCGTACGATCATCGTTAATCAAACCGGCTACCGCCGCACAAATACAGACATTAACATTGGCACCGTTTGTGGGAACCGCTTGAACAAAAAGGCCATCCCACCACAAGAATCACCATGACTAACGGTAGCTGGGGAAACGTTGAAGAGCAGGCCGACCAATCCGCTAACCCAGCGGTAGACAGCAATCCAGCAGCTAACGTCCAACGCGTGTTATTCACCACACCAATCAATCCCAGAGTGGGGCCCCAAGTACTACAAACTTAGACTAATCCAGGCAGTAACCGCTGACCCCTAGGCCAAGACTCCGCCGCTATGTATGAACTAGCCCTAGCGAACCTCCACAAGGCCAACAGGGAACACGAACAAGAGAGTAAGGAAAAGGCCGAGGCCCAGAAACAAGTGGCCACGCTGATGTCCAGGTTTGACGACCCAAAAAGGGCATTGGAGATAAACGCTAACACTGCGCAAAGCGAGCAATCACAGAGCACCAGACATAGTCGACCCAACATTGGGAGATTGGCACAAACAACGGCTTTGCAAATGCAAATACCGCTGAACCCACCAGAACTATTGGGAATGGGCCCACCTCCACCGTCCCAACTAATGTTGGAGCAGGAAGAGGAATCACAACCGCTCACCAACCGCTCGACAGCTAGGGCTAGAATTGAAGGTAACCCACCTGCACCCAGGGGGATAATAGTACAGCGGAACCATTAGACGGACCCGCTAATGACTCAACCGCCCTAATTTTGGAGAGAGTGCAACAGTTGGAGCAGAGATTGAGGCTGACAGAGGCAGGAACCCAAGCGCCAAATCCACATCCCCTCTTTGCATCTAGACTAGGACCGTTTACTGCCAGGATCCTGCATGCCATCCGGCTGGCACATGCGAAAACGCCAAAGATGTCACACTACAATGGTATGGTCGACCTTTTTGTTCATATGGACACCTTCAAAAAAGTCACCAACAACAAGGGATTTGATGACGCCACCCTTTGCCACTTGTTCAGCGAAACACTGGATAGTAAGGTAATGAGCTGGTTCTTTGAATGTCCACCAGGATCCATCGACTCATTCCATGCATTATGAAACGCTTTCCTCTGTCGGTTCATCCTGTTAACCGCCGGGCACCACAACACGACCCAATTGTTCGACATTAAACAGGGCACAAAGGAAACATTGAAGGCATTCCTCACCAGGTGGCGAGCGGCAACGTCTTAGTGCCGCGATCTTGATAAAACAATGGCACTGGCAGCTTTCAAGCAAGGACTGCTAAAGGGACCGTTTCTCTATCATCTCAACTACAATCATCCAAATGCTACGTATGATCACATCATGAGCGAAGCCGTCATGCAGCATAGGCAGAGTTCATCACATATGGAGAAACCTCACCCTCGCCGCCAACGCCATCAAGGTCCACTCAACCCTCCTCGAGCTATTAAGACACCGCCGGCAAGAGTTTTGCAACACCGCCAACCGATAAAAAGTGAGTATGGCAACAGCGCAACTATCAAAGCAAGCGACACAAGGACCAACATTACACCAAGGGCAACCGCCCATCCCTCGGGGATAGCCGTGGCAAGCAGACAGAATCATCCCAGCGGTACGTAGTGTTTACAATCCTGACAGCCATGTATGAAGAAATATACGACCAGTGCAAAGACCAGATTTCGCCGCCTCCCCCGAGAAAGTACCCAAGGGCGGGAAAACCAAGAAACACTGGCAAGTGGTGCAAATACCATGAAGACAGCGGTTATAACACAAACAGCTGTAATGCTCTCAAGACATCAGTTGAAACTTTGTATCGTGATGGCAAGATGGAACAATTCAAGGTGCGTCAACCACCGCCCGTGGTCGCTAACATTGAACCCATACGCCACATCAACACCATCGACGGAGGCGCCCCGATCACCAACATGTCTCACAGGGCGAGAAAGCGCTATACACGTGCAAACCACCCCAAAGAAATTTGCAACATCCGCTACGAGCGATCTGCAAAACTCCCAAGATCTGGTTGGGAACCCATTACCTTCTCGGAAGAGAAGGAGGGTGACGTACATTTACCCCACGATGACCCATTCTTGATTGATGCTGTGCTCGACAAATGGTCTGTCAGAAGGGTGCTCATTGATAGCGGATCCGCTGTCAATGTTATCTTCAATGGTTGCTACAGCCAACTCCAGCGGTATAGGAAGTTACTCCAAGATCACGAGCCTTTGCTCAGCTTCTCCGGTTCTGACTACATGAGCCTGGCCATCGGCGCCAGCCCAACCATAGCGGAGATTCATACGAAGTTCATAATCGTTGACTGCTTTAGTGCATATAATGCCATCATCGGTCGACCAGCACTCAACAAGCTCAAATGCATAATAGCCGGACACATGCTCCTCATGAAGTTCCCTACACCTAATGGAACAGGCACCCTGAGCGAACAGTCCGGATCGGCGCTCAACTAGCCCCAGAAATAGCAGTAAAACTCACTCAATTTCTATAAGATAATGTTGTCGTCTTTGCATGGTCCTACGCCGACATGCCTGGCATCTCCCCTGAGATAATCACGCATAAGTTAAGCATAAAACCATCCTTCTACCCGATCAAGCAGCGGCGAAGGGCCTTTGATGACGAACGATACCGTGCCATAGGGGAAGAGGTTGCTAAGCTCTAAGGCATTGGGTTCATCCGCCAACTCCATTATCCTAGGTGGATTTCCAACCTAGTCATGGTCAAGAAAACTAGCGGAAAGTGGCGGATGTGTGTAGACTTCAAGGATCTCAACAAAGCATGCCCCAAGGATAGTTCCCCACTCCCACGCATCTACCAACTGGTTGACGCCACGGCGGGACATGAGCTGCTCAACATGATGGACGCCTTCTCAGGGTACAACCAAATCAAGATGTGCCTCGACGACCAGGAATGCACCACCTTCACAACCGACAAGAGTCTATATTGCTACAATGTCATGCCTTTTGGTTTGAAGAACGATGGGGCAATATAGCAACGGTTAATGAACACCATGTTTGCGGGACACCTGGGCAAAATAATAGAGGTTTACGTGGATGACATGTTGGTCAAAAGCATCAAGACCAGCGTACACGTTGCTACCCTCCGCATCATATTTGCCATCCTAATGACCTACGGTATGCGCCTCAACCCTAAGAAATGCTTCTTTGGTGTCACAACCAGCAAGTTCTTAGGATACATTGTCAGCAAGCGGGGCATAGAGGCTAACCCTGAGAAGGTACATGCCATCCTCAACTTAAAACTGCCGGTATAGAAGGTGCACGTACAGAGCCTCCAAGGCAAACTCACCGCTCTGTCTCGGTTCATATCTAGACTCACCGACAGATGTCTCCCATTCTTCAAAGCCATGAAGACGACACAGAAGAAAGAAATTAACTGGATCCCAGACTGTGAGGTGGCATTTCAGAGCCTCAAGAATACCTAGCGGCGGTACCACTATTCTCCATCCCAGTGCCAGGAGAGATACTTTACATCTACCTAGCGGTGTCCCCATCCGCAGTCAGTTGTGTCATAGTACGACGAGATGAACAGGAAGAACTGCCAGTGTTCTATGCCGGAAGAGGCATGAACGGAGTAGAAACAAGGTATCCACCCTTGGAATAGCTCGCTCTCGCACTCATCGTAGCTTCTAGGCGCCTCCGCCAATACTTCCAGGCCCACACAATTCATGTCCTAACAAACCAACCTCTTAAGCAAGTCATGTAGAACCTTGACCACTTTGGGCGCCTCAGCACGTGGCCCATCAAACTCACCGAGTTCGACATTGACTACAAGCCACGAACGGCCATAAAAGGCCAGGTGGTGGCAGACTTCATCGCCGAGCTCATAGAGCGTCAGAATGAGCGCAACCTAAAGGCAGAAGAGACAAACGCAGAAATGATAACAGTTAAAGAGCCATCTCCTCAGCAACAATAAGACTGGAATCGCCACCTAGATGGCTCCTCCTGTGCCAAGGCTTGTGGCGCTGGAGTCATTTTGACAGGGCCAGGGGGACTGAATGTGGAAAATGCATTAAAATTCAAGTTCACAGCTTCTAACAACATGGTGGAATATGAAGCACTCATCGCAGGCCTCCTCCTTGCCATCCACTCAGGAGCTGACAATGTTAACATTTTCAGCGACTCCCAGCTAGTCGTCAACCAAGTCAACGATACCTTCCAGGCCAAAGATAAACAATTAGCGGTGTACTTGGGATACATCAAAACACTCCTCAGAAAATTCAAATTTCATACCATCACACAGATCCCCAGGGAAAAGAACACCAAGGCCGATTCACTTATGAGATTGGCGACCGCCCAACCACACCAATGTCCAACAGACACAAAGGTGGAATGTCTTGACAAACCAAGTAACACCAAAACTCTAGCAGAAATCTTCAACATTGAGGTAAACCTAAGCTGGATGGATGAGATAATCGAGTACAAGCGCAATGGAGAGCTGCCACCCGATAGGAATCTGGCAAGACAACTCAAACGAAGAGAAACTCGCTATAAATTCCAGAATAGCAAGCTCAACCACCAAGGTTTCACCCATCTCAACCTCCGATGTCTGACCCCAGAATAGGGAAAAGTCATTCTTGCAAGGATACACGCTGGGGAATGCAGTAATCACTTCGATGCTAGGTCTCTTGCCAATCGCACAATGTGACAAGGCTACTTCTGGCCCACACTCGGTGATGACGCCATGGTAATATACAGGTCTTGCCTCAAGTGTCAACAATACGCTGAGCTCCCACACGCCCCAGCTGAACCTTTGTCAGTCATCATTGGCCCATAGATCCACTCCACGTGGGGTTTGGACCTAATTGGCAAATTCTTAACCGCCAAGGGCCAGTTCAAGTATATAATTGTGGCTATTGACTACAACAGCAAATGGATAGAGGCAGAGCCGCTAACTGCAATAATCACCGTCAAGGTCATTCATTTTCTCTGGAAGAATGTCTACTACCACTACGACATCCCCCACACAATCATCACAAACAACGGGATGCAGTTCAACAATAAGGAACTCATAGCTTTCACCGCTAACCTGGGCACCAAGATAAGTTTTGCGTCCATCGCTCACCCCCAAACTAACGGTCAGGTCGAAGCAGCAAACAAGATAATCAAGAAACTGCTCAAAAAGAAGCTCGACCACTCTAAAGGTCTATGGGCGGAAAAAACTCGCCAAAGTTCTATGGGCCATCAGAACCACCCCAACGTCCGCCACTGGTGAAACACCTGCTAGGGTTGAGGACCACTGCGCCGAAAGCAACGGCGAAGGCGTCAACCTCGACAAAGACCTTCTCGAGGAGAAGTACAACAAGGCTCATTTGCAAAACTTGCAAAACAAGCATCGAGTATCGCGTTTCTACAACGCCTGGGTCAAAGCTTGGAACCTCCAACTAGGGGATTGGGTAATGAAAGAAGTCATTCCACCGCCAACCGCACTCTGCCCAGCGTGGGAAGGCCCATATAAGCTAGTGAAAGTCGTTAGCCCCGGCACCTTCTACTTAATGGACAAGGATAGCGTTACAACGACCCACCCCTAGAATACTGAACACCTTCGGTATTATTACAAATAAATATGCCGCTACCCAAGAACACTTTGACTTGGCTAAATTTTTGTTCCATATTTAGCTAAAGGAAGCTACCCAACCGGTACAACCTCGCTTTTGTAAACACTAATCTGGTGGTTATCAATGAAACGAGGAATTATTCAAACCATTGTCATCAAGTCCAGCAAAAGTCTTAACTAGCAACACCAACTAGCATTCGGCAGACCACGTCCACTATGTTGTGCACTTGAGTAATTTTAATTCCTTTAATGTTTCCTTGATTAACAAAAGCACGTCAAAACTCTAAGCTACATAACAACATATGAATCACACTCGGCAAACATATCAGGAAATAAAAGAAGCAACACTTCGTATATCTAGGGTCAGTGTTCACCGCCCAAAAAATAGTCCCACAAAACAAAATATCCCAGTACAAAGAAAAAAAAAAAATGCCTCAGCGGTAACAACAAAAACTAGAGACGACCAATATCTTCAAGGATCATTGGGAGCTACACCGCCTAATTCACCTTCAACTGCCTGCTAATGTACAGCCATACGACTTGTCTGGTCTGAAGAAGGGGCAGTAGGACTCGGCGTCAACATTGTACCATCAGCGCGAGTGTGGGCAGCCAAAAAACCCGTACGCAACATATCAGAAGGGGTAGGCAATGGCGTCCGCTGAGCGTTGCACGCCGGACAATGATCACTCTCACCGCTACCAGAGCGTGCACCCTCAGATTGACTGGCGGCCGACCCGTTTGCCGGTACAGTTGGCTAGCTTGGCTTCTAGACAGGCTAGGTTGCTTTAACCCAGTCAATGGCATCCCACTTGTTCAGAAAGTCTAGGTTTTCAGTGGCGCTAGCTTTCATCGCCTTGTCCAGGGCTTCCAGATACGCCGAAGACTGCTTGAACGACTCCACGGCGGCAGTTTCCTGTTGAAGAATATCAGTCCGCTTGACCTTGGCCGTCAGTTTCTCATGCAACAGAACTATGTCTTGCTCCAGCTTAGATACATGCTCATTCCATTCAACATCCCGGTCAACGGCGACGGCTAGCTTGCCACGGGCATCCGTCGCATCACATTCTGCCTTGGTCAAGCGCCGCTCAACATCCACCAACCTGTCTTATTTCTCCCCCAACTCTCTCTGGAGACCTTCAACCTCCTCCCTCAGCTGCCGCTCAACCTAAGGCTGGTTCGATTCCGCTAGGATCAACTCGTGCAACCCAACGTAAAGGTGCCAGAACGCAAAGTTAAATGGTGATTGCTAAATAGCAGTCGAGCGAACGGTCTCATCCAGCCCACCGAACCCAAGTCACTCGCAGAGGTGGAAGAAGAACACCCGCTCTATTTCAATTAGAAACTCCGCATAGGCGGCGAAGGAATCTAACCATCCACTGGACCCTCCTCGGCGGCACCAACTATCACTGGTCGTGGAGTCGGTTCAGATTGGCACATCGTCAGCGACCTCTTCAACGTCATCAGCGTCATTCTAACGCCTCTTCCGAATGTCGCCGCCCTGAGCGGTACCCCCTTCAACAGACCTCGGCGGCCCTTGAGGTTCCAACCCTACAATAACTACGGGTTCTCTCCTCTGCACCGTTTTTTTCTTTCTGGGCCTCAGATTGGCTCAGCGCTAATGTTTAAGGATCAACAATAGTCGGCTGAGCCGCCAACCCGGCTGTATACATTTCCTTCAGGTACTTCTGCATGTTTGCACGTTCCATGGCTTTATCAAATGCGACACGGCTCGCTTTGTTACCCGACAGTGTATCTAAATAAACACAATGCAAGTTAACATAGGACAGTTCGAAGATCAAAGCACAAAAGGCACCAAGAAAAGCTTACCAATAGAGCGCGTTAACTTTAGATCGACTAACAACTCCCAACCGGTGAGCAGATCGACGAAAGTCAAGTAGATTGCGATTCCGCCAGTAACCTTTAATCCTTTCCACGCGGCACTCCTCCTCCAGCGTCAAGTTAAACGGCAAGCCCGCTACAAAAAAAAAAAGCAGTTATTAGAACAGAGTATAATCGCATATAGTGCAGACAAAAAAGGCAAACTCTGGTCAGCGAAAGCTAGCAACAACCTCGGATGGGTTGGAACTCCGATTTAATCCTGAAGGTCGGCGGTCCCTCGTTCTATCTCTCTTGATATTCCCAGCCCGAGGTAGCATGCAAAAGCTCCCCCGCCAAGCAGACATGGAATCCCACAAATTCTAGATTAGCTTGGACGCCTCCTGGCAGGCGACTCAAGTTCACTTGCCCACTGCAGCCTTGGAGCGTCACATACACAAGTTCATAGAAGTGAAGCACCTTTGCCATGGTCAGACCTTCACAGCCTGACAGACACCATAGTGAGTTTAGTGCCATCAACAACCGCCACATATTGGGACAAATCTGCCCAAACGAGACGCCGAATTCGCACACCAAAATTTGGAGGTTTGAAATGAGGGGAAACGTCACCCCCTGGCAGAAGATCGCCTCATGCACGATGGCATACCCCGCTGACAGAATCAATGTTTTCCCGTCTTTCGTCGGCAGCCACAGATGTACAACAACAAGAAGGCGAAACAACCGCTTCAATCTGTTTATAGCGGAAACTGACATCGGCCCGCCCACCTTATCCACCGGGGTAACCATCACAAAGGGCCCAGGCTGATTCGACCTCCTTCCCCATAGCCTCTCCACCATCATCAGTCCCGCTAGCCGTACTATAGCTAGCTAGCCTCTCCTCGCGCCGCTGGCATGCTACAATATCCTCCCTTGACCTAGACTTTTCTGGCCTACCAGCATGAGCCATCGATACGTTCCCAGGTATGGTTTGTAAGGGTTGGATGTCCAGCGGTTCTTACAGTGGGGTTCTTGCAGGGGTAGACAAGCACAACGAGTCAATAAAAGCCCTATCGGAACGGCTGTGTGACACGTCGGACCCAGAATCCTCACTGGTTGAAATCTCTAGGATGCTAGCCATCACAAACCCTATAACCCAAGTCAGTCAGTCCCAAAACAGATCTAAACCAACTCTATCTCAGATTTCCACCCAAACAACACCAAGAACACAAAACCCAGAAATTCCAGAAACAACCAAAACATGAACAGTTCATCAACACACAGATTCGACCATCTAGCAAATATGTAAACCTCAACTCTCTGCAAAACGCCTAAACCTACCCCCAAACGCTCACTCTACACCAAAAAGTGGCACAAATTGCTTCAAATAACTAGCCCACAAACAGATACAAGAAAGTTTAAACAAGAGTGAGGCTCAGATTGCTAACCTGAAGTATCGAGAACCCTCGCATGCCCAGGGACGCTTGATTCTTCACTCTGACGACTCTCCTTCGAAAAATGGCAGCAGACACGACTCGCGGAATGCACTCTTCAACCCTGAGAAACCAAAGCTTGAAGATGACAATGGCAGTTTGAAATGAAGAAGAAGTAAGAATCAGTCAACTTCCCTCTCTTTTATGTCAACATCACACACATCCGCACCGTACACCCAAAAACAAAGTTGAACGACAGCCGTACACGTGTCCCACTACACACCCACTACCCAGAAAAACTGAGGCGTCGCCTTGGTTACAAAAGAAGGCATTAGCTGACATTAATGGCCAAGTGACAAGCATGAACGAAGGGGCGTGAACCAACACGCCAACTCATTACATGCCAAACACTTGTTGGATTGTCAGACAAAATTTCAACCAAATCTCAAACCGTCAGACGAAGAGATCTTGCCTTGTAAGCGGACATATCGGCTGACCGCAACACCGCTAGCAGAACTTCTCCCTTTGCCTTGCAAGCTAAAGTATCTACTAAGGGCAACACCGCTAGCGGAACTTCTCTTTTTTCCTTGCAAGCGGAAGTATCCGCTGAGTGCAACACCGCTAGCGGATCTTCTCCCTTTTCCCTACAAGCGGAAGTATCCACTGAGCGCAACACCGCGAGGGGAACTTCTCCCTTTAGCTTGTAAGCGGAAGTATCCGCTGAGGGAAACACCGCTAGCGGAACTTCTCCCTTTAGCTTGCAAGCGGAAGTATCCGCTGAGGAAACACCAGCTAGCGAAACTTCTCCCTTTGCCTTGCAAGCGAAAGTATCCGCTGAGCATAACACTGCTAGCAAAACTTCTCCCTTTGCCTGGCAGTCGGAAGTATCGGCTGAGCGCAACACCGCTAGCAGAGCTTCTCCCTTTACCTGGCAAGCGGAAATATCCGCTTAGCGCAACACCGCTAGCAGAACTTCTCCATTTTCATCTTGCGAGCGAGTCTCCGCTAAATGCAACTACGCTATTGGAACTTCTTACATCAAGCCAGAAAATCCGTTGAACGGCAACTAGCAAGGTCCCCGTGACAATTCGTGCCTCTTACTATCAGCGAAGGGACTTCCGCCACCGGTAATGCCTAAGGTGATACCTCATGCTGACAACAACTGCCACGCGGTGTTGCAGTCAAGATATAATCCTCCAGCATAAGTAAGGGACATGTCAGCAGTCCGTGACGGCCCTGATCAGGCACATTGACTCCCGACACCATGGTATCAAAGATTGGGCTCACAACCTGATACCTTCTACTCCATACAGCTCCCCTCAACAAACAATATACTAACCAAACGAAGGTCTAACTTAGCCGGGGAGTGGGGGACTCCCTGGGGGGACTAGCAGGGGCCCACTCGAAAGGGTATAAAGCGTTTACTCAGTAAGTCTAGGAGGTCGACAATGACGCTAATTATGCTCTTGCAAGTCTAGCAGAAATAACGCTTCAAACCGCTAGGCAACTCCCCAACCAAGATTGCCCTCCTTGACTAGGGACTTGGGGGACTTGTACTTATATGAGCATTTGTCAAGCATAATTAGCTAGAATGAGCCATGCTCACGCTACCACCAGCGGTACCAACTACCACCAACTGGTGACCTACGGAAACACAGCTAAGCAGGCTACAGCTTGAGCCCTGGCTCACCCTCAGATCACCGCTGACGCGCCGCCACGCGCCGTGCCAAGATAGCATCAGAAGCTCCAGAAGCTGGGAACTAAAGCATGTCAGTCCCACATCGAAAATAAGGAAGAGGTCAGCCTTTTCCCAACCTACAAAAGGTTCTTTCCTCTCTCCTCATTAATTACGCAGTGAACTACCTATCTACTGTTATGTTGTCTCTATATACACATCAACTAATTTAGGCATCGGAGAAGAGAAGACCGCCCAACACGGTCTCCCTCTGATGCTTTGTGTCTTATCTAACAGCTAGGAGGAAGCTTTCATTGCATCACAATCAGCGGTCTGCCCGTACGATCATCGTTAATCAAACCGGCTACCGCCGCACAAATATAGACATTAACACAAATCAAATTAGCGGACGCTACCAAATTTGGTGTCCAAAAAAAATACATTTGGCGGGTTCAAAAAATATATACAAATCCGTCAAATAAAAATTTGGTACAAAGCCGAAAATTCAAATTGCAATGAACTACAATGGTTTGATCCCTTCACAGGGTATGTAGGCAATTTAGCGACCCACTAGATGCAACCTGCAGCTCCAAACAGAATCCCCGACTTCATTAATCAAATTCAGCCAGTCCCAAATGAATCACTGACTCCAGTCAAATTCTTCCAACACCAGAAAAGTCAAATTCATTCCCAAATCACACAAATAAAGTCCAAACCAATTTCAAGGGTTTTAAACCCTCTCCGAAACACAAAATCAAAATAAATGGGTCATCTACCCATTTTAATCTCAAATGCCAGAACTACATATGATTTGATCCTGCAAAAGGTATGTAGGCAATCTAGAATCAAATATATCTAGATGCAATCGTATCCTAAACACAAAATCGAATCCCTAGTCCATTTCAACCAAATTCGTCCCAAACACTATTCTCATTCCAAAATTAAAACCCTCCAATGAGTGATCCACTCATTGGAACTCTTGAACTAAGAGTGGCTTAATCCCTTTCCAAGGGTACGTAGGCTATACATTCAGATATCTGGGTGCAACTGCAAAAACAAATAAACACACATCCCTCAATTGGTTTCTTCATAAATGGAATCAAATGGCGTTTCTCTGTAACAAGAGATTATAATTAAGAGACACATTCTGTCTTGAATGGGTCAAACCCAATATAATAAAAACTTTATTCACTAAATGAATACGAGTGAAATTATATTGGGTGACATTTCATTCATTGTGTGCAATTTTTACGCAACACTAATGTTAAATTAAGCTGCTTCATTCAATAATTTTGTATACATTATGGTAATTAAGGTCTTACTCTAATAAATTACGATTGTGCACGGTTTACTTTGTGTGGAGTCATTTCGTTTCGTGCTATACATAATTTTTTGCGAAAGTACTGTTCACAAGTTTACTTTGTGGTTGCAGTATGGTTATGAAAGGATGGAATTGACAACTAGCCTTCTTATACATCATTATACCTAGCTACCCACTGCCACATTGAGCCCGCAAGAAACAGACTTATCAAGGATATACTAAAATTAAGAAAAATATTTTGGATACAATTTTTACCATGAGGTGCATGAAACAACTTGAAGATGCTATATCAAATGAATCCGCTATGTATTGAATCTTATGATGTTGGCTTCTTGCATTGAAGGTCTACTCCCACATGACAAACTCGTCAAACTTTATCAAATCGTATTAGCTTAGATAAATAAGTTTGAATGATTATGTTTCAGATGATAAAAATGATTACAAGTTCTAAAAAGATTAAAACTGATTTACAAGAAAAGAAGAATAACTTAATTTTCTGTAATTAAATTATGTTCCAAAACAAGAATGTTTAGGTGTATCTGTTGGGACACCAAGATTTTGGATTTCACATTGATTGGAAAATAAAAGTTTTGTAAGTCACTACCATAGAAGTTTAATTTTGTAGTCACATTTGGTAAGTAGAGTACCTATCTCAAAATCAAGTTCATATAGAGTAGAGCAAAGAGGGTCAATATTGAGCCCGAGCAAGAGAGAATCATCCCAAAATAATAACAAAAGAGCTGCACGTCGTCTTTCTCATGAACCCCAATGTAGTTGAACCCCAATGTAGTTGATCACAATGTACCCATCACCATTGCCATGAAATATATCAAAATCAAATCACTAGAATGCAATGGCATAAAAATTGAAGCAGTCTAGTAATTGTTATCGTATCAGTTACTCAAGGGAAAACATCACCAATGGTCACTGAGTTATGACTTATTTGACACTTAACTCACTCAATTTTACATCCGTCTTTCACTTAACTCACTGTCGTTAATTATGCCTTTAAAAGCTATTAAAATTGAGGGTATATTTGTCCAAACACTATAAAAAAAAGCATTTCTAATTTTTTGTAAAAGACAATTTTTTTTTCAAATTATATTTAAGTTTAAAAAAATCATTTTTTATTAGAAGTCTCATAAATTTAAAAAATTTAACAAAGTCTAATAATGTAAATTAAGTGTATATTTGTCTAAACACTGAAAAAATGCATTTCTGTTAAAGGAAAAACATATTGTGTGCCTTCGTCAAAGCAACTGACGGAGAGGGAATCAATGAATCAGTGATTACCATCAATCAACACAATTACGGATCAATCAGCATTTAGTATCATTAATGTAATTGATGTTTCCGTTGTAATTCTATCCCTATATAAAGGGACTAGGAAATGAAATGAGGAGACCAATTCCAATTGTCATTTTACTTTTACACGTTATCAGCACGCTCAGAGTCAATAGCCAAAGAAAAAAAAAAAAACCTAGTTTTCTAGTTTCTTTCTTCTCTCCGTCCAAAACAAAAAAAAATCAAAACCCTAGAAGAAAAAATATTTTCTTCTTTTCTGCCGCCTCCATTAAAAAAAAAAAAATCCATCCAGACAGACCTGCATCCCTCCCACCTGCTCCCGTTTTCTTTTTCCGTCCGGCCTCCTCCCCGCCTTGCAACAGCCCGGCGCCTTGCAGCAGCCCGCCTCCACGCACCGTCCTCAACAACCAGCGCGCGGTCCAGCTTCTGCACGACAACACAGCAGCATCTTCACCAGCGCTGTCGCACCGGTCTCCAGCCCAGCCCAGAGCACCGGCCTCACCTGCACCTGCCTCGTCGCCACCTCGCTGCTACCTGCAGATCAGCAGCGCCTAGCGATGCCCACTCAACCTACTCGCCGGCGCCTCTCCACACCAACACCCATCTGCAAATCAGAAAAGAAGAAGAGCAGAAGGAGGAAGACGCGAAAAGAGAAAAAAAAAAAGAAAAAAGAAAGAAAAGAAAATAACAAGTGAGCCGGCCCAAAGAAGAAAGAATTTCACGTGTGCGTTAGGATTGTTTTTCTCGACACTAAGTATGTTCTCTTTTATTTTCATACTATGGTATATTTAATTATTTATAATTAGAATTTTTTTATTTTATTTTTGAGCTGCTATTTTATTGCTTGTTATATATGTGATATATATTCGTGGAATCTAAAGCATGTGATTTTCATTTATGTCTACTATTTTTAAGCACGCTTTATACTTTATTATTTATGCAATTTTGAGCATGTTTTTATTTCATTTACGCTTTTATAAATTATGCCTACGCATGTTTTATATTATGCTATTGTTTATATTTTTATTTTACGCATGATATATTATTACTATTATTATATGCAGCATATATTTCATTGTATGTTTGTGCAATTTGAGCATGTCATGTAATTTATTTTTATATGCTATGTTTTATTTATTATTAAATGTGTTATAGTTATTTTTGTAATGCAACATATAAAATTCCATTTTGCCATGATAATGAAAATTCATGCGCATTATACACACACTTACTGTGATAAAGCATTTTCACATAGCATCGAAAGAAAAAATGTGACCATTACAAATCTTGGTCTTGAAATCTAATTCATACGATTGGAAAATAATTTACGTGGATGTCTTTATGACTGCGTAATTTATATCTTCTCTCTTATTTATGTAGATGGCTGATACAACTCGACCTGAATTTGACATTTTGGACTCAGACGGACTTGAGTACCACCGTTGGGTTTCCGATGTAGAAACTGCCTTCGTGGGAAAAGACTACACTACCACCATCAAAACTCCCACTGACCCCAAAGACGATGGACCGTCTGATAAGGTGAAAGCAAATGCCTTAATGTTTCTGAGGGGACATATTGATCCAAGCCTACGTTGGGAATACCTTCAGTTGAAGACACCCAAAGAACTGTGGGATGCCCTTAAGGGACGTTTTGGGAACATTCATGACACCTTACTCCCAGAACTGACTGTTCAGTGGAATGAAATCCACTTGCTTAACTACAAAAGGGTCAATGACTTCAACAAGGACATGTTGCGCCTAAAGGCACGTCTAAATTTCTGTGGAAAGGAACTCACAGAAGATGATATGATCCAGAAGACTCTTTCCACTTTTCCTACTTCAGCAATTCAATAAGTTGATCAACTTACTGCAAGTGGCTGAGAGGCATAATGAGGTCCTTTTGAACAACAATGTCAGGCCCGTTGGGACAAAGAAAATTCCTGAGGCTAATTATGGCAAAGTCAAAGGTGAAAAGAACCCCAATGTAAAGGGGGTTGGACGTGCTGATCCCTACCTACGTGGCAACAATGTACCACGTGGCAAGGGACGTGGGGGTCGTTGTATGGGCCGTGGAGGCCCCCCCAATGTATGGCGCAGAGATGTTGGTGCTGGCCCTAGTGGTCATGGAAACAAGGTGCAAAGGGCACCTAAGAACCCTTCAGTCAAACAGGATAGAGTTGGCACTGAACCATGCTATAGGTGTGGAGTCATTGGGCATTGGTACAAGAACTGCCAAGCAAGCAATCGAGTAGCAGCCAATTACAAGAGGTATAGGGAGTCTAAAGAACAAGAGGCTCACTATATGGAAGAAGGAGGCCATGACCCAGACGTCAACCTCACAATTGCAGACTTTAATGGCAACAAGGAACTTGCTCAGTCAACTGATGCCCCAGATTTTGACTGATCTGCTTCATTTATTTTAAAAACAGTTGTGAAGGCATAATGCCTCATTTTTAATTAGACTATTACTTGGTCTTAAAGTTTATTCCAATAATGGTTTGATGAATTAGATTTCTGAACAAAGACCTTGATTTGATTATCGTTGGCCTATTAATAAATTTTGAATTTTATTCTCAAGCATTGAATTTATTCAAATTTATTTACTACACATATTTACATGGTTCGAAATAGCACTATAAAGATGTAAAGCAATACATCTAGAGAAAAAAAATTATTAGAATGAAAAGATTATCATTCTACTAAAATAGAAATACTCTAAAGAATATGAGATATATTTAAAGTCAAAGACGCTCTGTATGCACCAAGAGCTAATCGAACCTTGTTAAGTATCAAAGATATTCGTGCCAACGGTTATCATGTAAAAACACACTGTGAGAATGGAACTAAATACCTTTATATTACCTCTAATGAATGTAGAAGGAAACGCATTTTAGAGAAACTTATGAGTCAATCTAGTGGACTGTACCTCACTACGATTTGGATCATTGAATCCTATGTTGTCACCAACAATGAAATGTGGGACACTGACTCATACTGACTTTGGCATGACAGCCTAAGGCACCCCGGTCTTGACATGATGATCCGTATTTTAACGAACTCACATGGACATCCCTTCTTTCGAGTGAAAAATAAAATGGGACAAAAATCCGTCACACTGCAAGGTGTCGGTTCTAGTACTGCTCAAATGCAGTCATTTCCTTCTGAAGTACCAGAAGCACTACCTCCCTCCCATTATGTGTGAAGACCCAGATTTTCATACAATAAATTTATGTAATTCAATAATTGTTATATTAATTGAATTGTGATATTTGAGATTATTTGGATTGTCGTGGGTTGAGAAAATTGGTTCCGAATGATTTTATTTTCGAAAACGAACGTTATTTAGGGGGTCGTGAAAATCGACTTTTTATACGTTCAAAATTTGGGAAAACTTCCTTCATGAAAGTTGTAGAGCTCGTCGATACGAGTCCGTGCATATATGGAACGTATTATTCGGAGTTCGTATGAATAAGTTATGAATATTTGAAAATCTACATTTTTCTATAAATAGTGGAAAAATCTGAGTTTGTTGTGAAGGACGAAAAAATCCTATTTTTGCACATCAGCCCCCGTCTCTCTCTCTCGGCCTGGTCACTGTGCCTGCAGACCCGCCGACCCGACCCGACCCGACTGGAAGTCGGTCTTCCCGGCCGCACCTCCGCCGGACCCAGCCCCCATCCGCTTCGCCGCCTCACGCCCGGTCGATCCCCGCCGTCGCCACACCCAGCCGCCGCTCCTAGGCCTGGATCGAAGCCTCTATCCGAAGCCCAAACCCGACCCGGCCGGAAAACCATTTTTCCGGCGGTGCACGGGCCGATCCTCCCCATTTTCGTGACTTGCTCTTCCTTCTGATCATCCCCATATATGGCTTGCATCACGATTTTGAGTGTAGAGTGGTAGATCAAGAGTTGAAGATTTCGACGTCCCTGATTCGATCTGGAGACTGATCAGAGGGCCGAGATTAATCCAACTTCAAAGCCCTATCTAGGACGATCCAGACCTCATCTCTGAAAAAGTCAGGTATTAAAGTTGTTCAAAATTTCATTTAGAAGAAGTTTGTAGTTGACGACTTTTGCATCGGAGGTGATTGACCGGCGTTGACCGCCACGTTGACCATCGTCTGACCGCCGCGTGTGGCTGCGCGTCGGACCACATTTTGAGTTTTTATTATCTGGACGATGATCTATGCATCCATACGAGCGTTTTGAGATATAACTTGGTCATGTTAGAAAAAGTTGATAAATAGTCAATTTCTGTTTTGACGTTACTATTTACGGTTTTACAATTTACCTTCGGTTTGAGATTTACGAAGATCAGACCATCGGTTTTACTTCAAATTTTAATATGATGTTCATATGACTGTCTCGATGACTTTGTGTGGTCACGGGCGAAGATCCGACTTTTGGATCTTCGTATAAATATAAAATAGTGATTCGGGAGGCGATTAACGAAGATCCGTCCATCGGATTTTCGTATAATTTTGATAGGATGTTTCCATGGGGAATCCGTGAGAATCTAACAGTTGGATTATGATTTAAATTCAATCCGACCGTTGGATTATCTTTATTTTAGAAATCCGACCGTTGGATCATCATTTAGGTTTATTTCATGCTTCGTTGCTAAGTAAAGACCGTACTTGATTAGGTACTTGACGGCTTGAGTTGACGAGCATTTGGATTATTGTGAGTTATATATATATTGAAGACGCAGCAGGAGTTTCGAGGTGAGTAAAACTCACGTGGTTCATATTACGAACCGAGCATTTTAATTTATTTATTTTTGGTAATTGTGTGAAAAATATTTGCGGACTATAGATGGTATTAGTGGTCATTCCTGAGTGGATGATTACGTATATATATATTTACGTGGAAAATATATATTGATGAGTGGATTGTTTGATTGATTGAGTTGAATTGATGAGTTGATTATATTACAATTGTGTAATTCCATAATAATATGATGTATCTTGGTTGGGTTGATTTCAGTATGTGATATTATATGTTGGGTTCATTTATGGGTTTAGGGTCAACGTAATGACCGGAGTGGGTAATCGGACGCTCTAAGCCTAGTGTGGATGATGGGATACGATTGGTTGAGTATGTGGAATTATTGGACGTTCTAAATATGTATATAGGTATACATATTGATGAAATACAATAATTGATAAATATGTCGGATGCCATAACCTAGGCCAGGTGACGGGCTACGATTCAGTTAGAGCTCTAGTCTGTCAAGTACCGTATTTTTATAAATACGATGAACAGAGTTGTGGGGAAAGTAGTGAGTGGGGTTGTCTTGTTATATTGAATTGGTGTTGATTGAGATTGTTATTATTTGTATATGTGGAAATAATTGAGTGTTGCTGTGTGTGGGAATAAATGAGATTAAATTAAGTAACAGTTCATTCTTTTACTCATACAAGCTTTCATAAGCTTACCGGGTTTTGTGTTGTTGCAATCCCTGTACACTATTCAATGGTGTAGCGGATATTCCTGCAGGTCAGGATAACCAGGGAGGTGACCGAGCTGCTTAGGTGTTACAGCAGTTTTGTTATTTATTTAGTTGTGAGGTGTGTGTATGCTCATTTAGAGCTTTACATTACATTTTGGATTTGTGTTGTAATAATTAACCGAGACTAAATTCGGTTTGATTTTATTTCGTGTGGTGAGTATGTTAAGAAAAGAAAAATTTTCAGGATGATTATTTAGAGTTTGTAGTATTTTCATGTTTCGGATTTTGAATTGTTATTCTAAAATTCGGGGCGTAACATTATGCCTCATTGACTATTTCAAAGGCACATCACTCGTTTTGCAAAGCCTGCTCTTTAGCTAAAAAAGAATCGAGACCTTCCTATGCTAAAGATATAAAATAAAACATTCCATTCTTACAAATGATACAAGGAGATATCTGTGGACCTATCCATCCAGAATGTGGATCATTTTAAGTACTTTATGGTTCTGGTCGATGCTTCGACACACTGGTCACATGTCGATTTATTGTCCACAAGAAATGCTGAACTCCTAGCACAGATTATATGTTTAAGGGCTCACCACCATGATCTACCTATCAAGTCTATAAGGCTTGATAACGCTGGAGAGTTTACATCAAAAGCATTTGATGAATATTGCATGCCTACTGGGATCGATGTAGAGCATCCTGTACCCCATGTGCATACACAAAACGGTCTCGCAGAAGCCACCATCAAAAGACTACAGATGGTGGCTAGGGCATTGGTTATGCGTACTAACCTGCCTATATCTGCCTGGGGTTATGCAATATTGCACTCAGCTTTACTTACTCGTTTCAGACCCACTGCTAGCCAACCATTTTCTGCGTACCAGTTGGTAACTGGATATGAGCCTGACATTTCACACTTACGCATATTTGGTTGCACAGTATATGTGCCTATTGCGCCCCCACAGTGCACCACAATGGGTCCTCAGAGACGAGTAAGTCTTAATGTTGGATACGAATCCCCAACAATTATCTGCTACTTGGAACCCTTGACAGGCGATCTCTTTACCGCTAGATTTGCGGATTGTCACTTGATGAGACAGTCTTCCCGTCGTTAGGGGGAGATAGGAAAAAGGATTTTCCAAGGGAACGACAGGAATTATCGTGGTTTGTCCCTACTCTGTCTCATTTTGATCCCCGCACTTCACAAAGTGAAAGTGAAGTGAAAAGAATAATCGATCTTCAGAACGTAGCAGATTCGATGCCTGATGCGTTTACTGATATCACAAAAGTGACGAGATCACATATACCAGCTGCAAATGTGCCTGCAAGGTTAGAAGTCCCCAACAAGGGGCACGGTGCAGCAGATAGAGGCACTGCAACCACACTTAGTGGAGGTGTGGTTGAGGCCGTGGCTCCCCAAGGAAGAGGGGGAGGCCACTTGGTTCGATTGACACTCACCCAAGGAAGAAGAAGAGCGAGTAAGGCACAAACCAATCATCAATGTATAGAATCCCTCTCATGAGATTGTCTCTGATTATAGTTATGTCCATGAATCAATACTGGAGGACGCTCCGATGTTTAAAATGATTCCAGAGAACAAAGAAATCTCAAAGGATTAAGAGAGTGCATATGAGTTGATAGAAAGATCTTCCATACACATTGATGATATATACTGTTGCTCAAGGAATCATAGAGCATGATGATATCGAACTACGCTCTGTTGCAAAATGTCAACAAAGAGCGTATTGGCCTAAATTGAAAGAAACAATCAAGGCAGAATTAGATTCTCTGACAAAGAGACAGGTATTTGGTCTGGTAGTGCTAATCCCACCAAGTGTAAAGCCTGTAGGACATAAATGAGTCTTTGTCAGAAAGCGTAATGAGAAGTGAAGTCCTGAGGTACAAGGCTCGCCTTGTGGCGCAAGGTTTCTCACAACGCCCTAGAATTGACTACAAGGAGACATACTCTCCCATAATGGACGTTCTAACGTTCCACTACTTAGTTAGCTTAGTAATTTCCGAAGGACTGGAAATGCAGCTCATGAATGTGGTTACTACATATCACTATGGGGATCTAGATTCAGAGATATATATGAAAGTGCCTGATGGCCTTACATTACCCAAGTCAAGTGACTCTAAACCACAGAGTGCGTTTGCAATTAGGTTGAAATGCTCACTTTACGGATTGAAACAATCCGGGCGGATGTGGTATACCCGTCTAAGTGACTACTTAATTGGGAAGGGATATAAGAACGATAAATTATGCCCCTGCGTATTCATAAAGAAAACAAGTTCCAGATTTGCAATTGTAGCAGTATATGTCGTGACATGAACATAATAGGTACTCTTAATGAAATAAGAGAAACCGCGAGCTACTTGAAATCCGATTTGAGATGAAGGATCTTGGGAAAACTCGATTCTGTCTAGGCCTTGAACTAGAACACCGAGTTTGTGGAATACTAATCCACCAGTCTGCGTATGTCCAAAAGATGCTAAGGTGATTTAACATGGACAAAGCGCATCCTGCTAGCACTCCCATGATCGGTCGAAGTTTGGATGCAAGGAAAGATCCATTTCGTCCAAAGGAAGATGACGAAGAGGTGTTGGGAGCTGAAATTCCCTATCTAAGTGCAATAGGTGCATTATTATACTTAGCCCAATGTACTCGACCAGACATTGCATTCTCAGTGAACTTGTTAGCTAGATTTAGCTCAGCGCCAACGCAGCGTCACTGGAATGGTATCAAGAACATTTTTTGATACCTAAAAGGAACCCGTGACTTGGGACTGTTCTTTCCCTACATAGAGACAAGAGGGACCGCAGATGGAACTGCAATCCCTAAAGGAAATGTTGATGGCGAAAGCGCCACTCACTACACCGAAACGCCAAATAAAATTTTGGTTGGTTTTACTAATGCTGGGTACCTCTCTGACCCACATAAAGGTCGTTCCCAAACTGGTTATGTATTCACCATTGGGAACACGGCGATATCTTAGAGATCAACCTAGAAAACCCTTGTGGCTACCTCTTCGAACCACTCAGAGATCATTGCTCTACATGAGGTAGTCGTGAATGTGTATGGTTAAGAGCTATCACCACACATATTCGAGGGACTAGAGGTTTGAGTTCTACCACTGAAGAGCCTACTTGCATTTATGAAGATAATGCAGCTTGCATCGAACAGATGAAGCTAGGATATATCAAGGGTGATAATACAAAACACATATCGCCAAAGGTTTTCAACAATCAGCAACAACAGGCCCTCCTCAAGATTTAAGTGAATCAAGTAAGATCTGAGGAGAATGTGGCAGATTTGTTCACCAAATCATTGCCTAAGGCCATATTTGAGAAACATGTGAAAAGCATAGGAATACGAAGACTTTCCAATCTCCCTGATTAATGTAAGTATCAAGGGGAGGTGTAGACGTCAGGGGGAGTCTAACACATACATGTCATCCTCAAATGTAAAAGGTGCGTTGTGCTCTTTTCCTTCGACCAAGGCGTATTTTTGTCCCACAGAGTTTTTGTTGTTACTTGGCAAGGTTTTTAGTGAGGCAACAACTCATGCACCATTTCGCTTTGACTTGGCACAAGGGGGAGTGTTAAAGGAAAAACATATTGTGTGCCTTCGTCAAAGCAACTGACGGAGAGGGAAACAAGGAATCAGTGATTACCATCAATCAGCACAATTACGGATCAATCAGCATTTAGTATCATTAATGTAATCGATGTTTCCGTTCTAATTCTATCCATATATAAAGGGACTATGAAATGAAATGAGGAGACCAATTCCAATTGTCATTTTACTTTCACAATTTCTAACTTTTTTAAAAAAAAAAAAAAAAGACAATTTTTTTCAAATTATATTTAGGTTAAAAAAATCATTTTTTATTAGAAATTGAAAAAATTTGAACAAAATTGAAAAAAAGTCTAATAAATGTAGTTTTTTAAAGTTAAAAATGATTTTAAAGTGTTTTGACAAATATACCCTCAATTTTAACAGCTTCTAACGGTAGAATTAACGGCAGTGAGTTAAGTAAAAGACGGATGTAAAACTGAGTGAGTTAAGTGATATTGTTGAAAATACAGTGAGTTAAGTGTCGAATGAGTCATAACTCAGTGACCATTACTGATATTTCTCCGTTACTCAAAATAATAAATATTGTTTTTAGCTTCTTCAGGAGTGATAGGAACATTTTATGTGATGTTTATAATGTTAATCATTATTAGTTTATTCTATTTTCTCTTTATATATTTGCTTTTGTTTTTATTAGGTTTTTAGGAGCAAATATACAAAAAGAGGATAATATGGAGGAAATATGCACAAATAAAGAAAAGCTTGAAGTCCTGGCCAGTGCAGGAGACCTTGATGATCGAGAAGCCTGACTTATGGAGATGACCCAGCACATATGGAGGATATTCACATTTATCACATTGATGAAATGACGAGCTTTTATTGGAAAGATGATGTGGTGAATCCTAAATCAAATAGAAAATCAAGAAGATGGCTTTCTCTATGTTTCAAGGAATCTCAAACCAAAAAGCAATGAAAAAGGACTCAAGGAGGAATATAAAAGGGTTGTGCAACATCTGAAAAAAGTTCTCTTCTCGGACTCCTCTTTCTCCCGTGACTGCTTCTTCCCTTTCTTTATATTGTTTTGTTTTATTTTTCTTTCTATGAGCAACTAATTAACTCTTTAGTAGTTAGGGGTTGTTGAAGCCTCAAATCATGATCATATTGCTATGCTAGGACTTTTGATTAGTTTTATTTATCTATTGGATGAAAACCTAATTTCTATTTCTACATCAATAAGTCCTTTGTATGTTATCTTTGGTCAGCAACTTAGACTGCATGTTTAAGGTTCTATTGCTAAGAATAATCATTGCCTCTACCCTATTATGAGGGTTCTGTTGAAGGTGTTCTGGAGTAGTAAATTGTCTATAAAGCAAGTGATTAGGTTCCTATGTTAATTGAGATGCGTCGTACTCAAGATACCTTGTGATGTCTCATTTTTCTATTGCGTAATGATTTCTTTGTGTTAAATCTAGAGTTGCGTGAACTTAGGTTGCATTTTAGAAAATAGGTTAGGTTGAATAAAATTCCAAATCCGAAACATGAAAATTACCACAACTTAAAATAATCATCCTGAAAATTCCTTTTCTTAACAACCTCACCACACGAAGTAAAATCAAAACCGAATTTAGTCTCGGTTAATTATTACAACTCAAATACAAAATGAATTGTAAAGCTCTAAATGAGCATACACACCTCACAACTCAATGAAATAAAAATAACTGCTGTAACACCTAAGCAGCTCGGTCACCTCCCTGGTTATCCAGACCTGCAGGAATAACCGCTACACCATTTGAATAGTATACCGGGATTGCAACAATACAAAACTCTGTAAACTTATGAAAGCTCGTATGAGTAAAAGAAAGAACGTTTACTGAATTAAATCATATTTATTTCCACCTAAGTCAACATGCGACAATTCTACAACCACAAAAACCAACAATCACAATCAATCAACAACTCAACACCAAACCCTAACTCACACCTTTTTTCACAATACCCCATCATCGTATTTATAAAATACTGTATTTGACAGACTAGAGCTCTAACTGAATCGTAGCCCGTCACCTGGCCTAGGTTATGACATCCAACATATTTATCTTTATCGTATTTCATCAATACGTATACTTATATACATATTTAGAGCGTCCGATAATTGTACATACTCAACCAATCGTATCCCATCATCCACCTAGGATTAGAGCGTCCGATTACCCCATACCGGTCACTACGTTGACCCTAAATCCATAAATGAGCACAACATGTATTTTCACATAAAGAAATCAACTCATTCAACATATATAATATTATTATGAAATTAATGCATTTGAATATAATCCAAATCATCATTCCAACTCAATCATATCGTCACTCAAAATCACGCCAATTAATATATATATTCCACGTAAATATATATATACGTAATAATCCACTCAGGAATGACCAATAATACCATCTATAGTTCATACAAGAAAATCGTGAAATTCATTTGTATAATTAAAATTCATTTTACTTACCTATGGACCGTAGTGATCAAATCCATGTGATTTTAAAAACAAATATTTAATCCACAAATATTTTCCACACAATTACAAAAAATAATTAATTTAAGTACTCGGTTCATAATATGAACCACGTGAGATTTACTCACCTCGAAATTCCCGCTGCGTATTCAAATAAAATATAACTCACAATAATCCAAATGCTTGTCAACTCAAGCCGTCAAGTACCTAATCAAGTACGGTCTTTACTTAGCAACGAAGCACGAAATAAACTTAAATGATGATCCAACGGTCGGATTTCAAAATAACGACAATCCAACGGTCGGATTCTAAAATAAAGACAATCCAACGGTCGGATCAAATTTAAATGATGATCCAATGGTTAGATGCTCACGGATCGCCCTTGGAAACATTCTATCAAAATTATACGAAAATCCGACAGACGGATCTTCACTAATTGCCTCCCGAATCACTTTTTTTCAATTATACGAAGATCCAATGGTCGGATCTTCGCCCGTGACCACAAAAGTCATCAGGACAGTCATATGAACATCATATTAAAATTTGAAGTAAAACCGATGGTCTGATCTCCGTAAATCTCAAACCGAAGGTAAACTGTAAAACAATAAATAGTAACGTTAAAACTGAAATTGACTATTTATCAACTTTTTCTAACATGACCAAGTTATATATCAAAACGCTCGTATGGATGCATAGATCATCGTCCAGATAATATAAACTCAAAATGTGGTCCGACGCGCAGCCACACGCTGCGGTCAGACGGCGGTCAACGCCGGTCAACCACCTCCGATGCAAAAGTCGTCAACTACAAACTTCTTCAAAATGAAATTTTGAACAACTTTAATACCTGACTTTTTCAGAGATGAGGTCTAGATCATCCTAGATCGGGCTTTGAAGTTGGATTAATCTCGGCTCTCTGATCAGTCTCCAGATTGAATCAGGGACGTCGAAACCTTCAACTCTTGATCTACCACTCTACACTCAAAATCGTGATGCAGGCCACATATGGGGATGATCAGGAGAAGAGCGTGTCACGAAAATGGGGTCGATCGGCCGAGATGATGCCGGAAAAGTGAGGATCCGGACGGGTCACCTTTCGGTGACTGAGGTAGCTTCAATCCGAAGCTAGAGGCAGTGGCTGGTGAAACGGAGGGCAGGGAGCGGCTGGGCGCGAGGCGGCGATGCCGAAAGGCGCCGGGATCGGCGGCGGCGAGGCCGGGAAGGCTTCGTTCCAACCTGGTCGGGTCGGCGGGTCTGCAAGCACAGCGACCAAGCCGCGCGAGAGAGAGAGAGAGAGAGAGAGAGAGAGACGGTGGGCTGATGTGCAAAAAGGAATTTTTTTCGTCCTTAATGACAAACTCAGATTTTTCATTCTATTTATAGAAAAATTTCAATTTTCAAATATTCATAACTTAATCATACGAACTCCGAATAATATGTTCCACATATGCAAGAACTCATATCGACGAGCTCTACAACTTTCATGAAGGAAGTTTTCCCAAATTTTAAACTTATAAAAAGTCGATTTTCACGACCCCCTAAATAACGTTCGTTTTCGAAAGTAAAATCATTCGAAACCAATTTTCTCAACCCACGACAATCCAAATAATCCCAAACATCATAATTCAATTAATATAACAATTATTGAATTACATAAATTTATTGTATGAAAATTTGGGTCTTCACAGTCTACCCTCCGTAAAAGAATTTGGTCCCGAAATTCAAGCATGCTCGTCCACAAAAAGCTGAGGATACCTCTTCCTCATGTCAGACTCCAATTCCCATGACGCATCACCCTCATCATGATGACTCCACAACACCTTCACAAGGTCAACCTCCTTCCTACGAAGCTTCTTCGTAGACCTATCAGTGATACGAACAGGTTCAACTACAAATGTCACATCAGTGTTTACTTCGATCACACCATGATCAATCACGTGAGACTCATCTCGAACATACTTCCTGAGCATAGACACATGGAAGACATTGTGCAAACCCAACATGCTAACAGGTAAAGCAAGTCAATATGCCAAGTTTCCAACCTTTTCCATAATCTCAAAGGGTCCAACATACCTCGGTGCGAGTTTTCCCTTCTTGCCTAATCTCACCACACCTTTCATAGGTGAGACCTTCAAGAACACATTATCGCCTGTCTTAAACTCTAAAGGTCTCCTCCTCAAGTCAGCATAACTCTTCTGTCTACTCTGAGCGGTTCGGATTCTGTCCCGAATAGTAGTGACCTTCTCTGTAGTCTCCTGTACAATCTCAGGACCGATGAACCCTTTATCCCCTGCTTCCGCCCAACATATAGGAGTCCTACATAGCCTACCATAAAGGGCCTCATATGGTGCCATACAGATACTGGAGTGATAGCTGTTGTTGTAGGCAAACTCTACCAATGGTAGATGATCCGCCCAACTTCCCTTAAAATCCAGAACACAAGCTCTAAGCATATCCTCCATCACCTGATTCACTCTCTCGATCTGCCCATCTATCTGTGGTTGAAATGCAGTGCTCATAGCAAGAGATGTACCAAATGCCTTATGGAACCTACGCCAGAATTCTAAGTGAAACGAGCCTCACGATCAGAGACAATAGTCACAGGCACTCCATGAAGCCTCACTATTTCCTTCACATACAACTTACACAACGCATCCCCTGAGTAAGTTTTTGCCACCGGAAGAAAGTGTGCTGACTTAGTCAACCGGTCAACAATCACCCAAATCGAGTCATAATTTTGTCTGGACCTAGGCAATCCAGTCACAAAGACTATGGAGATATCTTCCCACTTCCAAACAGGAATATGTAAGGGATTCAACATTCCCGCGGGTCTCTGATGCTCTGCCTTCACCTGTTGATAGGTATGACACTTCGACACATGTTCTGCCACATCCCTCTTCATACCATACCACCAAAACTGCCTTCATAGATCCATATACATTTTAGTACCTCCTGGATGTATAGTGTATCAAGACCTATGTGCTTCCTGCATGATCTCCTCTCTGAAGTTATCACCACTCGGTGCATACAATCTCTCTCGAAATCTCAACCCTCCATTTGTCCCAATCATCCACTCAGAAGGACCCTCCACATCTGGGTCAGCAGTCATCTCAGCAATCCTCGCCTGAGCAAACTCATCAAGTGTCTGACCCTGAATGATCCTGGAGGTCAAGGTGGGCTGTAAGGTGATACTACCGAGAAAGATTCCCTATCCTGCTCCTGCGCGTATAAGGTCAAACTCTGATGCAGCCTCTAACATGTGCCACTCTCGTACCATGATAGCTGCCATGATCACTCGAGGTTTCCTACTCAAAGCATCCGCCACTACATTCGCCTTTCCGGGATGATACTCCAAGGTGAAATCATAGTCCTTAATGAGCTCATCCATCTTCTCTGCCTCATGTTCAATTCCTTCTGGGAGAATAAATACTTCAAGCTCTTATGATTAGAAAAGAGTTCAAATTTCTCACCATAAAGATAGTGCCTCTAAATCTTCAAGGCAAACACCACTGCTGCTAGCTCTAGATCATGAGTGGGGTAATTCCGCTCATGTACCTTCAACTGTCTAGAACCATAAGCAACGACACTACCATTCTGCATCAACACACACCCCAAACCCTGATGAGATGCATCGCTGTAAATGACTAATCCACCACCACTGGTAGGAATAGTCAACACCGGAGCTGTAGTCAATCTAGTCTTCAGCTCATTGAAAGCCTTCTCACACTCATCTGACCACATGAACTGAGTGTCTTTCCTTGTTAATTTGGTCAAAGCCGAAGCAATACCAGAAAGCCCCTCAATGAAATGCCTATAATACCCTGCCAATCCAAGGAAGCTATGGATTTCTGTAACCGTAGTAGGGCGATTCCAACTCATCACTGCTTCAACCTTCGAAGAATCTACAGAAACCCCATCCTTCGAGACCACATGACCAAGGAACTTGACTTCACTCTGCCAGAAATCGCACTTCTCGAACTTGGAAAATAGTTTCTGCTCTCTCAATGTCTGTAGCACTATCCGCAGATGCTTCTCATGCTCACCTAACGACCTTGAATAAATCAAGATGTCGTCAACGAACACTACCACAAACTGATCCAAGTAGGGACTGAACGTGCGGTTCATTAAGTCCATAAATGCTGCAGGTGCATTCGTGAGACCAAAAGGCATGACAAGAAACTCAAGATGTCCATACCTGGTCCTGAACTCCGTCTTTGGAATATCTTCATCCTTCACCCTTAACTGGTGATATCCAGATCTCAAATCAATCTTTGAGAACACAGTAGCCTCCCTGAGCTGATCGAACAAATCATCAATCCTAGGTAAAGGGTACATGTTCTTGATGGTCACCTTGTTTAGCTGTCGATAATCCACACATAACCGAAGTGAATTATCCTTCTTCTTCACGAACAACACTGGTGCGCCCCAAGGAGATACACTAGCCTGAATGAACCCTTGTGCAAGTAAGCCCTCAATCTGAACCTTCAACTCCTGAAGTTCAGCTGGAGCCATTCGATAGGGTGCCTTCAATACCGGTGAAGTACCTGGTATCACATCAATGGAAAAGTCCATTACCCTTTTCGGAGGTAACCTAGAGATCTCCTAAAACACGTCAGCATACTCTGAAACTACAGGAATCCCTGTAATCTTTGAAGTACTACTCCCTGATTCAATATGGGCCAAAATCACTGTCCTCATGGCGATGTCAGACTTCAGACAACAGTAATGAAACACCGGTTATCCCGGAACATGGAAGGACACAATCATCCTAAAGCAATCAATAATAGCATGATTCGGGCTCAACCAATCCATACCCAAAATCACATCATACGTGTGATCCGGAATCACAATCAAAGATGCAGAGAACTCTCTGCCACCAATCCCAATAGGGCAATCATCACAAAACATGCTAAGCTCAAGAGACACACCAAGAGGTGATGTAACACATAATGATCTAGTCAGAGGCATAGCAATCAAACCCAAAACATCCACAACCGAACTAGATATGAAAGAGTGTGAGGCTCCCGTATCAAACAGTACTCTAGCAAGATAGTGATAAATAGATAAGGTACCTTCCACTCCCGTGCCTGCCTGACCGATGGCAAAGACTCTAGCAGGTGCAAGTGGTAGCTGCCTCTGCTGGTTACCCTGCACACTACCCTGATTTCGGGGACACTCCCTGGCCTGATGCCCTGTCTGTCCACAGCGGTAGCATATCCTACCCCGTTGTTTCGTGCACGCACGAGAGATGTGGCCCGGCTCGCCACAGTTAAAGCACTTCACTGGAGCTGCTGGTGCTATCTGCCTAATAGGCATAGCCTGAACAGGAGGAGCTACTGCTGCCCTAGCTGGAGCCTGATGCTGGAACTGAGTTCTCTGTCTCTTCCAGAAACCACCCCTGAAGTCTCTGGATCTACTGCTTCCTGCTATGGCCTTTCCCTTGCCCTGGAACTCTCTCTCAGCACACTCATTCTCTCTACGAATCAGGTTCTGCTGCTCAATGATCTGTGTCTTAGCCAAGATCTCTCTCTTGGTCTTCAGCTCCAAGATGGCCACATCACGCTCAATCGAAGGACTCAACCCTCTGAAACTTCTTGGCCAAGTCTTCATCCTCCATCTGCCTCACATACTTATACAGTCTGGAGAACTCCGTATCATACTCAATTACGGTCATCTTCCCCTGTACAAGTGTAAGGAACTCTCGTTCCAACCTCTCCTTCAGTGCTGGTGGAAAGTACTTCTCCCTGAACAGCCTCTCGAAGCCGTCCCATGTCAAGTTAGGCACCTCAATGCTTCTCTGTGTGATGTTCCACCACACCCTAGCCTCATCCTTCAGCAAGAACGCGGCTAGCTTCCTCTTGTCGGTCTCGCTGCAATCAAGCAGATCGAAATAGGTCTGCAAATCCTCTATCCATCGATCCGCCACCATATAATCAGTGCCTCCTCCAAACTTGGTTGCTCCGAAGCGAGTAATTTCCCTTGCTAACATCAGCAAGGGGGCAGGATTATCAACCATGGCCACGGGAGGAATAGGCTGATCCTCATAAAGTGCCTCTACCTCCGTCTGAGATGCTTCTTCGACCGGAGGGGCCCTACCCCTTCCTCGGCCTCTATCCCTGCCACGAGGTCTACCTCGACCTCGACCTCTGGCTTCGTTTCCCTCAATCTCCATTACCTAACAAGCAGGGTATACTTGATTAATACACGCATAATCACTTAAACAAGGCATAAGTCAAATGCAAGTCCATATTAACCAAGTAACTAAGCATACATGACAACGCCTAAAGTTCTTAAGACATGCTAACGTCCCTAGCCAACCTAATGCTCTCACATACCCAATGACATTGGCAATACCGAAGAGCACATGATGGGGATCCGCTGCAGACGGGCCATCACTCGGTAAGTATTGACATATCACCAAATATGTACCTTACGCTCTGATACCAAACTGTCAGGCCCCGAATTTTTTGAATAAAATTCCAAATCCGAAACATGAAAATTACCCACAACTTAAAATAATCATTCTGAAAATTTCTTTTCTTAACAACCTCACCACATGAAGTAAAATCAAACCGAATTTAGTCTCGGTTAATTATTACAACTCAAAGACAAAATGAATTGTAAAGCTCTAAATGAGCATACACACCTCACAACTCAATGAAATAAAAATAACTGCTGTAACACCTAAGCAGCTCGGTCACCTCCCTGGTTATCCTGACCTGCAGGAATATCCGCTACACCATTTGAATAGTGTACCGGAATTACAACAATACAAAACCCGGTAAGCTTATGAACGCTCGTATGAGTAAAAGAAAGAACGTTTACTCAATTAAATCATATTTATTTCTACCTAAGTCAACATGCGACAATTCTACAACCACAAAAACCAACAATCACAATCAATCAACAACTTAACACCAAACCCTAACTCACACCTTTCTTCACAATACCCCATCATCGTATTTATAAAATACGGTATTTGACAGACTAGAGCTCTAACTGAATCGTAGCCCGTCACCTGGCCTAGGTTATGGCATCCTACATATTTATCTTTATCGTATTTCATCAATACGTATACTTATATACATATTTAGAACGTCCGATAATTGTACATACTCAACCAATCGTATCCCATCATCCACCTAGGATTAGAGCATCTGATTACCCCATACCGGTCACTACGTTGACCCTAAACCCATAAATGAGCACAACATGTATTTTCACATAAAGAAATCAACTCATTCAACATATATAATATTATTATGAAATTAAAGCATTTGAATATAATCCAAATCATTATTCCAACTCAATCATATCGTCACTCAAAAACACGCCAATTAATATATATATTCCATGTAAATATATATATATATAGGATTTTTCTCAGGTAAGGATGTCCTTAGTTTTTCTTAGGTGCGGATTTGGTGTTTTCACCCACTTTCCGATCATATTTTCACATCTTAACCGTTCAGTTTTTAGAGCCTAATGTATAGATCCCCCCTGCAAAATTTCAGCCAATTTGGTGATCGTTAAGACATCCAAAACTGCAATTTACACGAACGGACCGAATCTGTCGAACCGGAACCGTTCGTATTTATAATGGTAAATTACAGTTTTGGATACCTTAACGATCACCAAATTGGCTGAAAATTTTCAGAGGTGATCTATACATTAGAACCTAAAAACAGAACGGTTAAGATGTGAAAATGTGATCGGAAAGTGGGTTAAAACACCAAATCCATACCTAAGAAAAACTAAGGAGGTCCTTAGCCAAGAATGACTGTATATATATATATATATATATATATATATATACACGTAATCATCCACTCAGGAATGACCAATAATACCATCTATAGTTCATACAAGAAAATCGTGAAATTCATATGGACCGTAGTGATCAAGTCCACGTGATTTTAAAAACAAATATTTAATCCACAAATATTTTTCACACAATTACCAAAAATAATTAATTTAAGTACTCGGTTCATAATATGAACCACGTGAGATTTACTCACCTCGAAATTGCCGCTACATCTTCAAATAAAATATAACTCACAATAATCCAAATGCTCGTCAACTCAAGCCGTCAAGTACCTAATCAAGTACAGTCTTTACTTAGCAACGCAGCACGAAATAAACTTAAATGATGATCCAATGGTCGGATTTCAAAATAACGACAATCCAACGGTCGGATTCTAAAATAAAGACAATCCAACGGTCGAATCAAATTTAAACGATGATCCAATGGTTAGATGCTCACGGATCGCCCTTGGAAACATCCTATCAAAATTATACGAAAATCCGACAGACGGATCTTCACTAATCGCCTCCCGAATCACTTTTTTTCAATTATACGAAGATCCAATGGTCGGATCTTCGCCCGTGACCACACAAAGTCATCGGGACAGTCATATGAACAGCATATTAAAATTTGAAGTAAAACCGATGGTCTGATTTCCGTAAATAGTAACGTCAAAACTGAAATTGACTATTTATCAACCTTTTCTAACATGACCAAGTCACATATCAAAACGCTCGTATGGATGCATAGATCATCGTCCAGATAATATAAACTCAAAATTTGGTCCGACGCACCACCACACGCGACCGTCAGACGGCGGTCAACGCCGGTCAACCACCTCCGATGCAAAAGTCGTCAACTACAAACTTCTTCAAAATGAAATTGTGAACAACTTTAATACCTGACTTTTTCGGAGATGAGGTCTAGATCGTCCTAGATCGGGCTTTGAAGTTGGATTAATCTCGGCCCTCTGATCAGTCTCCAGATTGAATCAGGGACGTCGAAACCTTCAACTCTTGATCTACCACTCTACACTCAAAATCGTGATGCAAGCCACATATGGGGATGATCATGAGGAAGAGCACGTCACGAAAATGGGGTCGATCGGCCGAGATGATGCCGGAAAAGTCAGGATCCGACCGGGTCACCTTTCAGTGACTGAGGTAGCTTCGATCCGAAGCTAGAGGCAGCGGCTAGCGAAACGGAGGGCAGGGAGCGGCTGGGAGCGAGGCGGCGATGCCGAAGGGCTCCGGGTCCAGCGGCGGCGAGTCCGGGAAGGCTTCGTTCCAGCCGGGTCGGGTCGGCGGGTCTGCAAGCACAGTGACCAAGCCGCGTGAGAGAGAGAGACGGGGGGCTGATGTGCAAAAACGAATTTTTTTCATCCTTAATGACAAACTCAGATTTTTCATTCTATTTATAGAAAAATTTCAATTTTCAAATATTCATAACTTAATCATACGAACTCCGAATAATACGTTCCACATATGCACGAACTCGTATCGACGAGCTTTACAACTTTCATGAAGGACGTTTTCCCAAATTTTGAACGTATAAAAATTCGATTTTCACGACCCCCTAAATAACGTTCGTTTTCGAAAAAAAATCATTCGAAACCAATTCTCTCAACCCACGACAATCAAATAATCCCAAATATCATAATTCAATTAATATAACAATTATTGAATTACATAAATTTATTGTATGAAAATTTGGGTCTTCACAAGAACTTTTCTCTCATTTAGCATACACATAAGGAAAAATAATAAGTTAATTCTAACAGTGAGTTAACTTTAGCATCTTCATCCATGGATAGATATGACTAGGTTAAACATGGTTATACATATATGATTGATTGGTGGTGGATGCAAATCTCTTCACTTGTTTTCTCTTTGATTTTGAAAATCCTATATCACCTTTTTATTATTTTTGGAGTCATTAACTTCTTCAAAAATTGCCAAACTTTTTCAATAGTTAGTTTGTTGTGTCTAGAGTCTGGATGTAAATTTTTGTGAGGTTTAAAATAGTTTTGAGTCGTTTGCCAATCAGATATTGCTAGCTGGATCCTGGGTTCGAGTCACCATGGGGGTGGAAGTGAAATCTTTTGATCTTCTTTAAAGAATAAAAAAAAAAACATATACTGTTTTGAGTCTTAGATTAGTGATTGAACCACAATTTCTTGCAGAAATGATCCCTATTTGCCCATATTACATAACATTTTTGAAGAATTAAGTTATAAGCATTTTTGTGGATCTATAGGTGGATAGAAAGAGCTTATCAAGGAGTTTGGGGCACAATCTTAAATATTAGACATGATTGCCATATCTAAGCTGTCAGTTTCTTTATTGCTCTAAGTCTCTAACCGCACTCACCTGCGAAAATATAGCCTCTACCATAGATGTTGATTAGCTTAGTGGTTCATCACAAACAATGACATAATAAATTACTACCCTTATTTAAAGGCAATTCCTGTGTCCAACAACAAAGGTTAGTTGACCTATTTGAGTTAGGAAACTTAAAGAAGAACTAGGTAAATAGACCTGTCTGAGTTGGGAAATTCTTATGTTCAAACAAGAACGAGCTGAACAAACCTCTTTGAGTTAGCAAAGTTGATTAATGACAATTTTTCTTAAGAAGTATGTGATTCTGAAATATGAAGAATTCTACCTCAAACAGACCTTATTGAACTCTATATCAGTGAATAGACTTGTTTGAATATTTATTTCATTTTAGGGCTTCTTAAGAGATCCACTAACTGAGAAAAAGGCAAACTATTCTGTGATCCCCCGAAAACTTTTCTTAATTTTTTAGAAGGTAATTTTTCGCCAATAAGATTTTCGTAAGGTGATTTAAGTGAATAAATCGATTTCGGAGACTGTTTTGGTGTCGAGACCACCTATTGGGCCTTATCATTTAAGTTTGGGCTGAGATTCTTTCATTTAGACCTAGAAGGTTACGGAAGTTTAGTGAGGTGACCATTTATTAAAGTTTCGAAGACGATAAAATGAGTTGTAATAAAGTTTTGGATTTTGGATTTTTACGAGATCGAGTTTTGGGCCCAAGACGAAGTCGAGAATTAACTTAAGAAATTTCCGACGAAAAATGAATAAAAGAAGAGTTATGAGCCCCAAAATCGAAAGCACTCAGCTAGGAGAGTTATGTAATTCATCGCAAGGGCAAGATGGGTATTAAAACCCTACAACCAAAACTCTCCCCTGACCTCTCTCTCTCTTGTCCTCTCTATGCCATCAGCGGAAAACACCATTTCCAGCCATAATCTCACCACACCGCCAGCACCTAAACCCGACCAAAACCCACCCGGAATCAACGACATGCACCGCCGATAGCCTTCACCTCGACAACCCACAACTGTGATGCCACTGTTCCTTGAGCCTCGCCGGTTTCTGGCGATTTCCTCATCCTACCGCCACCATCATTCTACTCAACAAGCAAAGCAGAGAAAAACCCAGAAACCCCTCTGCTCGCCGACGCCTGACGACGCCGTACAAGCATCGTCGGAAGTCCCAGTTCTGTATGCCTTCATTCTTCGATGTCCAGCTCGAATCGAGCTTCAACACTTCAATAAACGAAGTTAGAGCTACATTATCTTTCGAAACAAAAACTCCCGACCTCCGACTCTGACCAGAGCTGCCGCACGGGCTTCAGGCGCCGCCGCTGGTGCGTGGGAGAAGCTAGCTCCACCGCTCACGGTCACTGGACCATCTCTGTTAGGTAATTTACGTCATCCTAGTCTGGGTTGAAGCCTCCATTTGATTTAGACTGAAAATATCTAATTCCTGTCATTTATTTTGAAATGAGCGAGGTTTATGGAGTCTGCGATTTTTGATGATTTTGAAAGGAGAAGGCACAGGTTTGTTCGACTAATATCGACGAGTGGGAAGAATCTCAACCTTTGTTTGGATGAAATATCGGTTAAGGGTTGTTCATTGATGGTGTATTGTCTGTTAGGAATTCAGATGGTTAGTGGTTATGGATTTCTGCATTTTTGGAAGTTTTGAGGGAGGAGGAGATTGCTAGGCTAGTTTCAATTGAAACTCGAGAAGGTAAGAACCATGTATAGGTTCTGTTTTGGGATACCAAAATGGTCAAGGGTTGGTTACTAATGATCTGGTATTTGTTAGGTGTTTTCACGATTGTTAGTGGTGGATTACAGCAATTAGAATAAGCTCTCAGTATAGAAAAGAAGAATTGGTAAGGGTGTGGGTGTTTGGATCTGTTTTGCCGTGTGTCGTTCATACTTAGTGGAATTTCAGTTTTCTGGATAACTGGAAAAGATATTGACATGTGTTGGAAACGTGCCATGGTAGTGACAAAGATGAAAGTGGTTGAATGCTTGAATGTATGGGGAGAATTGGGTTGTCAATTAAATTGGTTTGCCTGTTGTTAACTCTGAAGAAATATTGTTTTGTAAAAATGGACAAAGAGAGAGACCAATTTTACGGTTTTTGACAAATTAACTAAAATTATGTTTGATGTTAAAGGAAGTGAGTAATTACTGATGTTGGAAGGGAGTTGATAATGAGAATGGTGGATCTTAATCGAGTAGGTTAAATCAAATTTTCGAGTGAAGTTATGAAACAATTACAAGTGTAGTACCTTAAAGCTACCATATCCCAAAATCATAATCCATCGGGAATGATAGTTTTGATTTGTTTTTCAAAAGTAAAAATGCTAAACAAATAAAGGTGAAAGCGCCAAGTATAATCGTCATATCCCGAATGATTCAAATGCTACATCGATCATTTCGATTATTTGGGAATGGATAATAGGTTTTATCTATTAAAGGAAGATCTCTACAAACATGAGTTCTAGATCATTGTTTGATTAAAGAATAATTCGATGGGCTTTAAGGGAATTAAGTGAATGCTTTAGGTGCTTGGTTAATTAAGTTAATGACGTTAACTTACTCATTGGTTAATTTTATTATAAAGGACTCATGCGTGTACATTTGGAACTGGACGAAGTATTGAATGCCGAGAACAAATCTCATTGTGGATGAGCACTCCAATTCCAGGTAGGGTGAGTTGTCTGTTCCTTGCTAGAGGCTTTTTGATATACGTGAAATGCTCTAATATAATAGTATGTTGCCTGCAAGTACGTTTTTGGTTGTTCATTAGTCGATGCCTCGTGATACCTGTGTTTTCATAACTGATAATTGATGATTGCGAAAATCGAGGCTAGACTTACATGTTGAGATACTGTACCCATTGTATGTTTGTACTTGTGACCTAAAGGTGAATAGGACCTAGATGCATAGATTATTAGGGATCTCACGGTGTCGATAACCGTGAACCTCCGGAGGGGGCTGTGCTCCTATGTATGTCGAGGAATGGTGAGTACCGATAGTAAACCAGTTATAGGACACTCAGAGCTAGGGAATGGACACTTTCGCTACTTGTAGTCACAAGCACTACAAAGTAGTTGGCTAGTTCTCGAAGGATGATGAATCAGGTCGGTGATCGATTAGTTTAGTGTAGCCGACAGGTAAGTATCTCAGAGCTCCAAGTTGTGTGAAGTATGCTGCATATGTTTTATAAAAGAGAACAAATGTTTGTGGTTGCCTCTTTTTAATGTATTTTCTATTAACGTGCACAATATTATTTTTCAAACCTAGCATGGTTGGGTCGACCCTTACTGGGCATGCGAGGACGAAAGCTCACCCCTACAACAATGTGCAGGTCTCGAGCATGTGGTTGGGGACCGTACAGGGGAGGTACATGGCCAAGCTTGGCATATTTCTCTTTGCTTTATTAAATTAAGGTCTTAGTCCTTTACTGGGTTTTGAAGTCCCTCATTAATTTACTTTCTTACTAATTTATTTATTTATTTTCTACTAGCTTATTTACAAAATTTTGGGAGATCCGTAACCCTAGGGCCTGTCTCTCATGCCTGTAGTTACTTAATGATTTGTTTTCCAAATTGGGCTCACATTGTAAGCCCAAAACTCATAGCTCATTTCAAATTCCGTTTTTGAAAATATGTTGTTTGGTTACTAGAATGATTTGTCCAAGAAAACATTTTGTAAACTAACAACCTAAACCCAAAAGGCCTTATGGTTTCGGGTTGATGAGTTATCGAGATGTCATTCGTGACATGTCGGTTTCTCGTTGGCTTTGAGTCGCAATGTTGTGGCTCCTCTCTCTCGGGTCACCACATATTCCTTTGTGCAAGTTCATATTAGAAGATCGATCATTTTCAATGTTGTACAAATGTAAAGTTGTTGATCCATTGTTATGTAGGCTTTCAATCATTATACAAAGCACTTTGGCCCTCTTTCCAAGGTGTCATGACCCACACTTAAGAGTAGTTCTATCATGAGTTCGTGACACTTTATGAAGGAGATGTCCAAGAGGGGTGAGTGTTGGGGACCCAGTGGCAAGCTTGGAGCTACATGGATAATGAGTAGCATTGTTGTAATTAAGTGAAACTTCAAGTTCAAGGTATTTCGGCTTGGAATTTGGGAAAACTCAAAACGCAAGAAATGTCTAGGATGTCGAGCCTAGTTTAATGCACATCACAACATCTCATTTAGACTTTGTATAAATTAATTATGGATTACTATTCACAAAGGCAAAGGCTAACCTTCAAGTATACTACTGAATGGCATGTAGAGTTTATCTTCATATTCAATTTTACTCTCCCATTAACGTGTCGTGAGAGGGTTATGAAAATGACTAGTGCAAACTGGTGGAAAGGCTAGCATTAGGAGATTGGTTGCATTTTTAATTTCAATCTTTTTATTTACCAGTGGCAACTAAAATGGAGATGCTAAATATCGAAGTTCACTTTGAATGTTACTGTTAATGCTCAGAATACCACCACAAGGTGTATGCTTCCGATAACGTGGACGTGGGTCCAATCTTCTGATATGTTGTGAGTTCACAAAGTCCCGCTATCTGTCAAGAGAAATATAATGGCGTCAAGAAGGGAGACCGCGGTTGGCGGTCTTCGCTCCTCCGATGCTAAAGTTAGACAATGTATATATATTGACAGAGTAGCGGTTGGTAGCTATTAAATGCATAATGAATGAAGAGAGAGAAATGAACCTTTTATAGGTGAAATGGTGAGTTACCTCAGTCTTATTTTCAATGTGGGACTGATATGCTTCAGTCTGATGGTTTTTGGTTGCTTCTGTAGGGATGACTTTAGGCCCCGTGTTGCGATGTGTTTCCGCTTGAGACAGGTTTATCGGTAAAGATTGGCTTGCTGTGTTTCCGGGGGTCACATCGTCAAGGCCATCCCGACAACGTGAGGTGGTTTGGTGTGAGTGCTGATTATGACTGGCAGATACCATATATGTACAAGTCCCCCAAGTGCCCAATCAAGGAGGGATTTCTTGGTTGGGAATTACTACTACTAATGCGAAACCTTCGGTTACATGTCGGGCATAATCAGTGTGAATACGCCGTCAACCATAAACTTTGTCTTAGCGGGCACTTTTGCCCTTTCGAGTGGGCCCCTGCTAGGCCCTCCAGGGAGTCCCCCACTCCCTGGCTAAGAAAAACCTCCTTTTGGTGGGATAATTGTTTGGTGAGGGGAGCTATTTAACACGTGAGACGGCGGGTAGCAATCCCGCTTTTTGTGTGCCTTAGTGTCAGGAGTTTAACGGCCTGATCAATATAACAGGACAGAAGCCAAGTATTCTTTGAAACCTTGAAATGCTGTCTCATAGTCAGGAGTCCATTCTACCACTTTACAATGTGACCGCTTCATTGCCTTGAAGAATGGTAAGCATTTGTCTGTGAGTCTTGAGATTTCATGTTTGTTACTGCTTGTATCTTGTCGGGGTTGGCCTCAATTCCTAGTTCACTGACAATGTATCCCAGGAACTTGCTGGCGGTGACTCCAAAGAAGCACTTTTTCAGGTTTAGGCGCATGCCATATGCCATAAGTATGGCGAATATGATGCGGAGGTTAACCACATGACCACATGCCTTTATACTTTTGACTAGCATGTCGTCAACGTATACCTCGATGATCCTTCCCAGGTGCTCTACAAACATTGCAATCATTAATCACTGGTATATGGCTCCAGCATTCCTGGTGAACGCTGTGCATTCCTGGTCCCTGAGGTGCATTTTTATTTGATTATACCAAGAGAAAAAATCCATCATGCTAAGTAACTCATGACCTACTATGGCGTCAACCAATTAGTCGATCCATGGTAGCAGGAAGCTGTGTTTGGGGCACACCTTGTTCAGGCTTTTGAAGTCGACGCACATTCACCACTTTCAGTTGGGTTTCCTTACCATCACCATGTTGGAGATCCACTATGGGTAGTTCACTTGGTGGATGAAGCCTATATCCTGCAACTTGGTTACTTCCTCCCTGATGGTCAGATATCTTTCCTCGTCGAAGGCCCATCGTTTCTGCTTGATGGGATAGAAGGATGGTTTGGTGCTGAGCTTATGTGTAATTATGTCAGGAGAGATTCCTGGCATGTCGGCGTATGACTATGCGAAGATTGCGATATTTTCCTTCAGAATTTAAGTGAGTTTTGCCATTATCTCAAGGGAGAGTTGAGCTCTAATGCATACAGTTCTTTCTAGGTGTTCATCAGAGATGTGCATAGAGTGATGTCTCTTAGTTGATGGGTTCCTTCTTAAAGTACTTTTTGTCGTCATCCCTGGAGTCATCAATTTTGTCTGTCAATTGAGGTGCGTTACTCACCGTTAGGATTTCATGGCGGCATTTTGACCTTACCACTATTGTTGAGTAACATTCCCGTGCAACTGACTGACTTCCCTTAACAGAGCCAGTTCCATTAGGGGTGGGGAACTTCATGAGAAGCATGTACCCTGCTATGATGCACTTAAGCTTGCTGAGGGCGGGACGATCGATAAAAGCATTGTACGAGCTGAAGCAGTCTACCATAATGACTCAATGTGTATCTCTGCCATATATGAGGTTGCTCTGATGGATAGGCGCATGTAATCAGGCCCTAGAGGTTGAGTTACATCACCGGAGAAACTAAGTAGTAGCTCGTGGTCTTGCAGGAGCTTTCTGTTGCGTTGTAATTGCTTGTAGCAGCCATTAAATATGACATTTATGGCGGATCCGTTGTCTACTAACACTCGGCAGACGGACCACTTGTCGAGAATTGCATCGATCAGTAATGGGTCGTCATGGGGTGAGTGAACACCCCGCTCTTCCTCTTCACAGAAAGTGATTGGTTCCCAGCCAGTTTTGGCCATCTTGGCAGATTGATCATAGTGGATGCTGAATACCTCTTTTGGGTGATTAGCACGTTAATAGTGTTTTCTTACTTAGTGTGACATGTTGTCGATGAAAGCTCCACCGTCAATCGTGTTGATCCGACGCTTTGGTTCAATGCTGGCGACGACAGATGCCGGTTGTCAGACCTTGTACTGTTCTAACTTCCGATCAAGGTACAACGATTCGATTGCAGTTTTGAGGCATTGCAATTGTTGGTGTTATGGCCGCTATCCTCATGGTGTTTACACCATTTGTCAGTGTTTTTAGGCTTTCCTACTCTGGGATATTTTCTTGGGGGTGGTGGTGGAATTTGATCGTTGCATTGATCATAGATTTCTTCATACGATGTCGTTAGCACTGTGAATACTTCAAACTTTTGAGGGTTTGCGACGGGCTTATTGTTGCGATTGTCGCGGTGATCATTATGAAAAGGCATGTTGCCCTTGTTGTGATATTGCTGGTTCCTTTGCCGCTTGTCTTGGTAGTTACCTTGCTGTTATTCCCTCTTTTTGTCATTTGGCAGTGTGGTGGTATTTGGGGTGGTGGTGGTGTTTTCTTGCTGGAATGTAGAGGGTTGGGATGTATTTAGTTGAGTTTTTTATAGTGGTAGGGTGGCGCCATAAGTGTTGTGCTCAGCCTGGGCGTGTAAGACCGCCTCACTCATGATGTGGTCATATGTGGCATTTGGGCAATTGTAGTTAAGGTGGTACAAGAAGTTCGTCTTAAGGAGCCCTTGCTTGAAGGCTGCCAGCACCATTGTTTTGTGTAGATCCTGACATCTTGATGTGGCGGTCAGCCAGCTTGTGACAAATGCCTTTTATGATTAATCAGTACCTTGCTTGATGCTGAACAATTGGCTTGAGCTGTGATACCCGTCCATCAGGAGGATGAATCGTGACGGGAATGCATTTGATAAGGTTGAGAATGAGTCTGTAGAGCCTGGGAGGCATTCAACGAACCAGCTCATTGCTTCACCATCCAATGTTTCGCTGAATAGGTGACAGCGAGTCTCAACATCAAAGCCTTGGTTGTTGGTTATTCTTGAACATGTCCTTGTGGATGAATGGATCTGTCACTACAAAAAAAAAAATTCAAATTGCCACGGCGTTGTGCCGTCGCGGAAAGTGGAATTGCCGTCGCAAAAGACCGATGATGACAGCAATTGCGCCGATGTCATTGGGGGCGTCGCCATTGGTATTTATGACGACAAAGGCACTGTCGCAAGCTTATCAGCAACGGCAAGGGGAAGAATTTTCCGATTGAAAAATGCCGTCGCAAATATCTATGGTGACGCCACCAACTGCTATCAAAGCTTTGCGACGGTAAAATTGCCGTTGCAAAAATTTTATTTATGAATAAAAATCTGGCATGCAAATATGCATTGCCAATTTTTTTTTTTTTTTGGATAAAAGCTGTACAAAAAGGAATTAAACATATTGAAAAAGGAATTTTACATTTTGATTTTTCTCATGAATGTTAGAAAAGCAATGAAGCTCTTATACAAGAATTTACAAGATAATACAAGGTACTTTTCTTCCTCTACTTCAAGAAAAGCTTTGCAGGGATTTTCCTCCATCTTCCTGAAGATATATGTCCGTATTCTATCTACATAGATAAGTGAAAAGTATTCAGATAAAGAAACATAAATCAAGTGAAGAGCATGAGACTTGGGACTGGATGAGCATGAGACTTGGGACTACACTTACTGATACTAAAGTTTATGCAAATTGATATTGATATCCTCTTATCAATTATTTTATGGCTAAATACAAATTACTACCCTGTGGTATAGGACAAAAATCAATTTAGTCATAACATTCAATTTCATCAAAAACACCCATGCATTATGATTTATCATCCAATAGGTCCTTCCGTCTTGCTTCTGTCAAATGGAGTCGTTAAACAGCTGATTTGGCATGCCAAGTCAACTTTGGTGGGACCCACATGAAAGGTAAAATACCAAAATTAACCCGGCTCTCTTTAAACCCAACTTTCACCCAAAACCCCTGTTATGCTGTTTCTTTCTTAACACAGTCCCAAATCAAAAAAAATTTCAAGAAACCCAGAATTGACATGATTTCAAGAACACCGAAACCAACCCTCCAAGAACACCCACACCAAAAAAAAAATAATTAATTAACCTGTAACCACTAAAACTTCAAGAACACCTATACCAGCCCTCCCCTCTCCAACAATTGGGCCATTTCCCTCTTTTATCTGCTTGACCTGGGCATCTTTCTTATTCTTCAACAGCTTTATTCTCGAAACGGCAAGCTTCAACACCGTTTTGCTACACCCGAAACCAATAAAAAAAAACCCCAATCTCATCAATCAAATAGCTAAAATCTCAAATCAACCCATAAAGCACAAAACTTTACCCACAATTCACTCAGAAAAATCCAACGAAATTACCATTTGGCGGGCTTGAAGCTCCTGTGAAACATGGTTGATCAAAATTGTGATTCTTCAAAGCCAAAAATCAAAACTTTATGAAGGTCTGGAAAACCAAGATGGATCCTTGATTGTATCAAAGCGTATGTGAGATTACAATAGCAAAAATTGGGTTTTGTGAAAATTAAATTGGATTTTTATGAAATAGGGAATTGATGGTATAGAGGGAAACAAATCTTGGAGATGAAGGGAAAGAAAATCCAAGTGAAACTGAAACCAACCCTCCAAGAACACCCACACTAAAAAAAAGAATTAATTAACATGTAACCACCCAAACTTCAAGTACACCCACACCAGCCCTCCCCTCATCTCTTCATCCATCTCTAGATTTCTCTAGACCATCCCGACTTGTTGGAATATAGCCTTCGAGTCCCTAACCCAGATAGAATCCATGCCGTATATGCTGCAATGAAGAAGGGGATGAAGGTGGATGAAATTCATGAGCCGAATTGGACAAAAACATATTGAAATCAGAGATTTGGATACAAATTAAGATGACTCGAATGATGGAATCGAAGTAATAAGACCGGGATCAGATTGTCAAGAAAGAGAGGGGTGAAAGACTCGAACTTTAAGATCAAGAACCGGTTTTGGGTTCTGGGTTTTATACAATGCGAGTGATTCAATGGATTTGAAAAAGAATAAAGCTTTAGAATTTGATAAGGTGGATTCAATTAAGTCCCTCTTCATTGCTCCGAGTCCCTAACCCAGACTTGACCAAAACTGTTAATTCTTTACATGAAAGAAATTCTGGGTTTCTCGATTTTTTTTTTTTTTTTTGATCTGGGATTGTGTTAAGAAAGAAAGCCACATAATAGGGGTTTTGGGTGAAAGTTGGGTTTAGAGAGAGCCAAGGTTAATTTTGGTATTTTACCTTTCATGTGGGTCCCACCAGAGTTGACTTGGCTGCCATGTCAGCAATTTAACGGCCCATTTGATGGAAGCAAGACGAAATGATCTATTGGATGATACATCATAATACATGAGTGTTTTTGATGAAATTGAATGTTCAGGGACTGAATTGATTTTAAACCTATACCACAGGATAGTAATTCGTATTTAGCCCATTACTTTATGCTCAGAAAAGGTAGGAACTATGACGTTGTTTGATAGTACCAAACCAGACCGGGTTGAATGCAAGAGCCAATCTCGGTGAAGACCATGCAATAAACAAGGAATCTGATCCACACTAATCCGCTGCCCCCACAACTACATCTCCAACCAGCTCCTCATGCCAACTCCAAACAGTCAACCCCAATCTAGTCTGCCTACAAGTCTAGACAAACCACATCCAATCCTTGCTAGCCTTCTGTGATTTCCATGAATGTCATCCTTGAATGAAACCTTAAACCTTCAGACTATAGACACGATGTCATCAATTGCCAATGAATGGTGACAAAAAACCCACACATCCGGCAACAAGGTCCAAAGGATGCGCAGCTAGACGAGCATGAAGAAGTTTGAGAAATTCTCAATTGCAGCTAGGTTTTCCAGAGATTTTTTTTTTCTCACTCCTATCTCTGAAATTTAAAATTGAAGTTCAAACTAATTTTAGTTTTACCTACTTGCTTCCAACTTTAAATTGCAAATTGCATTTTTCTTTCTTTCTAATATATTGTAAAACTATCACATTGATACCTCAAAATTAATCATCAACATACTTTTAGTATCCTCCGTTAATAACACTGTTAACTCCTCCATTTTTCTAAGGGTATTTTCATCTTGCCCTTTCACATTGAAACCTATCACCGTCTTGATCGAGATAAATAATCACCAATCACTAACCAAAAAATAAGGAAAATTCAAAGCATAAAAGTACTAATACATGCAAAATGAGAAGTAATTAGGATAACTATTAATTAACTAACATGAGAGAGGGAACTATGAAAATGCCCTCATCAAAAATAAGGAGTTAACGGTGTCACTAACGAAGGGTACTAAAAGTATGCTGGAGAATTTTTAAGGTACTAAAAGTATGATTTTAGATAGTTAGAAACCAAAATGCTGAATGACCCAAACTTCAAGAACTGAAACTTCAAAAACTGTTTCTGATAAAAACTCAAATAATAATTGATCTATATTTCGTCACGCACGGTGACTTGAGTTCGACTCATAAAAAAGTAGTTTTATTATCCAAATTTGTTGATGTAACATGATGGAGACGTGCTAGTACACGTTGAGCGTACAGGTACGCTACAGTAAAGTATGGGAAGTAAAGTCCCTGGATTGCAAAGAAGCGCTTGAATCCTCTCTCGTCGCGCCATATTGTCTCTCTCTATCTCTCTCTCACATCCCAAACCCTACTCTGCTACGTTTTCGAAACCAACCTTCCAAATTCAAAGTAGCTTGATTTTCCCACAGCTTTTTCTTCCTCGGAATCGGTGATCTGTCGATTAATGGCGTTTGATTATCTGAATTGAAATGGAAGACGACATCCCCAAATTGGCTGCTGATTCCGATGAGCTTGACCATGTTCCGTTGATACGACGCCGTAACCTGTTACTGGCTACCAAGCAAAAACTGACGTGAGCTCCTTAGTCTCCAAATCGTTTCCCCCTTTCCTTGTTTGAAATGTTTGAATGCAAGCTTTGTAATTTGGGTTTTTTGTGCAGGTCTCTCATTGATATTGTCTTAAAGAAGAAGACGCAGTCTCCGAGTCTCGAGTAATTGTTCTATATCCAAAAACTTGTGTTTGTGAATTTCGTGTTCTATGTTTTAATTTTGTCGTACTTCGAATTATTGTGCTTGTGAAATATTTGATTCGAAAACCATTCTAGTATAGTTAGAGCTCGGTAGTGTGTTGTCGAAAGTTCGAAAGGCTAGTGTAAAGTTGTTTCTTGAGCCTTAATGATTCGTAATTAGGCAATAACAAATAGGCTTATCCTTGTTAGTGAAATTTGTTTATAGCTCTTGATGATGACAGTTTGTAGCCGACTTTTTGTCTCCGTAATAAGTGCTTGATTGGTGGTTGTCCTTTTTGGGCATATTGTTTAGCGTTTGCAGGATGTGTTTTCTTTTCCTTGTGCTGCTAGAGAAGTGGGAGTTCAATTATCGGAACAAGAAGAACATCGGGATTTTGCAACTCCCAGAGGAGCTGCACCTGAACTTCTGTGCAGTAAATCTGAAGTAGGTTCTTCAGTCGATCAATGTTTACATAATGACGCTTTCAGCCGATGTGTGGAAATGACTGCTATCTGCGACTCCAATGGGACAAAGTTGAAGACTTTTGCTTCTTCTGATCAGATTGATTGTACTAAACCTAGCATTGGTGTTGCTCAACTGGAGGGAATTGGTGTTGATAGTTGCGCTCTACCTGAAAATCCTACATTATCAGAAGCTTCTGCTGAAGTTAAGGTTGCTTACCCTGACAACTTGTCAAGCTCATTTAGAGATGGAATGAATGGCTTTGCTGGTTCTAGTGTGCAGACTGTTATGGTGGAAAATGAGATCTCCATGCACTCTACTTATGATCATCTGGACCACATTGCCTTGAAAGAGCGGCAAAGGATGCTGCTATCAAGGTTCCATTTTTAATTCAGTGATTTTCACGTCTTGGCACAATATTTTTGTCCTTTCTGAAATTTATTTCACTGCATAAGCACAAACACATTGTACTTCACTTGAAGTATACAAAGAGATTATCCCATGACTTTGCAGAATGTGAAATTTGTGCTCACACGTCTGAAACTATATGTGTAATTCATTGATTTTCCTTTTCCCTGGCATTTCACAGGAAACTCTTCAGGTTGGAAAATTCAGTTTCGGAGGTAGTTTTATTATCCTTTTATTTGATTCATTTTATAAGATATCTTGTTGGGACTCTGTTGGAGATTTGGAGTGTGATAGTGCTCATCTGGTATATAGCTCAATGCCTTAAAAAAATAAGAATAAATAAATAAATTGTTGACTGGCAGTGGTAAAGCTTTAAATATCAGTGCCTTCGTCACATTTCTAATTACCAGGACCTCAATTTGGACTAGTTCGGCAACCGATAATCAATCAAAACTTGATACTTGTTATAATACTTCTTTAGTTTATCAGATCAGTCCCTCGTGAAGTGGGTATATTTGAATAAAGGATACTTGTTTTACATTTTATCTCCTATTATTAAAGTGGCTTCAGCATTGCAACACACAGGATATCCGTGAGGCATTCTCGGAAGATGTTTTGCAACAACATGCCAGTCAAGAAAAGGGAGGTACTAGTATTGTTGGTGAAGAAGCTGTAATGGCTACCTTCCAGCCTTATGACAATCCTGGAACAAATGCTTCAGTTCTTTGTAGATCTATGATCAGTTCACCACTACTGAATGTTGCTTTCTCATCATTTACTAGTACTACTAGTCAATGTTCATTTGATTTAGCTAAATCCAAATCAAACGATTATAGGAAAAGTTCTGAAAGTGACAAGATGTGCTCATCTGTGAGAATTTCCCCTACTGCCATGAATTTAAGTCCATGTGGGGGACAAGATGATGGGCCTACAAGCACAAGTAGAGTGCATTCCTCAGTCAAAATAAAGGATGAACCTTTGGACAACAGTGACTTCCCGAGTCTGGGCAGACGTGTTAGGGGTGACTTCTCTCTTAACATACTTCCTGTAAAGCAAGAACTTAGAGCTCCCAACAAAATTAGCGACGATGAGATAGACAATATGCTGCTGCGAGATCGGATGAATCAATTGGTGTCACAAGAGAACTCTGAAGTGAGTATGTCTAATAACTATGGGTGCTTGGTTAAAATTGTGCCTTCTGCCGTTAGCTGTAGCCCTATTTCCATGGAATCTGCTAAGCCTATAAGCATTAGTCGTCCAAGGAAAAGGAAAAAGACTGCCACGTAAGATGTTGTGTTTATGCAGATTATTTTTCCACCTGCTACTGTGCCCACTTTACTTAGGGATCGATCTTCAAATTTAATTGCAGGGATTCTATTAAAACAGCTTTGGAGGAGGATGCTCCAGGACTTTTGCAGGTACTCCATGTTTTTTAGCTCTTTTTTATTTGTTCCACTTTCAGTGTCATGTGGAACAAGGCTCCTGAAATGTAAACTTGCAGGTATTAATTGACAAGGGGGTATTGGTTGATGAAATCAAGCTTTATAGTGAGATGGAGAGTGATGAAGCTTTAGATGAGTCTTTTTGTGAAGATAGCTTTGCACAGCTTGAAGCTGTGATGTCAAAGGTTTGTAACAGTAGTAATATTATAATGTTTTCCTCCTAACTTTGCCTTGTTACTACCATTTCATGGATTGTTCTAGTGGCTACTGTGTAGCATGAAATTTTGAATCATTTTGGTGTGGAACTTTTGTGCCACAGTCTGTTTTTTTTTTTTTTTTTTTTTTTTTCCGCAGGGCATTCAATGTGCTCCCATCTTTTTGTTTCTTTAAAAAAGAAGATTCTATTTTGATTAGGCTAATCCAATGTGCTTCTGATGGAGAAAAGGGATCTTGAGTTCATAAAACAGTATCTAGGTTGATCGGTGTATCTAATGTTAGCTTCCTTATTGTTGTTCAGCTTTTCTCGCAGCGCCAGTCGTTTTTTAAGTTTACTCCAATACGATGCACGAAGGAGTCAAGGGCTAGTTATTGCTTGGCTTGTCTAATTTCACTTGTAGAGCAGGTAATGGTCGCTTATAACCAATCCATGAAAATGATACTCCTTTTCATCAAATGACTTAGGCCTGCATCTGCTTTCAAGCTGTTTATTTTTCTGGTAGGAATTGTAGAATAAGTCCGCTTTCATTTCTTTTTCTTCTACAGGCCCGATATTTGCAGTTTAGAAACTGGCCTGTTGAATGGGGTTGGTGCCGAGACCTTCAATCGTTTATATTTATCTTTGCGAGACATAATAGGTGCATGATTTGATAATTTTTTTCTAAGGTCCATATTCTCTAATTGAGAGGATTTTGACATTTTAGTATTAATTGTGTGCAGAATTGTGCTTGAACGACCGGAATATGGCTATGCAACATACTTCTTTGAGCTAGTAGATTCACTACCAATTGAATGGCAGATCAAGCGCCTGGTGACTGCAATGAAGCTTACCAGCCGTAGCAGGCTTTCTCTAATTGAGAATAAAGCACTAACGGTAAACATTTAGAAACATATCCGAGATCGTTGCTGATATATGGGTCAAACAATTAAGTCACTTCGTGCATGGGTTTATATGTGTTTGAATCCATTAGTAAGGTTATCTAGCCACTGAGTGGCTGCACAGAAGAACATGAAAATATTGTTTAAGGGGTAATTAATTATGCATCTACTGCAATTTTGAGCTTTTCTCTTGTAGATAATGCTTAAAACATGGTATAAACTTAGCCTACTATAGATGTGGGCATGTGGGTATCAAGGATCATATCGACCAACCTATTATCCTTTTCTTGTTTGGTAGAAAACACTAGAAAGATTTTTCTTCGTCACTGATTTTCTTTTCAGTGTTTGAAAATAATTCCACTGGTACATCTTAATTTGCCAAGTGCTCACTGTCCTTTAGGTTTGTCCATCCTCTTTATGTTTCTTTACAATTTTGCCACTTCAATTGTGTTATTACACTTATGTTATTCCTACTCTTGTATATAAGTACACTCAGTTTTGTTACTTCTATCTCATAACCACACACACGCATGCACCCACAAAATATTGCTACACCCAGCTTTACAATTTTGCCACTTTATTTGCATTTTTACAGTTTTCTTCTTCTATCTCATAAACACACAAACAAGCGCGAGCCCATTCAAGCTTTTTCTAAAGTGGAATCCTTTATGTTCCTGATGTAAACACACACATACACAGAGAGTTTTGGTCTGATGTTCAAATTTCTTGAGTTATGTTTATAATATAAAATTGACTTGGTATTGCTGTGATGTAATGCAGGTGCAATCTTTCTTAGTTTTTGATGCATACCTTTTGCTGAGTTTAGTTTTGGCATATTAGTGTAACTCTTTGTTGGAATTTAAGCAACGTTTATCCAGACAATTTGTATTTCATTCTAGAAGGTGAAATATATTTCGTTTATATCTGTACCTCATTCCTGTGTTGAAGGTTGGAGAAGACTTGAGTGAAGGCGAGGCCCAGGTTCTATTGGAATATGGTTGGGAACCCAATACTGGTCTGGGAACCATGCTAAAGTACTGTGACAGGGTTGTGCATGACAGGAAGAACGAAAGTGATAGCTCAGAGTGGAGATCAAAAATAGGGAAGATGCTAATGGACGGTTATAATGGCGGAACTCTGGTTACAACTAACATCCCAAAGAAGGTTATAGAGTGCAGAGAATTTCAATGCCCAGAAATCAAGTTGGAGTTCTAATTACAAGTAATCTTTGCTATGCTTGTAGAGGTAGTTCTTTTTCTTTGCTATGTTTGTAGAGGTAGTTCTTTTTCTGTATTCCCCCAAGTTCCTTACCCAAAATGGTCAGTTAGGTTTTATTCTCAGTTGTTAGTGTACATACAGAAGAGAGATGTATCAAGTTGAAGACACAAAGGCCAAAGTCATTATTAAATGTGAATTGGATGTCTTTTGACGAATGTCATGGAGCTTTCGGATTCATTTATTTGGGTTTTTTGGCTTTCGTGTTTTGAAAGAGAATAATACAAAATGGGTTATCTCGAGTAGTTTTCTGGATACCAATAGAGTATACCTCTATTATGCATGTCATATGATCACCGGCCACCAAGAGAAGTGGTCTCACGTTTAACGTCCAAGTATTTTGTGACTCTAATTATGGTTATCTATTGGTCCAAATGAGAAATGAACCTGTAATATTGAGCAATTATTCGACACCCATTGCTTTTATGTTTTCAAATTACTTTGTGATCACCTAAGGATGTCAACGCCAACTTGAATCTCAAGTACCTATAGCTAATTAGAACTTTAGAAGGGCTAAATTCAATTTATTATCTTGTAATTAGAACAGGGATTATTGTCATTATTTCTTTGTAGCATGGAGTTTTTTTTTTTTTTTTAAAAAAGGGTTAAATTCAATTTATTATCATGTACTTTAAAGCGAAAATCAATTAGTCTCTATATTTCTAATTTAATCTGCCTTTATAGTCGTTAATATAATTAGTCTAATACAAACAGTCAATGATTGTGAAGTAATTATGTGGATTAATCAGTTGAATACAAACATCAATGACTGTTGAGTGATTATGTGGATTAAGGTGGGGACCATTCTTTTGACAAATGGCATGGCATACTTAGTCAACTATCACGTCTTCGATATAAATTCTTAAGTAGAGCAAACGTATCAGTCACGTGGTATGTTAAGCTAATCATACTTCTCTATTTTTTAATTGTATTTCGAAACTACCCATGTTTAACAAAAATGAAATACTCACAACACCCCATGCTGCCATGCATAAGCATAGATTGGCTGGGCGTACCGCCACGTGGCACACCTGCCATACCTAAGAATCTTTTTATCAATTTTTAAATGTTAAGTAATGACGTGGATTAATGTAAAAACCATGTCTTCTTTTGACAATGTGGTTATGTTCAGCGTGGTTAGAAATGTGGGTCCCCGCTAATTGATATTTCAATAAAAAATGATAGATAATGCTTGTCTCAACTAAGAACGAACCATTGGTTTCACCTTTAATGTATATTTTGGTCGTCTTTATTTTACTAATAATATAAATAATAGCCCAATGACAAATTAAAATGTATGAAGCAAAATGCATAAGCATGGGATTTGAACCTAAGAATTTCTTCTTACCAATTGAGCAAATCATTTTTTTTTATCAAATGGATGCCAGACAAAACGAGAGAGGACTTTTTATTAATTTACATAATTTATTAATTTTACTCAATAAATCCTATGCTTACGTATTTTCTCATTCAAACAATTTTCTTTTTGAAATTAGGCTAAGGTACCCGTTAGGTAGGAGTCGAGTAATTCCTACCTACAATATTATTACTTAGATTTGAAGAGGACAACGAGAGGGACATAGAGCCTAGATCTAGTGAAATCGTACACCCATTCAAATAATTTATTTTGATTCAATTAATCCTTGTATGAGAAACTATTATAAATTCTTAATTAAATGAATATATATATATATATATAAATATAAATATAAATATATATATATATATATATTTATAGAGATCACACGGTTCCTCAAAGGTTTCCTAGGCCCAGAGACTAATTCGTGAGGATCATGTTAGAACGCTTCTTCTCCCTGGCCACCAAAAATATATTGGAATTTAACTCCAATAAGCGTCGATGAGATTCAAATTCCACACCTGAGGCTTTACCAACTCGACCACCTATGGTGGTTAATGACTATTTTGATATAACTAATTATATGAATATTATGAATCTTGATGATTTAGCTATAGTGTTGGCATCAGAATTGCCGACTCGAAAACCTTGAAGATTCAACAATTGGGTTGGTGCTAGGAATGCCAGCTCAAAAAATCTTGTCAAGACGAATAGAGATAGATCAATGTTAGAGTCTTGTTTGAGATTGCTTCTGGTAAGAGCCAGGGCCTGGGGTAGGGCCAGAAATGAATTAGCAAAGAAAGAAAACTAATTATACATGAAACAAAAATTGTAAAAAAAAAAGAAGAAGAAAGGAATGAGTTAGTTGAGTTTTAAAAGCATTTCTTTTAAATCTATCATAAGTAATTGATTATAATTCCAAATAGATCCTAACATATAATAAATTTTAGTGATAATAAATCATCTATGTCACAACTCATCGACAACGATTCATTTACTTGATACACATAAAAAATGGATTGATTTTTTTTTTTGAAATAATTTCAGTGAATATAATAACCTTAAACACTTTTTAAAGTAATATTTCATGATTTTCTCAGAAAAAAGGTAATAATTCATGAAAATATTTTTTTTTTGAACAATTCATGAAATAGTTTAGGGGAGGTATTTGGAAATTGGAAGTAAACCCAAGGGTTTGGGGCACACCGTTCTAATCTCTCACCGCTGCTTATATAGAGAGCCCAATTCTGTCTCTCCTCCATCTGCTCCGACGCGACGGCGATGGATTTCCAAGTGGTGGTCTTAGCCGGCGGAACATCCAAGAAACTCGTCCCTCTCGTCTCTAAGGTATCCCCTTCTCTCTCTCTTTTTCCATTCCATTCCATTCCTCGCAAAACGAAGCCAATTTTCTTACTCTTGCTCAAACAATGGCAGGAGGTTCCGAAAGCTCTGCTTCCGGTGGCGAACCGGCCGGTTATCTCGTACGTTCTGGAGCTCTTAGAACTCAGTAACCTTAAGGATATCATTGTTGTACGATTCCTTCTTCTTCTTCTTCTTCTTCATTTAATCTCCATGCCTTACTTACTTGGATACTCTCCCTTTGATTGTTCATCAGTAAACGCTTGTCTACTTTAGATTGCCATGGCTTACTATAGTTCTTTGATTTTGTTTTCTACTGACGTCTTAGGCTGTTGAAGGAAAAGAAGCGTATGATTGCGTTGAGCACTGGATTTTAGAAGCTTATATCGATCGATTACATATCCAGGTATGTTTCAAGGCTCTGGTTTAGCATTCCAGTATTGATGTTGAGTGAATCAAATAGTAATTTTGCGAATGAATACACTTGTGAGTGTTGTTTGCTTTATCAACACTTGGGATTTCTAATAATTAGGAAAATGTCCTTGGCGTTTTAAGTAAATAGAACTGAAGAAACTGCGCCTAATTATGGAATTATAGAAGTTGATAAATCATAGTAAATATTGTAAGTTCTTATTGCCACAAGGGTCCGTAGACAAGACCACTGACGTAATTTTTCTTGAATCTTTAGGCATATAATTGACTAATTACTGGGAAGGACTTTCAATCAAAATATTGGAGGGACTTTTAATGACCATGTAGGAGCATTGCTATTCACAAATCATGGTAAGTACTGTTTTGGGGAAAGAAACATAAGAAGAGAAATACATTTGGAATTTCCAATCTAATATGACCTAGCTATGATGCATTCATTTCTTTTCTCCCGAATGATACTGAAACTCTCATTCGACTCTAGGAAGCAAGTACGTCTTCATTTATGGAGGACAAGATTAAGCCATCCCAAGTCAATCTGTTGAGCAATTGGAAGCATGGTATGCTAACATATGAGCTACCGTGTTACGTGCCCCGGGGACATAAGTCTCTGTTTGATAAGCTATAAGAATAATGTCATACACCACACCTTCCAAGCCTCCATCTTGGTTAATCCCTTTAAGTGATCTATTTGAAGCTTGGCATCGGATTCAAGCACTGCGCTTCTCCGACCTCTTGCATGCACACTTACAGGCCGCTTAAGTACTTCAGTCTTTTCCATCACATTTGAAGAACATTGAAAACTTCCACTGCATCATGGGTGTGGATAGTGTTGCTCAAAACTTTAGTATAGGTCTACACTTACACTATCCAAAATATTCAGCCCATAATCAGTGGATCCCTGTATATTCTGCTTTGGTTAATAGAGTTTGCTTCTTATCAAGGCCTGCTCTGAGGATTATCATGGGAATTGGTTTTCTTGGACTTAGAGTAATAGCTCTTCTTTTGTCATTCCTTCAGATTGGTATGTAGATGTTAGTTTAGTTTCATTGTAATTGGAATTGCTGTTTCTGTTTGTAGTGTGGTTTGTATAGCTGGTGAAGTCAGGTGTATTTATCCGTGGATATCTTGTATCTTTTTAGTTAATGAAATTATGAACAAAGGCAAGAGTTGGAAGAACTATGAAATGAAGATATAAAAGCTGTTTCTTTTCATAGGCCCATCCAATATTGTCAAGGAATGCTGATTGAACCGAAAGCAATGAAGGAATTCTAGGGATTTTAAGTTTAGTCAGATGTAGGACTTCACTTAAGAAGATGGAAAAGGATGATCCATAGGAATGGTACTGATGCATGTCTATTGTGTTGTAGAGTTTGATTTTGGCATTGCTTTCGTTGCTCCTGTTTTTTAGCTCTTGCGAGGCCATTTTTGATGATTGGAGTCCTACTTTGCTTTAGCATATTATGTTTTGTTGGCATCCCTTGGTTGTTGGTTTCTTTAGCAAGCTCTTGCCAGGCCATTTTTAATGATTGAAGAAATATTGCACTTTAGCCTATTTCTATTTTATTGTTTTAACTGTAGTGTCATTTTTTTTTTTCCTGTTCTAGAGGTATCTCAGATTGTTAACAGTCCAAAGGATGCCTTGTCCCCTGTGTTAGGGTAGTACTACATATTTAATGGTTTGTGCCACACTGCCACTAAGACACTAAATATATTTTTTGCATTTGTTTGATGCTACGGGACTAGTGATTCTGGTTGCAGAGAATGGTGTTGTATGCTCCTCCCACTTTCTTCTTTGCATGCAAGCCTCAGTTTAAATGTGATTCCATTTCTTTAGTTCGATCTACTGCTTCAATTTTCAAAAGCTGGAAGCACTTCTTGTAGGCATGGAATGTAATTCTCATATATCTGATATGATACTGAGCAACCTATTTATAACAGGTTGAAAGAGTCCCTGATGATGTTGGAACAGCTGGTGCCGTTCGGGCCGTTGCACACCTCCTGACTGCAAAAGACATTTTGGTTAGCATCTATGTCCTTTATAGTGTTTTCACTTCCGAAGTCTGTCTTTGTAAAGATTAGTTAAGTCTTGTTGTTGGTGCAGGTTGTCAGTGGTGATATTGTATCTGATGTTTCTCCTGGTGCAGTAGCTGCTGCTCATAGACGTCATGATGCAGTAGTAACAACGATGCTTTGCTCTGCTCCTGTAAGTGGACCTTCAGACTCTGGGTCCTCTGTTACAAAAGACAAAGCCAAGAAACCTGGACATTACAATAGAATTGGGCTGGATCCCACAAAACAGTTTTTGTTGTACATCGCGACGGGTTAGATATTTTTGTTATATTCATCGTCATCATCATCATCATCTATCATCTGCTTTTATTTTTGTTTTTCTTTAGCAGTTAACACGATATGTTCCCTTATGTTACCAGGAGCGGAACTTGAGAAAGATATGCGAATTCAGAAGAATATACTTTGTGCGGTTGGTCAGGTAATTGATTGTCATTTGTGGACTGTCTTAATGTTTTGGACACTTTCCAGCTGTAAATGGGTCATTGTTGAAATGCTTAATGTCATCAAACTCACAACCACAAGTTCAAATGAGACTGAAACTATTCTCTTTGGTCTTAGCCTCTTAGGTATCATCCTAATGCCCTCTCAAAAAAGTTTCAAAAGTTATTTAATTTCTATACTTTAATTACATCACTGCTGAAGTGCTGATTATTAAAACTTTAATTTGCTGATACGAGAAGATTATTTTAAGGACAGCATTCAAGCTTGAACAAATATGGGTGTTTAATAATTTTGCCTTCTTCCTGCTTTGCTGTTATGCTCTCTAGAAAGTTCCTGTGAAGTTATTCATATTTCATTTAGTGTTTACATAAGTTTCATTCATATCTACTTGTTCTTAATCCTAATAGTTTTTGATTATCCTTTGTGTAGATGGAAATTCGATCTGATCTCATGGATGCTCATTTATATGCATTCAAAAGGTTTTACCCCCCTTTCTGCTTTCTTTTCTCAATGGAAATGTGTTCCATATACAAAATTTATCGTTTTAGACTCAATTTACTTTCACATGCCTTCCCAGGTCTGTTCTGCAGGAAGTTCTAAACCAAAAGGATAAATTTCAAAGTTTAAAGCAGGATGTATTACCTTACCTTGTTCGTACACAGCTGGTTAGTTTAGTGATGTTGCTTACTATTGCCCTTCAAAAAAGTCTCTTCTCTGACTGGTTCTTTTACTTATTCATACATAGGCTTCAGAGGTGGTGTTAAATGGTGTGCCACAACCAGAAGAAAATGGAAATGAAAAGGCTAGTTACCAAAACAACCAAGAAATGCTATCCCAAATCCTGGCTAATTCATCCACCGCAAGTTTCCATGAGCTCTATGCATTGGGTCCTAAATGCTCACTTCCTGTTCGAAGAACCCATAAATGCTGTGTTTATATTGCCAGCAACAGCAAGTACTGTATGCGGTTGAATTCCATTCAGGCATTCAGTGACATTAATCGAGATGTGAGTTTGTGTTTAGAGGTTTTGTTGGGGGCTCGTTTTCAATGAGAAGTATCTGTTCTACATCTCAGCCTTTGGACTTCAATTTGCGGATCTCATATTTTTGTTCTCAGGTTATAGGAGATGCTAGCCATCTGTCTGGGTATTCCTTCTCTGCCCACAATAACATTATCCATCCGTCAGCAGAACTTGGATCAAAAACAACTGTGAGTCCCGCTTTTTACTTACCAAAACTACATAATACCTAATGGCATCGAATCTGGCTTGTGTAGCCACAGATTATTTGATTCCATGTTATGAGCATTGCTATTAATGATCTGTATGCTGGAATTCTTTTAGGTTGGACCACATTGTATGCTGGGGGAAGCTTCAATTATGGGCGACAAATGTAGTGTTAAACGGTCTGTTATTGGCCGTCACTGCCGGATAGGTTCTAATGTGAAGGTGAGATGATTTGTTCATTCTTGGATTAAGAATTGATTCAGATTTGCACTTCCAGGGGGTCAATTACTGACCATAGATGTATTTTGATTGTAGATAATCTTATCAATTCGTTAAGTGTTTTTTTATTGTCTGCAGGTTGTAAATTCAGTTGTTATGAATCATGTTACTATTGCCGATGGTTGTACAATCCAAAATTCAGTAGTTTGCAGCAATGTGCAGCTCCAAGATCGTGTTGTACTGAAAGATTGCCAAGTAAGTAATCAGGAACTCTCTCCTACGCTTTTCTCTGTAGAGGCTGGATCTTATGTTATGTAATTGTATCTTAGGTTGGTGCAAATTTTGTTGTTACTACTGGGAGTGAGTGCAAAGGGGAGGCATTGGCTAAGAAAGAGAAATGAGTATGAGGACTCCCTACTCGGGAAATGACAATGGCGATTTCACAATTTGTCTCGTCTTTCAAGAGATTGGAATAGGTTTTGTTGCTACTGATATTAAATGAAAGGCATACCGATGGCAACAACGGAGAAGGATGATCTTTAGGAGTAGCTTTTTAGGCGCGATGTACCTTTTGATTTTTTGTCCTCACTGCCATCTGATTAATATTTTCGTTTTACTCTGTCAATTGAGAGAGAACCATGTAGACTGGTTAAATAGTTCATCCAAAATGACGACCTAAATGAGGTCTGGTGAAGAAACCCTTTTAATGTTCTAAACAAATGTAATACAACAATCTGCTATGAACTTCAGTGCTTTTGTTGTTAAAGAATTTGCAAACAACTCTACAGAGAATGAAGACCTACCAAATGTCCGTAGAATTTGCAAACAACTCTACAGAGAATGAAGACCTACCAAATGTCCGTAATGATAGGGTAACTATTTACGGAAACGAGGATTACAGATATGCTGTGCTAAAAAACCAGGGAGAAATCTTGAAACAAACCAAAACCAATTTAGCACCAAACAGCCACTAGAACAACAGCAGGCCTGAAAAACTCGTAGGCATTTTCTTTTGCTGTAGTCATGAAGCCTCGACTGCAACTCCAGCAGCAGCAATCAGGAAATGGAGTGCCTGGATTGAAGTCAGATATGTGTGATGTTCTTGATAAAGTGAGCCCTCTGCAACATCTCCTCCAAATCTTTCTACCATACAGATAAAGCTATAGCTGTTCTACAGTATGGTAGTAGTAGTTCAGCACTACAAGTGACAGTAAAGATATTTCCATGTGTCAGAAGACAAGAGAATAAAAACTCCAGCGAAGAGAGACAAACTACTACATCGGACAAGGTTACAAACAACTATTGTATTCTCCTCTGATAAGCTGTCAAACACATACTCAAAGCATAGTAATAAATTGATCAAAGGTATTGTCCAATGGAAGAACATATCAGAATTCCAACTTTGTTAGTCGAATGGAAGAACAGATCTATTAAAAGAGATAACAAAGAAAAATGAATAGCAATGCCAAGTGATGCAATACTCCATTGAAAAAAGAAATAACAAATTAAGAAAAACGAATAAAAAAAATAACAAATGAATTGTTTAATTATCAAATGAAAAATAAGAATTACAACGTAGACAAGCTAAAACTTCAGTCTTAATGGAAACTAAAAACTAGAACATCAAGGACAAGACCACTAAAACACTAGCTCGATCCTGATGAAGATAAAAACGAATCAACTCTATCGTTGTCCGAGTAAGAGAGGAACTTCATGCATATTGGTGCTTTGACATTGGCCAGAGATAGGATCGCAGCCGGAACACCCCACATAGACTCGCCACAGATGAGACCAGATGCAACCGCCGGTGCCAAATCCTCCGCCTGTTTTTTGTTCCATAACTTCCAGCAGAAAAGGACCAAGCTTCCCAAACACATGTCAATCACGAAGTAGGAGCCGAGATAGAATGGGACTGCCATGGCCATTGCGTTCGGAACAAACCTGTAGATCTTGTACTTGGTCTCGTAACGCTTCAAAAGCTCGGTTACTATGTTAATGGCAATGGCAAATGCGAAAAAGGAGACCGCAAGTGTGACGCAGTGTTTAGGGAGTGAGCCAAAGCCCTCAACTCCAAGGAGTGCAATGCCACGGTACATTAGGCCATAGGGTGCAGGATATGAGCCCGTGGGATCACCAACTCTGTAAGCTTTGTAGAAGAACCAGAATATCAAAGGCGACATGACACACCCCATGGCTGTCCCGAAAACTTGGCTGACGAACATGGATCGAGGTGACGAGAGAGTTAGGTATCCAGTCTTGATGTCTTGCATGAGATCGGAGGCTGTCGAGACAATGTTCATCATTACACCACAACAAGCGAGGCCAGCAATGACACCACCTTTTTCAAGGCCAACCCAAGAACTGAAGATCAGGATTGCGATTTTGCCGTAGTTGGAAGCAAGGGACCAATCTGTGAGGCCGCAGCCATAGGCATTGCAGAAGGCCAGAACCGGAGCGATGATGTAAGCTGTCAGAATATGATACCATTTTAGTTGGTGGAAAATGAATGGCAGGACAATCATTGATATGCCTGCAAGAGCAATGTAGCCAGCGGCAGCAAACGAGAGTGGAATTTGGTCTTTCAAGAAGTACTCAGTTCTTCGTTCCTCATCGTAGTTTTCACTCAGCTCAGTTTCTGATGAGGGCAATCCCCCAGCTTCCATATTGGATAATGATAGTGGTGGCGGCGAAGGCGATGCCAACTCTACTTTCTTTTCTTCTGGTTTATTGCTAAGGAGACTTTTAATGAGAATGAAACCCATATAACCAGCATGGTACATAACATGGTATAGACCATCACCAAGTATCATGCCTATGGAGATAAAGACCCTGTACCCTTGGATTCCATGAAGACTACTTGCAGAAAGATGAGCTCCATACCAGATACCTTTCTTTTGTTCAATCAGAGGCCACATGATTCCCCATGATATCACAGCCCCAACGAGCATGGATATGTTCACCATGTAAGAGGTGATCATTCCACAACCAATATATGTGGTTGAGAAGTCGAAGTAAAACCTCTGTTTATATGCTTTTAAACCAAAAATTGGAAAGCTAGCAAACCCACAGCCATCCGAAGCTGCGAAAAACCACTGGAAAAAAGACCAGACAAAGCTGGCGCAGCAGCTCTTGAAGAGAGCAGAAACTTGTCTCGCTGCCATCTTAGCTCCTTTGGGGGTGTGGAAGCTGTTGATGAGGTGCGCCGTTGCTGTTCCACTTGGGTAGGTCAGTTTTCTTTCGTGGATCATCATCTTTCTCAAGGCTATTATCGAAAAAAGCCCAGCGAAGCTGACTGTGAAGAGATATCCCGTCATCCAGGGAATCGAAAGCCTCTTGATGTTGATTAGAGTGTTTCCTGCATCTCCCTGAGCAGCTACCTGAGGACTCATACCTAGTAAATAACTCGCCGTGCCACTGCTGAAGGCTATCCCAGACGACGCCACAACACAGGTTTGAACCACTGTGTTTTCTTGACGAGTGAAAGGCTGCTTCAACAGACCTAACTTTTGAAGCAAGGCAGTGTATCCTTTCAGCAGTGCGAATCCCAACAGCCCCGCTGCGACGTTTAGAGATGGTATTACACCGGTGGTAAGATTGAGCTTGCACACGATGAAGTTGAAGATGATGCTAAGAAAAAAGCTTGTGACCATAGACCTGACCGTTATTTGCTTGGTCCATGGGGGCACCTCTGTGTCTCTGAATGCCTTTTCAGTCGAGTCTCTAGCCTGAACCATTTGTTTTCCAGCTTGAACATTGTCGAAATCGTCAGTCTCCATGATATCAATGAATGTTAATTGTATTGTCTTTCTCTTCTTGTAGATTGTGAGATTTTCAGATGTTGTGGGTCTGCTGTGAAGAGGCCTTGTATTTATAACAGTAATATCTGACTGCATTCAGCAAGGATTTGGAGTCATAGTGAGAATAGGAGTAGAAGTAGGTTTAGAGACTTTCTTCGTTTGTTGCTAGCAGATTTAGAAACTTCATATGGATTTTAAACCAAACCCATGTAGGATAAGGTTAATATAAATGCATTTATATATACATTTCTGCATTTTAAACCAAATCAAGGTAGGATAAGGTTAATAAAAATGCATTCATACATTTCTGCATTTTAAACCAAACCCAAGTTGGATTTTAGACAAAAACTTTTTTTGTTTGTTGCCGCAGCGACTCTTTTACTGTACATTTCCGCACAAAGCATGACCAGGGAGGCAACGTCTGAAAAAGACCACATAGCTTTTTCTGAAGTTGCGATTCAGTAATTCAAATTGGAATATTTTACCTCAACTTTTCTAGGTGCTTTTTCCAACTCTTGAGAAAGAGGAAGTTTCGACAATTTGAAGAAATCATAATGGACGGTGGTTACTAGTCATGTTACATGTGCTGCCACTGCTGCATTAAATGTATTTTTTTTTCCCCTCTTTTTCATGTTACTAAATAGTTATATCATAGTTTTAACCATGCTTAGCATATACGTTGTTATGAAAGTTTTAAAACACCTTAGACTTGTAAATGATGATTGAGTTGCTGATAATGATTCTCAGAGTTATTTGGATAATTAAAAGCACCGGCTCTTTTGGTTCTAATTTTCCTCACTACCTTAATAGTAAAGTTCACCCGAAGACAGTGACGGAATCATGATTTAAAATTTGAATTTATTTTTTTGTCTTTTTGTTGCTTCCTTAGTTCTCACCTTAATTCATTATTTAATTCATAAAATCATTAGTGTTAACTCCACCAAAATCTTTGCAACACCGTTTGTGAACATCTACATTAAAAATTTAAAGCAGAAAAGAAAAACTCTCTTATTTATTGCTCATAGTTGTTAACTTACTTTTACATAGATTGAAATAGGCGAACATTGAAATTGGAAAAAAAAAAGTGGAAGCAAATCAGATTATGATTTTATTGGAAACATTGACATATTTTAGTTTTTTTTTATTGGTATAAATTAAATGAGAGATTTTGGTTTAAAAAATTCTTTTTTAATTAGATATGTCATATAAGGGTATTTTTAGAAAGATAAATGGGTTAGATAAATTTAATTATTGAAATTAAAATATATGGTGTAATGAACAAATAGGTTGAACAAAGAAAATGGTAAGGCCCACTTTGGAAAATAATCTGGAAGCTTGAAACTCCTCCCAAGTTAAAAACCTTTCTTTGGACTGTTCTGCATAAGAAAATTCTCACCAATTTTCAGCGTGCTACTCGTGGTTTCACCGCAGTTTCTACATGTCCTTTGTGCAATATGGCTGATGAAACCCTTCTTCATCTATTTAGAGATTGCCCCAGATCCATGGCCATCTGGAAGTGCTTTATTAAACCTGGTACTATCTTTAACTCTTTCTCCCTGGATTGGAATAGTTGGATTCTTGCTCAACTGCATTGTCACACCATTGTCAAGAATAACATCAAGTGGTGCAATATTTTTGTTTTCATTTGTTGGTTCATTTGGAAGTGGAGGAACAAGCAAGTCTTTGATGTGAGTTTTGCTATGCCTACATGCCCTGATAAACCTATTTGGGATTATGCTGTGGGGTGGAAAAATGACATCTACAAGACAAGCAGTTCTAATATGTACAGCCTCATCGGACTGTACATACCTCCAGAAAACTTTTACAAGCTAAATGTTGATAGCACTCGAAGTTCTGCTTCTGGTAAGATTGGGGCTGGTGGAGTCATCAGAGACCACACTGTAAATTGGGTGATTGACTTCCAAATCACTTAGGGGTTGGTGAGATTCTTGAGGCTGAAGCCTGGCCTTTTTTATGGTTTAAAGTTAGCCTCAGGACTGCACATTCCCAAGCTGGAAATTGAATCAGACTCTGCTATTCTTGTCCAGTTAGTGCAGCATTAGAATCTTTCTACACATGCTCTCGGACCTCTGCTTGCTGGATGCAATAACTTTATTGCCACTATGCAGAATGTCCAGTTTATGCACATCTTCCGTGAGTGCAACATGACAGCTGATGCTTTGGCTAGATGCAGCGTTGATCATGAACCTGGTCTTATCACTTTTATGATTCCTCCTATCCATGCTACTGAAGCCTTTCTTGACGATCTTGCTACTGTTACTGGAACTAGGAGATCTGTTTCCTCTTAGCTTTTCTTTGTTTTCGTTTGGGCCTTTTAGGTCCCGATTGGAAAAAAAAAAAAATGGTAAGATGACAATAACCACACCCTTATCTTATCTTTAGCTCTAGCTAGCATATCTTATTTGAATTTTGCATCTGATGTGCATGACTTGTTTAATTGATGTTTATCTTTTCTTTACCTCTAGCATATCTTATTTGAATTCTTTCCTTCAATCTTTTCTAGACTTTGTCTTTACGAAATCTCAAAATCTGTGGTCTTATTAGTTTTGTTTATAGTTAATGTTTGTTACATAATTCACAGTTTAAGTGGATTAATTGGTTGTGAAAGTTGAAATTTTTGGGGAATTGTGATTGTTGGGATGTGTTACTTTTAGAAAATTTTTCTCTGGGACATGTCACTGATTGAGTGGCGGTGAGTCGCTGACTAAGTTACTAACTAGGAATATCACAATTCATCTCATAGTATATGTCACAATTCATGTCGTGGTACATGTCACGGTACATGCCATTGACAGAGTGGTGGTGAGTAATACCAAATCGCTAATTAGGAATGTCACAGTTCATGTCATGTCACAGTACATGTCACCGATTGAGTAGTGGTGAATTCCTAACCAAGTCACTAACTAGAAATATGAGAATATATATCACATTCATTTCCCAGTACAAGTTACTGACCATATCACTTTTCGAAGCTCTGGGTGTCTACTTCATTAAAGAAAGTAGAGTTTTCATTCAAGTAAGGGAAATTTTTAACAACAGTACACGACAAATAAGTGAGTCCGAAATTCGGTACATTTTCTTTCAAACAAATTAATACAATACATGAACTTGTAATCTCAACCGAAAATATGTACATACCATTACATTCATCATTAGTCAATGTGATTTTGGTTAGATTTGTAAGGGCAGATCTATCTTTTCAAGGATCGATAAAGAAGACCAAAAAAAAAAAAAATAAAGAAGGGAATTAGCTCGTTTTCTCTCCCCCCCTTCTTCCCCCTCCCTCCCCCCTCCCTCACATATTTTGATGATGCTCAGATCTGCTCAATTCTCTGTCACCGATCATCGCTTGAGTGCCGTTTTCCCAATCCCAAATACTCGCCCAACTGTTTCTTCTCCTCCTCCTCCTCCTCCTCCTCCTCATAACATGGACTCAAATCGATCTGCAGCCTTTTCAAACAAGATTTTTTCACTAAAACCTAAACCCAAATTGGATACCCGCGACTCATAGAGTTTCAAGTTTTGGGTGATATGAAATTTTAGATTTTTAGGTTTAATTTTGTTTCTTTGACATGTGTATGCAATTGAGTTTGCTGGGATTGTTTGTTGAGTTGCCGGAGTCGGGTTGTTTAAGGAGGGAGGAGATTTCAGAGGATGTGGAGGGGTCGTTGGAAGGTGATATTTCATGAATTGAACTCAATATCAATGTAGGAATACAACCCATTGCAATTTGAAAGGAAATACGGTGTAAAAACTCGAATTAGTATCAAAGATCAGTGGTATCTCAGAACATAATTTTCACCAAACAGTAAGTGTTCCTACCTTGATTGAGAAATAATTAACAGATCATGATGATTTTAGAGCAAAGAAAATAAGAAATGAAGTCATTATGACATGAAGATCAGAAGTTGTAGTTTCAAGCCCTCTTTTAGCGACTCGACACAAAGTCGAGCCGCCACTCAGGCTCTCTTCTCTACAAGCAGTGGCTTGGACTGGAGCAGCTGAGCGGACCCACCCTCGGGATCGGAGAGAGAAGCTCTGATCAAAATCGAATCAAGCTTGTACGTTCTGATAAGAAAATCGTCTTCTATGTTTGGGATTTCTAATCAGAGCTTTGAGAATAGAGAATGGAGCTTTGAGATTTCTGATCGGAAAGGGAGGGGGGGGGGGGGGGGGGGGGGGGGGGGAAGAGAAAGAAGCTTTGAGGCTTTGAGCATCGTGAATTTTGAATATAAAACCGTGTATTGAGCTCATAAGGGTTATAAAGAGAATTAATGGATTGGTTTATCATAATGGATATCATTTACTTATCATGAGGGTTATAAAGAGAATTAAGAAATGGTTTATCATTTCTTTGTGTAATGACATTCAAAATGATAGTTGTAGATTTATCATTTCCTTATCTAGGGCTGGAGTTTGATATTCGATCCTATTATTTGGTTGTTTTTGAAATGATTGTTTGGAAATTTCGATTTTAATATGACAAAAATGATTGAGATATCAAATAGTTATACCAAATATTAATACTAAATGATGTGGCACCTGCCATGTCATCAATCTTGTTACCAAAATCGTGATGATATGGAATTAATAACATGATAGAATAAATAAGACATATTTGTTTTAAAATGATAGAACACTTGCATTTCAAAAAATAAAAAAAAGGGTGCCGTTATTACCACCGTACTAACTACTTTCTCCACCCTATATTCTCTTCTCACCCTACATATATTTTTTTAATTTGAAGTTTGCTTAATTCACCCATTTACAATATCCAAAATACCATTTTCCAATGTAGGTTACTAGGGTTTAACTCGAGTCTTTTTCTATTTAGCTTCCTCCGCGTGTCGAATTGTTTTTTTGTTAGCATAATATAAGAACGATTAAGAGGGTGAATGTTAAGAAATAAAACGTTAGGGTCTAAAGATGAATGAAGATATTAAGAATGAAGCTTAAGTGTGTATTCCCTTAGGGTGTAATAAAATAATCAAACTATAATTTTTAATAGGATATTGTCCTTTATGGTAATATTATAATAAAATATTTCAGTCTTTCAATAAATCAAAAACTTGTAGGGTGCAGAAAGTGACTAGTAAGGTGGCAATAGCCGCACCCTAAAAAAAAAAAAAGATAGAGCACTTGAATTTTTGGGCACAAAACTGCATATCAAACAATCATTGATCTCATGATAATTAGACACGGTAGAGGCTGGTTTGAGAAACGTTTACATTGGGACTCCATGGTTGCTTCAAAGAAATTTCACTTGTTAATCCAAGGAAAAAAAATCTTGATGATATTAAAAAGGGAAATTTGTAGTAAAATGTTTCCAGCAAAATATGTTTATGCCCCCTGTAAAGTTCAAAACCAAAATTATAAAATGCTTAGCCAAAAAACATTAAATTATAACATGACAACATCAATCTCCTCTGTTTCAATATCATGGTTAAGCAAAGTAAATGAGGTTCAGCAGTGCTTATATTCACAGTAACAGAAGCAAAAACATTGTCCTTTATGAGCTGAAGAAGAGAAGACCTGTAAATGGAGTGGATTTTGATCCAAATCCGGAGGTTATTGGACGGGTTTAGATTGAAAAATTTGATTCGTTGATCTGTTAATGATCCGGATCCGTTCATCCGTTTATTTAATTGATCAAACTCGGATTTAGATTGATCCAATCCGTTAATGATTCGGTACCTTTTTATAATAATAAAATATTATTTTTACTTATATATTATGAGTTTTCAAAAATATAAAATATAAAATATAAAATATTGAGAATACTTTGAAAATTTAGTATTTAGTTACCTTAGTTTATTGTTCTAGGGAATATTTTGATAATGTAGTACAACTTTTGGTGATACTCTTCATGTTGTTTTAATATTTTATTAATATCTTATGTGGTATCATGATAAAAATTTAATATTGTAAAAGTAAATGAGAATTTGTCTACTCATTTCATTTCATAGTCTTTTTATATAGGGATAGAATTATAATGGAAATATCAATTATAATAATGATAGTAAATGCTGATTGAGCTGTGATTGTAATTCCTTGATTCCCTCTTCATCAGTTACTTGACGAAGGCACATAATGCGTTTTTCCTTTAATAATCCTCCTTGTGCCAAGTCAAAGAAGAAATGGTGCATGAATTGTTGCCTCACTAAAAATCTTGCCAAGTAACAAGAAAAACCTTGTGGGACAAAAAATACACCTCGGTCAAAGGAAAAGGGCACAATGCACTTATTACATTTGAGGATGACATGTGTGTGTTAGACTTCTCCTGACCTATACCTCCCCCTGATCCTTACATTAGTCAAGGGAGCTTGGAAAGTCTTCGCATTCCTATGTTTTTCACATGTTTCTCAAATATGGCCTTAAGCAATGATTTGGTGAATAAATCTGCTACATTCTCCTCAGACCTTACTTGATTCACTTGAATCTTGAGGAGAGCCTCTTGTTGCTAATTGTAGAAAAACTTTGGCGATATGTGTTTTGTACTATCACCCTTGATATAACCTAGCTTCATCTGTTCAATGCAAGCTGCATTATGTTCATAAATGCAAGTAGGCTCTTCAGTGGTAGAGCTCAAACCACTAGTCCCTCGAATATGTGTAATGATAGCTCTTAACCATATACACTCACGAAACACCTCATGTAGAGCAATGATCTCTAAGTGGTTCGAGGAGGTAGTCACAACGGTTTGCTTGGTTGATCTCCAAGATATCGCTATGTTCCCAATGGTAAATACATAGCTAGTTTTGGGAACAACCTTTATGTGGGTCAGAGAGGTACCTAGCATCAGCAAAACCAACCAAAATTGTCACGCCCCGATTTTTAAACAACATAAAAATCGATATATAATCTCATAATTATACATGCGTGATGATTCAACCGTCAATACAAAATATCTGGAAAACCTTTTCCTTTTTAAACCAAGTACATACTGATGCTTTGAACCCATTATGTCAATACAGATCCGCTCCACAGAGTCAAATATTACACAAATTTACTAATTAAATTGCTACAACAAAATAATAAGTAAATGCTCCTCAGAGCTTATTACAAGTGGAAGTCTTAATAACTGTAAAGTCACAAAATTAGCTTCCTACCGTAAAGCTGCTAGCACTCTACTTTAGTTCAGCCACGATTTTCTTGATCTGTAGGATTAACCCTTACACCGTTGAATAGTGCACCGGGTTGCAACACAACAAACCCGGTAAGCTTATGAAAGCTCGTATGAGTAACTCAAACACACACACACACAACTCACCCAACCAAGGATAACCTATCAACTTGTGAAAAAGGATCACACACCCTGTTTTCGCAAAACAACACTTTCTTTTCTCAAAAGAAAACCACGTAAATCACCCCGTGACAAAATCATATAAATAGAAACTCTGACAATTTAAATATGATACAAAAGTCCACCCCGGATGTTTAAGAGAAAGAATCCCCGAAACTCCCCTTAAAACACCTTCTCAAATCAACACAAATCACCCCGTGACAAAATCATAATAATTGAAACTCTGACAATTAAATATGATACACAAGTCCTCCCTGGACATTTAAAAGAAAGAATTCCCAACACTCTCTTTTAAAACACGTACTCATGAGCTTTCAAATAGCTCCATGCTACCCCCCATGATGTACAATAGAAATAGACTAGAGCTCTAACTGATCGTATCCACTCTCCAGGCCAGAGGCGTGAAGTCCCGATAATATGCCTAAGGTCACTCCCAGTAACCCTGAATCCTCAGACCTCTCTGGTCGTTAAATCAAAACATTTCAAAGCGGTCACTCAAGACCAGAAGCTACTCAACTCTCAAAAGGAGATGTCACCCCGTGACCTCCGATCATCAGATCTCCTTGGTCATTGGATCAAAACATTAAGCAAGTCGCTCTGGACCCAAAATGTTGAACCAAATCAAAAAGGAGAAATCACTACTTGTGACTCTCAGATCCTCAGACCCACGGTCGTTAGATCAAAACGTTCAAATCTCATTAAAGCAACTCACACCAAATCTTGACACTTTTCCACACTTTACAAACAATTGAAATTCCCAATTCCTAAATTAATGTTCCCGAAAAGTCAAGCCTTAAGACAATAGAATGAAACCCATCAATCCCTATTGCCTGAATTCACCCATCAACTCATAAGAATATACATATTTTACGTAAATATATATATATATATATATATATATATACACACACACGTGGTCATTCATTCAGGAATGCCACTAATACCAATTATAATTTGCAGTTAACTAAATAACTCTCAAAACAATAAAGGTAACTTCGTTCGTAAATGAACATTGTGAGATTACTCAACTCAAACTCCTACTATGTCTTCTATATATAATCGAACTAACACTCACACCAACAACTCGTCCAAATCACCTTGAGAAGCACCTAATCACCAATGGTCTCAAAAATCAGTAAATCACCAAGTGATTAAAGTTCAAATCCCCAAATCGAACAACAACCTTAAAAGTAAGGCTAATCGAGGCAAAACCTCATCCGAGACCACCTAAAGTCTCCGGAATGTTTTTATGATCGATGTGACAAAATCACAAGTCGATCAGATTGTCGGATCCTCACGGATCGATAACCGAAACTATGGAAATCACAAAAACCTTAACATGCTCATATGATCACCGAAAAAAAAAAATGCTCGTATCGATGAGTAGATCAAAATCAGGAACAAAAACCTTGAGGTGGCCGAAAACCGTCGGAAAACACCACCACAGTGGCAGTGCCGTCGCCGGCCCAAAGTCAGAATTTGACAAAACTCCCAACACAAAAGTTCTTCATCTCAACTCAATTACAACATTCATAACTAGCACAGAGTCTAAATCAAAGCCATATGGCCGGAATTTACCTTGAAATCGTTGAATTTCGATGAACCCTGGAACCCCAAATTCTAAAATTCAACCTCCACACTTTGAATCAATGCAAGCCACCTTAGGAGAAAGCTTCTACGTCCTCTGGGCTCCAAAAGCCCTCAAGAATCATCAACAAAGGTTGCCGAAATCACCAACTCCGATCAAGGCAATTTTGTCCCCGTCACGGCTTCTTCTCGGCCTTGCAGCGCCCACCACAGATCGTCCCATACTCGATGGTTACCGTAGACCTCTAGAGGAGAGCAAGGCGAGCAAAACCCCCTTTGAATCGCGTCCTATGGTGGCCAAAGGAGGGAGAACGACACCAGCGAAATGGAGAGCTACTCGCAGGCTCGGGAGAGAAGAGAGAGAAATTTTTTCTAAAAAGGAAAGTTGGAATTTATGAAATAATTTCCGGAAAAATCCCATATATACCAAAATGGAAACTTTTTCTGACGGCCACAGCTTCCTCATACGAACTCCAATTTCCGCATTCCACATATTGATGAACTCGTATCGACGTGCTCTACGACTTTTGTGAAGAAAATTTTCGGAGACGCCCAACAAAAAAAGAGTCGACCCTTGCCCCCCCCTAAAATGATGCTTCCCAAATAATTATTCACCCGAAACACTTTCGTTCCATCCACGAGCCACGAAACCATCAGACAATCACTAAATTAAATTCTAAAAAATCCTTGGAAAATAAATATGAATTTCTGAGGCATCACAAAAAAATTATTTGGGGTTTTGGTGTAGTGAGTGGTGCTTTCACCATTAACATTTCCTTTAAGGGTTGCAGTTCCATCTGCGGTCCCTCTTATCCCTCTGTAGGGAAAGAACATTCCCAAGTCAATGGTTCCTTTTAGGTACCGGTAAATGTTCTTGATACAATTCCATTGATGCTACATTGGCGCTGAGCTAAATCTAGCAAACAAGTTCACTGAAAATGCAATATCTGGCCGAGTGCATTGGGCTAAGTACAATATAATGCGCCAATTGCCCTAGATAGGGAATTTCAGCTCCCAACACCTCTTCGTCATCTTCTTTTGGATGAAATGGATCTTTCTTTGCATCCAAACTTCGATCTATCATGGGAGTGCAAGCAGGATGCACTTTGTCCATGTTAAATGGCCTGAGCATCTTTTGGACATATGCAGATTGGTAGATCAATATTCCACAAACTCGGTGTTCTAGTTCAAGGCCTACACAGAATGAAGTTTTCCTAAAATCCTTCATCTCAAATTTGGATTTCAAGTAGCTCGCGGTTTCTTTTATTTCTTCAAGAGTACTTATTATGTTCATATCATCGATAGATACAGCTACAATTGCAAACCTGAAAATTGTTTTCTTTATAAATACACAGGGGCATAATTCATCATTCTTATATCCAAGTAGTCACTGAGACGGGTATACCACATCCGCCCGGGTTGTTTCAATCCGTAAAGTGAGTGTTTCAACCTAATTGCAAACGCACTCCATGGTTTAGAGTCACTTGATTTGGGTAATGTAAGGCCATCTGACACTTTCATATATATCTCTGAATCAAGATCTCCATAGATATATGTAATAACCACATCCATGAGCTACATTTCTAGTCCTTCTGAAACTACCAAGCGAACTAAGTAGCAGAACCTTATAACATCTATTATGAGAGGGTACGTCTCCTCGTAGTCAATTCCAGGGTGTTGTGAGAAACCTTGGGCCATAAGGCAAGCCTTGTACCTGAGGATTTCATTCTTCTCATTACACTTTCTGACAATGACTCATTTATGTCCTACAGGCTTTACACTTAGTGGGGTTAGCACTACTGAACTAAATACCTATCTCTTTGCCAAAAACTCTAGTTCTGTCTGGATGTTTTCTTTCCATTTAGGCTAATCTACTCTTTATTGACATTCTGCAACAGAGCGTGATTCGATATCATCGTGGTTTATGATTTCGTGAGCAACAGTGTCTGCAAAAACATCATCAATGTGTTTGGAACATCTTTCTATCAACTCATATACACTCTCATAATCCATTGAGATTTCTTTGTTCTCTGGAATCATTTCAAATATCGAAGCATCCTCCAGTATTGATTCATGGATATATTTGTAATCTGAGACAATCTCATGAGAGTGATTCTTTACATTGATGATTAATGGATCGGCTTGTGCCTTACTCGCCTTCTTCTTCCTTGGGTGAGTGTCAGTCGAACAAAGTGGCCTCCCCCTCTTCCTTTGGGGAGCCATAGCCTCAACCACACCTCCACTAAGTGCTGTTGCAATGCCTCTATCTGTGGCGTTGTGCCCTTGTTGGAAACTTCTAACTTTGCAAGCACATTTGCAGCTGGTATATGTGATCTCGTCACTTTTGCGATATCAATAAACACATCAGGCATCGAATCTGCTATGTTCTAAAGATTGATTATTCTTTTCACTTCACTTTCACATTGCAAAGTGCTAGGAACAAAATGAGACAGAGTGGGGATGAGACACAGTGATGACAAACCACGACAATTCTTGTCGTTCCCTTGGAAAATCTTTTTTCCTATCTTCTCCTAACGACGGGAAAACTATCTCATCAAAGTGATAATCCACAAATCTAGCTGTAAAGAGATCGCCTGTCAAGGTTTCCAAAGTGCCATTCTTACTTCTTTTGAGAAGTGGAAGACATATCACCTAGGTTTCTTCTGGCCAATCTTAGCAATCAGTTTTGAGACCCCTGTTATCTTGCACACTTCCTGTATATCTGAAAGCCTTTCAGAATGATCTCGAACAATTAATTATATACATGTGACACATCAAAGCAAATAATCAAGTAGAAAATTATGAATGGAATGAATTTAGATTGAGTTAAACCACTATTAACACATTGGCAAGGTTTAAAATCACAAATCAAAATATGTTATAGAATAGAATCAATCAAGAACAAAGATGAATGTGAATTGGGCATCCGTTAATCCGGTAGATACATATTTGGATTGAGCTATTAACGATCTGCCGGATAAACGGAGCGGGTCGGGTTGAAATTTTTTACTACTTAACGGATTTGGATTTAGGTCAATCCGCTCCAAATCCAGTCCATTTATAGGTCTAAAGAATAGCATGCCAACATAAGTTTCGACAAGAAGAACCAAAGTGCCATTCTTCTTTTGAGAAGTGGAAGACGTATCACCTAGGTCTCTTCTGGCCAATCTTAGCAATCATTTTTGAGACCCCTGTTATCTTGCAGACTTCCTATATATCTGAAATGCCTTTCAGAATGATCTCGAACAACTAATTATATACATATGACACATCCAAGCACATAATCAAGTAGAAAATTATGAAAATTATGGAATGAATTTAGATTGAGTTAAACCACTATTAACACGTTGGCAAGGTTTAAAATCACAAATCAAACTATGTTATAGAATAGAATCAATCAAGAACAAAGATGAACGAATACAAAGTTCTTTTTACTTTCCTTAATTAAATTAACTAGATGAACGCACCATATTTAACCCTATTAAGCATGCACTTACTAGTGGTAGCTAATTACTAAAAAAACACAATCAACACGTTAAGCACATTGGAAGTTTGATCAATTCAAGCAAGAACACGAGTTAGAACGCTAAACATTAGACATTACCGGATGACATTACTAGCAAAATAGTCCAGTTTATTTTGGTCAGAGAATGGAGCAGAATAAACAAGACACTAAGATACCAGTTTTTGAAATATTTGTGGCAGGAGACAAAAGATATACTGATATTCTGCATAGATATACTCTTTTGTTTCCTATGTTCTTACAAAAAGTAAAGTCTCAAAGACACTAATAATAAACTACTGTGCAATTAGACGAAACATAATTGGAAGCATGAAGATATATCTGCAATATCTAGTTGTCACTCAAATATAAAATATCTAGGCAATCTTATCAAACAAGTTGGTATATCGGAAAAAATATCAAATTCACCCACAATACATTGCATTTATTGTCCACAACTTGAGCATGGAAAAAGGATCATAGATCACAAGTTACGGAAAGTACCTTAACAATGTTCCTTGATACAATAGGATGCAGTAGAACTTGATTCTGACCTGCACAAAAGTTAGTGCTCAATTTAAAACTCTAGTAAGAATAAGTAGGGATCGTTATTAATTCCTGAAAAATAAAATGTTAGACAAAACAAAACAAAGTGTATATATACACACACATATTTACGATTTTACAAGGTAAGGAGATTTAGGATTTTATTTTCTAAATTAACAACTAATTATATACATGTAACACATCCAAGCACATAATCTAGTAGAAAATTATGAATGGAACGAATTTAGATTGAGTTGACCACTATTAACACTTGGCAAGGTTTCAAAGATTAAATCATGAATCAAAATATGCTATAGAATAGAATATAAAACTTGGCAAGGTTTCAAAGATTAAATCAAGAATCAAAATATGTTATAGAATAGAATATATGAAGAACAAAGATGAACGTATACAAAGTTCTTTTTATATCCCTTAATTAAATTAACTAGATGAAAGCACCATAGTTAACCCTATTAAGCATGCAATTACCAGTGGTAGCTAATCACTAACAGAAACACAATCAATGCATTAAGCACATTGGAAGTTTGATCAATTCAAGCCAAGAAAATAAGTTAGAACGCTAATCAATTAAGCATGCAAGACTCATTGTTAATTTACCTAACGAATTATAGGTTTTCCGCTTTAATTATTCAGACCTAGAATGCTAGCACCTTATTATGAATTCAACTACATGTTCATCAATCAAAGTATGCTTCCAAAGATCATTTAACATAAAAGATGGGATTGAAGCTTGAAATTAACAATCATGCATGCAAGATCACATCGCCACTTTCACTTTGAAAACCTAAAACCTAAAACATGCTTTGTAGTATTCGAAACCTACATATCTAAAATCAACACTTTATCCATAAAAGAAATCAACAATCATAAATCCAAAATAGAAAACAAAATCGCAAATCACATAGAAACTGAAATTGTTTTATATTCAAAAACCGAGAACAAGAAAAGAGGTTCATGGTTACACCTTTTGATCTACAAGGATGCAAGAAGTTTCAAAAGGTGGTGGACTGGATGATCACAGCAAGGATGCTTGAATGGAGATGGAGATGCTTCATGGTCTTGAACTTTTGAGAAGATGAAACTGCCGAAATTTTGAGAGGATGAAGGGGACATGTTTGTGTGTTTGATTCTAAATTTTATGGTGTGTCAAACATCTTCACAAACCTCCCTATATATTGTGCATGCCATGGGCTAGGGTGTCGTAGGATTTCTCTTCTTCTGCATCATTCCGCCAATGAAAATATTCCATGAGAATTGGAGAGCAAGTCACCTCCTTTGAATGCCGAAATCTTCATGTATCTAGACCCTATTTCGGCCTTCATGGAATCAGAAAACCTAATTCAATATATATTTTTTTCATTTCCATAATTCACATGAAGTAGATTTTCTCTAAAACTCTCCCAAATTGAACATTGCCAAAATCTTTTATTTATTTTCTTTATTTCTCACGGCAACAAGTAATAATTATGGGATATGGACTCCTCCAAGACGTCAAAAAGGATCTAGAAACTCATGTGTAAGTCACATGTTTCAATCTTTGGGCTAGGCTTTTTTTAATTGGACAATTTCAAAGCCCATTCTTTATATATGTTGAAATTCTTGTGCATTCCAGAATATTCTTGAACAATTTTGAGTCATCTTCAAACCACAACATCTCCTAGTCTTTCTAGGTCTCCTAGCAGCATCAGAACTCCTAGTATGATCAGGTTTCTTAGTCCAACTGGGACTATGTCATTTCTCATTTCCGAACATCATTTTTTCCAGCTCACTTCTAGTTGACTTAGGATTCCTACTTCAACTAGGATTCCTTTTCCTGGTAGAACTGGGAAAACTTCATTTCTCCATTTCTTTGTCATTTCTGCGCATATAACTTGCCTTCCATTTCTAGACTCAAAAGTTCCTAAAAAAACAAAGTAAGTTAGAAATGAAAATGTTAAGGAAATAACTAAGCAAAATGTAGAAAGAAATGCATTAAAAAGATTCCTATATATCCCTGCAAAATGGAGAGATTTGACCATGAAAAAGATCTCTTGTAACAGACAAGTAAGCATTCTGCTGTTTAATCATAGTAATTTAGTTGTCATCAATACCAGTTTACATTCAAATTGCTCCCAACAAACAAATAAGCATAAGTTAAACAAACTATTATCACCACGTGCTCTTTGAAAGTCTTAACTAAGAATAACTAAGAATGTGCTACCTAAATTCTAGCTTCTCTATTCATTGCATATTAAACCTTAAAGCCACATTACAAAGCCAAACAAAAATTGCAACCTTAAAAAAAAAAAAGGCCAAACAAACTAGCTTCGGTCGAGCAAGAGTTACTAGAACAAACCAGCTTCAATCTAGAGCAAGAGGTTTGACCCGGCACGACGGCTATCAAAGCGTGCTCAATCTGCACTAGGTTCCTGAACTGCCCAACAAAAACCCTAAATTAATCAAAATTACAAAACAGAGCCAAATTTCTACACACATGAGCATGAAATTGAGGAGGGTTACTTGAAAGAGGACATCGAAGCAGCGGCTGGAGTAGTTCCAGCGATTCGGTGGTTTTGCAGACGGAGGGGAGAGCAAGAGAGAGTTATCGTGTGAAGTTTGTTGAGAGGGGGAGAGAGAGAGAGAAAGAGTGGGTGAAATATTTGTTCCCTTCTTTTTGGTGGAAAAGATTTGTTTTTTTTTTTATGATAAAATAAAATTACAAAATAAAACTTCTATTACAACCTAACTGAAAAATATCAAAATGAAAAGCAAAAATAACACTTGAGGGGAGCTTATCCTGTTCGAAAAGTTTGGTGAGAAAGAGGGAGTGTGACCGATTTGTTTGTTTGGGGGGAATTTTTATTTTTTTAAAAATTCAATACATAGGTACAAGGATGAACTATCTACTTATGCATGGAGACCACAGAATCCAATCTAGTTTACTTGATGTATTAGTAGTATTACTACATTAACATAACGTAGATTTTTTTTTTTTTGGGGAAAATATATGTTTATCTTTTAGGAAAGTATACGTTAAGAAATTTTATTAAAAGTTACTTTTCATGGCATTTATCTAACTTTCTTTGCAGAAAAAAATGCATGAATTGTGCCTTTAATAAACATAAACAATGTTTATATACTCTTTGTAGAGCACATTTGATGCATGTTGTACACCTTAGCCTTGGTTCCAATGGAAGCTGAACAATCTACAGCCAAAAGAGGCCGACCAACATCACCATACACGTCCAGAAAAAAAAAAAGCTGAAAATTCTCTTTGGTGAAGGTGATGTGGCTGCAAGTTCATCTATGCTTCCCTGAATTTCACACCAAGTTCTCTGCCAAATCTCTTGGTTTGATTGAAGCTCCAGGGGGTGTCCTGGTTCCTAAGAAAGGTAAGATCCCAAAGGAAGCTATGCAGATGGTTAACGTAGACCAGACGAAGAAGAGGAAAAGACCTTTGGGTTTGAAGAATAAGAATTCCTCCAAGACTAAAAAGGTTTCTGCTAAAGAGGTGCTTAGTGTGATATGCCCTGGTAAACCTGCTAGCCTTAGTGTCAAGGGCAAGGAGAAAATTTAGTTTTATTTTCTTTTGAACTAGGTCTATTTACTTGTTTTTAGTAACATAGTTTATAGGCATTCTTAAATAAGTGAGCATGAGTACTGTCAAATGATTAAACCTAGTCTATATATATATATATATATATATATATATATGTCACTGTGGTTCTTACCACATACTCTTTATATATCCATATATGGTGGAGGAAAGATATGTAATAGCATTTTCTGGCTTGAGTATTAATATATCAACATGATAGTACTTAAAAAAAATAAAAATAAAGTTATGCATGTTGTAAATCTTGCATACTGAATGATCAGCTTTCCTTTGGTGTTACACTGATGACTATAGAAGAATTTTTTTATTAAAGTAGATGTTAATGTTATGAACCGAAGGCTCTAATTAACGTTAGAGAGAGAGAGAGAGAGAGAGAGAGAGAGAGAGAGAGACAAGAAGTATAGTGTAATACCCCGAAAATTGATTATTAATTTCTTGGAATTTCTGGGAATTAATAAAGTGTTCATTTATACGATTTCGTGGTCCGAGGATGGAGTTGAATTATTTTCGGATGAGTTATTATTCGAAATGCATGTTTTAGGGGGTTACAAAGTTGACTTTTCACACGTTTTAGGGAGCGCGTCGATACGAGTTCGTGGATATATGGATCGCGAAAATCGGAGTTCGTATGAAGGAGTTATGGCTTTCGGAAAAAGTTTCCATTTTAGTATATATAGGAAAAATCCAAAAAAATATATATAAAAAAATATCAGAATTTCCAATTTGGAAACTCTCTTTCTCTCTCTCCTCCCCGAGCTCCAGTGCAGCCGCCACCTTCGCCGGATGATTTCTCACCGTTCGGCCACCTTTTGCTTCGATTCCAACCGGGTTTCTGCTCGCCTTGATCCCGCCTACAAGTCTGTGGTGTTGGTTCGTCATAGGAAGCACCGTAGGCGGCGCTACAAGGCCAGAAAGCCACGGGTTTGAGTTGGAAATCGCCTCCGTCGCTTCTCCTTCCTCCGGCCACCATAGTGCGTGATCTTTGAGGGGTTTTCTAGCCCAGAAGACGTAGATTCTTTACCCATGACTGCTTGTAGAGATTCGATATGTGGGGATCGAATTTTGAAGTTTTTGAAACTAGGGTTTTTCGGATCCGTTGGCTATCAAGATAAAATTTGACATTTTGGCTTACATTTAGACTTTCTGTTAGTAATGAAAGTTGTAATTGGAGTTGAGATAAAGAACTTTTGTGTTGGAAGTTTTGTCAAATTTTGATTTTGGTTTGGCAATGGTGGCCCCACTATTATGGTGTTTTTCGGCCAGTTCAGGCCACCCCAAGGCAGTTTCTGCCCCTTTTTGGGTTCTACATATCGCTACGATCATTTCGATATATAGTTTGTAATTTTTGGAAATCGTATGAACAAGTTATGAATTTTTAAAATTTTAGGGTTTTCGGTTCGATCGATGTTCGATCCGTGAGGATTCGGCCTTCCAATTGACTTGTAATTTTGATAGATTGATCGTATAAGTATTCTGGAGACCTTGGATGGTCTCGGATGAAGTTTCCTCTCAATTGAGATTACTTTCGGAATTTTAGGGCAAATGGGGGTTCGAAATATAGTCGTTTTCGATTTGTGGACTAAGTTAAGAACGTTTGTAGTTGGGTGATTGACGGAGCGTATTTGAGTCCTTATCTGTGGTGAGAAGACGCAACAGGAGCTAGAGGTGAGTAAATCTCACGTGGTTCATTTACGAACCGAGTTATTTAAGAGTCAGAATTAATTGATAAATTGTGAAATCGTTTTCGTAAATGAAGATATGTTTTCAAATGATATGAACTTGATTGACTACGATTCATAGAACTGCGGTTCACAGGTATAGTAAAATGAGTTTTCAAGTATAAAAATGATTTTCTCAGTTTTTGGTGCGTGCAAACTATAGTTAGTATTAGTGGTTTTTTCTGAGTGAATGACTACGTATATATAGATGGTGATGGTGTGAATTGTGATCTGAGCGAATTGTGATTTATTCAGAATATCGTTTTGTACTGTTACTTATTATGTTGAATGAGTAGTCAAGTTCAGTGACGTGCTGTGTCACGTGGGACTTAAATGTATACATTGGTGGAATTGGGTGTGTAGTATACTATTGTTGTGCAAGGTGATGGTTTTGAGTTGAGAAAACAATATTTGGGAAATGATTACATTATTGTTTGAGGTTGTTGGAGATGAAGAAACAATATTATGTGACGACCTGTGTGGTGATCTGTGTGATGATTTTGTGTAAATGATGTGGGTTGTTGTGAGTGATTGATGTTGTGGTGATTGGTGGTATAAATGGATGTTTTAGTTTTGGTTTATATTTATTTCTATTATTGAATTGTTTGTTTACTAGGTAATCTCCTGAACTAAGTTATATGCAGGAGTTGCTATGATTTGAATTGTGTGAAATTGGTGATCTCCTGAACTAAGTTATTTGCAGGAGAATGATATGAATTTGGTGTTCTCCTAAACTAAATTTTTATGCAGGGATTACTAATTTTTATCTAGTGTGATTGGATGTTTGGTTGTGTTTATGGAGTTAAATGTTGTTACTTTAATTATCTCACGAGCTGAAAAATTATAAGCATGCGTGACGTGTGTCATTTTATTTGAGTTTACTCATACGAGTTTAAAAAGCTTAACGGGTTTGTGGTTTCAACCTGGTGCACTATTCTATAGTGTATGGTTTATTGTGCAGGTAAGAATATCGATTAATCGTTGTCGAAGCTGAGGTGTACTTTTTGTAGCTTGGACGTAGAAGTGTTTTGGTTTTAGTCTTCAGTTGTGTGGAGAGTTGGTGAGCGTGTTTACTTATTGAATTGTAAACTCTTTATAATATGTGACTCTAAAAAATGAGTCCGTATTGCTGTCGGTGAGCTCGGATGCTTTATGGTTTAGTTTAAAATGAAAATTTCTCTATTTTCTTGTGATTGTTATGTTTTCACATTTCAATTTTGAATTTATTTATTCAAAATTCGGGGCGTGACATATAGTGGTTCGTCTCTCGCCTTAGCGGGAGATTACATTCACTTGAAAGCTTAACTAGTGTGTTTAGGCCGTACGGCCTAAGTTGATTTCATGAGTGGAGTATGTAATGAGATGTTGAGTAAGTGGGAAGGAATCTCCTTTTATTGACGAGGTAGGCTCCTTCCTTTACATTTTCTTAAATGTGGGACAAGAAGTCCCATTCTAGTCTAGAAATACATATTGTGGAGGCATATTGACAAGGCCGGAAATGTTGCTTACCGGCGAGGTTTTGACCACTTCCGACTAGCACGGGGTAGGTTGTATGTCGGGCTACGGAATGCATGTCGCGGTTAGCCCCACCATGGCTTATGGCGCCCCTAAGAATGTGTTACTTATGATTATGATTGGTGAGATAGCAAACTAGCTTGTTAGTAGAGGTATCTATAAGTCCCTGAAGTCCCCAAGTAAGAGGAGCTTCTTGGTTGGGGAGTTATAAATATGAAGTCATCAAGCATAAGTGACGCCCGGGCGCTGCCAACCCCTACATGTCTCAGAACTCCGTAAGCAAGAAAGGACTCTTTAACTTGTAAAACAAAGATAGAGGCATGCACATGTAGAGTGCTTGTTGTTATGCACGCAAGAAAACAGACGAGGTCAAGTTGACGGGGTCACACTAGTGAGGTGTAAGTTGCATGAGTGCCATGAAGGCAAGAGTTTGTAACTCATGAATGATGAATACGCAAATGCTTGTGGTTTTTTGGTTTTCTCTCTTATTAATGGAAAGTGAAAAGAATTGGATTTGTTGCAAGTGACAAATGGTAGAAGAATTTAATATTCCATTAATGTGTACTATATCGAGGAGATGTGAGTGTAAATATCGGGACTGCAGGGAAGGCAAGAGCGTGAAAGCTCCCGGGTGATGGGAAGACGTGAACCATGGACAACGCGGAACCATGGCTAGCTGGTTAGCGGGATTATGGCTAGCGGGTCAGTGTAGCTAGGGGGTGCTGGGAAGGCGTGGGCGTTAGAGCTTATGAACGGGAAGCTGGGGGGGGTGTCGCGGAGGCGTAACCGTTAGAGCTCGTGAGCGGGAAGGTTAGGGGTGCCGTGAAGGCATGAGCGCAAAGCTTCTGGGTGTTGCGGAGGTGTGAGCGTTAGAGCTCCTGAGAGGGAAGCTCGGGAGTGCGGTGAAGGCGTGAACGTGAAAGCTCTGGGGGTACCGCGGAGGCATGAGCGTTAGAGCTTGTGAGTGGGAAGCTCGGGGGTACGGTGAAGGCGTGAGCGTGAAAGCTCCGGAGGTGCCGCGGAGTCGTGAGCATTAGAACTCGTGATAGGGAAGCTCGGGGATGCCGTGAAGGCATGATCATGATGCTCGGGGGTGCAGCGAAGGCATGAGCGTTAGAGCTCGTGAACGGGAAGTTCGGGGATGATGCCATGAGGCATGAGTGTAACCGTCGCTAATTATGCTAGGCTTTATATACAAGTCCCTGAAGTCCCTAGTGAAGAAGGATTTTCTTGCGGGGTTGATACCAAAGTGTGGCTTTGTGCCTTATTGTGAGCGTAATTAGTGCAAGTGCGTCGTCCATCTAGAATTGGTCAGAGCGAACGCTTATGCCCTTTTCGGGTAGGCCCCTGCTAGGCCCTCCAAGGAGTCCCCCACTCCTGGCTATAGACCTCTGTATGGTAGGAAAATTGTTTGATGAGGGGAGCTGCATTAAAGCAGTGGGCGTTAGGTAGCAAACCTAATATTTGATACCCAAGTGTCGGGGGTTAATTGCCGGATCAATGGCTACCGTGGGCTACGTTAATCAGTCCCTTTACTCTTTCCCGGAGGAGAAAAAGCTTGACTACAATGCCGCATAGTGGTCATTGTCATTATGAGGCGTTGCCTTACCTCTTGGCGGTTGGTCATGGACCATATAATCGTGGAGGCTTAGACCAGTTTAGGTCTCTTTCCCATGGGGAAAGTTTGACAAAGTATGGTGCTCGGAGGCTAGACCATATATTTACATATAGAATATATGTAAAGTTTGTAATTGTATGAACACTGACAAATAAGTATAGCAAGTAATAACATATGGATCTTATGGCCATGTGACATGCATATTAGATAATTGCAAGTGCGATGGGTGTCCATATAAAATTTTTGGGAGTAGCTCCCTGTGGCTAGTATGTAGCATTGTGAATATGGAGCTTAACTAAAGCATATTGGATATGTTTGAGCAAGTTGGGTTGTGTTCGAGCAAGTTGGGTGTATTTGAGGGGGTAGGCGCTGTGCGAGCATGCGGGGCGTGGCCCAAGCAAGTCGTGGCCATGCCCGATACCTAAGCGAGTCGTAACCCGAGTAAATTGTTATCCGAGCATGTTTAATTTTAAGTCATAAGTGTCACAAGCTTCTACACATGGCATAGTTTTGTTTAATTGAGTGTCAAGTGTTTATTTAATTAGATTGCATTTAAAAATAGAAGCATGACATGTATATAGCATGTTCTTGTAGTAAAGTTGCTAATAACATTTTGCCTCGTTGTAAACATGCTTAAGGAACATGGAGACATTTGAAGCATGGCTTTTGAGCATAGTAGGTGTACTAGTAAAATTGGTACAAGTAGTAAGCATGCTTAAAGTCATAGAAACACATAAATGCATATCAATTATGATATATTGTAGGCATGCTTAGAAGTAGTAAAAGCATGTAAAGGCATGACAATAGCTTTATTGTATGCACTTGTATTGGGATATAGCTGTTCTTATCTTATGCCGATTGGAGTGGGTTTGAATTTGAATCATTGTAAGTACCAAATCATGTTGGAGTTATCCAAACATGACACTACATTGCTCCGACGAAGTTCCTTAGTAGAAGGATGATAATTTTCCTTATCTTAAAAGGTGTTCGGTGATCATGCCTCCTTAACATAAGATAGACAATTAGCATATAAATTTGTAAAATTATTAAATGCTTGGTAAGTGCGTTGTTCAGAGAACAATGATAATGCATTAATTCTATAATGCAACTTTAATTCACCATTTATCCATATAGTAAATTTCCGTAGTGTAATGGCGACTTGCCATATAACATGCATATACACACAGAAGTGTAAGCAATACGGACACAATGATTATGTGCATGAATAACATGATTTTTCATTTGACAATGAAATATAGAAAATCAACTTCTAATATGTGCGCACTGGCTTGTATCATATCTGATAGGTATTAAATTATGTATGGACGCAACCATTGTACTTGATGATTTGTATGAGGCCCAATGGAACTTTGGTGGTGGAAGCATATATACCATTGGTCATGCACTTGAGATAAATGAGAGCAAGTCACAATTAAATGAATGTTTAATTGACCGTCTACGATAACATGGCAAGTGTAACGACATAAATATCCTATTAGATGTTTATAGAAGTGTCAAGTATATTATGCTTTGTATCATGCTGCACTCACAAATAATAATTTGGTTGTGTGGAACAGAGGCATGTGGTGTTCAAAGCTACACGTACATCTCTATAAACACACATGGTAAAGAGAACCTAGTGTATCATGCTGCTGATCTGTGGCACTAAAATAGTCATGTTTTTTTCACAAATAAGCACGTGGTCTGCTTGTGAGCAAGAATCAGAGTATCAGATTAGTATGAGCTATAAATCAATAGACTTAGCTTTGCTGGTTTTGTGTCAAGCAAAGTGAGTGGTCGATGAACGATGACTGGAGTTGATCAAGCATGTGCTTCGATGAAGGTTCCAGTGATAATGGCGATCGAAGAGAGTCATCAAGTAGGTGGAGGCTTTTGCTCGGATGGAAGGGACCGGCGCTAGAGCTGTGTGAAAATGGGTGGGTGGCCGCCGGTGGTGTTCATGGATTCGAAGCTTGACGCGGTAATGGTGGTGAGGATGTGCGGTCAGCTGGGTTTCCACATCAGATTTGGGTTGTGGTTGCTTTACGCCGGTGACCGCTGCAGTTGCATATTGCAGATTGACGGAGCTTGGCGAGCGGGTTAGCTGGTTGGCGAAACCGCGGAGCCTTAGCCAGCGGGGGTGGTACTCAGCGGAGCTTTGGCCATCGGCAGCGGCTAGCGGAGGATGGCTAGCGGAGTGGTGGCCAGCGGAGTGGTGGCTAGCGGTGGAAGCTTTGTCCAGCGGTGGTGGCCAGCGGAGGAAGCTTTGTCCAGCTGGTTGGCGGAGCCTGTGCTGGTGTCTAGCGGTTGCGGAGCTTTGCGCTGGCGGTGGTGCCTAGCGGTGCCCGTTGCTGGTGCTGATTGCTGTTGCCGTAACGAGGAAGAAGTTGTTGTCATGGGTGCTCATAGTAATGTTCGAGGTATGCAGATCAGAGACCAAGGCTGAGAATAGCTTGACGCAATATGATTAGAGCGCTGGGTGTGAGTTTGGTTTCATGGGTGTGCGTCCAATCAGTGAAGGGCCAGGATTTGAAGATGATGGAGAAGATGAGTTCCTCCAAACCAAACCAAAACTCAATTGCTGCTCGTATGCTCTTTTGTTCAAACCGGATGTTGTGGTTGACACTGAGTCGCTGACGGAGCATCGCCGCTGGCATTAGTGATTGCCACTAAGTCTTGCTGCTGGCATTTAGCGTTTAGCGCTGAAGGTTTGCCGCTGAGGCTTACCGCTGATTTCAGTAATTGCCGCCAAGTCTTGCCGCTGGCATTTAACTCTTGTTGCTGACGTTGACCAAGCGGTCATTATCATTATGAGGCGTTGCTTTATCGCTTGGCATCTTCCCTATTTTTGATCTCTACTCTGAGCTCTCACCTTCATTCTTCCGGTCATGCACAACTCTGCAGACACGGTACTCTAGCATGGTTCCCAGACCAGTGTTGGCTTCCCAACCATACTTCCAAAAAAACCTGGGCCTCGCCTTCACTCAAGTCTTCTCCAACTTTTACCACAGGAATGAGGTACAAATATAAAGACACATTTCAGCTTCTAGTATGATATCCTCTAGTGTAGTACGTATGATATACAAAGAGGATGGGCGGGTCTAAAGGAGAGTGAACACTTGGCGAATCAAGTAAAATGATGAAAAGAAGTATCATGCTCATGAATTTTATAAGTGACCTATTACCTGCTCAGCAAGTGAAAGTAGAGAAACCAAGCAATAACTAGCCCTTGAGTCCTTGGTGCATCGTATTGGAGCAAGCTAGAAAAATGACCGGTGCTGCGAGAATCTGACCAACGATAAGGAAGCTAACATTAGATACGTACACCAATCAAGTCAAATACCGGTTTATGAACTTAACAACCCTTTTCTCCATCAGCAGCAAATCAAAATAGAAACTTCTTTATTTAAGAAACAAAAAGATGGAAGCATATTGAATGCCCTGCTGAAAAAATTCAGACCTTGGTGCAGATGTAATAAAGCATCTTGCAAAGCGCATCAGATAAAACGATTTTCACATTAATCTTTCTTAACAATTTTTTCAAAAGTTTCACACCAAAATGATTCAAAATTTCAAGCTACTCAAATAGCCACTAGAACAATCCATGAAATTGCGGTAACAAGGCAGAGTCAGGCGGCAAACGTTATAATATTACTACTGTTACAGACCATTGACATGACAGCTTCAAGCTGTGCAAAGCTATATTTCTTCACAAAAAGACTCATCTAAAGCTTCATCACTCTCCGCCTCACCATAAAGCTTGATTTCATCAACCAATACCCCCCATTCTCAATCAATACCTGCAAGTTTGCATTTCAGGAGCCTTGATCCACATGTCACTGGAAGTGGAACAAATGAAAAAAATTGGAGTACAAGGGTCCCAGCGCATCCTCCTCCAAAGCCGTTTTAATGAATCCCTGCAATTAAATTTGAATATCGATCCTATAAGTCAAGTGGTGACAGTGGTAGGTGAAAAAGTAATCTGCTTAAACACATCTTACATGGCAGTCTTTTTCCTTTTCCCTGGACGACTATTAATGCTTACAGGTTTAGCAGATTCCATGGAAATAGGGCAACAGTTAAGGCCAAAAGGATCAATTTTATCATAGTAGGGGAAATTTACTCAGATGAGCATATCCCGTCAATTTCAGAACTCTTCCTGTAGTAGTTTGATTTAGCTAATTCAACTGAACATTGACTAGCAGTACTAGTAGATGGAAGTCATGGAACAATATTCTGTTGTGGTGAACTGATCATAGATCCACATAGAACTGAAGCATTAGTTCCAGGATTTTCATAAGGCTAAATGGTGGCCATTACAGATTCTTCACCGGCAAAACTGGTATCTCCCTTTTCTTGACTAGCTAAGCTTGCCATTTTTTTCTTTTTTCTAAAAAAAGATTAAAGGATTTCACTTTTACCTCCATAATGACTCGAACCCATAACCTCGATCTTAGGTAGTGAGTGCTTTAGCAATTGAGCTAATTAACCAAGTTGTTGCATAGCATCTTTTGAGAATGCCTCAGGGATATCCTGTGTGTTGTAATGGGAGTCACTTTAATAATAGGAGACAAAATGTAATACAAGTATCCTGTATCCAATTATACGTACTTTCTAAGGGACTGATTGACATGTTAAATTAAAGAAGTAGAAAGACAAGTATCAAGTTTTGATTGGTTGTCGATCGGTCGCCGAATTGGTATCACTAGTCAAAATTGAGGATCCCAGTGCAATTTGAAAAGTGACATAGGCACTGATAGTTAAAGCTTTATCATTCCCCGTCAACATTTTCTTTTAGTAATTGGCATGGGATACACCAGACGAACACTATCACACCCCAAAAGAGGCCCAAAGAGACATCCTATAAAATGAATCAAATATAGGATAATAAAAATACCTCGGATACTAAATTTTCGAACCTTAAGATTTTCCTGTGTGAAATGGCATAGAAAGGAAAATTATTGAAATTCGTTTCACACTTGTGCGAGCAGAAATTTCACATTCTGCAAAGTGTGGGTTAACCTTTGTGTATACTTCATGTGAACTACAATGCATTTGTGCTTATGCAGTGAGATAAATTTCAAAAAAGACAGAAAATAATTATGCCAAGAGAACCAAACATTTGGAACCTTAATTAAATGGAACCTTGATTGTAGCGTTCTTTGCTACTCTTTCAAGGCAATGTGGTCTATATGATCATAAGTAGAGTGCCCGGAGATGTCATTTTTCACCATAACAATCTGCACAAGAGAACCAGCTAGTTAAGCCATTCATTCCAATTCCAAACGAGCTTGACTAGTTATCAGGGTAAGCAACCTTAACTTACAGCAGAAACTTTTAATAGTGTAGGATTTTCAGGTGGAGTGCAACTAACGACATCAACTTTCTCCAGTTGAGCAACACCAATGCTAGGTTTAGTACAGTCAATCTGATCGGAAGAAGCAAAAGTATTCAGCTTTGTCCCTGCCATTAGGGTCACAGATAGCAGCACTATGCCAAAAAGGGCTTCAGATGACAACTGTTCTGTCGTCTAAAAGAACCAAAATATGTCGTCTAGTACGGTGTCGTGTCTCGGGGGTGTCAGACGACAGAACAATTTTGTCGTCTGAAAAATCAGACGACATAAACAAATAAAATTCATGTGTTGTCTGATGAGTTTTGCATTTTGAAACCAACAGCTTTGTGTTGTCTGGGAAACAAAACAACCACAGCCTTTTGTAAATTCTATTGTGTAAAGAATATTTGCATGATATATATCTATGGTTGTAAACTGTTTCAGACTACAATTAAGTGTCGCTCTAGGGTACATTCATATGACATTTTAGTGTTGTGTGAAAAGTTTTGAAACTGTATGCATGTGATGTTGGTAAATGGTTAAGACAATAGATATCATATTCTTTTTGTTATGTCAATTTCATTACAACAACAATTTACTGTCGTTTGAAATTATTAACAGGACAAATATTTGTCGTCTGAATATAAAAAGGACCACAAATATTAGGTATTTTATATTGTCTGTGATCGAGTTCAACCACATTTATTTGTTGTTATACACTTAATTAGCCAACACTTTCATCTAATTTATGTTGTCGTTTTTCCATTTAGACTACAATTTTCTGTTGTCCTAATGCCAAAAAGATAATAAACTTCTAATTGATTTTTGTGTTGGTTTTGTGCAGCCGCAACTACACATTTTGGTGTGCTTTTGTTGTAGCTTGCAATTTGAGGTAACACATATTAGTAGTCCCCTGTTGCAATTGGTATGCATGCATTTGGAAATTAAAATTGTCCACTCATGAAACCATAAAATCCACATCCAAAATCATTCATTGTAATTAATCTATCATTGTCTCATGTACACAAACCTAATCATGAGCATCAGTCTAAAATGGCCCATATCTACTAATCTGGGCAGCCAGCAAAATATATGCATGTAGTACTGTAAGCTAATAAACTAGAAGCACTACACAATCTGGGCAACCAAGTAAACAACATAGCAAAATAGCTAGCAGTACTGCAAGTTTGACCCCAAGGTTTTATTGATCTTGAACTTGGGTAAGTGGAAAAACTTTGACCCTAAACTAAAGCAAAACAATAGCAGTGATAAGTACCATGGTTATAGTTTCCATAGCTTCCAGGTCGAGTACCGAAGCTTGAAAATTTAATAGTAGAAATGGACTGCCCGTTTGTACACTGTAGGGTAAGTTTAGGCTTCTTTTGCTCTTTCAGTATGCCTCAGTTCTTGGTTTGCCATTTCTCAACACGTGGGTGAATTTCAGAATATCAATCTTTGTAACATCGCCAGCAACCTAGAATGACTTCATACACGCTGAGTGATTAGAAGAGCCTTTCCACATATGATATTCACTATGAAAACATGAAGTTATTGGTGCAAAGGTTTCTGTAACTTCAGGACGTTTATTTTGTACCTGGTATATATCATCACCAAGATAAACCTGCAACATTTGTCTAACAATAGATCCCTTTATATAGCTGATACCATAGAATATTTCAAGAACTGAATGTGCGTGGTGTACCTCTACCTGACATTATGCAGAACAATGTATTAATAGATGATGGATCATTTACATGATCTGAAATGTATAGGAGTGATAAGCAGTGTTATAATTCAAGTGAAAATATATATTTTTTCCTTGCAGCATATGAACAGACAAACAGTCTATCTTTTATGAATTCTAGAGCACTTTTTGCAACTATTGATTGTTACCTATATTGGATGTGAATGTTCCAGCGCATCCATATTTAGTCCACTAGTAGTTTGTTGAAGAAATTGAGACCAAACTTTCCACTCAAGAAACAAAATATCAGTGGCCATAGAACTTATCTGGCAAAACATGATCAAGGAGGAATAAAACAAATCAGACAACTATATCCAGGGAACAAAATATTCAAAAAGTAGAGAGCAGAAAGTCTCAAAAGTACCATATTGCAAAACCCCCGTTAAGCCATAAATCAGTCCACCATTCCATTGTTATCAGATTGCTAGACCACTGATGTGCTACTTCATGTGATACAACAATTGCCATCTAAAAATGCAAGAAAAGAGTTACAAAGCATATCACAAAAGAGAAAACCCTACTTGACAGCACAATTGAATTTTGTGATTCATTGAGAGGTGCGACAACAAAAGAGAAATAAAGCTCAAAATAGAGTCAGATATTAAACTCACTCTTTGCTTTCTTGCTGCTATGGAATGCAAAGGATCAAAAAGCAGTTCATTTTCACTATATGTGATCAAACCATAATTCTCCATGGCCCCACCACAAAACAAGGTTAGAAAGAGTTTAACACCACAATGTATAGTGAAAGAAATCTTAGAAGTCTGTATGACTACTGAATTGAACAGCAACATTCGAAAGTGAAGGAAATTACTTGGAGAAAAGATCAAGGGTCTTAACAACAACATTTAAAGCAAATTCCCCTTTTATCACTCTTCCCAACAGGGCAATATGCACAAGCCTTTACCCCTGCAAATGAACTTTCAATACTACATAGAGAAATTAGTTTTACAATTGAACAAATTTTCCATTGCTCTATGCATACCATCAGATGCCGTATCTTCAATATGATCAAATAGGCCAACAACAACAGCCACCAAATAAGTTGACATGATTGGAGATTCCTCAAAATACACAGTCTTAAAATCTCCATCAAATTTTTCATTAATGATAGGCATATTGGATAAAGATGTCAGCTCTGATGGTACATCTAATGCTATCTTGAAGCTAGCATGTTAAGAAATCAGTTGAAGCAGAGGAATAACCAAATTTAGAAGAATTGCCAAAATGCATTATATTATGACTGTTTGATAATATTTAGTGGAAAAATATATAATGTATTCGGGGGTTTTTTATCAGATGAAAATAGAGTTCAACTTTCAGCAATTATGGAACTTCTCAAACCTAAGTACCTTGAGAGCAGGTTCATCCCAACATGAAAAGCACCTCCTTGCATCCACAGCTTCGAATAGAGTAACAACCATATTCTTTTTCTCTTCCCCATCCATATAAACACTGTGAAAATCGTTGAATGCTTTTGTTAGAAATCTAGTTTGTTAGCAAAGATGCGATAGGGAGAGAGAATTAGATAATAGTGTTCCCACTTGTCTAGGACTTTTAGTACATCAAAATTTTCCAACTCCACAGAGCATAACTTGTTTAAGTTTAGCCAAGTTAGATTGTTTACTCTAACATCTAGTATCTGCATTTATATACATTCTTATATTTTATCTCCTTTTTCCTTGGCAACCAAACAAATAAGAAGGTGGTAACAATGGAGACTCCATGTAACTAACTAGATAGCCTAACATACATTTCTTCTTTTCTAAACGTCTACTAATTACTTCATACATTTCAGAAATATATCATTTCAGTGCTGCAATTGGTAGTTTATCTGGAAAATCAACCGAAATTTCTTACCATTTATATAACCCAGTGTAAGAAGGATAAGAGTGATTTACCTTCGTGTTGAGTAAACCAAGGAAATCATCAGCCATTCTTTCAAATCTCCAGTAGATTGGAGCAACAATATTGATCGTAGCAATCTCCACAATCCACACAATCGATTTCAAAGGCCCTAACTTCTTTTTCGCGTAATCATTATGTAAATCACTGCCATCCTCAAAACCTTCAGATGCTTCAACTGCCTCTGCAACAAAATTTAACCAAAGGAAGAGAATCAAAACAGACCGTTTGAGATATAGAGCAATGAAACTATCAATATCTGGCTGTACAATTTTTCAGAGACAATAAATCAAACAGTTCATCATCAATTTTGGAAAAGGCTCCATTACTAGACTCACCTTAGCTCTGCTTGCCCCAACACTCATAGGCTTCATTCCCCATCGATCTCATGCAAAAGAAATTCAGAAAAAGATCAAATTTTACACAACTTAAAGTGTAACATTTAGGCATGAACAGTTTGGCTTTGAGGATTTACGAAAAGTTCATTTGTGCAACAATGAAGTTGAAATTTTCATAACTAAAGCTGACATACTTAGGTATGACATACTTGAATTTCAAACTAATTGGAGTTCGAGAAGTAAGGGAAATGATGGATACAAATAGACTGAATTGTCAGGTTTCAGAAAAATATGGCAGCAGCAAAATCAAAATAGAAAATCCACCAAAAATACATTTTACAATTGACAAGAAATCAATTTTGAAACAACTATTGGAATGACTAATTCAATATAAACAAAGATCATAGGTTAAATAATTCAAATAGAAGTTCAAATCTCAGCAGAAAATTAGAAGGTACACCAAAAATTCTGGAACTTTGCCAAAGCAGACCAAACTCAAAAGAAAAATCACTGAAGATTCATTATACATTGAAATAAGGTGAAATATTATAGATCATTTTTTAACTAACTGAAAAGAAATACTTCAAAATTTCACAACATTTGGAGATCAGTATGTAGGGCAACACAAAGCTCAAAGTTAACAGATCAGCGGCTTTCTCAGAAAATTCAGCAAAGCTGTTTTAACCACAATATGAAGTTTTGATTTTAAAGTTGGTTTGTTTTGAGAGTAAAAAAGAGAGACACAACAAAAAGAACTAGCTTACAAGCCAAAAGAATAGCTACTACATTGGAGAGTAAACAAGGGAATACAAAGAGGATGCATGAAGCATTAATACCTCATTTGACTTTTCATATCCCAGGTAGTGACTCAACTAAACGATCTACAATCTGGTTAGATGTTTGGGGTGTGACTCTCTGCTTGTCAAATTGCACTAATCACATAGGAAAACGTTCCAACACAATCACACCAATTACATACAAAATCATAGTGAAAGCTATAGAGAAAAGTTTGCTTTCCCTACCTCAAGCCTTAGCTTTCAGTAGCTAATATAACCAATCGGTTCCAACACAATCACACCAATTACGGTAAATAAAATACCAATTGCTAACACCCTCTTTGTATTTCACAAATCCAGCCGCCTATACCAAATTAACAACAAATCACACCCAAACTCTTGGAAAGACTGAAACAGAACGAACTTACTTGAAAAGATAGGAAATTTGAACTTACTTGAGATAGCTGCATACAAAGAAAGATTTCAGTGTTCTCCACCAACCACTTGGCTCTAACCTTCATAAATCCCACATAACTGCTGTCAAACTCCTTTTTGAACATAAGCCATCTAAAATTGCAATAAGCTTGTTAATATAAACTTTCTTGCATCGAACTATATGTAAACATTCAGCAAAAATTTACATGCTTATATATCAAGTGATCTAGTAGAAGAACAGCAATGCAATTATTGATAAAACCATGATTTTTTCAATACAAATTAGCTTTAATTGAAAGAAGAAAGAATTCTTGTCAAACGACATGGAAATTAAAAGATTCAAAACCCTAACACATAAATCCATTTCAACGAAGGGAAATCACAGCACTAAACTGAAGACAAACCACCAAGACAAAACTCTAATACAGCTATATCCATTTCAATCACCCCATCCCAAATCGAAGAAAAACCTAATAGAAATCAAACCCTAAAATTGAAATTTTGGATAATAAGCAAACCCAAAATTTATAGATAAACCCTAAAATCGATCAAAGATTGAACCCAGTAGAAACTCTAAACTAAAAAATGATTGAAACCATAACTTACCAATAATCTAATTTGGAAACAACGCTTTTGGTTGTTGGAGAGCTCCATTAATCCAGACGTGAAAGATGAAGTAGAGACTAAGAAGAAGAAGGAGAGACTAAGAAAAAGAATAGAGAGTGAGAAGATGAAGGAGAGAGAGAGAGAATCAAGATTTGAGAGAGCCGATGAGAAGGAGAGAGGCCAGCGTTTTGAGTTTTTCAGTTTTGCAAGTTCTAGGTCGAGCAGGGAGAGCAGAGTGAGGAGAGAAATGACTTAATTGTGAGGGATAGAGGTTAAAAAGCACAAGTTAAAATAACTCAAAAAATTTTAAAACAAGCTCCACACTCAGACGACATTTAAATGTTGTCTGAATGTCACAACATTTTCTAGTCAACTAGGGCTTGGTTATTTGAGAGGGAAAAATACTTGATCAAATTTTGGATATCCCTCCAAATTTGAGATAGAAAATTATCATCTTCTACAACAACAAAAACGTGTTGTTTGAATGCTGACCATTTTTTCAAATTGAACGAGTATGATTTTAGTCTATATTCAGACAACATAAAAAAAAAACTGTGTCGTTTGAAAAACTCAAACGACAGAAAACAATGCTTCTGTCGTTTGAAGTGTGCCGTATGGTGCAAGTAGGCTAGGCCAAGCCTATCAAGCCCATTATCTGTTTGGTCTTGCACAAGTTCAGATTTCACCATCAAGTGGTTGAGCCCAGCTCATCTTTGGTCTATAGAAGAGCCACTAATAAAAGGAAAAAAATGACTTCGGCAAAAAATGACTTCGCTACCTCTGGGATTTGAACCCAAGCATAGCTGCGTGCAACCAAGCAACCTACCCGCTACGCTATTGTAGCGTATTCATATACATTAACCATATTATATATATATATATATATATATATATTCGGTGCCAGCAGCATCTATTCCAGTTGTGACTTGTGTGAGATGTTATTCCAATTTGTTTTGTTCATAATTTTTTTTGTTACTTGAATATATGTGTAGAAAATGCAGATACTTAATCAACCAGAAGTTTATACATAAATATCGAACTTGTAGTTTTGTTACTTGTAGTTTTGATAATTCACCATAGATGATAAAACCAAAATATTTTACATGTTTAATCTGATTCCTCAAGCCATGTTATAGAACCTGAAGTTTCCATCAGTTATACATATATTATTACATTAAGTCACGAAATGTTATGAATCTTCTCCAATTAGGCTCATTTAGTTGTATTCGATGTCTAGGTAAGGTTCGGATGAGGCTGTATACTTAAGTGAGCCTCGCTCCACCGAAACCTCACACTTCCTTACCTAGTCGTATTCAATTAGAGTTACCTAAAAGGTTGAGTAATATCCATGATTTAATGTCAAATTTTAACAACTAAAAGTTTCTAAAAGAAATTACTTATCCAAAGTTGGCATGCTTTCTTGCCTGAAACAAGACATGATTAACAAGATATTGAATAAGCCCATTTGCCCAAAACAATACAAGGAGAGGCACTTTACTAATTCTCGAAATTGATTACTATCTTGTTGCTCACTGAAAAGAAAAACAACTTGCTGTCGAAGAATGATCAAGCCATTCTTAATAGTACCTCAGCAGCTTTTTTGCTTGAAGCAAACGATGTTGCTCGTCGTAAACCTAATCGCAAAAGGATAAATTATGGCCGTGGAAGGGACAAAAATCCAATCTTTTGAGATGAGGAAAGAGACGTGGGCCCATGTTATAGTGTCCTTATCCAACAAGCCCAAGAGGAAAGAAACACTGGTTTGGCCCACCGCCACCAAAACGAGCATGATCTTTGTTATCGATGTGGAGGAATTGACTGCTAGTCCTGTACCTATCGTGCAATAACCGAAGTTGTAGATGAGTATTACGGCGGTCCGGAAATCGAAAGACCAACTTTGTTGAAAGGTCATTTTCTATCAAAACCACACTAGAAATCATGGATTTTCAGGCAGTTACTGAATATACTGAGGATTAGAAACTCGAAGACATGGATATGATTGGCCCCTTGTGCCATATCTATTTCATCTTAATGAATGATGTTCCAGTTTTCGGATTATTTTGGTGATTTATGTTTTCAATCCTTTTAGATTATGGAAATGTGTTTATGTTTGAATATATTTAATTTAAGGGTTAAATACTGTTTACTCCTTGTACTTTTGCTCGAAAAACACTTCAGTCCCTAACCTTCTAATTTCATACGTTTAGTCCCTGTACTTCAAAATTTCAGACCAATAGGTCATTGCCGTCTAAAAGTCACGGTGAAATGTCTATTATGCCCTCAGTTCTTTTTTTAATTAATTAATTGTTTTATTTTTTTTTGGAAAAGGAATTTTTTTTCCCTTTCTTTCTTTCTGTTTTTTTTTATTTTTTTCTGTTTGAAAAAAAAAATTAAAAAAATAAAGGAAAAAGAATTTTTTAAAAAAAGAGAAAGGAATAAATTTATTATATAAAAAAAAACAACTGAGGGCAGAATAGACATTTCACCGTGACTTTTAGACGGCAAGGACTTATTGGTCTGAAATTTTGAAGTACAGGGACTAAACGTGTGAAATTAGAAGGTCAGGGACTGAAGTGTTTTATGGTCAAAAACTGAAGGACTAAATAGTATTTAACCCTTAATTTAATAAACATATTTATACATGTGATCCATTGAATTAAATAAATGAATAGGCATATTATGTGGGGAAGTTTGTTGTCTGGTTAAGAGTGCTATTACTCACACTATACTCCCAGATCGGAGATATATTTCAAACTTATTGTCTATTCATACCTCTGTGACAACCGTATCAGGCCGATCCAACCTGATATAGGGCTATGGCAAAACCCACTTTATGTTATCCAATGGTACTGAACTTACCTTTAATGAGGCTTTATAATCTCCACGTTCCAGAAGAACATTATTAAGTGTTAAGGATATTCAAACTAACGGTTACCACATTGAAACCATTGAGAAAAAGAAGTGGAATATCTTTGCATAACCTCCGAGTGAGTGACCAGAAGCGTACATTGGAGAAATGGAAATATGTTAGTTAGAAGCTAACTAATTCGAGTAACTACTTACTATGGCATGACCGTTTGAGACACCTGATCAAAGTATGATGCACCGTATCCTCAACTCATCATAGGTATCCCCTTCTGAATAAGAAGGTTCTTGTATATAATGACACACTATGCCATAGTCATTATGAATGTTTAATAGTAGACATCATATGCAAAAACCAATACATATACCATCATTTTTCTGCACAGAATGCAAAGGAAATTTGTCGACATATCCAACCACCATGTAGACCAGTTAAATATTAATGGTTTTGGTTGATGTATCGATAAAGTGATCACATGTTACACTATTGTCCACAAGAAAATGTTGCTTTTGCTAAATTATCACCTAAGAAATTGAAGGCACACCACTCGGATTATCCCATAAAGTTCATAAGACTTGAAAATGTCAGAGAGTTTACGTCAAAGTCTTTCGATGATTATTACATATCTCTTGGGATTGATGCTGAACATTTAGTCCCTATGTTCACACCCAAGATAGTCTCGCAAATAGAATCTTGGTAATGCGCACCAAGCTTCCAGTTTCTACATGGGGCTATGCAACCTTGCATGTAGCTATGTTGGTCTAGTTGAAGCCCCCTGCTACCTAACCTTACTCAATGTTACAGCTGGTGACTTGGTACGAACCTGAAGTTTTGTACTTATGTGCATTTGGGAGTACAGTCCTCGGGCTAATTGTGCCGCCACAACATACAGAATTGGGTCCTCAACAAAGGATGGGCATATATGTTGTTATGAATCCCATCTATTTTGTGCTCTTTAGAGCCCTTGACAGACGATCTCTTTACCACTAGATTTGCAGATTGTTACTTTGATGAGATAGTCTTCCTGCCATTAATGGGAGGTAAGAACATCACCGTTCCTGTTGAACGGCGTGAATTAACATGAAATGTCCCAACTATGTCTCATCTTGATTTCCGAACCACATGAAAATACTGAAGTGTGAAAAATTCTAGATCTATAGAGTATAGAATACAATATACCAGACATTTTCTCTCATCTAGCTAAAATGACGAGATCACATATACATGCTATAAATGTGCCTGCAAGGATAGACTTCCCCATAGGATGTGTTATACCAGATGGATGAGCTATGACCATGGAGGCTAACAAGTCATATGTCCCTGCCCAGAAGTGAGGTAGACCATTCTTATCCCCAGAAGAGGGTAACTCAGCATAAAAAATCCTTTTGACACCACAATCTTAAACCGATTCATCTCATAAGATAAATCCAGATTATAGGTCTGTCCTAGAAGAGACAATGTTGGGGGACGCTCCAACATTTGAACCCATTCTCGAGAATAGACAAATCTCAGTAAATTTAGTGAGGTTTGGAATCAGAATGAGATTATCATTGATGATATATTAGTATTTACGTGGCCACCGAAATTATAATAAGCGATTATCTTGAACCTTGCTTTGTTGATCAATATCAACGAAGAGACGACTGGCTAAAAAGGAAATAAGCAATCTAGGTTAGATTAGATTCCTTGACAAAGAGAAAGGTGTTTGGACCTATTGTTCCTATACCTTCTCATGTTAAACCCCTAGAATTTAAACGGGTATTTGTAAGGAAGCGTAATGACAAAAACGAGATTGTGATAACAAGGCTTGTCTAGTGGCGCAAGAATTTTCCCTGTAGTTGATTACAAGGAGATGTATTCTCCCTAAATGGATGTCATTACGCTCCGCTACCTTTTCAGTTTGGTAGTTTCTAAAAAACTGAATATGCAGCTTATGAATGTGGTCACAACTTATATCTCTGGGGATCATAATATAGGGATGTACATGAAAGTTCCTGAAGGACTTATGATACCCGATGCAAATAGTTCTAGACCACATAACACGCTCTCCGTTAGTTTTGACGCGTTCACTTTATGGATTGAAACAATCTAGATGGAGGTGGTATAACCGTCTAAGTGAATATTTCATTGGGATGGGATATGTGAATAAAAAACTATGCTCATGCATGTTTCTTAAGGAAACAAGTTCCTAGTTTGGAATTGTGGTGCTGTATGTCAATGACATGAATTTGATTATATTTCTTGAAGAGATCAAGGAAACTGCAAAGTACCTAAAATCGAAATTTGAGATGAAAGGCATTGAGTGAACAAATTATTCTCTCGACCTGGAGCCTGAGCACAGTGTAAATGAAATTTTGGTTCATCAACTAAATTATATCCAGAAGATGTTAGTACGCTTTAATGAGATGAAAGCCTTGGGAGATCAAGGAAACTGCATAGTACCTAAAATCAGAATTTAAGATGAAAGGCCTTGGGAGAACGAATTATTGTCTCGACCTGGTGCCCGAGCACGGTGCAAATGAAATTTTGGTTCATCAACCAAATTATATCTAAAAGATGTTAGTACGCTTTAATGAGGATAAAACCAAGCACACCCATGGTTGTCCGAAGTCTAGAGAGAACCGTATCGTCCTGTAGATGATAACAAAGATATATTGGTGCCAGAAGTCCCATATCTAAATGCAATAGGCACATTATTGTACTTGGCTTAGCTCAATGCCCTAGACAAGATATCTCATTTCATGTAAACTTATTAGCTAGATATAGCTATGCGCCAATACGCCGCCACTAGAATGGCATAAAAAAATTTTTTCGCTATGTTAGAGGTATGGCAGACATGGGCTTATTCTATCCCTATGCATCAACGAATGGATCAAACCCCCTTGATCCTCAAAATTATGCTCGCCTTGTTGGATATGCTGATATAGACTATCTATCAGACCCGCACAAGATGAGTTTCCAAACTGGTTATGTCTTTACCATTGGAAATACTGCAATTTCTTAGAGGTCTACGAAACAGACCCTTGTTGCTACCTCTTCGAATCATGCTGAGATTCTAGCCCTTCACGAAGTAGTATGTGAATGTATTTGGTTGAGAGCCATCATAAAAGCATGTTCAAAGCACATGTGGACTGCATTCTACCATTGATGAACCGACCATTATCTATGAGGATAATGCTGCTTACAACGAGCAGATAAAGATGAGTTTCATCAAAAGAGACAACACCAAATAGATTACACTGAAGATCTCCTTCAATCAACAACAACATGAGCATCAGAAGATTGAAGTTAAACAGATTTTATCTGAAGACAATCGTACAGACCACTTCACTAAGTCACTATCAAAGTCTACATTCCAGAAGCATGTCCAAGGTATTGGTTTATGTAAACCATCTGAATTACCTAACATGTAATTTTCAGGGGGAGTCGAAATCAGGGGAGTATGTAGCATACCCACTTGACCATCGTGTACTCTTTTTGTCGTTCGTCCAGGGTTATTTTTTCCTATTGGGTTTTTTTACCTGGCAAGGTTTTAACGAGGCACATCATTAGTATGGTCACCCCACTTATACTACATCCTGAAGATACTTTGATTCGACACATACGCATATACTCATATTTTCCTTTCGACCATGGGTTTCTCCCATTGGGTTTACTAGGCAAGATTTTGGTGCAGCAATTCTAATGCATTCCTCTCGTAGACATACTACCTACTTATGATGCTGATAAGAAGACTTCACCTATCTCTAAAGCTGTGATACTACTACTCCACACTCATGCGCATCGTGCTCTTTTTCTCCTTTGACCAAAGTTGCTTTTTCCCACAGAAATTTTATTACTTCGCAAGATTTTTGACGAGGCAACTTAGAAGCCACTAGTACAAAATCGAAAATGGACAACATTACCTAGATAATGGTTTAATAAAAAACGTTGTGTTTTTTTTTTTACAATGGTATAGTCGAAACTGTTATCTATAGATACTAACAAAGTGTTGGTCCCTTGGTTAGCAGTTTTCTCATTTAACTTGTACAACGTTGTGGTCGAAACCGTTATCTATAGATACTAACTAAGTCTTGGTCACTTGGTTAGATGTTTTCTCATTTAACTTACACAATAATGTGGTCGAAACCGCTATGTATAGATACTAACTAAGTGTTGGTTCCTTAGTTAGAATTTTGTAGAAATTTATTTATTTAAATGATGGTTAAATTTTTAAACTCCTAATATTCAGAAAAACTTCCCGCAGTTAGCCCGATCTCTAGAGGAAAGAACAACTGCACGCACGATCAGAGGAGATTGAAGACGACGTGGGAGGTGATAAGAGTAGATAACTAGATATGGCATCATAACTATTCACCCCTCTCTTAATTTATAGTATTTTGTTGGAAACTCAACCAGATTCTTGGAAATCTACATCGATGCCATGCTTCAGTTTGAATTACTTTTTGTTTTGAATTTTTTGTATTGCAGAATTCTAGATTATTGTTGTCCTAGATTATTGCGATTACAGGGGTCTTTTGGCTTGAGATATTTGTACACCCAACTGAAAGATTTCACTTGGATACTTGAATTCATTGGACAGTGTAAGTTTTTTCTTCTATTCAATGTTTGTTGTCTTCTCCTTTATTTCGTCCTCATTCATATTCATCAGCAGTCATCAAAACAAACCCCAGTTTAAGAGTAATTTTTTTTTTATTCATGTCGATGGGTTAAATTCCACCCACCATTTGTCTTTGTGTTATTTCATGTATAGCAAGGGTCTTCCTCATGTCATTGTCACTAGACATGCCATTCATTGGAACATGTAATGCTTGGTTGTATGCCTCTGGCTAGTTTTTAAAGACTTTTTTGGTATTAGGGATTCCTTATTGAAGTCTGCGTGCTTTGCACTACTCTTCTGCACCTTTTGCAGATATAGTAGCTCATATTAGTACTATATATAATAATATGGTAGGAGCTTTTATTATACTTCTGATCAAATCTAGGAGTTTCATGGTTCACTCTGTAATCACTTATCTGCTGGCTAATTAAGAGAAAATCTACTGTTGATACCTTATGCAGATATTGATATGGCAGCTAGTCTTATTACTACAATAAATTTGGTAGTATTTACGGTTTTCTTTCAGATTTACTAGTCTCTTGACACATACTAGGTATGTGCCATGATGAGAAAAACAGAAATTTAGTTTAACTTGTAAAGACAAGGTTTGGCACGAGCATAATACTGATAATAGCTTCAATTGGTTGCTTGGCCTAGATTGGTACTCCATTTTGCTGCATTATGTTTTTAAAAGAAATTTAGTTTAGCTTGGGAAGACAAGGTTTCTAGTTTGAGATTGAAACTTGTGGCATGACTCTGACCTTTTTTTTTTTAGGTAACTATTGCATGATTAATGCATCTTGTGTGAGAATTTTGCATTATCTATATTCTGGACATAACTTGTGTATTTTATTCAAGTACTTATGTGTTTCATTGTCATTGCATCTGGTTTTATGCTCCAATGTTTATAATTTTTTTTTCTTTTTAATTTCTTTTTTTCTCAGTTGGAGACCACATACCTTCAAAAAGAAATCGATGAAGTCTGTGATGAGTGGGCAAAATTCATTGGTGATAAGTACCTTTAGACTTGAGGCTTTTGCATTGTGGATCTTTAGTTCTATGCTTTAACTATGTACCTATAGTGAAGCTTCTTTTATTTGTAGCAAAACTACCTTTTCCATTATATGACAGCTAGTATATATTAGTTTCTTTTACTTTTGCAAAGTTCACTCAAGAAATTTCAATTGCAAAAGCATTGCAAATGTGATTATTTGAAGTAATTTTCTATTAATATATTGCAATTTCATAATTTCCTGAATTGATACACTAGATCATATATGGTTGAAAAGAAATCGTCGTCTCTTTGGCTGGTAGACAATGGATTTATCCTAAAAAACCGTTGTAATTTACTATCTTCATCGTCACCTACAACGTTGTCAATTTAGAAACCGATGCAACAGTTTTTCAAAACAACGTCTTGATGAGAAACTGTTGTGTAATGAAGCTGGAAAACATTTTTCAACTAAAAATCGATGTATAGAATCCTTCAAGCCAGCATTTCTTTTTACAAGAACCGTTCTGTTTTAAAGTTGTTGAAGGCCCAAAAGTAATGTGTAAATTATATTACCACATCGATTTCTAACTAAAAGCTGTTGTTGAATAATTACACACACAACTATGTATTTAGTGCTAACGGTATGTGCTGTGTATAACTACAACGGTTTCTAACTAAAAGCTATTGTGCTTTATTATCTTAGACATCGGTGAAGTACCGTTGTGGATTGAAACGTAAAAATATAACACCCACCTAGACAACGATAATATATTTTTGTAGACAACGGTCTGGAACCGTTATCTTTTTTCAATTTTGTACTAGTGAGCGCACAACAGGGGCAACACTATTGACATGAAATATCCAGGGGGGTGTTGTAAATATTAATGTGGCTATTCATATAATACCGATTAGTGTTGTGTGTTATACGCCAATTAGGATTGATTAGTGATTAACATAATATAATTAGCGATTGATTGATTTGTAATCAGACGAGTGATTGGCGTAATCATTGAATAGTTACCTTTCGTATACCTGAGGTGGTCGTATATAAATCTCATGGTGAGATGAATAGAAACACATCCCATTCTCTGCGTCATTTCTCTCTTCTCTCAAACTCTCTCACTTTTTGTTTTACACGCCAAATATATGAATTATCTACCTAGACACCTAATGAGCTTTGGTATGTCAATCTTGGGTTAGGAATCTCTTTTGATAAAGATAAATACATAATTTTTGATATGATAACTATAGCATATTTACAAACAACTCATAGGCTTGCCTAGGACTCTTTTATGGGAAGACTTATTTAGCTTGTATATATAGGTGGTTGACGTCCCTATTCACAGTGTGACAAAAAACATTCAGTCCTACCCTATAGAGAGGAGTTAAACACATAGTTGAGTAGAAGACTTTTGGCGTGTGGCTGCTTGAGGATGGGAGCTTGGAGCACTTGTGTTGAATAGTTGTGTTGCTGCTACTGATCTAGAAGAAATGGCTATTGTCAATGAAGCAGGTAGGTGATGATCTTCTCTTGATGTGTTCTAGTTCATGTTGTATTGATCATCTGGTTATTTTTATGTTCCTTGTGAAATGATCCTTGGATTGCTCATGAAGTTAACAATTGGTATCAGAGCATGTTTTCACAAATCATAAATCTTTTTAGAAGATCAATTCATTATGTTTGAGCTAAGGTTTCATGTTCTATTATTTACAAAATGTTTTGGGATACTTAGGGTTTTGCATAGCAGGCCAAGAAAACAAAGTTCTGAAAACAAAATGTTGGCCTGCTTTGACATGACCCGCGGCCTATGGCCCATACCCGATCCAGAAGAAAGCTTCTCACGAAGGCTATAGTTTTTTTTTTTTTTTACCGTTGGTTCATAACAGATAGATTTCTTTTGGGTTTTATATGGATTCAGAAACAGCGCATGAGTTTTCACAAACTTAAAGTGGATTCGAAACCACATCATGCAATTTAGATATAGATAGTTCTTGGGGCATACATGTTTTGGGATTATTGCTTCCATTAAAACTGTTGCAGAATTGCAGTCGCAAAGGTTAGGCGTTCTGAGAATCATGTTTCAATTTTAATTTGTTTCCATTGAACCGCAAGAACACTAGAAGTATTCCCGGCATGCACCTAGGCTAGAATAGATGGTGACCAGATGAAATTTAAAGTTTTTTGGTGTGCTTGTGTTTTCTAAATTGAATTGACTTGAATTGAAATGATTTTGTGCTTTCTCTGTGATTGCTTATGAATGGCTATGATTGATGTTTTGCATTCTGCTATTATGTATCTGTGATTTACAATGATGATATGATGAAATTGATGAATGTTTAAGTTAAGGATTCATGCTATGCCCCTGTACACGCTATCATATTTTCATTGAGAAAATTGCAAATTGAGTAAAGTCTCTTTTCAAATGTTTTGAAATGTTTCGAATTGAATTTAGTTAAGCTTTACTTAGGTCACAAATCATTACAGATAAGAATAGGCATACTACACAAAGCGATTTTTGTTGTTACTTGTATATGATCATTGAGATAAAATGGCCAGAAACTTGTGTTAATTGGTTCAAATTGTGCTTACTTGTGTCTTTCAAAGAAGTGTTAAAAATTGCATGGTTTGGTAACTAACAACTCCACACATAATTTTGAATTCATATTCTGATACTTGAAGACTCTTCTATTCTCATAAGATGTTGATTGTCTTTTTGGACAACTTGAATTCTCTATTTATGGGGTGAGATTAAGAAACTTAAGTATTATATCTACTGCTACAAAAGTGTTGCGTAATGTAATCTTTAGTTTTGGAGTAATTTTATTGACATAGTATCTGGCTATGCTTGTTGCTAATTTTGTTTAATATTTTGTTTTGGTGTTTTATGTGTTTTGAACTACTTTTGGAATTAACACATAAACTTACAGAAATATCATTATATTGAAACTTTATGCTTTTGAGTTTTCAAAACTGAAAACATATGGAACTTTTCTTTTGCTTTTGCTCATTAGGAAGTGTTTACATGGACCTTAACAATTTTTTGATGCTCACTGGAACAAACTTTAGATCATGGAGAGATTCGGTAAAGCGTTATATGATGATGCATGAGAATATATACCTAGGCTTTCATGAGGATGAACCTGAGGCACTAATTGAAGATAGCTCAGCTGAGGAGGTTAAGGCTTTTAAGGCATGGCATAGGTCAAATAGAATGGCCAAGAACACCATTAGGAACACTATGTCTGACACTGGAGGAGATAGTGTAGAAGAACCTGATTTGGCTACTAACTACATGGAGGCCATTGAGAGAAAATTTAGAGAGAGTGACAAGGCAGAGGCTGCAAGGCTGTCTAAAGCTTTGCATGATTTAAAATATGATGGGTCTTGGGGAGTTAGGGAACACATTATGAAGCTTATCAATATTAATGCTAGGCTCAGGGAGCTGTTAATGGGAGTAAATGATAGCCAAGTGGTGCATATTGCACTGCATTCCCTGCCAATACCTTCAGTGCACTTAAAACTAGCTACAATGCTCTAAAGGGTACCTGGACCGTAGATGAACTCATAGCTATCTACACGGGAGAAGAAGAGAGAATTAAGAAAGAGAAAGAACCTGCAACCTCTGTGAACCTGGTGGAGAAGCCAAAGAAAAAGAAAAACAAGCTTAAGGTCACCAAAACCATCACTAAGCCATTTGGAAACACTGTAACACCTAATACCACCAAAGCTTTTTAAGTTCAAGTGTTGCTTTTGCAAGAAAGTAGGACATATGACGAAGGACTGCTCAAGTTTTAAGGCTTGGTTGGTGAAGAGGGGCAAGAATTTCTTAAGTACTACAGAAACTTTTTCTTTAGAAATTAATTTTGTCAATATTGAAATTCACACTTATTGGTTAGATTCTAGCTCACCCTTACACATTCTTTACAGGGATTCACAAAGAAGAGGGCACCAAGAAGTGAAGAAACCAATGTCTGTGTGGGAAATGGCATGAGGGTTGTGAGTGAACGCTATAGGAACCTTAAGACCAGATTTATGTTTTGGAAATTTTTCAGTTTTGGATGGTGTTTATTACATTCCCTCGATTAAGAAGAATTTGCTTTCTATGTCTCTTTTGGTTAAGACTGGTTGCTATTTATACATTGATTTGGATGGAATAAGAATGTCTAAAGGTTCCTTGTTATATGGTTCTGGTGTTATTTTGGATAATTATTTGAAGTTAAATTGGTCAATACCTCAGCAAGTAATTTCACTTGTTGAAGAGAGAAATAGCAACAACACTATCACAGGTGTTAAAAGAACCCTATTCAATGATAAATTAACTTACATGTGGCATAGAAGACTAGGTCACATTTCAAAAGAGAGACTGCAGACATTAGTAAAGAACAAAACACTTCCAGAACTAGACTTTTCAGACCTAGCAGACTGCATTGAATGTTTTAAAGGTAAAATGACAAACTTAAGAAAAAGAATGCTAGCAAAAGTGAAAAATTGGTAAAATTAATTCATACCGATATATGTGGTCCTTTCAGGCATAGAACAATATGTGGAAATGTTTATTTCATTACATTCATAGATGACTATTCAAGGTACTGTTTTATCAGAGAAATCACATTCACTTGAGGCTTTTAAAACTTTAAAAATAGAAGTTGAAAGAAATGAAAAATTAAGACTATGAGGTCTGATAGGGGATGAATTTTATGGTAAAAGGGTCCATTTGCTTTATATCTGTAGGATGTCAGTATAAAGGCTCAATATACAACACCATATAATTCCCAAAAAAATGGTGTTGGATTACCGCTGATGAAGCTTAGCGGAGGAAGTCGCTGCTGATGGAGCTTGGCGGAGACTGCTTAGTGACTGGCTCTCAGTGGAGTATGGTCGAATGGAGTCCATTGGTGCTGTTGGCACTTTGTATGGCTAGCGGAGGATAGCTAACGGAAGCAGCTTTGATTAGCGGTGGCTCCTAGCGGAGATCTGTCTAGTGGGAGATGTATCGCTGATGCTGATGATTTGAAGAATGGTCATGGGTGCCCAGAGAAGTTTTCTGGGTGTCCAGAGTGCATCAGCAAATATCTTTTTTTTTTTTTTTTAGTGACCATTGTTTGACCAACCTTGTCAGTGTTGACTAGTTCTACGACGTCGACCAGAGTTGGTTGGCGTTGACCGGAGTTGTTCGGCATTGACCTAGCGTTGACTTGGCCTATGGTACAAGTTGCCGCTAAGAATATGTTAAGATGACTTAACTCAATGGTAAGTGACAAAGCCTTTGTGTTGCCTTCCCACATATGGCGCCAATGTTAACGTTAGAGTCCGCTGGGGTCTCTAGTTAGCATAAAGAATGAGAGAGAGAGAACGATACAAGCAAAGTATAGTGGTTCGTTTCCCGCCTTAGCGGGAAACTACATCCACTTGAATGTTGTAGTATGTGTGTTTGGGATTACAAAGTGTGTAATGGAGTGTCTTGAGTTGTGGGAGGAGGCATTCCTTTTATAGGTGAAGGAATACTCTTCCTTTACATGGTTTCCGATGTGGGACTCAAATATCACTATTCTAGTATAGAAAAGCTATATTGTGGAGGCAACTTAGCAAGGCTGGAAAGGTGGCTTCCCGACGACATATTTACCACTTCCGGATACCGTAGCGTAGCTTGAACATAGGGCTACAATAATGCATGTAGCGGTTGGATCCCATGAGGGTGTTGTTTATGCTTGGTGAGATAGCAAACTATCCATGTATAGTGAGAGGTATCTACATGAGGATACATAAATAGAAATGGCAAACTTTAAAAATGCAGAAAATAAAAATGAAATTCATAATGCAGTAGATGGTGACTTAGAGCTTGAAAACCAAAATGTTGAAATGGTTGAACCTATACCAGATCAAAATGTTCCTGAACCTCAACAAAATGTGGTTGAACCTAGGATGTCACAGAGAACTAGAAAACCAACTTTTGGAGGTGAAAATGACATTTATGAGATTTATCTGCAAGAGGTTGAGAGTACCTTAGCACATGACAGTGATCCAACAAGTTTTAGGTAGGCTGTAAAGAGTGTTAAGTCAAAATAATGGAAGAAAGCCATGGATGCAGAGCTTGAATCCATGTACAAAAATGAAGTATGGGAGCTTGTGAAGCAAGATTCAAATCACAAGCTTATAGGCAGCAAGTGGGTGTTTAAAACTAAGAGAGACGCCAAGGGAAATAATGCGAGACATAAAGCAAGACTTATTGCTAAAGGGTTCACACAAAAAGAGGGTATAGATTTTACAAAAACATTTTCACCAGTTTCAACTAAGGACTCTTTTAGAATCATAATGGCTCTTGTAGCTCACTATGATATGGAGTTGCATGCATCAAATGGATGTAAAAACAGTCTTCTTAAATAGTGAACTGGAAGAAGTGATATACATGTCACAACCAAAAGGATATATTGAGATTGGAAAAGAAAACTTAGTCTGTAAACTTATGAAATCTATATATGGACTTAAACAGGCATCTAGGCAATGATATCGAAAATTTGATTATGTGGTTGCATCTTTTGGTTTTACAGAAAACCTAGTTGATGAATGTGTTTATCTTAAAGTTGTTGGAAACTAGTTTGTTTTTCTTATCCTATATGTAGATGACATTCTCCTTGCTAGCAATAACATCTAGTTGCTGAAAGACACCAAAATATTTCAGTTGAAAAATTTTGATATAAAGGATCTTGGAGAGGCTTCTTATGTATTAGGATTTGAGATAAAGAGAGACAGAGCACAAGGGCTATTGGGATTATCTCAACAAACCTACATTTCAAAAATACTTTAGAGGTTTTATATGGCTACTTGTTGTCATGGAAAGGTTCCAATATCTAAGGGAGATAAAGTAAACAATGATCAATGCCCTAAAACAAGTGTTGAGAAAAGGGAAACAGAGTCTATATCATATGCTAGATTAGTTGGCAGTCTCATGTATGCACAAGTGTGCACTAGGCCAAATTTATCCTTTTGCACTTGGCATGTTATCCAAGTTTCAAACTGATCTTGGACACAAACATTGGATTGCTGGTAAAAAGGTATTGAGATACCTACAGAGGACTAAGAGTCACATGCTTGTGTATAAGCGTGTGAAGAAGCTTGAACTTGTAGGTTTCACAGACTCAGATTCTGCAGGCAATTATCCTGCATCAATAAAGCCTACTTGTGGTTATGTATACATGTTGGCAGGTGGTGCAGTGGCTTGGAAAACAATGAAATAGTCATTGATAGTCACATCCACCATGCAAGCAGATTTAATTGCCATATATGAAGGTGTGTGAAGGTCTATGGATCAGAAAATTTCTTTTAGAAATAAAGATTTTAAGTAATCTTGTTGATGGAAAACTAAAGGTTTATTATGACAATAAAGCTGCAACGTTCTTCAGCAAGAACAATAAGAGGTCTAATAATTCAAAAAATATAGACTTGAAGTTCTACAGTGTAAGGAAGAGGGTAAAAGATGGAGAAATTGATATAGCTGCCATTGGTACAGATGCACAGCTTGCAGATTATTTTAACGAGGCATTACCAGTTTCAGTGTTCAAGAAGCATGTTGAAGACATGGGAATTTTGTCTAGTTTACATTTCTGAGTTCAGAAAGAGCAAAAGATATAAAGATCATGTTTTCCAGTTTCTTAATTTGAAAGTTTCAATTTATTTTAGTTTGTAGTTCATGTCAGAAACAATATGTATTCATGTTTTGATAAAATGAATAAAGCTTGAGTTTTTTTTCAGATATATTGTTTCACAGCTTGATCTGATTTTGAAAATAGTTGATTGCTATTATTTCAGTTTTGTTGATTATCAGGTGGATATAAATATGCATATATTCAGTAAGAAGCAAACATGTTGTCCACTGGTGCTCGATTAAATAATGTTTGCATTATGATTTTGACATTCCAAATTTTTAGTTGGACTATAATCAAGTGTTTACTGCAGATTGACATACATTATCACTTGATTTCATCATATCAGTATTATAGTTCATGTGAGGTGCAGAGGCTACTATATGTGATTTGGAACAAGTATGTTTACACAAGCATGTTTATTTCCAAGTTCTATTTTAGCTACTGCATTCTTGATAGAACAGAATTTTGAGAAGCCATATATTTCAGTGCACACTTTGGGTATTTTCTGGAATGAATTTTGGTTCAATTGTTATGTAGACAATATTGATCCAAGGGGGAGATTGTAAGATACTTGTTGGACCTAATATTATCTATATTAAGTAAATAACAAATTGATTAATCTTATTACAATAAATAGGAAATATATGAATTATCTACCTAGACACCTAATGCGCTTTGGTATGTCACTCTTGGGTTAGGAATCTATTTGATAAAGATAAATATAGAATTTTTGATATGATAACTATAGCATCTTTACAGATAACTCATAGGCTTGCATATGACTCTTTTATGGGAAGGCCTATCTAGCTTGTATATATAGGTGCTTGAATTCCCTATTCATGGTGTGACAAAAAACATTCAGCCCTGCCCCATAGAGAGGAGTTAAACACATAGTTGAGTAGAAGACTTTTGGCATGTGGATGCTTGAGGATTGGAGCTTGGAGCAGTTGTGTTGAATAGTTGTGTTGCTGCTACTGATCTAGAAGAAATGGTTGTGGTCAATGAAGCAGGTGATGCATCTTCTCTTGAGGTGTTCTAGTTAATGTTGTATTGATCATTTAGTTGTATTTTTGTTCCTTGGATTGCTCATTAAGTTAACAGGTATTGCGCATCGACATGAGGGTGTTTTTGTTCATGCTTTTTCCTTGAGAATGCGGGTTCCCAGTGAACTTGATGTGGAGGTTCTTGATTTTTTGCAAGCGATTCAGGTTGCCAGGTTGCACAGTTGTTGTCGTTTGTGGATTAAGACGGACTTGGCTGTGGGGTTCTGAGAAATTTTACGTTCTCGGCTCTTATCCGTTGGAGGCTGCGAATTGAGTGGTTCAATGGTATGGCTTTAGCTAAACAATTGTAGATTGCGTGTCACATACATCTTTTGGGAATGGAATGTTACGGCAGATAAGTTGGCTAACTTTGGCGTATCACATAAAGGTACACACAGTGAACATATGGGATTCTTTGCCTCAATTCTTATCTTCTGCTTTCAGTCGAGGTATGTGTTCATGGCCAATCTACAGATTTGCTTATTGATTAGATGGTTTTGTACTGTTTACGTACTGAGGTTTTTCTTTGAATCATCGATAGGCATTAGCTTTGGGTGTTCTATAAGTTATCTCATGGGCATGTACTTTCTAAAAAGTTCTAGTCAGTTTGTAGTAGAATCGAACATTGAAGAGATTCGGTGACAACAGTAAAAAGATGGGGAGCCTAATTCCAATACAATAGAGATCTATCGGTGCAAGTCAGCTGAACACCATGATTGATGAGTAGGTAGGTGGGAATATTGCTATATGGCTGGCTTTGGCCTACTCCTCCAACCTATTTGTATTTTTGTTCTTCCATCATTTCCAGAGCCATCAATAAAATTTCAAGAGGGGATGAGGAGTTAGTTCCCTCGATCATTGCTTCCTTTTAAAAAATAAAAGTATGGGAAATGATAGGGAATGTCAATCAAGCTTAAGATTTGTGGCCTCAAATTCTGGGTGTCATGCTAAGTAAATAAGTAAAAAAATTTATTTTCAATTTCACATAATATATCTTACCACATTATGATCTTGTAACACCAACTTTATCCATTTATATTTGTAGGAGATGAATCAATGACATTAATGAGTTTAATTAGGTGACGAAAAAAAATTGCGTGCTGATAACAATCATTAATTTTGTATTAATTTAAGGGAGATGTCTTGTCACACCCCGAATTTTGAATAAATAAATTCAAAACCAAAACGCGAAAACATAACAATCACAAGAAAACACATAGAGAAACTTTCATTTTAAACTAAATCATAAAGCATCCGAGCTCACCGACAGCAATACAGACTCGTTATTTAGAGTCACATATTACATCATAAACAAATTAAACTGAGTTACAATTAAATAAGTAAACACACTCACCAACTCTCTATACAGTGGAAGACTAAAACCAATCACTTTTACGTCCAAGCTATAGAAAGTATGCCTCAGGTTCGACGACGATTATTTGATATTCTAACCTGCACAATAACCCCTACACCATGGAATAGCGCACTGGGTTGAAACGACAAATCTGGTAAGCTTTTGTAAGCTCATATTAGTAAACCAAAATAACCACATAACATATGCTTAAACCATCTCAGCTTAGCAAAATCAATATGCAATTATCACAATAAAAACATCAAGTCCATATCATACTCACATAAACTAACTCAAACTAAAACCCACATGCTCTATCTCTAGATTCATTTTATCTAATTTTCCACGACATCAATTATACAATTAACTCCAACAATATTTTAAACATTTTACCTCCCCACAATCTATCAGATCATCATTCCTTTGCCTCAACGGCACAACCACGAAATTCCACTCATTGGCTCACAACATAAAGCAATTGCCAAAATTAGGGAATCACAACTCATTTCACACTCACCACAGGTCTCAAAGCACAACTGTACTCAGAATAAGAATTAAGTAAAATCAGTGATCCCTGCATAGAAACTTAATTTAGGAGATCACATTAAACAATCAATAAAAATTATAGTAATCCTTAGATAGTTTAGTTCAGGGAATTACATTAAAACCAATCAATTCAAAAAACAGTGCATATAATTTAGTTCAAGAGATTACCAAAAAAACAACAATTCAATAATAGAAATAAATAGAAACAATACTAAAAACATCAATTAATAACGCCAATCACCACAACATCAATCACTCACAACAACTCACATCATTTACACAAAATCACCACACATGTTGTCATATAAAATTGCTTCCTCAACTCAAGCAGCCTCAAAAACCATAATGAAATCATTTCCCGATTATTGTCTCATTAACTCCAACAACCTTAAAACAATATTGAATTCATTTAACAAATAGTGTTTGTTGGCATACATATACCTCCCAGGCACTGGTATCGGAAGTACAGGACTCGTATCGCAAATACGGAAGAGAGGAAGGCTCCTAGCCGCGGGTCCCGATACCCCTCTGGGAAATATCGGGAACCCCGATCATCCCACACCAAAAGAAACATAACCAAGCTCCCACAAATCTGCTACATTAAGGTCCTCTCCAGCAACCCAAAGAGGTAACTGTTTACTATCGCTTTCTATTATCATTATCTTAACGATACTGACTTAGGCATCAGAGAGTTGAAGGCAGACACACCCGGTATTCCCTCTGACCTTTGTTTGTTTTACAGATAAACTAGACCGAGAGCGATAGTAGCAAACCAGATAAACCCATGATTTAGCTGGATCTAACCATTTTGAGACAGCTGAAACATTTGGCGCTAAAAGAACTCCCTTCGCTCCTTGCTGGTAGAACAACACACGTCTAATGGCTACCAACACTCCCGATAACAATAGTAACCATCTGCCCCTCGCTCCCAGCGTACTCTCGAATTCCAGAATCCAAACACCGAGACACGCTCGGTCATGACCACTGTACTCGAGATAGCGATGCGTGACCTAATGGAGACACATGCACAAGCCGAGGCCAAGCGCGTAACAGCTCACCGAGAAGTGGAAAACATGACAAACCAGAAAACGCATTCTCCGAGAGGTACTCTAGCGGCGAATTGCAAACAACGAGGCATTAGACAGGGCTCGTCAACAGGAAACCCCGATACCGACAATAGGTACTGTCCCGACAGCCGGAGCAGTGCTCACCATAGACCCAAGCACTGGTATGGCTGGCACTTTTGTGCCACCAAGCGTCACCTCCTGAAGCCCCACGGGCCCTACCTCATGCAGTGCCAGCACTGGACCGCCAGTAATCTACTTGAACTCCCCTCTTCTCCCCTATTAACTCGGCACAGTGCCCCCACCTCAGCCCGCCCCCTCATATAGAGGGAACCTCATAAACGAACATAGCTGCAACTGCCAACGTACCTCCATTAGACCCCAAAACTCTGTTGTTGCTCCAAATGAGATAAACCATTGCCTCCTTGCAAGCGAGGATTAAGAGCACCGAGGACCAGTTGACAACCGATTACGGCTGTGTTCAAGGGAAAGATGAGACCATTCACCCCCCACCTAAGCCCTTCAAGATTGAGAAATACAATGGTACCAGAGACCCTTACCACCATCTGGAAGTCTTTTAGTCCCTCCAACATGGAACCCGATACACGGATGCAATGGCATGTCACGGGTTCGAGGAAACCCTAACCGACGAGGCCTTGTCGTGGTTTCTTAACCTTCCCCCTAACTCCATCGATAGCTTTCAAGAACTCGAGGACAAATTCCTCCGCAGATTCATTCGGTGCGACAGTGGCTACTACAAGACGCCTGACCCATTCAAGATCAAGCAACATTCAAATGAGCGATTGCACGACTTTGTTTGTTAATGGCAAAAGCAAGCTGCACAATGTCATTCCCTTGACCCAGCCCTAGTTGCATTGGCATTCAAGCAGCCATTCCAGCCCTGATACTTCCAATTGCAAATCAACACCAATGCTCCTGCAACATATGATGACCTCCTCGATGTCGTTACCGCTTTTACATAGGCCAAATACGACACCTTTGGTCGCGATACCAACACCAATGCACCTCCAGTCAGTGTACCTCAAGGGAACTACCCTGTGGGGACCTCCAATAGCACGAACAAAGACACCAATAGGGACAAGCCTGCCCAGCACAATGACAAAACCTCACGAGAGTGACAAGGTTACAACGATAAGAGGGATAAGCAGTATGGAAAAAGCCCTGAGAAACCAAAGTACAATTCATCAAGTAGTCGGTATCACGAAGCGCCAAGGATAACCAGAGATTCAAGACACTCCGATATGAGCTTTACACCACCCTTACCGCTTCATATGATGAGATTTGGAATAACCACAAGGATATCATCTCGCGCCAGTCGCGGCGCAAACCCGGCCAAGCCAAACCGTGAGACAATGGCAAATATTGTACTTAACATGAGGAAGCCGGCCTCCCCACCAATATCTATTGGGCAATGAAAAATGCTATCGAGCACCTCATTCAAAATGGTCAACTCTCACAATATCGCACCCCCGCAACGAGGGCCAACGCCATTGAAGTCTACAGACAAATCCTAATGATACATGGAGGTGCACTAAGAGCACCCGAGACTCTCCACACACAGAAACGGCAATGCCCTCAGGGCCAAGAAGTGTTAGGACTTAATCATGGCTGTCACACCCCCCAGGTGGAATGGGACTCGATTGCTTTTAATCGCAACGAGGATACCATAAGGAAGCACCATAATGACCCCTTCTTGATCACCATGGTCATCGGCCACTACCGATGCCATTGGATCCTAATCGACAGTGGTGCCGCGGTCAGTGTCATGTTTGGCAGCTGCTACGAAGGTCTGAATTGAGACAAGAAGAAACTCACCAAAGACCACCAGCCCCTCATCAGTTTTGCAGGAGAAGTCACACAGCCCTTAGGATCCGCCAACTTGCATATCACACTAGGAGAAGGCAACACTATCACCACTATGACAACACATTTTATTGTTGTCGACTGCCCCTCCTCATACAATGTCATCCTAGGGTGAGATGCCATCTGGGGACTCTAGTGCTTTATGGAAGGACACATGCTAATGATGAAGATACCCACCCCGGGCGGCATCATCACCATTCTAGGTAGCGAGACAGTGCAACTTTTTGGCTGTTGCGAGGGGCCATGGCAGGCAAGAGGTACTCCTAACCACCGACCTGCCCTCTCCATCTGACAAACCCGACGACCCAAGGAAAGATCCTAAGGCCCCAGATACTTCCTACACACGCAATAAAAAGAAGGAAGCTAAGCGCAAACTCAAGCACCCAAGACCATATGCTTTGGAAGATCTGATATCGGTCTCTATATCCGATACATACCCAGAAAGAACAGTCAAGATCGGGTCCAAAATAGACCCATAATTCTAAGCAGAGTTAATCGCCTTCCTCAAGCCAGGATATCGCCTGGATTGCTGACCTACAAACTCATCATTTCACCAGATGTTCCCCAAATTCGACAGAAAATAAGGGCCTTCACGGAGGAAAAGTACAAAGCCATCCAAGCCAAGGTCAAGAAACTCCAAGAATCTGGTTTGTCAGGGATGTATCCTACCCCACATGGCTCTCCAATGTTGTGATGGTAAAGAAGCCCAACGGCAAATGGCGCATGTGTGTCGATTACACCAACTTGAACAAGGCTTGCCCAAAAGACAGTTTTCCCCTACCACGGATTGACCAGCTGGTTCACTCCACCGCAGGTCATAAGCTCCTTAGTTGCATGGATGCCTTCTCGGGTTACAACCAAATAGCCATCAAACCTTCCGATCAAGAGCATACTTCCTTCACGATAGACAAAGGTTTATATTGTTACAAGCTAATGCCATTTGATTTAAAGAATGCCGGAGCCATATTCGCAGACCATATGAGGAAAATAATGAAGGTCTACATGGACGATATGCTTGTCACCATTCAAGACCACATCAAGAACCTAGGCATCGTCTTCGACATCCTTCTCAGGTATGGCATGCGACTCAACCCAGACAAGAGCGTGTTTGGCATACTTAGTGGCAAATTCCTGGGCTTCGTAGTCAGCAAGAAAGGCATCGAAGGAAACCTCGAGAAGGTTCAGGCAATCCTCAATATGGCATCACCAAAGACAAGGAATGAGGTACAATCCCTCACTAGGAAGGTCGTCAATACTTCCAAGCACACACCATACATGTCCTGACCAACCAGCCTTTGAAGCAAGTCCTCCAAAAACCAGAATCCTCGGGTAAGTTAGTTAAATGGTTCTCTAATCACTCGCCAAGGCTTTACTCCAACAATTCCTTACCAGCCATACAATCACTCTGATCCCCCGGGCATAGAACAACAAGGCAGACCCTGTCGCCAGGCTGGCAACATCGCCACCAAACACCAATATGAGAAGCCTCAAGCTGGAAATCCTGGAAAAGCTGAGTATCGACAAGCCATTCTCAAAGATATTTTTTAAGGAAAGCCAGCGCCCGCCCTCATGGATGGACCCATTCATTGATTATCTCTCCAAGGATATCAAGCCACCGGACAGGACCATCTCCACTAGCCTCCGTAGAAGGCCAACATTATACACGGTCCGAGAAGGCAAACTATAGAAGAAAGGAAGGTCCTTCCGCCTGTTGAAGTGTATCTCCCTTGAGGAGGGGCAGCGAGTTCTGCTATGGCTGCATAGTGGAGTTTTGTGGCATTCATGTGGGTGCGAGAAACCTAGCAGGGAAAAATACATAGACAGTGTCTGGACACTTTGAGGACTGTCAAACTGATACCTGAGCTTTAAAACGTATCAATGTGATACCTGAACTTATATTTTCTTGTCAATGTAGTACCTACGTTAACTTTCCGTCACAGAACCGTCAATTTTGACCACGCGTGAGTCACGTGAGGTTGAAAATGAGGGCCAAAAAGACTTTTCACCCCATCATCCTAAATGGATTATTCAAAATTGAAATTAAAAACTAAATAAATTATTATATTGAAAATAAAAGTTGAATGAAATTTTTTGCTTTGTTCTATTAACCAGAAACTCCATCTCCAAATCCTGACCTCTGTGAATTAGTGATTCGGTGCATATACTAGCTCCTCACGCATAATACAACACGGTCATCAAGTTTAGGACAAATAAATTAAGCTCCAAGTATCGTACCCAAGGGAATAGGGAATCCCACTTGGTTACGGACAACTAAGCACAAATACAAATTATCCTAGCAACAAGTATCCAAAATTGTGATTTTTAATTATGAAGACTTAAACTAAATTTAAGAACCGAAAATAGAAAATTGTTAAAATGAAAAATGCAATGCTAAAGTAGTTTGCGAAAAATTCAAGATAAGAGAGTGTTAGGTGCTAGGGAGGTTCCTTCACCCAAATATTTTGTGCCAGAAGCTAATATAATGTAGATGCAAAATTCTTGATTAGGTGGTGGTCATATCCAAGGTGGTTCAAGGCTCAAGGAACATATATTCTCAATTACGGTATTAATGTGTCATTTCAAGGGTCACATAAACTCAATTAAAGAGAGTTAGAGCCGGTTCAAGGGTCTCTAACTCGCTCTAATTGGCATAAAGTTCATGAATTAGACCACTAAGAGATGCACCTGCGCAATCACGCGACGGGTGTAAATCACCATGCTTATAACCTCTACAATACCAAATTGAGGATTCTAGCTTAGGAATTAGAGGGGGTCAAGCCTCTAACTCCGTCCTAGACATGCGCAAAATACATACTCTAGAGTTGACTAGGCTCCTAGACATGCATTTCAACCCAACAAAAAATTGATACAAGCATCCAATAAAATAAATTGCATCAATCCATTAAAATAGGCATCTTTTACATAAAATTTGGGATAGGGCATACAACCCTAGCCCCCAACAAAATTTCTACTCACTATCCATAAATATATACATCATCAATTTCATACAAACGAAAGAGGAAAAGATATAGAAGAAGGAGAACAACCAAGACAAGTTACAAATGCTAAACAGCAAATGTAATAAACCTTGGAATTATAATTTCTCCCTTTTACCTAAGTATTGATTAAACCCCTTATACTTGAAGTGCTTCCTCTTTTAATCTTGTCAAATTGATGAGAAAATGGAATTTTGGTGAGGTGGATCTTAGTGAGGAGAAGAAAAGATGAGGAGAAGAAATCTTGGTGAGGAGGACTGGATTTGGTGAGGAGAAAAAATCGAGAAGGAGGGGATTTGTGGTGAGGTGGGCTTTTCGGCAAAGGAAGAATGGAAATGGAAATTTTTGATTTTTGGTGATGTTTTCGACTGTGTGGCTAGAGAGGATAATGGGAGTTGGAATTGGATCTGGGCGTGGTGGCCTAGAGGAAGAGAATGGAATGGGATTAATTGATATTAGAATGGTCAGGTCGTGGTGTATGTGGCTGGAGATAAACTAAGCTGACGTGTCAGCTTATGAGAGGAAGAGGGAAGAAAAGAAAGCTGGGCACGTGAGATGAAGAGGGAAGGGTCAGCTGCTGACGTCAGTAAAATCAGATTTTTTTTTTTTTTTCTCTTCTCTTTCTCATTCTCTTTTCTTCTTCTCCTCCTCCTTCTCCTCCTCCTCCTCCTCTTCTTCTCTTCTCAATGTGATTCCGTATATCCTCTCTTCTCAATATGATTCCGCATATACTAGTGGCAGCAATCGAATTCCGCTCCCTTGATAGCGTTGACCACGGTTGACCCACATTGACAATTTCGTCATTTTGTCAGAAACTCCAATTTGGTCCAATTTCGCAATATTTTCTCTCATTTCCGCAACTCCGCTTATTTTCTACAAAATAAATAAAAAATGATTAATTACATATTAATTGACATGGGGATTAGCTTATTTCTAGTGTTTTAGATATAATTAGACGCATATAAATGTGTATAATCAATTAGGTGGTGTCTTCCGGATTTTAGATGAGATCAGAAGCTGTCTTCTGCTTCTTTTTGCCTGACCTCATGAAGTCTTCCTCATCGTTCATTGGAAGTAAATATCAAGGTGGCGCGTGACTTCACGGTAGTGGCGGCTTTAAGGAAAGCATCTTTGATTGAATCAGGCGGGAATGCACAGTCTTCGAGACGGGGAGGGAAGATGCGGTGCAGTAATCCGGCGGATCAAGATCCCAACTTCATCGGATTTTAGGAGATTAACCTGCCTTGAAGCATCAAATAAAGATCGTTGCTGCACCTGGGCTTCAAAAGCAATCTCTCCAAAATTTTACACAACAAACAAAAACAAAAACAGATCAACTCTTCTCCGATGCCTAAGTTAGTCAATGTATTTGTGTTGACAGAATAACGTTAGGTAAGTAGTAAATGCGTAATAATGAGGAGAGAGGAGTGAATCTTTTATAGGTGGGGAAGAGGCTGACCTCTTCCTTATTTTCGATGGGGGATTGATATGCTTCAGTTCGCAGCTTCTGATGCTTCAGCGAGGCTGTCTTGGCAAGCGAGTGGCGGCGCGTCAGTAGTGATCTGGGGGTGAGCCGGGGCTCAGGTGATAGCCTATCCGGCGGTGTTTCCTTAAGTCACACCGTTGATGGTCGTTGGTACCGCTGACGGTAGTATAAGCGTGGCTCATTATAGCTAATTATGCTTGACAAATGCTCATGTCAGTACAATTTGAATGCAAGCTCCTGATCAGAGGAATGGCAATTGCAGGCTAGAGAATTAAGGGTGAAGTTGGAGGCCAATCGATTCTGGCCTTCTGGGTAACTGATGATGAATGAGAGAGGAGAAGAAATTTTTTCTTTTAATTCTTCATTTATTTTTCTCTCTTATTTATAAAACCATTTAAATTAATTATTTTATTCATATTAAATCATAAATCAGATAACAAAAAATTTTGAGGGGCACGTCAATCATTTTGCCCTCATTTTCGGCCTCACGTGACTCACACATGGTCAACTTGACAATTCTGTGACGGAAAGTTGACATAGGTACTACGTTGACAAGAAAATATAAGTCCAGGTATCATATTGATACATTTTAAGGTTCAGGTATCACTTTGACAGTCCTCAAAGTGTCCATACACTGTTTGTACATTTTTCCCAACCTGGCATTCAAGGCATTGCATACAGACTGGCCCACAATCGAGCAAGACACAAAGCTTATCACTAGCGCATGCCTCAGGTGCCATCAGTTTGCCAACTCCCCCTCGCACCATCGGTACTGCTCTCAATCATTATAGCCCCTTAGGCATACCGCCAGTGGGGGTTAGACTTCATTGGCAAAGTCCCAACTGCACCAGGGCAGCTCAAATTCGCCATTGTTGCAGTGGACTACAACACCAGATGGGCCGAGGCCCTGGCCACGATCACGATCGCAAAGGTGATCAACTTTTTGTGGAAGAACATCTACTGCCGATTCAGAATCCCTGAAACAATCATCACCGATAACGGTGCCCAGTTCGACAACAACACACTCAGGGATTTAGTTGGGCAGTATGGCACTACGATATGATATGCCTCCCCCGCGCACCCATAGACAAACGGCCAGGTCGAGGCAGTCAACAAGATCATCAAGCAGAATTTAAAGAAGAGGCTGGACGACGCCAAAGGCCTCTGGGCAGAGAAATTACCTGAGGTACTATGGGCGATAAAGACAACCCCCACAGAAGCCAATAGCGAGTCCCCTTTCTGAATGTCCTTTGGCACCAAGGCGTTGATCCCAGTCGAGCAAGAGGTTCAAAGCGACAGAGTTGCACCCTTCGATGCCCTCACCGGCCAACTCGGAAGGGTTGAACCTCGACTATGATCTCCTGGAAGAGCGTCGAGAGTGAGCCCATCTCTGCAATATCAACAACAAGCAACGTATCACCAGATACTACAATGCAAGGACCATGCATCGCCTCCTCTCTATCGGGATTGGGTGATGAAGGAGAAAATGCCAACTCCAACGGGGCTGAAAGCCACCTGGGACGGGCCATATGAGATCATTGAGGCTGTTGGACCCGCTACCTTCTACCTGAGGGGAGCAGATGGTATCACTCTCCCACATCCGTGGAATGCCCAACACCTCCGCTACTATTTTAAATAGGGCGCGACACCGCCTCTTCGCTATCTCCACCTCGCTATCGCCCCTCTCCATGCAAATATAAGCACCCCCATTTCATTTCAATGTATTTTTTAACTGCCCTCGTGTAGTAATGAATGACATGCCGTTGAGCAACAAATGAAATGCTCTATCATTTTCTTTGCTCGTCAATTGCGTTATATGGCCACTAACTTTTTTTGGCGTTGTGATGATCAATTACAACTGTCGACTGATTTTGTGTATATCCGGTACGCTGTTGTATATTGCGATAGATTTTCTTAGGATTGCAATTTTATGATCGTGTCACATTACTTTACAAAGACAACCAAATCATCGTGCCGATCATGATATAGAATTAGGATGATCCGTAGGTCATCAAACCTAATTACTTCATCCAATGTGCGTGAGGCGGAAACTGTTGGTCTAAAAATATATCCAGTTAAACACATGCAACAGGGGGGATAGAAAAAGTGACGCAAGATGATCTACTCTCTGCACATGCATTTTAGTACGCATGAATGCAACGGAATTAGCATAGCAATATGGATATGCAGCTTTATAATTAATCACATTTCTTTGCAATTTCAGGCCAATACTAAGACCCGCAGCAATGTGCGGGCAAGCTACCTAGTTTTCATGTTGTAAATACCGTAAGAATGATCAATGCAAAAGATGACAAGAAAAAAAATATTGAGAAAGCAACTGTACCTATATCTATATTTCTTACCTTCTTGTAATATATTACTGAATTTTAACCCAAATACCCTCACTTGGAATCTTCTGGTGAACTACATATACAAGATAATATCCGGAGGGTGCAAGATCACCGGTAGCCGGTGTCGTAACCTGAACTTCAAACTTCAAGTTCCCGACCCTTCTCACGTTCTCGGAAGCAAGAACCACTAGCCTGTGGTTCATCGAGAACGAATGTGTAGTAAATGAAGGTGACACCATCGTAACAGACACCGAGTTTCGTGCTATTCTTTTTGTTATCGAAAATCGAATGGCTAGCTTCTGTCCATAACCAACCTTAACTTGTGACTGAGGTGAAAAGATGCTCGGACGTATACTTTCGAATTGCGAGTCCAAGTAATTAGGAGAGAATGCTTCTAAGGAAAGCTCGGTTGGGAAAAGCACGTTTGAGAACTCGTAACGATTATGAGGGTTACTACCTCCAATAAGTACTCTTCCATCACGTAGCAGTACTGCACTGGAGTGGTACATGCGTGGTATGGTGGTGGGGTTTTGTTTCTCGAACCTTGACCCAACAGCATTATCGGGTTTGTAAACAACCGGGTTCAGTACCGGCTCCCGCCCCAGCTCCCAAGCCGCAGTACCTAGTCCGGCACCGTTAATAATTAAAATATCACCGTTGGCAAGTAGCGTCATGTCACCCATGACTCTAGCTAGAGGCATGTTTTCCATAACCCACTGCGGGTTCGAGTCCGTTATTTTGATCCGAGCGCATGTCTTCAGTGCTTCCACGAAAGTTCCCCTTTGAGCACTAACATAAGAGCCTTTGGGAGCTCCACCGCAAACTAAAACCTCAGCTGCCACAACCTGACCTTTTGAGCTCTTGAGAGGTAGCAACACCGCCGAACCGGTGCTCGGATACGACCTTGGTTCTCCACCGGGTATTGTGGGGTACGTCTTCACTATTTTACCAGCAAGATAATCTAACAATATAGCTCTATTGTTGGCAAAGATGAAAAGGTTGCCGTCAACGTTGAGAAAGACGGAGGGGTAGAGATTGTTCTCTATGGCGGTGCCGTCACTTGTCTCAAGAAGAAAATGCAAACTGCGAGCTCTCATTGAGCCCCCACTTTTGGGGTAAAACTCGTAGTTGAACTGCTGCCGTCCGCCGATGATTATCTGCCGTCCGTCTGGCAGAATATGATTGGTGGCGTACCATCTCCTGTTGACTAACCCGAACTCGATCTCCTTCCAGTCACAAGTAGGACAAGGATCGAAAACCCTCACCTTTCTCTCCCCGTCGTTGAAACCTCCTGTCTGGACAAGACTTCCGCTGGGGTTTACTGATCCTGAGGAGCACCACACGTCCGAGTATACAAACAGGGGACGGATTTTGTTGGACGCCACGTCGTACTCGGCGGAGTGGGCCGTGCAGTCGACTAGAGGCGTGTCGTTGGGGTTGTTGCGGCAGACGCCGTTGGGGAGGGAGAGGTTGGATTTTCCGAAGTCGGTGCGGTCGAACATTACGACGCGGTCGTTGTGGAGGAGCTGCATGTGCATGGCGGAAATGCCGACGCTTTTCAGAAGCAGCTGCCATTTGCCGCCAGCCGCGTTGGTCAGGCAGAAGAGAAAAGTGGATATAAAGAGAAATGACGAAAGAATGAGATGAGGAGTTGGGCACTTCTTCATAATGGGGGGCTTGATTTGATTCTTTGCTAGCTTTGTATGTGTTTTGGTCTGTTGTTGGTCTCAAAATAATTGGTCTATCTGTAAATCGCTCTCTGCTGCGATTTGCTGTGAGTGTCTGAGATTGTCTCCTTTATATAATAGTAGTGAGCTTGTGATATGGAGGAGACGAATGCACAGAGAAAAAGATTGATCGAGCCACCCACATGAATATATGTAAAAGTTTGGGGACTGGTTTGGTGAAAACGACAGACCGTTGTTTTGTTTTTGGTTTGAAAATAAAATGACTCTGTTCTGGTTTTGTAAATGCAAATGTAAATGTAATTTCTCAGTAGGAATGCTAGCTAACCTTAACTGCTTTAATATTCCATTGCGAAATTCATTTTTAGGGCATCCTCAGCGACTTGATATTGATAGAGATGTTCATGCAAACTCTCAAAGCTTTCTGAAGGTAGCTTGAACACACGTGTAATTGTGTAAGAAAGAGGCTAGCTTCAACTGAAACACTCAACCTAAGTAGCTCGAATCATAACTCAATCATTTGTCTTTTCCTGGCCTCTAAGTCGTTATCCTTCTACTGTTCAGTCCGCGAACCTTTTACTTCTTCAACTCATCGATCTAATGACGCCGTCAGATTTTTTATTTATTTTAAACTTCGACAAAACAAGAATAATTTATTGAATGGGAAAATAAAAAGAGTACATCAAAATAGATAAAAGGGAAGACGATAATCTTACCGTTCGAGAACTTATAGAGACGTTTCTATGGGTACATTATTAGCGATCCCATTTTGTTAGGTAATCCGGGATTATTCTTGTGCCTTGGTGATTTCGATCCTGCATTTTATTATGGAATAATATGGACTTTCAGTTGGACCATAAATATTCTTCTTCTATTGCTGGTTTTTATTTATTTATTTATTTTAAATACAGAATGTGTTTTGTTCACTTGATTTGAGAACGTCTCATCTTAATTAACTAATTTAATGGTTAGGTCACACGGTCACACCAATAGTCCGTCGGCTAGTGCCTTGATCAATAAAGATTCCCAACCCTAGCCCTACGAAAACGGAGATGCAATCAATTTAGTGAAACATTATATATAAGTCGATCGAGGGAATCTTTTAATTTAGCAATGTAGTTAAGGTTTTAATTCCACGTATGGACATATGGTTAGGGTTTTTAATTGTAGTGTGTATACGTTTGTGATTAAGATATTCAATTCCCATGTACGGATAATTGTAGTACGTTAGAGTTTTTAATTGTATGTGCGTATGCGTTTGTAATCGGGGTTTTCAATCCTACACATAGGAACTTGTAGTGGGTTTTGAATTATCTGCGCTATAGATTAAGGTTATAGACACTTGTAGCTAGGATTTTTAATCATCTGTGCCTGTACCTCACATATTAGGATTTTCAATTCCTCTTGACTCATTTAAGTGAAGTGGGTGCATATGTTTGATGGGGTGGTAACAGTACCAGCGGCGGAATTGTGTCAGGATTTTTGGTTTTTTTTTTTTTTTTTGGGGGGGGGGGGGGAGGTGGGGGTCACGGGGTGGGTGTGCGGCTGTGATTAATTATTAGAGGCTGACCGTTGAATACTTCCTTAATTAGCTGACCGTTGTCCTTAATTATCAGAGGCTTAGAGCTATACTATACCTTAATTAAGTGAAGTAGTATTAATTTTATCAAGTAGTTTGCTGACCCATCACTACCAGTTAACAGAATTAAAAACGACTCCGAAGCCGACTCATTATTACATGCTTTAATCAGTAACTAATTATATTGTCATTTCCATGCACAACGCTAAAAGTTTGATTGGCTTAATTAGCTGCTTATTGATATGATAGGCATGTGGCTGTCATATTCCAAAACCCCAGGCTTGGATTTAAGCAGTTGGTCAGTTGGTGTACCCTGGCCTCATATTCCAGAGTTATGTTTGCCCATTTTGGTACAGAAAGCTTATTGCTTGTTTACGAAGGGATCAGTATTTTCTTTTAGGATGGACTGGAGACCGTGTATGCAAAGGTGAATAATGCATGATCTATAGTTCAATTTACGTTTCCCTTTCAGTGCTGACAAACTGAAAAGAAAAATAGATTCGACACCAATTGGTTTAGGTCTTTTCTGACAAAGCATGCATCTGCGATAAGTACAGCTTATACATTTGAACGATTTTTGGGTTAAATTATGGGGAAGATAAATATGAAACATACAAAAACAAGATCAATGCATTTCCAACAAACCAGCTTCAGCAAATTAACAATTTAAATACCTAACAGAATGAGACTAAGACGTGCTTAAATAATTATAATCCATAGTCAATATATATCAGTACTAAACGACATCAGGTTTCACGAGGCTTTTTGTTCAGATCTTTGATATTGTTTTTTTTTTTTTTTTGATGGGGAAAACGTCAATAGAATCACACACACCCATTCATGCAGTGTATCCCAGCTTTGCCGGACTAATCACTACACAACAGACGCACGAACCCTCGTGTTAACAAACAAAAGTCCCTCAAATCTGCTGGCCACGAGATAGAGCTGGGAATCAGATCTTTGATATTGTTGGTGAGTCACATCAATTTTCGAATCGGTTTACAATTTATATCTTTCTTTTTCCTTTTTGAACTTATTCTTGCAATCATGGCTAATCGATCTGGCTAATTATGTCACCATTTTGAGGCGTGGAAATAAAACTTGCAGGTCTTCTGGAATTTTTTTTTTCCCAGAAGAAGTCTTCTAGATTTTATATACAGTTTATATAACTCTACTGGTGAATTTAATACAGTATAAATATACGGGATTATTTATACACATGTTAGCTTTATCACTACCTACCTTAGTTCTTTGCCAATCATTTTTATTGTTGGAGTTGTAATATTCTAAACCATGCAACAGGTTTCCTAGCTAGATGATAAAGCTTATCTTCAAACTTAATTTGATCTAATTATTATATAACATGCATCTAGATCAAGTACATTGTACGAGTTAATAATTTCCATAAAACCAAAAGAAATTAAGAAAATGAAGAAAAGTCGGCATTTTTGTATTTTCCTCGTTTAGGTGTTCTGCTCGGTACTCTATGCTTTCGCTCTAAAAAATTTGTCCTTCAGGACCACTTAGTCAGTTTTAGGGATCAAGTATAACTAGAATTCGGCACCATATTCCTAGCTACCATTGAATGCTCGACTTGATTAAGAAATTAAGAATATGATTATTGTTCGTTGGATGATGATTATCTTATCTTTAGCTCTAGCATATCTTATTTGAATTCTGCATCCGATGTGCATGACTTGTTCAACTGGTGTTTGTCTGAATTGTTATGTGTTGGAGCAAAGGCCTTTTGCAATGGTACATTGAAATATGTTGGAATGACCTGTAACCCGTTAATTGATTGGTTAGAACTGTTTTACTTCTCAAAAGAATAGAATAAAAGTTGAAGTAAGGGAAACTGACCCGTATAATACTTGATATTTTCGCCATTCTAAACTTTTATACCTCAAGTTTTAAAAATATCAGAAAGGTACCTGAGGTTCTAACCCCGTCAGAACAATAGTACCTGAAGCCGTTAATTCCGTTACGGACACTGCCAGCTGACATATTTTGAAGGGTATTTTTGTCCCTTCATGTCTTAATTCATTATTTTTTTTTCTTTTATAAACATCTTTTTCTATGCTTTCTTGTTTTCCCTACTGTTCTTCGTCTACTCATCTCTCTCTCACAGACCCATTTGAAGATTTTGTTTTTGCACTACTAGAAAAATGCCCTCAGATATCGGCCAAAAACCGATGAGAAAAAGAATCTTGACCGATGTCTTAGTGGGTGATGAGAAAGGTTCAGAAAATCCAGACATCGGTTTTTAGCCGATGTCTGGTGTCATTATACACATCAGTTCCTCATTATAAATCGACGTAAATATGTTTAAATGATAACAAACTTGTATGTTTATATATTGTTAAACCCTCATTTTTTTGTCTTTTAATGCTTAAAGAAATATAGATCCTACCGCACAACTATGCATTTTAACATCGTTATTCATTTAAAAAATGATGACTGATACTATTTCACACATCGGTTTTCTGGTCTTCATCGATGACAATACTTATAATGGACATCGATCTCTATCTAAAAGACGATGTGCACTAGTTTGTGGCATATCGGTTCCAACATAATAATTCGATCTCCTGTCACTACTACACAAAAGGCTTCACGCGACTGTTTAAACATGTCGTCTCACATTTTGCATTTCTGTGGTCTATCGAGGAGTCGTCTGATGAAACACTGTCAAACGACGGTTTTCAACAGTTGTATACCGATCATTGGGTGGACGGTTTGCAGCTGACTTCGTTGTCTGATAGACCGGCAGATCTACTGACATGCTGTCGACAGAAATATGCGGTGGTGTGAATTCTACTCATACCACAGTTTTTAGGATTCCATCCTTGTCTCTTTGTTGTTCAGAAATCAGTTTTAATTTTTAAGACGTTGTGTAAACTGTATACACACGACAGCTCTTCCAGCATAAAATGTGGTGTGGTGACTTAAAAATTCAGTGCATGTGTGCTTTCACACGACACATATAACTCGAACTGTTGTACCATGACATTTGAAACCATGGTTTTTCTTAATAGTTGTCTTTGTGTGTATCCAACAATGATATCAATACAAACCGTCATCTGAATTGTAGAAATTTTGTTTGATTCTACCCTAAAAACCTCATCAGATGACATATTTTCCTACTATTGTTGCAATGGCAAAATTCAGATTCTGGAAGAAAAAATGACCAAAAGAACAGTAATTTAATCATAATAGAAAGCTGTTTTAATCCCATAGCAATCTAAATGGATTTGATAATGCTAATTGTATCCACAAAATAAGGGATCACATCTTTGAAACTCTTATAGCAAAATACATCCAGAAATGTACCTAAAAATGTCACATAATCACATCTATAGGAGAACTGCAATTAAGGCCAACCCAAAAAATACCAACTTCTAGCCTCAATACAACTTCTGGCTAAACAAATTTCTCTCTATCACTTCGAAAGCTTTCGTTACTACTCCATCTTCCACATGATTATCCAATTTATAAGCAACCTTCAAACCTGGATCATTGTTTTTAGAGCAAAACCACCACGACAAATTTGACCAGAAATGTGCTTTTTAAAGATAGGTTTTCCACTTCTCCCTACAGAACAAAACCACCACATCAAACTTCATGCCTCAAAAGGATACTGAATTGTCACATTTTCCTTTTACCACCAAGGTTCTCATAGCAATGTAGATTGCTGAATTGTCACATTGTGCATCTATAGATTAAGAAATAGTTTGTGGTATGCACTGATCGACATAAAATTTTAACTTGTGATAATCCAAAAGACAGCAAAATAAACTAGTGCCAGCCTTCGCAGGACAACAATATGAAATCAAAATTTGAATAACCATAATATAGAGATATTAGCATCCAAATATACAAAAGACAGCTGAATAAACTAGTGCTAGCCTTCTGCATTTGAAAAGATGATTTCCAAAAAGGGAAAAGAACAAAGTAAAAGTCCATACAGTCTATTCTAAAAGGGAGATAGCAATTACTATTATGGTTCATGGCTTTATACATGCATTAGCTTTGTAATAGTCCATATACGGATACATGGACAGAGTTATGAATCTGCTCTATTATATGCAGAATGCATATGTATAGTATCAAACTTAATTACAACTACCATTGCCATAAATAATTAATATATGCAGTGCACATGTATATTCAACATGCAGAGTGCACGTCACATTACCATGCAGAGTGCACAACTATCATATGCACCATGTGGAGTGCATAACTATCACGTCACATTACCATGCAGAGTGCACAACTATCATATGCAGAGTCCATACAGTCTATTCTAAAAGGGAGATAGCAATTACTATTATGGTTCATGGCCTTATACATGCATTAGCTTTGTAATAGTCCATATACGGATGCATGGACAGAGTTATGAATCTACTCTATCATATGCAGAGTGCATATGTATATTATCAAACTTAATTACAGAGTGCACAACTATCATATGCGGAGTGCACATGTCACATTACATTAATAGCGAGTGATATATCATCCAATCTCAAACAGCCGAGTGAATTATCACTCCAATACATGATCCCCCATAACCAAAGTTCTAACTTGTTTATAGTTCATACTAGGAGACATTGTTGTTGAAATCAAACTTAAGTAACTGACAATAAAGAAACCAACCTATATTCATAGAGAGCATACTCACACCATCAAATTAGTATGAGCAAAAGGGGTATGCCAAACAAAGTAATAGAGTTCAGGAAGTACGTTATGCTAGTACCTGAAACTGGTAAGTTGTTTGGTTAATCATTGACCTCAAGGCCAGAGAGTTTCAGAGAAAGTAGAGTTCCAAGTACCTCCTGACCGACCACATGCATTCTACTACACAACAATAAAGTATGTAGTTGAACTGGGTAAAAAGAATCAAGAGAAAGGACTTATTGTACTTGGATATGAATAATGCAAAAAACAATGCTAGCAATAGGCAGCCAGCTCTTCTCAGGAGACAAACTCAAATTTGACCAAATAAATTATGGGAAAGTTGAACAATTGCATTAGTTCCTATATACTCAAACCAATAAAGGGTAATCCACATATCCAATTAGCGTTGAAGCTCATTATTCATACAAGAAACCATACTTGAATTTGGTTCCTTACCAATTAGCATAGCACATGACAACTAACAGTAGTTCACCAAACAATTAATGAACAAACAAATAATTCCAAAACCAGACAGAAAACTGAATAAACATACTTAACAACAGAACTTCGAATAATGTGAATAGCTACAAATTGTATATAGACAAGAATTTGGTACTTTTCCCATAGGCCAACTAATAAATCCTATCCATGCATCCGGTCTATAGATTTTTAAGCCATTTTTTTTTAAGTATTTAGTAAACAAAACATCTAACACACACACAGAGTATTTAGTAAACAAAACATCCAACACACACACTCCAGATATTTAAACTTCACTTGAACTTATGTTCAACCAGAAGCTCAGATCAAGCAAGAAAAGCTTTTCTGTCTTTCTTCCTCTCTTTATATTTTTATCTCCTTCCTTTGAGATTGATCTTCTTCCCTAATACCACAGTTGGGAATTTATATTATTGCAAGTTCTTTTCATATTTGTGCATTAGTATTACACTTTCATATAGTAAGAAAACAAAATATAATGATTAGTATTGAGCAAAAACAATAGGAGACCAGTTGATCGAAAAAGAAAACTAAATGAAATGGAAAATCAGTACAACTAGAAAATCGGTACAACAATAGACTCAAAAAAAGTTGATCATTAACGCTCGAGTCTATTTTGCAGGAGGCCTATATATTTCTTGGTGATACTTATGTACTAGATTATTGAGTAGCACTTGTACAACTATAAAACATAGATACAAAATTGAAGATACATATGATAATGACAACTTTCATGTGTATGCCACTAGTTTCTCTACTATCCATCACAAGATATATAGAACACTGATCATGTCTCACTGCCAGTATTGAAATCCTATTACAAGAAAACCCGATATCCATCTTCTATTCACAATCCAACTACTCAACAAATTCAAAATGCAGATACATAATAGTCGGTTGCCAAACCAAAAAGACCTGGCAAAGACTTCAGAACTAGAAACTAACCAGAAAGAACTGGAACTAACCAGAAAGGATGAAAAAAAAAAACACCCATCTGGAACTCACTAGCGGTCAAAGAAGATGAAAAACAACTTGCTTTGTCTTCTTTGCTTTTCTAACTCTGCCTTATCCTCAGTCATATGCATTCCCATAGGGTTGGTCTCCTTTATCATCAAATCTTTCTCCTTTGCCTAAAACGCAACTAAACCAATCAAAACACAAATTCAAGACAAAATTGAAGAACATCAAACACTAAAGATCGGGTTTTGAAATTGAACAGATTAGGGGAAATCGAAAATGGAAAGAGAGATGAAGGAGATAATTGAGACCCCCACCCCCAAATTCAAATCCTTCTTTGCTCCATGTCCATCCCTCAAGCTCGACCCCACTCCCAATTCCCATCCCCAAGCTCCATCTCTCTCTCTCTCTGCTGACGCCTCTGCATCTCCGCCTCCATCTAAACCGTAACCCAATCCCAATCTCATCCCCTTTCCCACCGTCGCTCTCTGAGACCCTAACTTGCTCTTTCACCACCCTGCTCGCGTAACCCTAGTCGCCTCCACCGCCAGCCCGCTCTTCCGAGTTGGTTTTGGGTAGTAAATTTGGAAGATATGGGAATGGAAGAACCCTAAGGTGATGGGATGGGAAGGGAAACGATCTTCAGGTTTGGTCGAAGAGTGATGATCCAGTTGGGTTTGTCGAGAAACGTTTTGTTGCGGAGAGAGTCGACATAACAGAGGGCTAATGAGTTTTGCACATGGGGTATATGCGTTGGTTGCCTCTCTCTTGTAGTGTTTTTTTGGTCCAAGCTAGTGTTCTTTTTCACTGCTTTAGGGGGTATATTGTATTTAGATTTGTGTAGACTTTTTTTAAATGACAGACTTTTTGAAAAGTCTATAGACTCTTTAAAAAGTTGATAGACTCCTATCGATTTCTAAAAACCAATGATTTTAGCCATAGACTTTTTATTGATTTATGAAATCTATATACTTTTATTATGAATGACTTCTCTAGATTTCCCAGCACATAAAAAAAATAAAACATACAATCAGTCCAATCCAAATGCAAACCAAGATAATAGCTTGTTACCTCCTCAATGATCAAGTATTTTCTGGTAGATATTGACTTAAATGAATGATTATTACTCTATCTAGCTAGTATATTCTCATTCCTAATCTCCCAACCAGCATAAAAATACAATATAAATCACTTCATATTTATAGTTAATTATTCTCATCAACCTTGTTTTCGCCGATTAACATATATCATGACAAGATATTGGTCACTGTCTATATATATATATATATATATATATATTCAATCAATTGAAATTCAATTTTTCAAGCTTCATTTGAACCGTAAATATAAACTCAAATAAATGAGAATAACTAAGAAGACACAATCCAATATTTCATAGCAACACTATTCTAGGTTTTTGGGGTAGACCACAATATTTGGGTATTAATGAACATGTTGGATATCCAAATACATTGATATCATAAACGATTAAAGAAAAGACACAAAAAAAGGAAAAAAAAGAAAGAGAGATGATGGAATATCAACCTCTTCCTCCGCAAAAAGAAAATCTATCATAGACTTTTCCAAATCTTTGGTCTGATGGCTAGAAAATTATTGGAGTTTAGTGTGTATAATTAACACTACAAAGTCCATAATTATCCATGAGTTTCTAAGTCCTTAAGTATGAATGATATTTTGAATACCTCTGTACTTTCATTCATTTTTAAAAGTTCGATTCAATACACCTAGATTTTGGTGGAATTCATAAAGTCTTTTAAAATTCTGATTGAATACCCCGAGACTTTCATGGACTGTTAAAAGTCTATATTGAATACGCCTGGACTTTTAAATTCCATAGATTTGTTAAAATTTTTCAATAATTCCATATACAATACACCCCCCTTAATTATATTGGGCTTATTTTGACAGCATTCGATAAGCTATTGGGAGAAGACTTCATTTGATTTATGGACAAGCCTCCTCAGACAATGGATTTTCATATTTACATTGTCTGAATGCCAAATTTAAATTTTCAGTTTGCCTCCCGTTGTTGTCTGGGTGGAGGGAAATAGATTTGGGGGCAGAGAATGGGGGGAAATAGTTTGGGGAATGTTGGCGGACATGTTTCACTTGTAAACCTTTGGATTCATGCCACAGTTTTAAACAAACTGTCATATCATCAGTACATGCTGGGGAAATTTAAGTGCTGCCAAATGGTGGAAAACTTGCCGCCCTATAACTATTTTGACCTCACACCATGCTTCCATTTATAAATGTATTCTGAAACAACTCGTATGTTTAACATGAAAAACAACCGTTGGTTGAATTCATATTAGACCGTTGTCGGAAAAATGAGAAATCATTCACACCACAGAAATGGGTGTGGCGTCGTATAAGAGGTGTCGTGTGATTCATTTTCTGTAGTAGTCTGTGGTTAATAGGACATCGATTTTCATTTTGAGACTGATGTATTTCTCTCAATGGACATCAGTCTTTATGGTTATAACTAATTTAAACTTTATGGCTCTTTAGATGAGGATGATGTCTGCAAATTTACGAAGCATGCACAAGAAAATACAACAGATGATATATCTATATATATATATATATATATATCATATGTTGTATTTTCTTGTGCTTCGTAAATTTACATATATATCATATGTTGTATTTTCTTGTGCTTCGTAAATTTGCAGACATGTTTCCTTTAGATCTTTGTAAGGACTAGAGTATTCAGACTACAAAGACCTAAAGGAAACATGTCTGTAAATTTACGAAGCACAAGAAAGTACAACAGATGATATATATATATATATATATATATATATATGACTTCTTGTTTTGAAGGACTAGAGTATTCAGATTCCGTCACTTCCGATGAGGTAGTAGATGACATGGAACTGCTAGCAATTGCTCCATTGCTTAGGCTCTTTGATGCTACTGCAGGGTTTCTTTGAGGATTGTTATCCACAGTAGCTGCTGCCCCTTCATCTGCTAATTTCTTCATCATGTTCATCATGATAGTAGGCACCAACTTGGTGGACAAAGAGAGAAGTCCCAGAAGCTGTAGCCACATTAACCAACAATTATTAGGGCAACTCTGGTAAAACATTTTACAATTTCTCGTATTTGAGAACCTATAACCCGAATCCATTCTCAAACAATTAACTAAATACCATTACGGTTAACTACTTCAGCATGATAAACTGGAAATTTTTTTGGAGTAAAAGATAGAAGCATGCCTTGAATAATGATTTTACAGTCTCTGTGTTGGTCCAACTTATGCTCAAAGCCCGATATATCCCAGTAACCTATTAAAAACAAACAAATTGACCAGAACAAAATATATCTGTATCTTTCTTAGGACTGACAACACCTTTCGATATGGCATTACCTCAACCCTGTCACCTGGTTTTCCAGCATCAACCAGTTTGTCATGCATTAACAAACTCACAGTATGTGGTGCCCCTCCTTCAGGGATTTCATCAGGCGTCTCCTGGAGTCTCACAATCTGTTTATTAATAAACCTGATTCACAAAGTAGGACCCATTAAATAGTCACATTACAAAACTCAGTTCTCAAAAACTACAAAAGTCACATTTTCAAATCAATTATTAGCCTAATGATTTCATCTGTTAAAAGTTTTGCTCTTTGATCTCTCTCCTTTCAGGTGTTTTCCTGAACATGGTTCATCCAAACCAGTTTAGAACAAAGGTAGTAGATCAATATATTTCCCCCATTTACGTCACAATTCCAAGTAAAAAAATGGTTTTGGACTTTGCTTCAACTAAAGAAAAGCAATTAGTGCCACCTGAAATCATATTAAATTTGGTACCCATATTTCCGTAGTACTAGCAATTGTTGCCATCGCGGTGCTGCGGGAGCTATGGTTTTTCATTCATTTTACATGCTTTTATGGTCTGTACTTGGCATAAGAATTTCAATACAGAAAGAACTATTCAAACTGACATAAAATACCAACTCTTTTTTTAAATACCAAATATCTCTCTCATCAAATTATAACTATAAGTTAATTATGCTTCTTGGATTAGTCATCAGTTTCTGTATGATTTCATCTGCTTATATTTACAGAACATAGTGACAGGGAAGCCGAGTACAGATAATTTCTTCCTTACCCATTTAATTATTAAACATCTAGAATGCAGATAATTTCTTTCTTACATCTAAATCTTGGGCATAAAGGTTATCACTATTTGTTGTAATTGAAGGAATAATTTGAAATCAATTCTCATTAAAAGTAAACAACTTTTTTCCAAAACCATAACATTATGCTGTTCTTGTTTCCTATGATCACAATTTGCATGAAATCACTAAGCGACTGTATGTCTAATTATCACTCAACACTATGAATATACTCATTCATTTCAGTTCTAGAGGCAAGGAAGTCCAAACTTTGATGAATTCCCAAGTGCTGTGAAATCCAAAATTACAATTCTTTCAGTCTCTGAGCAGCCAAACAGAGCAATAGAATAAAAGCACATACCTTGAAATGTAAATAAAAAAAGGGAAAAATGGGTATTTACTGTTGGAAATTTTATGATTTAAAATTAAAATATATTTTATTTATTTCTTTATTTATTTTGGGGGTTATTTTCATTTTGTGTTTATTACTCTATTTATGGTTTAATGGTTTTATGTTTTAAATATATGATTATTATTTGACTGTTATATGCTTTATGAGGCTAATTATGGTCATGGTAAGTATGACCTATATAAGGGGTACATGGCTAGAGTTGGAAGGCATATGGTTGGAAGGCATGTGTAGTTGGACATATTGTCAGATATGAAATATCAAGATGGTCAGATAAATATGAGGGATATCATGCGAAGAAAAGACACTCCACCATCATCACTACTACAAAAATTGAATCAGACGACGGCTAAAAACTGTTGTTATGAAGGTCAATTGTAGGGAAGCGTCGTGTGAAGGGCTCTGCAGCTTCTCGGTAGCATGTCGACAGCATGCTGGCAGTCTGTCGATAGCATTAGTTGTTGTGTGACTGTTATTCAGACAACGAGCAGATTTAGAAACTGTTGTGTGATTGCGATTTACATGTCGCTTTATTTTGTACCCGTTGTGTGAGTTTAAGTCACACAACTCTCTTTACAAGGCAGTTGTTTCTGTTTTGAATTCAGACGATGTTTTTGGTATTTTTGTGCGCTTTCTGGGACTCTTATTCATACCACTCTTTTTATTTGTAAGCATCCATTGTGTGTTTTGGATTCAGACGACGATTGTTTATTTTTGTGCACATTGTGGGACTCGTATTCACACCACTCTTTTTGTTTGTAACTATCCATTATCTGTTTTGCACTCAGGTGATAGAAAATTAACTAGATGTAGGCTTTCACACGACAATTTCAAAATCAGTAATTACCAAATGAATAGTAATTAGATATATATTAATATAGATCAATCTAATATTGTTATAACCCACATAAATTGTACCTAAATGGATTATATGCTACTCCAATAGCAAAATAAGGAGCACATCTATATATGCTACGTACTCCAGTAGCAAAATAAGTGAAGAAATGTACTTTAAATCATCACTTCAGACCACAAAAACACATTTCTTGCCTATTTCACTTCAGAGGTTCCAGGCCATGAGCAACTGCAAACTTTACAACTTGAGGATGTTCTTGAGCACATAACTTGCGAGCTCTTTACACACTTCATCAATTTCCACTTGACTATAAACATAGTTAGCTCTCCTACCCCACTGTAATAGTTTAAAAATCAAAAATTAAACTCATGCCATACCATTTGATAAACTGAAACAATAGTACGTACTACTTTAAAAACTAACAGCAAACCTGTAGATTTTGTCATTTCAAAATAGCAAACTAACAGCAAACTCAGTTACCTTTTCAGCAAAACCCAAGTTTGTATCATGTATGATGTCCCTCATATATCTCATCACAAAATACCCACACTGTTTGTCGTTTGGCTGTGAAGGAATACCCTACAAAAATACACAACATGCACCATCAATCAACAACATACATATACTGCTCCTTATTGACTGAATTATTATTCAAAAGAAAATGAATATATCAAACACATACTGCCATGTTCTTCCATTGAGGAAAACCTCATACTTTCTTGTTGCGGTCTGCTCTAAACATTGATATGGCACTATATATATAAGCAGATCAACATTAGAAAAGACCAACAATGTATAAGGTGACTAATAATAGAAAAGGACCAGCATAGTTGAACAAACTTCCAGTGAAAAGTCAGTTTTGAGCAACTTACGTGTCAACAATATCTTTCCATTCTCCGTTACCCCCAAGGCGTCTTTTTAACGGATCCAAGTAATAGACAGTGTCATTGTCCAGATCGATCACAGTCAATATCCAATGAGCACTACAGTTCATTAAAATCATTTCAGGAAAATATTCATGTGCATGTAAAAGAGGCAAATATATGAATAATAAAGCTTTGATTTAAGCATATACATACGATGCATTATAAGGCACCAAGAAAATCTGATTTGGAGAAACACTTATCAGGCGATATTTTATACGTCGGGACCTCGTTGTTGCACTCCCACATCCTATCTCACCAGTGAATGCTGGGTCAACGAAACCAACCATGTCTAGCATTTTGGACTTTTTTAGTACATCATGTAAGTACCTAAAGCATAGGGAACATGCATATATCACATACTAATGAATAACCAAAAAAGGTTCTAAACTTCATGTTAATAACATAAATTTACCTCACGTATAGCACTATGAGGGTTCCTGTTACTTCTGCCATGTTTGCAAGCCTTTTAACATCCAAGCCAAGTAGATAGCTTTTAGCATTAATACCAAATACAAGCTCTTCTTTATAAAAGCAAACAGCTTTCCGATCTTTGAATCCTTCTTTTCCCCACTCATATAACTTCTCCAATGCGGCCGGCAAGCTTGATTCGAATGGTTGCAAGTCAAACTCTTCTTCTACATCTTGCGCAAAATGATTCATTTTCTGCTTCCTACTTGCTTTACCACTTGTTTTTTTCTAAATGAAAAAACAAGTTGGTTACTAATAGGAAAATCCTCACAATACCAAAACAAAAACCCGCTGTTCATATACAAAGATATGTACCTTTTCATCAAATATTATCAGTTTTTTTGGCCACATTACCTAGCTCCCCATCGCTTGCTTTACTGTTGTTATCTCATCTTCTACAACAAATGGAATCACAGTCTTTTCCTCCAAAGCAGCATAGACAGAAACACATAATTTGTCATCTACCAATGGAGTCCAATGACAAACTTCTAATGGACCATCGCTTGTCATAACCGCAGCAAGAGCAACAATATGGTCAGTTGAACCCAATGCTAACTTGCATTTCTTCTCCGTAGGGTTTACCTATACCAACAATAAGTAAATAATAATACACATAATAAGATGAGCACACTGATATGCAGAAACTCATGCAACAATAAAAGAACAATCTGTTTTGACCATCAGTGGTCAATCTATAGATTTTTTGGGCAGCTACACAATTCAACATATCAACTATAATCAAAACCCAGCCTATAAATTATTGAATTCCAGAATTGAATCACACACAGATGCAACTAGAACAATATGTAAATAATAATGCAGCTAAATGTACCTTTGTTCTTTGATCAAGCAAGGTCAAATCCACCGATTCTATTTCCTCTTTATCATTTATCACCCCATCAATATACACCTGACTCTTCCCAGCATCATGTTCATGGGCAACTTCTTCAATTGCTGCTTCAAAATCAATGTTTGACTTCTTGACCTTTGAAGTCTTCTTCCTCTGCTTTTGCAACAACTCTTTCTCCATCACATCCAAAACATTTTTCACTGCACCATCTTCTACAACATTGTCTTGTTTGTTAGCAGTCTTAAGACATGGATCTATCACATGTGAACAACTTGCTTAGCCAGATGTGTGGTCAGTGGCCACAACTTTTCCTACTCCAACAACCGGAACTGCCTCACGGCTCCTTACATCAACTCTTGCTTCCAATTGTTTAATCCTAGAAAGTAAGAATGCTTTTTCAGTTGCCATTATCTTTTCCCTCTCCTCGGCCGCTATCTTTTCCCTCTCTTCAGCATATATCTTCTCCCTCAACTCATCCTCCAATTTCTATTTCTCTTCTTCAAGTATCTTCCTCACACTTTGTCTCATTGACTCATTAACGCTCTCCTTTCTACGTTTTGGAAGGTGGAAGTATCCATTTGGGTTACAAACATAACCCCTATGCCTCTAACTCTTCTCGTGTGCTCCGGAGTCCCTAAGGCTAATGTCAGCACATCATTACTTCCATTTACGGTCAGCTCACCATCACGTTCCTTACGTTTCAGTGTCTCCTACCATATGCAATATAGATTTCAGGTTAAATTTCAGAAATGCAATAATGACACCAAACTAGAATAGCAAAATGAAACAAGTATAAGATACATACAATTTTTTCAGCAGTTTCTTTAATCACATCATGTTTAAAAGTTCCTTGTTTCGTTTGACGTCCTTTGACCCAAAGCGTTGCTCTATCGATTTCCTCCTCCAGCACAGTTTTAGGCTATATCTCAAAAAAGGTCCATCAGATTTACATTAAAATGATATATGATGTAGCCTAACAACTAAAAATATCTGACATTTGTACTTACCAGCTCTTCTCTCAATCCCATGTATCCCTTACGCGACATATGGTGATCATACACATTTTTGCGACGCCTTCCCTTTTGTTCCTCATGCATTTTTTGCATTTCATTTACATAAAAGCACAGATCAATACCATCTGCCTTTCTGAAATGTAGTTAAAAATTTGATCAAGAAACGTACCAAAAATGAATCGCTTGTCCTTTCTTTTACAAAAGCATTCCAGTCATCAACTGTTATAAACCTATAGTCATCTGGGGGAAATTGTAAAGATTCAGGAGCATCCAAATATGGTAACACAAACAATGTTGTGAGTCTTGACTTAAATTCTCTCCATTTTGTTCCAGCAGATTTTATAACCATCTTCTTGCATTCAGGTCCCAATACGAATGACGTTTGCATAAAAACAAGCATCGGTGGCCTAAATAATATTAGAACATGCTTCGAACATGAATGTGAATTAATAAAAAGAAACTTCAGTAAAGATAAATAATATCCAATCATGCATCTAACATGAATGTGAATTAACAAAGAAAGCTGCAATTGCATAATTAATATGGTTACATGCTCTAACATTAAAAACTCACTAATAATTAATCAACACTTACCAAAACAGTCTCCCACATACTGTTTTTTTTTTTTGTCTTGGATACACGAGGCCAAGATGCTATTGAAATTGGGATATTGGTTCTTGCTAAAACGCCAATGTAGGATTGCAATGCATCTGCATTATTCCCTATTGGATCCCCATTCTTATCAAATTAGACTATAAGTTTCTTCTTTAGAATCCTGCTCGTTGTCATCCTTGACATTGTAACGCGATGACGCTTGAGCAGCTTGAACCCTCCAGTACATCCATCCTCCTCCTCCTCCTCCTCCTACGTCTTCTTCTTCCTGCGCTTCTTTCTTTTAGTCACAGTTACAGTAGAATCCCTTTGTGAAACAGATTCCCTATCCTTGGTCTTTGAAGACTTCGACTTCCTTACTTTATGTGATTTTGAAGTCTTCTTTTTTGGTGTTGAGACAGCCTTTGAATGCACCATTATCTATACCAAGCAAAAACCAATAAGTTGAAACTATAGTACTTATACTTTGTACAACACATATATATATAAAAAAAGAAAACAAAACAAAAAAATCTTCAGTTCAACGTACAATCCATTTTATATGCTGCCAGCTTGCCACAAAGTTTAAGCATTCAACTTAATATCTTATCAACCCCATTAAATTAAGCAAGTTCAGAGAATCAATTGTAGAGTTTAATTGACTAACCTTATTTTGCAACTAAAATTTTCCAGCAGCTTGTTAAGCTCTCTTTCTCTCTCACCCTTCAATCACCACAACTTTCCTGCCAAAATGTAACAAAAGATGTACTTTAGTACACAAGGTAAGCAAAACGGACGCTTAATTACCTACAAGTACAATCAAATCAGCCATAATCCAGGTCAGATTCCAACTTCCACATAAACATGAACAAACAACCATATAAGGCACAGTAATATGAAATTCATTACATTAACAAACATGATCATTCTTCAAGTAACATTACAATGAGCAGTTACATTATTCATTAACCAAAATGGTCTCACTTTTTGCTCTAATGTAACCTATTTCTCCCTCTCCACTCTCAATAGATGGCATTCTATCAGTCATGGGGCTGGTGATCAATTATAGTGTTTCCAAGCTCATCATCATGAGCCAAGTCAAGGTAATCCCTTTGTGGGACTCTTAGAACAACTGACCACTTAGGATCCACAGGATCTTGAACATAAAAAATTTGACAGACAGATGTAGCCAAAGCAAATATGTCATTTAGATGGTCTATCCTTTTCAAATTCACTAACGTGAAACCAAGGTCGTCGACCTTGACACCCTTTGAACTCTCAACCCAATCACACTTAAAGAGGGGCAGCCTAAACTTAGCATAATCTAGCTCCCAAATTTCATCTATCACCCCATAGAAGCTCATATCGTCATCTAAAGGTCTTCTGTCCCTAGCACTAGCAACAACCATAGCTTCAGCCTCTAGGTAGACACCACTATTCTGACACATTCGAACTTTGTCAAGTGATTTAGTGTAAAACTGAACTCCATCAATTTTGTAACTATTGAATCTTGCTACTTTATGGCTTGGTCCTTCCGCAATCCACCTAACTATTTCAGATATGTTGCTTTCAGGATCTTCCAATTGTTGCCCCACTTGTAAAGGTGAATTATTGCCAAGTCAAGTCTACATAAACAAGCATCATTTAAGTAATTGAAATAGCTAACAAGATGATATAGAACTTGATACATCCCATGACTTACCCTTATCTTCACCCAATCTGCAAATGACTTGTTTTGTTTTTCCTTAAGCCACTTCTTATTCTTTTTGAACCTCGGAAAAGCTGCCTTCAAATATTCCAGATGCTCGCTACAAACAAAAAACCAAACAAAGTTGCAGGGTTAATAATATCTCATGAAGAGATTAATATTAAATATATAGAAGAGAAAAGCTAAACAAAAAGTTGGACTTACAGAAAGTAGGTTCTGAACTCTTCGGTGTTTTGTAGAACACAAAGATGCACTTGGTTGAACTCACTGCCATAGATAGAGGACACTTTAGCACCAGAACTAGGCTTGCACTTCTTAGAACGTTGTTTTGGAATTCCAATAGTTTGGTTGGACAATAAGCGTTCCGTTAAAAACTCCACAGCTTCTTCTGTGATGTAATTCTCTGCTATACAACCCTCAGGACGATTTCTATTGCGAACATAACCCTTGCAAACCTTCATGTATCTTTCAAACGGATACATCCACCGATAGAAAACTGGTCCACATAATTCAAATTCTCTCACTAGGTGAATCGTCAAATGTACCATCATGTAGAAGAATGAAGGAGGAAAATACTTCTCAAGCAAGCACAATGTCTCAACAATATCACTTTGAATTTTGGGCAGGTTAGATACCTCAAATGATTTGCTGCAAATCTCAATAAAGAAAAGACATAACCTGATAACAAGAACTCTAACCAGTTTGTCTAATACAGCCCTTAATGCAACGGGAAGGAGTTGTTGCATTAACACATGACAATCATGAGACTTCATCCCACTAAGCCTTAGGTCATCCATTGAAACCAGATTGTGAATGTTCGAACAGTAGTTATGAGGCACAATCATACAACAAAAACAACCACAAACTGGTTTCTTCTCATCTAAGGTCAGATTCCAACTCGCCAATGGCAAGCGATTTTTTTTTTGACCATCAAGATTAGGTGCAAGTTCAGTTCTAATACCCATCTCAACCAGATCTAAATGGGTCTTGATGCCATCTTTTGTTTTTTCCTGGAATGTTTAACAATGTGCCTAAAAGACCATCACAAACATTTTTTTCACTATGCATCACATCTAGGTAGTGGCGAACTGGAAGAAATTTCCAGCATTCAAGTTCGAAAAAGATGGACTTCTTCTTCCAACAAAGATTATTTTCATCCTTATCACCTTTGAACAGAGGAGGAGGATGTTTCTTCCCAAACGGCCAACTTAACACTTCTTCTTCCATCCTTTTCAGAACTTCTTCTCCACTTAATGGAATAGGAGCAGCTTCAAGTTCTTGCTGGTTATCAAAAGCAGCTCGTTGCTTTCGGTAAGGATGGTTTCTCGCTTTCCACCTTCTATGCCTCATATAAGCCATCTTCCCTCCATGGACCAGCCTCTTTGGTAATGTCTTTTCAAGACATATTAGGCATGCATTATACCCTTTAACAATGCTCTCGGACATGTTACCGTAGGCTGGGAAGTCATTGATTGTCTAAAAAAGTGCTGCCTTAAGAGTAAAATACTCGTTGCTGCAAGCATCATAAACTCCCATTACTCCCTTCCAAAGAACTTTCAAATCTTTGATTAATGGTTCTAAATAGACATCGATGTCATTTTCAGGTTGTTTAGGCCCGGAAATCAACAACGTTAACATCATGTATTTTCTTTTCATACAAAGCCAAGGTAGGAGATTGTAGTTGATAAGAATGATTGGCCAACAACTGTATTTACTGCTTAGGGAACTACGAGGATTAAAGCCATCTGATGATAGCGCAAGCCTCAGGTTTCTTGACTCCAAACCTGTCACGCCCCGAATTTCAGAATAACAATTCAAAATCCGAAACATGAAAATACTACTACTCAAAATCATCATCCTGAAAATTTCATTTTCTTAACATACTCACCACACGAAATAAAATCAAACCGAATTTAGTCTCGGTTAATTATTACAACTCAAATCCAAAATGTAATGTAAAGCTCTAAATGAGCATACACACACCTCACAACTAAATAAATAACAAAACTGCTGTAACACCTAAGCAGCTCGGTCACCTCCCTGGTTATCCTGACCTGCAGGAATATCCGCTACACCATTGAATAGTGTACCGGGATTGCAACAACACAAAACCCGGTAAGCTTATGAAAGCTTGTATGAGTAAAAGAAGGAACTGTTACTTAATTGAATCTCATTTATTCGCACACACAGCAACACTCAATAATTTTCACATATGCAAATAATAACAATCTCAATCAACACCAATTCAATATATCAAGACAACCCAACTCACAACTTTCTCCACAACTCTCATCATCGTATTCATAAAAATACGGTACTTGACAGACTAGAACTCTAACTGAATCGTAGCCCGTCACCTGGCCTAGGTTATGGCATCCAACATATTTATCAATTATTGGACGTTCTAAATATGTATATAGGTATACTTATTGTATTTCATCAATATGTATACCTATATACATATTTAGAACGTCCAATAATTTCACATACTCAACCAATCGTATCCCATCATCCACACTAGGATTAGAGCATCCGATTACCCACACCGGTCATTACGTTGACCCTAAACCCATAAATGAACCCAACATGTAATATCACATACTGAAATCAACCCAACCAAGATACATCATATTATTATGGAATTACACAATTGTAATATAATCAACTCATCAATTCAACTCAATCATATCATCAATCAAACAATCCACTCATCAATATATATTTTCCACGTAAATATATATATACGTAATCATCCACTCAGGAATGACCACTAATACCATCTATAGTTCACACAAGAAAATTATGAAATTCATTTGTATAATTAAAATTCATTTTACTTACCTATGGACCGTGGTGATTCAAGTCCATGAAATTTTAAAACAAATATTTAATCCGCAAATATTTTTTTCACACAATTATCAAAAATAAATAAATTAAAATGCTCGGTTCGTAATATGAACCACGTGAGTTTTACTCACCTCGAAACTCCCGCTGCGTCTTCAATATAATTATAATTTATAATTAACGCCGAATAGCCCACTCAAATAAAATCCGTCAATCACCTAATCAAATGTGATTCGAATTTAGCCAACAATTTCAACACATAAATTAACTTCTAATTAACGGCCAGATTCTAATTTACATTAAAATCCGACGAGCGGTTTCTCACGAATCGCTCCCCTAATTACCGTTTTTCACATATACGAAGATCCAACGGTCGGATCTTCGCCCATCACCACACAAAGCCTCTGGGTCAGTCATATGATCATCATAACAAATTTACAAGTTCATCCAACGGTCATAATTTCACAGATCACAAATCTAACGATCGAAATCACAAAATTCATAACTAATTCATACGATATCCGAAAAATGCGTATAATACGCTGAAATGATCGTATCGAAACATAGAATTATAAAATGGATAGAAACCAAATTTTAGACCTCCGGAGATGGCCGGAAAAGGCCGCCGGAGTTAGGGACAGAGCCGCCACCGACCACCGCCATTTGTGTCGGGGCCGAGCTTGTCCCCTTCGTTTCATCATTCTGAGCAACTTTCATAACTAGCACAAGACCTAAAAATGACGGGAAGGCATAGAAATTACCGATTTACAGTCGGCGGCCGGAAAATATGCAGAAACCGGTGAGCTTGAAAACCGACGTGAAAACTGCAACCTCAGGCCCCGATCCCTTCTGGAAACTTGTTCAGAACTTCCTTGCGAACTCAACAAGCCAAGAATCACAAGAAACGATCGTGTATAGCTCGAGATATCTTGATTGAAAGTTTCGGTATTTCGATCCGTTCGGGTCGAGCTCCGACGAACGTGAAAACGTTCGACCCAGTTCCGGTCCTTCTTGGTGCTTGTAAAGGAAGTTGAGGCGAGCTCAATGAGACAAGAATCAAGTGAAATGATGGAGTGTAGCTCGAGATATCGAGATCGAACCGAAAATGGCCGTTTTCGGTTCGGGCTATGCCGCCGCCGCCACGGGCTGCGCCGCCTTGTGAAATGCCTCCGGGAGCTAGAGCAGCTCGAGACGAACGCCTGGGACTTGGTTTGAGGTCGAGAGGTGGTCTGTGGAGGGAGAACAATTAAGGATAACTTTCCTCCCCTTTTCGGTCGAGAGCGACTGTGAGAGAGAGAGAACCAGTTTTTTTTTCTTTTCTTTTTCCAGAAACAGAAGGAAGAAGAAGAACCGGTAGAAGAAAAAATTAGGGTTTCCAAAAGTTTTTCTATATATACATGTTTCGGAAAACTTCGAAATTCGATAACTAATTCAGAAAAAATCCGATCTTCGTGTTCCGCACGTGTACGGACTCGTATCGACGAGCTCTACAACTTTCATGAAGGAAGTTTCTCCAAATTTCGTACGTAGAAAAAGTCGATTTCTCAAACCGAGTATTTCGAGCTTTTCGTTAAAATAAACGTTTCGAAACTTCGATAATTGTAAAAATGAATGATTATCGAACATATATCGTGAAATCGCATAATAATCATTCGATACAATCACTCGAATTTAAAATGGAAATTGCGGGTATTACAAAACTCAGGCCACTTCTCATCAACTGATTTCTAGGTCAACGCATCTGCCGGGTGACGCATTAACCCATCTTTTATTTTCGAAAACGAACGTTATTTAGGAGGTCGTGAAAATCGATTTTTTATACGTTCAAAATTTAGAAAAACTTCCTTCATGAAAGTTGTAGAGCCCGTCGATACGAGTTCGTGCATATGTGGAACCTAATATTCTGAGTTCCTATGGATAAATTATGAATATTTGAAAATTATAATTTTCCTATAAATATCATGAAAAATCAGATTTTTTCATTAAGGACGAAAAAATCTGATTTTTCCATTTCAGTCCCCTCTCCCCTCTCTCTCTCGCGAGCGCAGCTCCCTGTCGTACCCGGTCCCAACACGACCTGGTGCCAAATGCCTCCATAGGCCTCCACGCGTGCGCCCCGAGCCGTCCAGCCGCTCCCCCGCCTGGATCGAAGCCTCTTTCCGAGACTCAAACCATACTCGGCCAGAATTCCACTTTTCCGGGCGGTGCACGGGCCGATTTTCATCATTTTCGTGATGTCCTCTTCTTCCTGATCATCCCCATATGTGAATTGCATCACGATTTTGAGTGTAGAGTTGTAGATCAAGAGTTGAAGGTTTCGACATCCCTGATTGGATCTGGAATCTGATCGAGTGACCGAGATTAATCCAACCTCAAAGCCCAATCTAGGACGATCTAGACCTTATCTCGAAAAAAGTCAGGTATTAAAGTTGTTCATAATTTCATTTTGAAGAAGTTTGTAGTTGACAACTTTTGCATCTGAGATGATTGACCGGCGTTGACCTCCGCGTTGACTATCGTCTGACCGCCTCGTGTGGCGGCGTGTCGGACCAAATTTTGAGTTTATATTATCTAGACGATGATCTATGCATCCATACGAGTGTTTTGATATATAACATGGTCATGTTAGAAAAAAGTTTATAAATATTCAATTTAAGTTTTGACATTACTATTTACGGTTTTACAATTTATCTTAGGTTTACGATTTACGGAGATTCAACCATCGGTTTTACTTCAAATTTTAATATGATGATCATATGACTATCCCGATGACTTTGTGTTGTCACGGGCGAAGATCCGACCGTTGGATCTTCGTATAATTGTAAAACAGTGATTCGGAAGGCGATTCGTGAAGATCCGTCCGTCGGATTTTCATATAATTTTGATAGGATATTTCCAAAGGCGATCCGTGAGGATCTAACCGTTGGATGATCGTTTAAATTCGATTCAACCGTTGGATCGTCTTTATTTTAAAATCCGACCGTTGGATCGTCTTTATTTTAGAATCCGACCGTTGGATCATAATTTAAGTTTATTTCGTGCTTCGTTTGCTAAGTTAAGACCATACTTGATTAGGTACTTGACGGCTTGAGTTGACGAGCATTTGGATTATTGTGATTTGTATTTAAGTGAAAACGCAGCGGGAGTTTCGAGGTGAGTAAAACTCACGTGGTTCATATTACGAACCGAGTGCTTTAAATTATTTATTTTTGTAATTGTGTGAAAAATATATATGGATTAAATATTTGTTTTTAAAATCATATGGACTTGATCAACTACAGTCCATAGGTAAGTAAAATGAATTTTAATTATACAAATGAATTTCACGATTTTCTTGTGTGAACTATAGATGATATTAGTGGTCATCCCTGAGTGGATGATTATATATATATATATATATATATATTTACATGGAATATATATTTGGTGGTGTGTTGTTGAGTGATGATGATTGAGTTGGAATTGATGATTTGTATTATATTTCAAATGCTTAAATTTCATAATAATATTATGTATGTTGGATGAGTTGATTTCATTGTGTGAAAACATATTGTTGTGCTCATTATGGATTTAGGGTCAACGTAGTGACCGGTATGGGGGAATCGGACGCTCTAATCCTAAGTGGATGATGGGATACGATTGGTTGAGTATGTACAATTATCGGACGTTCTAAATATGTATACAAGTATACATATTGATGAAATACGATAAGGATAAATATGTCGGATGCCATAACCTAGGCCAGGTGACGGGTTAAGATTCAGTTAGAGCTCTAGTCTGTCAAATACCGTATTTTTATAAATAAAATTTCAGAATTTTGAGAAGAAGATGTGAATTAGGGTTTTGTGTTGATTTGCGATTTGGTGATTGATTTGAGATTTTTGGTTTCTTGTGGATGTGGAAATTGTGGAGTGTTGACTTGGGTGAAAAATAATTATGATTTAATTAAACAACCGTTCTGTCTTTTTACTCATACGAGCTTTCTAAAGCTTACCGGATTTTGTGTTGTTGCAGTCCCGGTATACTATTCAAATGGTGTAGCGGATATTCTGCAGGTCAGGATAACCAGGGAGGTGACCGTGCTGTTTAGGTTTTGCAGCATTTATTTTGCTTTCATTTAAGTTGTAGTAATTCATATTTCAGATTTTGAATTTTTATTCTAAAATTCGAGGCGTGACACTTCCACATGAAAGATAACACTCTGAACTAAGCTCATGACCTGTACTGATATTCATTCCTCCTCTAATTCAAATTTAATATCAAAATTCAAAAACAAAAAATTAAAGAAAGAAAAGAGCATCACATGGCAATTTCTTAATCTTCAAATCTTCCTTCAAATCATAACCACAGAAAAGCCACATGATTCACCATTGAAAAAGAAAAATCATCACTGATCTAGGGCAGAAGCTAAAATCTCAGATAGGCTCGAAAAATCAACAAAAACCCAACACAACAAAGACGGCCACAAAGAAATCCTCTAAAAAAAAAACACAGATATAACATATAGATACAGACATATACAGAGACAGGAGAGAGATATATAAGAGAACTTGCAGAAAAAAAAATCAAAAAAATCAAAAAGATCAAAGTCAAAAAATTTCTGGATCGTGGATCTCTCCTCTCAGTTATATAGACCACATGGTCTAACCTCTCAGCTTACAGACTGTATAGTTGATTTCTAATGTTTAATATGTTTTAATTATTTAATCGGTCCTTTCCATAACTGTATGAATGATGTCCGCATCATTCCAATCTTACACCTCTATTTAAACAACCAGTTTCTACATGAATTAAAAAATAAAAATTACCGAGTTCGTTCGTTCTGATGACAGAAACCGATTCAATCTTTTGACTATAGCTACAAATACACACAATAATTTTATCACTTATCTTTATCAAAACTACACAATCAAACATGAAACATACCATACCCAAAACATAATTTGACCAAAAAACAACACAATCAAAAACACATAACAAACCCTCATAGGGTCAACTATTGCAATAAAAGCCATGCATGCATTACACATTACTAGATATGTTGAAATTACAACAAAATATCGAAACTTGAGAGGACCCAAGTGAAAACAAGACGTAATAGCAAAACCCAGTTACAGAATCGAAGAGAATCAATAGAAAGAAACAATTTTCATACTAGAAATTTGATCTTCCAGCTAGGTGGGATGGGAAAAAGAAGCAATTTGGTCTCGACCTGCAGCTGGGTGCGACGAGAACCAGTTGGAGCCACTAACAGTGCTTCGTTCCAAGGGAATCGACTAGATCTGGAGAGGCTAAACTGGCGTCATCTCAGTTCACTGGCTCAATCTTAATTCACCTGCTCAATCTCATTCTCAGAGAGATGAGATTGGTTAGAGAGAAGAATGAGGGTTTTAGAGAGTGAGGTTTAGGCTAGAGAGTCAGGATTTTCGTTTTGGTTTGGGTATGTTGAGATAGAGAGAAGAATGAGGCTATGAGAGAGTGAGGATTCTGGTTTTGGTTTAGGTCTGTCAAGAGTAAGGCCACCGCGCGCAAGAGAGAGGTTTTGTTTAGGTTTGGGTCTGTCGACAGTGAGATGTGTCAACATAGAGCAAGGGGTAGATGTCAAAAGAGGGTTTTGCTATTGTTATGTTTGGTTTTGCTATTTAGTTATTTTTATTATGTTTTTTGCACCAAGTGTTAGGGTTTCAGCCGGATTTGTGAGGCCGTATGAATTTGGACGAGGAATCACACAACAGATTTATGTAAGAACGTGGTCTGAATGCAGCCATTTAAATTTGAGGCTCGTCTCCAATTAATTATGCTTCCCTCCTTACGGAGTTGGAGAAAGATGGTGGAGGAAAATTTCCCTCCCTTCGGTCAGACATATTTATTACATCACAGGTTTATTGTTTATCATCGTCTGACTGGGGAAAATTTAGGGCTTCAAATGGGTTTGGCACCACATAACATGGTGGGAAATTTGGCCCTCAATTTTTTTTAGGGTCATACAACGGTTCTGTCCTTATACGTCTTCTGAACTAATTTCTAATTCCATATCAGACGACAGATTTTTTAAAAACAAAGTCCAAAAAAATAAAAAACAATCAGACGACGGAATACTATAATGCATCGTCTGATAGGTATCGTCTGATTCAATTTTTGTAGTAGTGCATGTAACCACTCTAACACAACACCCTAGCTATCTAAAGTCCTCTTCCATATTATACATATATCTGTTCTAAGTATATACTGTTTTGAGTGCATAGGTGATTAAGGTTCAATAGGGCTTCTTAGCTGCACGACAGAGCTCGAAGAGTTGTTGTATCTTGGGGGAAGTTCGTCATTCAACCCTGTGCAGTAGGGGACGAATCTTCTCTTAGGACAGTGCGTTTGCACATCTCGACTCGATAAGTTTTCCTATATAAAAACCTATTTATTATATTATTTTCTTACTTTATTTCATTTCCTTGTCTATATTTCAATTCTTATTTCCCAAGATATTTCCATATTATTTTATTTTAATTTTACAAGAATTTTGTCCTATATTTTTTACAACAATCTACGAGAAGATTCGTGCAGAATTTCTGATAAACACAAACAACATGAAGTTCAGGAATTTCATTTAATATCACACATTTAGCTTCTTCTTAATTTCTCAACTTATGAATACGATAATATTTTTGGTCTGATTATTAATTTATATTTATGCTAATTGCATTTTTCTTTGCATGTACTAATTAATTATTTAATATCAACTAATTCTTGATAGGAAAATTTCTCAGTTGATGGAGGAATTAGTTATGCAGTATACATGCATTGGCCTCCACCATGACGAAGGAATCTTGAATGACTTCTACAACATAACCATTTTTGTTCTGTAAGAAATATATATATATATATATATATATTACAAATTATCATTTTATAGTTACTATTATATCATTTGACATATAAATTCATATTTAATGTATATGAGTTTTTTTTCATACATATGCAAATTATAAAATCGTGATTAAAGTATATATCTGCTAGTAGCCAGCAAGTAGGTACGTACATATGCATGCTATAGTTATATAGCTTAATTATGTGAACCTATTTTCTATCAAGTCATCTTTGCAAATTAAATTTGCTTTCAATGACAATTAATCTGCCATGAGTTCAGGTTGACCATTCTTAATTTATGATTTGTTGACTGTTACATGAAACTAATATTTCCTACGATATATAAAATGTTGCTACTCGAGGTATGTACATCTTCATTACTGGTTTATGAGTTATTCTTGTATTTACATACATACTAATAATTGTTTGCATACAATTAAATATGTTAAAAATTATATTATGAATGCAATACCTTAAATTCTATTGCAGCTCTTTATATGTTGTCAATTCAGTTTCAATGACATTTGCCTTTTGTTTCGATAAGATTATATTTTAATGCAATTACAGATTATTATTAATGGTTATTTATCTCTTCTTTCATATCTAAAATGATGCTGCTTCAAATTGTGATGATAGTATTAATTTTGTCTCATTATTAAAACTTAATTGAGTTATTAGCTATAACATTTATTGAGGTTCTAAGTGATTGCAGGGAAAGTAAATAGTGATGGTATATTGTCTCTTACACTTCTAATTTAATTTATATGTATAAGTTACGAGATATAGATATGCTATTATATGTTATAACTTGTGTATTAACAAGTGCAACGTGTCATATACGAGAATGGTTAAAGAACACTTGTAAGTTCAATCAGTGAGAAGTTTTGTTTTGCTTTAATGAGTCATTGAGAAGTTATTTTTGATTTCAATAGTGGGGGTCACTATTTGAAATATCAACTATTTCATTAGAGAATTATTTAATGCTTATTATTACAGGTTTTATACATCTGATTTTATTATGAGTATTCTTAGCACTTACTATTCTCTCATAAAGAGCGTTTACCGTTAAGATGTGGGGGTAACCGCTAGCTATAACTCCTATTAATATTTATAAACATGTCTTTAAGAACATTTAATATCAAGTAATGTGGGAGTTATGATCCATATTTCTAGTCATCATTTACTATTTACTTCAATAATATTTTTAGGGTTAAATACTGCTTACTCCCAATACTTATAGAGTTTCATCGTTTCAGTGCCTGACCTTTGAATTTCATCTAAAAAGTCTCTGAACTCCCAATTTCCTCCCAATTGGTCCCTGCCATTAAGTATCCGTCAAAAACTCCCTAAAAAATCTATTATAACCTCAATTACTTAAAAAAAAATTCTCTTCCTCTCTTTTTTTATTATTTATTTTTCTTTTTACCTCTTCTTCTTCCGGCTCTCTCGCCTCATTCTGTTCATCTCCTCATCAAGATGGTTCAAATCCATAAATCTTCAAGAGGTGAAATGAAAAAAAGAAATAAAAGAGAGAAAAAAAAATAAAAAACAGTGAGGTCATAATAGACATTTTCAGCAACTTTAACAGAAAATTTTGATAGCATGGACCAATTAGAAGGAAATTGAGAGTTCAGGGACATTTTAGATGAAATTCGAAGGTCAGAGACTGAAACGATGAAATCATATAAGTATAGAGAGTTAACAGTATTTAATCCATATTTTTAAATGCCATATGGTAATGTGGGGGTAATACTCATAGCGATTTATCATACGTGATCATTAAATAATTAGTGCAGAGTTATAAATTCTCTTGTTCTCATATGGAGGAAAACACTCATATGAGAATTGTGGCTAATGGTTTATTTGAGGCTTGCAGACAAATTAAAATGCAGGTTTTGCGAGTTAAAGTGACAAGCAAGATATAACCAAAAAGAAAAAATAAAATAAATATAATATGATAAAAGTCATATAAACATGCCTCGCGGAAGAGGCCCCTATAGTCTCAAGGATGAGACTATATATAAAAAATTGCTGAAGGGAGATGTGCTTAAGCCCACAAGGGAGTCACCTAGGGAGGTAACCCAACTTTTGTGATTGGAGATCCCATGAAGGAAGTTCAATGTGATAGAAACAATCCATACTACGTGACTCAAATTTTAAGGATATATCCAAAAGAGATATTATCTTGTGCATCTCTAAGGCATTAAGTGCTATATTAAATGTGACGTTAGGAAGGGAAAACAATGATACCCTGAATGAGTTTCGAGGCGGGCAAACTCTCGCGGGGTTCGGGCACACGTACCCTTAGAGAACTCACCTACGTGAGAGTTGTTCGTGAGGCCAGGACAATGAGAATTGGGCTATTCTCTAATACTCTCATGAGCCACGGCCATAAATACACAAACACGCGAACCTGTCTAATAACCCGTACTGTGTGTGTGATATGTTGAAATTTGGTCAAATGTATCAAAGTTCAAGATTGTGTCACTTTGATTTCTCAAACGGAGACCATCACACTAAGCTAGGTTCAAACCCGAAAGATACCTATGCCGATTGCACAATAAAAGCACTCACTTATTATTATTATTATTATTTTTTTTTAGATGATTTTATTTTAATTTTAAATCAGTGGGGGATTATTTGAAATTTTATGATTTAAAATTAAAATATATTTTATTTATTTCTTTATTTATTTTGGGGGTTATTTTCATTTTATGTTTATTACTCTATTTATAGTTTAACGATTTTATGTTTTAAATACATGATTATTATTTGACCGTTATATGGTTTATGAGGCTAATTATGGTCATGGTAAGTATGACCTATATAAGGGTACATGGCCAGAGTTGGAAGATATATGGTTGGAAGGCATGTGTAGTTGGACATATTGTGCGATATGAAATATCGAGATGGTCTGATAAATATGAGAGATATCGTGCGAAGAAAAAGCACTCCACCATCATACAACCACTCTAGCACAACACCCTGGCTATCTATAGTCCTCTTCCATATTATACATATATCTATTTTAAGTATATACCGTTTTGAATGCACGGGTGATTAAGGTTCAATGGGGCTTCTTAGCTGCACGATGGAGCTCGAAGAGTTGTTGTATCTTGGGGGAAGTTCATCATTCAATCCTGTGCAGTAGGAGATGAATCTTCTCTTAGGACAGTGCACTTGCACGCCTCGACTCGATAAGTTTTCCTATATAAAAACCTATATATTATATTATTTTCTTACTTTATTTCATTTCCTTGTCTATATTTCAATTCTTATTTCCCAAACTATTTCCATATTATTTACATGTGGTTTGATTCCCCAAGGATATGTAGGCAATCTGGAATCAAATAATCCAGATGCAACCGCATCCTAAACATTATTCCTATTCCGAAAATTCAAGCCCTCCATTGGGTCATTCACTCATTGGAAATCATGAACTATGAGTGGCTTGATCCCCTCCTGGGTACGTAGGCAACCCATTCCAAAATTTCAGGTGCAGCCGTAAAAACAAACAACCACACATTTGTTTCTTTATAAATGGAATCAAAGGGTGTTTTCTTTGTAACGAGGAATTGTAATTAAGAGACACATTCCGTCTTGAATGGGTCGAACCAGAAATAATTAAAACTCTATTCTATTAATGAAAACGAGTGAAATTACGTTGGATGACATTTTATACTTTGTGCAACTTTTACGTACTCAACAATGACTAAGAAGAGATTAAAGATGAAATTGTTCATGTAGACATAGTTATTAATAATGAAGAAGACTTGAAGCCTGAAATTAATCATTCAGAACTAGATGTTAATGAAGAATACAACCTTGAGAGCCGAGAAGAATCTACTAAGGTTTCTTATAAAAGCCAAAATGCATATGACAGACTCACCTATGGTGTTGGGTTCATGATTGTGCCATCAGAATATGCAGAAGATTCAACCAATAACCCTCAGGTTCAAGTCTATAATTCTTTATCGGGTTTCTTGTCTACCAATTCTTATCTTTTATTCAAGAGGAACTCTAGGGCGAGTTCTTTCATAGTGAAAGAGAATGATGTAGGACGAGAATGGACCCAGTTTAGCCGGAAAACCATAAACTCACGCGTAATGAGATTACTAGCCGCTGGAATATTCAAAAAAATTTGGTTTTGGACTTTTCGGTTTCTCTTGCGAAAAGTCAAGTATTGATTGTGAATTAGATTGGATCAACTTTTAGCCAAAATGTCCGTTTAAGATGCATGATACCCTTCCGGAATAGGAACAATGAGATCTTCAAGACTCATTTTAGTGAGACCTATTTAGGCCGAATTATATCGTTTTAATTATCTGATTTGGGATTATATTTTTAGGCTTGTCTTATATTTGTGTTAGGATTCTTTTTATTTTAGGATTTTAGTTTCCTTTTTAATTTGGATTCTTTATGATTTCTTGTTAGATTATGATTATGATTAGATTATTCTTTGGATGCCTATATAAGCACCATCATGCTTTGTATTAGGATCAATTTTTGATATCAAATTTAATAAAAATTAGAGATTTTTCTCTCTTTCTTTGGTGGATTCCAGAACCATGTCTTTTAGGGTTTATTGCTTGTTAATTCAGGTTATTTTCGACTGCGTCAGGCCTGATATTTAAATTATTGTTTACTCCCTATACTTATAGGGTTTCATTGTTTTAGTCTCTGACCTTAGAATTTCACCTAAAAAGTCTCTGAACTCTCAATTTCCTCCTAATTTATCCATGTCGTTAATCCTCTATCCAACACTCCGTTATCTCATTGAAGTGGCTGTCATTTAAATGCCAAGTCAGCTGGATGCATTAAATTTCAAAGGAAAAATGTCCAACTTACCATTTGATTCAATTTTTCCATTTTTAGGTTGTCTAACTTGGTCAATTTGTTGCTCCAAATCCTCAAATCACATAGATCATAAACCAAAAAATGATTGCCGCTAATTTTCTGTGGCATAATAACCCAAACAATCAGAGTAAGCTGGAACCATAAATTGAGCAATGATGGTTCATCAACAATGAAGGTTCAAGACAACCATTCACCTACATTCATAATAAACCCAAAAGACACGGTATTTTCAGCAATAGCAAGCCACAAAACAAAGATCTAATTTACCCAAAAAAAAAAAATTCCTAGCATTACATCCTAAGTAATTGTTCAAGTACCAATTCTGTTGGAATTGAAGATAGCTCTAATCATCTTATCAAAAGATTAGAGCTAGCAACCAAGTGTAACAGCACAAGGTTGCCCAAAAAGATGATGCCTAAAAATTAATCATGTGCTTGCTAATGTCCATTCCCTTTCGACAACTATTTTCCATCTCCTTTACCTGAGTATTGCCTGATCCTTTGAGAGGACCTTGTAGCTGTTGCATCCTTCTTACTTGATGCCTTAGAAGATTGGACAGACCTTGAACTTGTTGTGGTAGATGCAGCTTGTTGAGGCCATGAAGTTTTCAGGGCAGATGCAGCTTGAACAGGCCTTGAAATTTGCTTAGCAGATGTTGCAGCTTGTTGAGCCCTTGATGCGTTTGGAGCTGACTTATTTGCTTCCAACCTTGATGCCTTCAAGGCAGCCATTTTTTTTTCTAGAAACATACACAAAAACCCAATATAAGTACATGAGCATAGTTTAAAAAAGGTTGAGCATTACAAACATGGAGATATAAGGAAGATAATGAGTGTGATGTAACCCTTTGGTACTCTGCCCTTTCTTTGGCTTTCTGACCCAATTCATTATTGGTCATGGACTGTTTCTTAGCTTTCTTAGACTGCAACAAATAAGGAACAAGTAATAACCATGTTAATTGACAACCACACTTCAAATAACAATTAGTTGAGTCATATAAGTACTTCATACTCCCATTTTACCAGATTTTCAGAAGTTTGTCCCTCCTCATTGGAATTCTTCCTTTTCCTATTGAATGCTGCTATCTTCTTGGCCATCTATCACCTTTTTCAAAGCATGCTTGAATCTTTTTGTTTTTGGTCTTCTAGGTTGCCTTGTATATTGGGGGAGGGGGGGGGGGGGGTAACATAGGCTGATCCTCACCTCTAAACCATAAATCCATGATATTAATAGGTTGGACCAAGTTGCTATAGATACTCATATAAGTCTTCTTTAGATAGCATGCTGCCACATAGTCATCCGAGTCTACCTTCTTCATGTATTTGGCAGAAATAACATGCTTGCAGGGGATTCTAGTCAAGTCCCACCTCCTGCAAGTGCATGTCCTCATTGCAAGGTTCACCACATTCTTTGATCCCTCAATATTCTCAACCTCAACAATGTCTCCACCATTGAAAGTTGTAATACAGTCCACAGCAGCCTTTTCCTTATTTCTCTCTATAATAGCCCTTGGCTTGGGGCAGATATTCCCATGGTACTCTTCCATTTTTTTCTTTCCTCACTGCAATCCGACTCATTAGCTTCTCCCTTAATTCTTCAAACATAGTCATAGGGGGCTTACCCCTAGCATCCAATATCTAGGCATTGAAACTCTCACAGATGTTGTTAATCATGATGTCACAGTCCACATCTGTGTTGAAGAAAGCCCTACACCAATGTCTAGCCGGTCTTCCGGGTGCTGCGAACATAATCAATTAGGATGTGATGAGAAACATCATATTGTAAAGAAAAGGGAACATTGTAAGTAAGAGCTAATCAAGCACATGTCATCCACTTGTAGGCATCATTATCCAGGCTTTTCATCTAATCCATTTCTTTCTGAAAATAAGGCAAGGTGGTTGCCTTGGCACAAGCCCACATTTGATCCTTCATGACCTTTCCCAGAAAGAGCTTTGTGAAGTTTGTCCACATATGCCTCACACAAAATCTAATGTGAGCCCTTGGGACTACCTCTTCAAATGCAGGTATTAAACCTTTCTGTTTATCACTTATAAACACCCAACCTCTTCCTTCATGTTCAATGTCCAGATCCTTTGCCAATAACTCCAGAAACCAGATCCATGCATCCTTGTTTTCCAGCTCCACCATCGCATATGCCACCACCCATGATGTGTTATTTGCATCAACTGCTATAACTATTAACAGTTGGCCCCCAAAAAGGTCCCTTCAGGTGTGCCCCATCTAGTCCAATGACATATCTGCTTCCAGCCTTGAAGCCATTCTTTACAGTTCCCAAGCAAATATACATCCGTTTAAAAACTGGTCTCTTGCTACCCTTAGGAAAACTGCACTTAATATCAATAGAGGTTGCTAGATCAACCCTCTGAAGCTCCTTGCCATAATCACAAAGCCTTACATATTGCTCTCGGATGCTTCCCTCGTATTCCAATAGAGCTACCCTTTTAGCTTTATATGCCATTGACTTAGAAACCCTTGCTCGAATGTTTGATGACATTGTCTTGCAAGAGATTCTGCAACAAAAAATAGTTGACACTTTAATATACGGTAAACCAACACAACTGCAAACATAATTAAGCAACACAAATGGACAACATATTTAGACTTCGAACTTTCATACTGGCTTCACACTCTCATTAACCACAATCTAGTCCTTAAACTTTGTTGTCAAATATCTACGCTTCACCATGGTATTGTTAAATTTTCTTGTGCTCTTGTGTCCTCATATCCCTTCATCATGAGAGTCATCTCATGCTACATTTTGGAAGCAAACAGAAAGAAGGGACAATTGTCCTCCTTGCATACAACCCGCAACTTTGTCTTATCATTCTTGATGAAGATATACTCCCATCCACCTTGAATAGCATGCTCCCTCAATGAATCTCTCAATAATTGAACTGTGGCAAACTTCTATTTTAGTTTAAATTCTGGTTTTTTCATGTTGGATTTGGGACTAAATTCCAGTCCTTCATCTTCAAGCTCCCTATTGGAATTTATGGTAAGACCCAAATTCTCATCATCAGAATCTTGAAAACCAAACATTTTCTTGCTCACTTCCCCTTGACTACTAGAAAGCCCTACACCAGCGTTAGGTGTTCTTTGTGTAGCCTCTTCACGCATAACTCCCTCCATCCTATCCTCATCCCCTCATCACCATACTGTTCACTCCTCATCATTGGCTTGGGGGTCATAGTCCTCATCCTCACTGCCATCTTTACCAGAGCTGACTTCCTCACTATCCCCTTCATCATATCTGCCTTACTCATTGCCCACATCATCAAAAACCCCTTCCAAGCCACCAAAGGTATGAACAGCATCTATATAATCGATATTTACATCATGAAAACCTGAACTTTCATTCTCTACACCACTAGACATCCCCTACACACTAGGCTGCCCTTGCACACTAGACTGCCTTCCACATGACATATTTACACCACTAGACCGCCCTCCGCCACTTGTCACTTTCCCTCCAATTGAGTCTTGCTTACCACTTGAAGTATACTCCAAGAGCTTCTCTTTTCCCTTGTCCTTTGGATGAAGACCACAAGCTGTGCTTGATTGAGTAGGTACATGGTCTTGGTCAACCTCTCCGATCTCAATTCCCTTGCTTCTTCCTGGTTTTGATTCATTTGGTATCTCTTTAATCACCACACCTGGCTTTTTTCTTGGTTCATCCGGTAGTTCTTTTATGACCACTCCACAGCTACCTTGTTGACTGAAAAAGAAATCTTCTAATAAAAAGTAGTCCTCATCCTCTTCCCCAAACACCCCTTTAAACTCCATGTGGTCCAAATAAAGTATGACCAACAGCCAATGGGGTATAGCTGTACACATAACCATCACGTCTGCATATGTTTCCAGTTTCATCAACTCATCAGTTTCATCCCCACACCCATACCAGTAATCGATTCTTTGGTGTTCATATCCAGGATTGAGTTGCTTACCCATGTTGTCTATCTCTACAAGGGACATTTTTTCCTTGTCTACGTTATCAAAGTCTAGCAATGTATGTGCCCTGCCTGAAGCACCCTCCAGATAAACTTTAACCGTAAAATAGTCTGGATGTTCTGTAAATTCAACAATGAAAATGGTTGGTCAATGCATATATGGTCAGTTTAAAACAGTTAGTCAATGAAAATGGTCAACCAAAAACATTTAATCAATGCAAAAAACAGTTAACCAAACTGCCTCCATAAAGAGCTACAAGTTATAGCTGAAAACAAAAAGGAACCAAACAAAAAAGCCTTCACAGGACCAATATTCTTCACACATAGGAGACAAACACAAGAACAATTATTTACTTTACTACAAACTAGGACCACAACCAAAAACCACACAAAAAGAACAATATTAAAAGCCAAACCTATACATCCAACAACAATTTCGACAGTATTAAAGGCCAACCTAGAAAATTCAACAACCACCGAATGCAAATTTCAATTACCTAAACCCACACACATAGTAGACACAATCTCAATTACCACAAGCCATCTTTCTCGAAATCCATAAAACATACCATATCCCCAATTTTTAATCAAACACTAGCACTTGCAACCTCCGTTCTCACTAAGAAAAACCATTTTTAGCTATCAGCAATCCCATAGTATTAACCCAAAAAATAAGGCCTAACCAATTTTAAAACCCCCAATTTTGTATTTCAAAACCCTAGATTTCGTCATCTTCAATCCATTCATATCAGAGATGAACAACTCCCCTCCAAAACTTACCATAATTAGGGATTTCATTCTTCTCGTTCTCCCCGTCTGCCGCTCGACGAACCCACTAATCAGCGTTGTTCGCGACCATGTTGCCACCACAAAACATCGGTCTCTTCTTCGACTTAGGTTGCCTTCCTTGCTCCCAGTAACAAATGATTGGTAATCCGACTATGATTTACGGTTTTCGATTTGCAATGTTGTCGGATTTTGGGTTTCTTGGGAGTTTAGGAACGAGAAAGAGATTGGCTCTGTTCTCACAAATTCAAATTTTAGGGTTTTTTTGGGAGTTTTGGAACTAGATTTTGAGTATATCAGATAGAACGAACCGTAATAGAGGCAGGGTTGTTTTCATCATTTTATAACCCACGTTGATCCACATAGCGCCAGGTGTCGACTCAAGTTGCCACATCAACATCTTAACAGACAATTTGGACGGAGGATTGACGACATTGATGAATTAGGAGGAAATTGAGAGTTCAGAGACTTTTTAGGTGAATTCGAAGGTCAGGGACTGAAACGATAAAACCCTATATATATAGGGAGTAAACAGTAATTAACTCTTATTTAATTTAGTTTTTAATGCCTTTATACTAGAGGAATAAAAGCAATCTTTGAACCAAGTTTAGATTCACTCAAATTCTATAAATAATGTCATCTCTGCTCCTTTGGAATGGATCAATGCTCAGGAAAATGTTTACTCCAGACCTCCAACTACTATGAATATGAACTTCATCAGTTGGTCTAAGCTTGATTTGGGTTGGATCAAGATTAGTGTGAATGGGACTAGGAACTCTTCCATTGGAACTGGTAGTATCATTAAGAACTTCAATGGAAACTGGTTGGAAGGCTTCACCTGTAATCTTGGTGTTGGCCAAGTTCTTGATGCTAAGACTTGGGGTTTATATCTGGATCTGAAACTTCCCTATGAAGTTCCCTAGCATTATAGTAGAAGATTCGAAAACTCTTGTTAAGTTGATTACTGGGTTGATAATGAGCTACAGCCCCCGCCTCTATCCTTTAGAGTTTCAGTTACTTAATGTCCAACTTTTAGAATGTTGCAGGTAACCATATCTATAGAGAGTTATAGATTTAGCCCATTATATTTAGCTTGGAGAAGGTCTATGGGCACACTCTTCTGGATCCCCTCCTGCTCATACATCTGATGTCCTTATTGATGACATTTGTGGAGTTGTATTCCTAGGCTGGTGCCTGAAGAATTGGCTTTGTTTGCATGTCCTGGGTAAAATCCATTCCTCTCAATTGTTTTGAGTAAAATCCAAAGACATTTAGTGGGTGTTTCTATTTGTAATTTGCTATTGTCTATTTCATATCATGTGGATCTCTGGTCGACTGGCCCCTGGATCCTTTTGGGCATCTTAAGGTATAGGTTGAACTACCAGTTAATACATTCTTAAGCCTTTCAGCATCTTTCTCATACCTGTAGTTTTAATTTTCAATAAGCATTAGACCTAAAGGCTTACTTGGTTTAATATCAAACAGTAAATGTAAGAATTAATATGGACTTATCAATGTTCACTATGGACTACAACAAGTTAGCTACCTTATTTGCAGAATACGTAATTAGACAATGCTTTAATTATTCAAGTCTGTGACCTCTTTATGTATAATCAGTACTGAATACGGTATATATTGTTGATCACTTAATTATCGGGTAATCCTAAATGTACATAAAATAGTTTGACAAAGACCTACATTAATTAGGGCTAAGAATCGTTTATGGGAGGTACCTAGTCCTTGATGCCTATAAAATTCTTAGATCCCTGCTCTATCAATCACCACGCTATTCATAAGCTTTGCCCCATAAAAGTTTGCATACAGGATTGGATAGAGGAGAAGATCTATCATGACTAATTCAAGTTGGTATACATGATTTATATTTTGTTCATCTTAGTGTTATATTTATGTTAATCTAATTATGTTTTGTGTTCTTAGATTGAGTACAATCTTGTTTCATGTTTTTACTTTTGGTATCAGAGCCTTTTGTGCTCAATTAAGAATCAAATGTTTTGGACCGATTGATCTTAAAAGAGGGGGAAGAGCGTGTGTTCCGAAAATAAAAAAATAAAAAATAAAAAAGGGCTGCTGTTCAAGGAAATCCAGATTATGTGTCTGGCCCAAACTCTAGGTTACTTGACCTAGTGATAATAGGGTTATAGAAGGATTTAGAATCCTATTCAATGTAGAATTACTTTCCTTGTATGTTCAGATTCTATGCATTGTAATCCTTTATATAAAGAGGCCTCTATCATCAATGAGAATACACAGTGAATTCCTCTCAATTTTAATTTCTTTACAACACGTTATCAGCACGAAGCCCTAACCCTGAAACAAATAGCCAAAACCCTAAATTCTCAATCCCAAGATCCTCAGCATCCTCGCGACATCTCCGCAGCGTCCTCTCGGCCTTGCGGCATCCTTGCAGCGACCCTACAGTATCCCTGCACTGCCAAGCCAACAATTTTTCCGGTCAAGATTTTTGGCATCTTTTCGAGATAAATTTTTCTAAAATTTCCCATTTTTGAAGTTTTTCAATTTCTTCTTCTTTTCTCGGGGACTTGCAAACTCCCTTCTTCTACCTCCCTTTCTTAATCATAGGGGAGACCTAATTAAGCCGAACTGTGGGTGTTCGTGCTCACTCCAAGCTTGGAGCTTGTTGAGATCTCCAACTTAGAGTTTGTAGAGAATTTATGATCGACCACTTACGTCATTGTTTCGATCTAATCCAATATCACTTGGAATTGAATTTCTTGGAAGCGATTACGCTCAGAAATTCCTAATTTCTTGGAAGCGACTACGCTTAGAAATTTTATATGTTTTCGTGGTAGCCTTTTACGCTCCGAAACTAACCCTAATTTCTTGTTCTCTTTTAGGATGAGTAACCTGAACAAACTGGACTTCGCTCCATTGGGAACAACTGGCTCTGGATATCACAAGTGGGTTCGTGATGTTCACCAGCATCTCAAGGCCGATGGAATCCTGGATACGATTCTCGAGCCTAGGCAGGACTTGCTAACTGTTAAGCAAGCTCAAGCTTTGGAAGCAAATAGAGCAGCCTTAGAGGCAAATAAGGCGAAAGCCATCATCCTAATGACTCGTCATATGGATGATTCCCTCCAGTACGAGTATGTGAATGAAGAGGACCCCCAAAGGTTGTGGATCTCACTCGAAGAAAGATTTGGCAACGTCCGTGATCCCTTGCTTCCTGAACTAGAAGTGAGATGACATAGCCTCCGCTTATGTGATTTCAAGTCAGTTCTTGACTACAACTCGGAAGCACTTCGCATTAAATCCTTAATGGAATTCTGTGGTAAAGAGATCACAAATGCGATGTTGATTGAGAAGACTCTCTCTACCTTTCTCATTTTTGCATTGATGGTTTCTAAGAACTATCGAATCGATGTTGCTGCAGGACGAATCACAAGGTTTCATGGGCTCATTAGAGCTATGAATATTGAGAAAAGCATGACAACATCCTTGTGAAGAACTATAATTCGAGGTCCGTGGGAACATAGCATATTCCAGAATCCAATTATAGTCGCGCCCCAAAGAAAGGGCATCAAGAGCGAAATCTAATCTTAGGAATACATTTGGACATTCTGGTCTATATAATCGCTCTACTTGGGAAGATAACCGCCAAAATAGGCGAACACGGAACTGAAGAGGTCAACTTGGAAAGAGAGAGGGAGGTAACGCCTCTGGCCATGTTGGTGGAGCTACCAACACTAAGAGCCATCTAAATGACGCTTTCAAAGCACCTCAATCAATGGAGTCTGAGCAAAGAGATGTATGTTCTCGATGTGGAGTATCCAATCATTGGGCACAAATTTGTAGAGCTCGTGCAGAAATTGTCACCACCTACAAAGCATATTGTGAAGAAAGAGAAGCTCACAACGTGGAACAAGAAGATCAAGATGATGATCTAGAATGAAGGGTTAAAGACTACAAATCTGGCTGGGATCAATAGATCGCCAATTCTGTTTAAGTCTTTATTTTTCCAAGAGATGTAACAGGCAATCGCCATATTATTTTTGTAGTAAATGCCTATGATTTAGTCTTTCTTTAAAGTAGGCTCACCCAAAGTAATTGTGATATCTAGGAAGGTTCTGAGATTAGTGGTACTTAAGCGAGCATTGCTCCACCGACATCTCTCTACTTACCTGGTCACATTTATTTTGGAAATACCGAAAGAAGTTAGACGGTTACCATTGTTTTGCATTAGCTAGCATTTTAGATTAGATATTCTTTGGTCAAAGAGACAATGATGTAACTCCGTTGGCTTATGAATACAATTTCGAGTTCTTTTCATTATGACTCCATTTTGATTCAGAGCATATGACTTTGTGACTACGATGGCTGGGCCATCAGTATTAATTCAAGGACATGGAATAGCCCAAGTTCTCATTGCCAAATGGCACCTTGATTACTATCACAGAAACTCTCTACGCTCCAAGGGCAAATCGCACCTATGAATAGCCAACGGATTCCATGCGAAAACGCATGTAAAGAACGGAGATGAGTTCCTTTGCAATACCTCTAATGAGTGCTAATAAAGGCGCATCTTAGAGAAGTTTATGTGTCTCTCTAGTGGACTCTATGTCACTATTTGAGCTATTAAATCCAATAAAATTATAAGAGTAGATCTCTTGGATTTAAACACATATTGACTTTGCCACGACAGGATAGGTCATCCTGGTCATGATATGATGATCCGTCTACTAAAGACTTTACACGGACATCCATTCTTCAGAGTGAGAAGAAGCAAGAACCAAAAATTGATTCCTGGGCTTAACAAGACCGCAACAATTGCAGCATCTGGCGCTGCAGCCGTGTTGGGGCGCCATAGGGCCGCCCAAGTCCCATGTGACAACGCCATAAATGGCGCTACCCATGGCCATGACACCATGGAAGTCCCTTCCCATGGTCATGACGCCATGGATGATTCTCCCCATGATCGAGACGCCATGGATGCCACTTTCCATGGTTCCAACGCCATGATGGGTGATGTAGTCACACATTTTGCTTCTAATAGCGCTACAGACGCTCAGGCCCAACCAAAATCCTCATTGGTTGCTTCCAAGGCCTCTCGCTCATTTTACAAAGCCTGTTCCTTCGGAAAATTAGGAGTGAGATCGTCCTATGCAAAGGATATGAAAATACTCATTATGTTCTTACATAGAATCCGTGGGGATTCTGTGGACTGATTCAACCAACTTGCGGATGTTTAAATATCTCAAAATGTTGGTTGACACGCAAACATGCTGGTCACGTGTTGTGCCATTGTCCACTTGTAAATGCTGCTTCTGCTACACTCCTAGCAAATACCATATGACAACGGGCTCACTCCCCGGATCATCCTATTCGGTCAATTGGACTTCACGATGCTAGAGAGTTTACATCGAAGACTTTCGATGGATATTGCAAATGGATTGATGTTGGACATCACATTCTCATGAACACACCCAAATGGTTTCGCGGAAACGACTACGATGATAGTCACGACATTGGTAATGCGCACCAATCTCCCTATATCCGCTTAGGGTGATGCAATATCGCTTGCAGCTATGCTAATTCATCTACAACCTACCACCACTCAATCTATGTGTTACAGCTAGTGACTGGGTACAAGTATTTTGTACTTACGCACATTTGAGTGAGTCATTTATGTGCCAATTGTGCCGCCATAGCGCACTATAATAGGTACTTACAAACGAAAGAGAAAATTGGATTTGAGACTCCAACCATTGTCCGCCACTTAATGCCCTTGCTAGGCGATCTCCTTACCGCTAGATTTGCGGGTTGTCACTCTGCTGAGACAGTCTTCCCGTCGTTAGGGGGGATAAGAATATGGATGTTCAATAGGAACGATAGGAATTGTCGTGGTCTGTCCCCACTATGTCTCATCTCAATTTCTACTAGAAGTGACGAGATCACACATCTGTTGCAAATATGCCTGCAAGGAAGTACATCCCTACAAGAGGACGTAGCACCATCCTACACGGAGGTAGGCATGGTGCCAACGCCAAAAAGAGTGGCACTCTGCCCTTATAGGCCATAGCCCCAGCTAGGATGCATGGGAGGCCCGTGGGTTCGAATGATACTTTGGCACAACTCAATCCTTGGATCATCAAGACTCAAAATCCATCTTATGAGAATCTTCCGGGTTATGGTTATCATTAGGAGACGCCTCAATGTCAGAACCTATTCCTGAGAATATAGAGCTCTATGAAACCTACACTAGTGTACATGAGATGTGGGATAGAAACTCCATCAAAATTGATGATGTAGTCACGCATTTCATTGCGCATGAGTTTGTTGAGTCCGATGATATCGAACCACACTCCATTGATGAATGAATGCCAACATAGAGAGATTTGGCCTAAATGGAAAGATACGATCCAGGTTAAGTTGGATTCTCTAAAGAAGAGGAAGGTTTTTGAGCCAGTGATGCCAACACCTCCTATCATAAAACCTGTTGACTAATGGGGTCTTCGTTGAAAGCGTGTTGAGAAAAAGAGATGGTAATCTAGCCTTATGGCACAAGGCTTCTCACAAAAACGCCCTACAATTGACTACGATGAGACATATTCTCTCGTAATGGATGTCATTGCACTCCACTACCCTGTCAGTTTGGTAGTTTCCAAATAACTAATCATGCAGCTTACAAATGTGGTCACTACGTTTCTATATGGGGATCCAGATACAGAATATACATGAAGGTTCATGGTGAACTTCATCTACCCAAGTCAAGTGGCTCTAGACCACGGAGCGCGTTTACAATAAGGTTGAAAAGCTCACTAAAGTGATTACTTGATTGGGAAGGGGCGTTTCCATAACAAGTTTCGGATTCTATCGCGGTTCATGTTGGACATGACCTTCACTGGAAGCTCTTAAAGAGTTAAGGGAAACCGCTGAACACTTGAAATCTGAGTTTGAGATGAAAGATTTTGGGAGAACACGATTATGTCTCTGTTTGGAACTTGAGCATTGTGTCGATGGATGCTTAGGCATTTTGACAAGGTCAAGCCTTAGAGCACCCCCATAATCGTCTGTAGTCTTGATCCTGAAAAGGATCCTCTTCGTCCGTAGGATGATGGCGAAGATGTGCTAGAGGCAAAAATACCCCACTTACGCGCATTATTGTACTTAGCTCAATGCACAAGACAGTACATCGCATATGTTGTGAACTTGTTAGCTAGGTATAGCTCTGCGCCAACGCGATGCCATTGGATTGGTGTAAAAGATATCTTTCGATACTTGAGATGTACGATCGATATGGGCTTGTTCTATCCCTACAGAGAGATGATGGATTCGGACCCATCACACACCAGAAACGCCTCTAACGCTGGCCTGTGTTTCCTATCCCCACCCCAAAACAACATGTGTGTTGGAAGGTTTTGCTGATATTGGGTATCTCTCTGACCCACACAAAGGTCATTCCCAAACCGGTTAAGTGTTCACCATAGATAAAGATTGTGATATCTTGGAGGTCTACAGAACAAACCCTAGTCGCTATATCTTCGAACAATGTAGAGATTATTGCTCTTCACGAAGTGGTTCGTGAATGTATATGGATTGAATCTATAATTACACATGTTCGAAAAATTGTGTTCGAAGTCTACCACCGATGAGCCTACAAGCATTTAGGATAATGCTGGTTTTGAACCAAGACTACATTAAAAGCGACAACACCAAGAATAATCAGCAACAACAGACTCTCCTCAAGATCAAAGTGAACTAGGTTCGATCTGAGGACAGTATGGCAAACTTGCTCACTAAGTCATTGCCTAAATTCCACTTTCGAGAAACATGTTAGTAGCATCGTTTGCGGAAGTTATCCGAACTCCCATGATCATAGTCATCAGGGGGAGATGCAGACATCAGGGGGAGATGTCTACATGTATGGTCTCGAAATGTGAAGGGTGTTGTGCTCTTTTTCCCCTTCGACCGAGGTTATTTTTGTCTCACTGGGTTTTTGTTACTCAGCAAGGTTTTTTAATGAGGCAACGAGAAAAGCACTAAGTTTGAGCGACACAAGGGGGAGTGTTCAAGGAAATCCAGATTATGTGTCTGGCCCAAACTCTAGGTTACTTGACATAGTGATAATAGGGTTATAGAATGATTTAGAATCCTATTCAATGTAGAATTACTTTCCTTGTATGTTCAGATTCTATGCATTGTAATCCTCTATGTAAAGAGGTCTCTATTATCAATGAGAATACACAATGAATTCCTCTCAATTTTAATTTCTCTACAGCAGCTGCAGATTATTTGAAAACAAAATTGTAGATTAGGGTCGACCCGTCTTTAATGGGCCAACCACGTGTTTAATCAAAAGTCCAAAACCTAAAACCTTATGTCTTTCAAATTAAAAAAAAAAAAAATATATATATATATATATATTCTTTCTTTCTGGGCGTTGTTCTTTCTGTGGCGCGAACTACAAAAGAGAAGAGAGGGTTTTGCAATTTGTTTTGTCAAAATCGTTTTATGGGTTTTGTTCTAGATACTTTTGCAACTTGATTGATGTATATTTTGTGAATTTTAGTCTGATATTTTGTTGCAAATTTTCAAAACCCTGAAAAGTTGGAGTTCTTCTGTAAATTCTTCATTGAAGCTTGATAAATGTGTTTCGTCAATTGGGATGCGTTCTCCCAACATGTAATTAATCTCAAACCATAGATTGCCTTTCTCCTGAGAAATTTGAACGTTTTATTTTCTTTGTGTTCTATATTGAAGGCCAAAGTTTTATTTTTTTTATTTTTTTATTTTTATTTTCTTGGCTTAATGGTTTTACTACTGACGCTTATGCAAACCGTTTTATACCTACAAATTGACCAAACTACATGTTTTTTGATGCTAACATTATTCATTTTTAGTAAACATGGTGTTCAACTTGATCTTTACATGAGTTTCATATATGCTTTATATTTATCAATTTACTACTGCAAATTTAAATTTCCATAGCCTTGGGGCCTATATGAAACTGTTGCAGGTGTTAGTCGAATTCTATGAATGCTGTTTGCTTCTTTGGTTTTGTTTTGTGTGTTTTGTTGGCTGTGTTGATTAAGTACAAAGTACTCCTTTCTTTTTTTCGCTAAGCAAAACTACACAATCCCTTAAGTTTTCACATAAAACTCTGAAAGATTTCGACATAAGACACTTAAAATTTGTTCTGATCTAAGTTATCTAAAATTTTAATTAACATTCGATATTGCCCTAGCAATTACGTGTTAAAAGTTTTAATAACTCTGTAGAAAGGATCAGAAAACTTGTGATTTTATTGCCTAAAGATTGTAGTTCTTGCTCCCACAGGAGGTTTAAATAACATGCATCTTTAGGTGTGAGATCAGCACCTTACAAGCTGGGATAATCACTTTCTGATGGTGTAGGATGTTCTTCATGTCTCCAAACATTTTGACTTAGCTTATAACCTACAGTTGATTATTTCAGTTTTGGGAATGTGATTCAATATGTCACAGTTTTGGCATGACAGCTGAGTTATACAAAAACTAGGACTTCAGTTTATTTTCTGGTTTTTCTTTGGTTTGCATCTTAATAAAACTTATGCATGAGTTTGCACTAAATATTGATTCTTTTATGTTCAAAAAATAAGAAATTTCTGAAAAGAACTCAGTTTACTAAAACCAATCCATTTTCACAATGTTTCTCCTGGCAAATCTTTTTCGTTTTTTTTTTTTTTCAATTTACATTTTTACGCCTTTATATGTGTATAACTATTGTTGAAAGCGTGGTTGAGGGAGCCTATTGATGCGGGTATGCTTTCATTTTGTCGCTATCTTCAAGTTGCAGGATAATTTTGTTTCCAGGTGTGTTTCTGTACTTATCTCAAAATTAAGCAAAACTATATAGTTGCAGTAGTTCAATCATGCTTTCCTACATACTTTACATGATGAATTGTCTTGGTTTTCAGTAATTTTCATGACCCTGGTGAGGCATGTATGGTTTTGGCAAACTGTGTTGATTAAATCCTTGTCCTTTGTCGAGTTTATGATCCTGGATGCTTGTATCTGCATTGTTTGATTCACTATATGCTTAAAATAGCTGATTACTTGTCCTCCCAATTCAGTAATAATCATTTGTGAACAATTTCATAAAACTCGAATAAAATACATACAACTCTGCATAAATTTTTGGTCCGGTTTAATTAAAATCGTTTACATAATGTATTGTCAATAGCAATCCCATGTAGAAGACTATAATTAAACATAAGTATTAGACCAATACCTTGTAATATTGAGTTTGAAAGCTAGTGTCTTTGCTCCCCATAGGAGGCTTAAACATTCACAACTTTCAAATTCAATATTAGCACATAACAAAAATAAATTCACATTCAGAGGTCATTAGAGATGTTCTTCTTGCCACCCTAGGTGTTGACATCATCTAACAACCTATAGTTGTGTTTTGATCTTTGGTTATGTGATTCAGTAGTGTCAGTTGTCCTTTTGCCACTCTAGGTAAGGCTGACACGATGAAGCACTTTGGGGCTCTTCAGTTTTAGAGCCTATTTCTTAATTTTCAAACTAGGGTAAATTTTAAGGAACTGCTAATGATTTGTTACAGCTATAAGTATTCTATAGAGTTTTTCCACTTTCTTATTTAAGAGGTTAAATTGGAGCAGCAACTAGAGTTGAGTGTTTGAATCTTCTATCAATTTCATAAATAACTACTGCTTTCTTTTACCTTGAGGGGAAGAGATTTGTGATACCTCAATAGCTACTGTTTTCTTTTATCTTTTAAGGGGGGGAAGGAATGTAATTATCCCCTGAAGTTGCTTATACTACATGGTTCAAATATAGTAGCTATGTTTATCAATCCTTCTGAAAGTCTTGGATAGTTATGGTGTTGACTTTATGTTTGGTTTTTGCTCAATCATGGTTCCTTTTTGGAGAGTGTTACATTATTTTATTTTGGTTTATTCATGGAACCGTAATTAAAAGAACCATTTTCTTTTCATTTCCTTGGTTGTAGTAATATCTGTGATAAAGCAAACAATACCTTGATGAGTGACATAATCAAGATGTGTTGGTTTTACATAATTATGTATTAATTGTGATTATGTGTTTGGTTACCATCTGTATATGTTGGATGCCTAAGTATTGCCTTGTTTCGAAGCTTGTTCATGATTTCATGATCTTCAAATATTCTTGCAGATCTGATTCTTGGTGTTAAACTTAAGTTGCTTATATATATTTAGTCGTCGTCTTTTATTTATTTTGATTACTCTAAGTTCCTGGATTTTCATATAATCCATTCATTATTTCATTTTATCTTTTAGAAAAAGATTTTTCAAGACAAAATTTACTTTTTCATTCTCTGATTGAAAATCTACTTCAAAATTTTGGTAACTAAAGCAACTGCCATAAGTGCAGTCATCTTTAAACATTGACTCGTTTAAAAGATAAGTTTTTATCAGTTTGCCTTCTCTACCACAAATAATGATCTTTTGATAAACACTACCGTACTACTTAGCCAAGAAAATATATTTTGGTATTTGTTAACATTAATATGATAACAATGAATCATAGTTTTTCTCATTATTAGGAGTAATATGGTTGGTCCTCTTTATATCAATATTGTCATTTAAGTGAAACTCTTGGCAAATACTTAAAAAAAAAAAAAATCCTTTTGGCTGGTTTATTAGATTCACTTGTTTAAGGATGGACAAAAGTTTTGTGTTGTTCTAATGCCCTATCAATCTGACATATGTTGTTATTTCTGTTACATATAGTCTGTTTTTGTCAATTTTCTTTCTGTCCAGAAAATATTAAAGGAACTAGATTTAGAGGCTAATGGAACAGCTAGGTCCCAGATTTATTTACAGGGATGTTTTCTTATGATTATTTTTTCATTATGTCGCATGTGGTCTTGTGTCTTTCTGGCTAATTGAGTGGCACTTTATGCTATTCTGCTTTATTAATGCCTTGGGAAATAAAGCTCATTCCCTGTAGTAGAATACATGCATAATATGTGACTTCTTTTGACAATATATTAACATGATCCAAATACCAGATTTACTATATTAACCTATTTGCTTATACTAGTTGCAGCATATCAATTTGTTCTAGTGACTTAAACATTCTTATATCATGCTCTGTGAAAAAGAGTGACATTACATGACAGGTGTAGTCATTGATTACTAAGAATCATCTACATGACTGGACAATAGGTCTAAGTAATCCTATTTTTCATCTCTATTTTCCTTTCTCAATTCGGTTTGGTTAAAGAATTTAATCTATGCTCTGCTCCCAGGTGGAATGTTAGCTATAAAATTTAACATGGACAGTGATTATTTTCATTTGATCTAATATGAAAATCAGTCATAATTGTGGAAATAATCAATATACTTTGTGCTTGATTTACAAGTTCATTTGCATTATAGGATATAGATACCAGGCTTGTAGTGAAATCTGTCCTTTTGTATTTTTGCATTTCATGCACGTTTCTATATTGCAGTACCTTGAAATTGAAATAGAATTTACTACAATTAGTAAGGACCTTTATAGGGTGTCTACGACCAATTTATATTTGAAAGGAGTAATGTAAATCCATTTATTTTCATGAATTGTTCTGACCTCTAAGAGACACTAAGTTATATTAATCAATATTGTGCGTTTGATTCAACTGCATTTCCATTCACATTTAATTAATCCAAGGGCATGCAGCTTAGTCTTTCATGTGTGTTGTATTAAAAACTTTTATAAGAGTTGGACTTTAATGCATCTGCCTTGTTTTATTCTTTTCCTGAATGCATATACCTTAATTAAGAAATCAGTGGGAGTAGATTCTTTTTCAGATGAATGCTACAAAAGGACTGGAACATAATGAAGGTGAGGCTGTAAGATTGGTACATCTGTTGTTTAACTTCATTCATCAAGAATTCTGCAATTTCATAAGCATGGGAATCATGTGCAGACAACTAGAGTACCTGAAAATTTTACATGCTTTGGTTAATGGGAGTACTCTGATATACTTAAACTACTTTGGTAATTTTGAGAACTTGTTGCTGTAAGGATTTACTTCAGTTTAATTTTATTCTGTAATAACATTAGCCTTTTGAAGTTCCTATTTAGTATTTTCTGACTTAATTAGCATTGTTGAATTTATCTGCATTTATTGAACTCGAGTAATGAGCTATTTCAGTATTATAGCATGCTTTGCAGATAAGTTACAACATGACTAATGAAATTTATGTGAAGCTTCTTTAGAAGCCTTAAGTTACAGATTCTATATTTATAAGAATCCTTAAGAATGGATCATACATTGGTTTACTTGCATTGCAGATTTGATCTGAGTAAACCAAGTTTTCATGTACAAGGAATAGCTCCTGTGTTCTGTGAATTGTTGCATTATAATTGCAAGGTGTTGATGCTTATTTAAGTGTTTGATTTCCTGCAGTTTAATGTGATTAGTCATAGAATGACTGAGTTTAAGGACGGCTTGATGATTTTGGCTTCTCTATGTGCACACTTCATAATTACTATATCTGATGCAGTAGCATTCTTGTTGTTTGAGCATTGATAGTCCAAGTGGGAGACTGTAAAAATTAATTATATGGACTTATCAATGTTCACTATGGACTACAACAAGTTAGCTACCTCATTTGCAGAATACGTAATTAGACAATGCTTTAATTATTCAATTCTGTGACCTCTTTATGTATAATCAGTACTGAATACGGTATATATTGTTGATCACTTAATTATCGAGTAATCCTAAATGTACATGAAATAGTTTGACAAAGGCCTATATTAATTAAGACTAAGAATCCTTTACGGGTGGTACCTAGTCCTTGATGCCTATAAAAGTCTTAGATCCCTGCTCTATCAATCACCACACTATTCATAAGCTTTGCCCCATAAAAGTTTGCATACAGGATTGGATAGAGGAGAAGATCTATCATGACTAATTCAAGTTGGTATACATGATTTATATTTTGTTCATCTTAGTATTATGCTTATGTTAATCTAATTATGTTTTGTGTTCTTAGATTGAGTACAATCTTGTTTCACGTTTTTACAGTAAATATCAAGCAATAGCAGCTGCCTGGTTTACTCCAAAGAGCAAAAATTAAAAGAGAAACAGTTGCAAACTAAAGAGTTGGTTTAATTACTGGACCTTTGAGTTCTGTTCTTTGGAACATGCATGTGTTTTGATGTTTTAACTTTTATTAGCCAGATCATTCAAAGATGTTCTTTCGAAGCTTGAACCTGTTTTATCTTTGATTTCCCTGGCTATGAATGTATTAGGAATGACTACGGAAGCCTTTAGCCAAATTATCAAACAGTCAATGTGGATGTCTGAATTTTCAACCCTGACTAGTACCCTTGAAAATTCAAAAGTGAAAATATGTTTTGAGGCCGTCTAGTGTAATTGGTTTGCTAAGTAATACATCTTTTCTAAGTCTAATTTAGTTTTTCAGGCATATATTTTAACTTCATGCTTGATGGGAAAACAGATGCTTATACTCTTCTTGACGGAAACATTTGCTTAAGTATCAAGTCTTCAGTTTCCAATTGTTTGTCTCTCTTAATATTTTCTCTTTGGTGGGATGTTTAGAAGTTAACCAGGCTGCCTTTCTCGTTTCCTCTTTCTTTTTTATATTTTCTTTGGTTACGTACCGTTCCGCCTTGCAATTTCTGCGATCTGCTGATGGTGTTCGCTGGTGTTTTGTCTGGTTTTGGAATTTGGTTGTTGGAGTCTCGATGGAATTTGGTGTGCTCAATAGTTGCAGTCCTCGTGATGTCTGTATCACGCAATGGATAGGCTTGCGGCGGTGTCGGCACCGGCTATTTCCTTCTCCGTTGGGTGTGCAATTGGGTTGAACCTCTGGTGGTGCTCCGATGTCGGGATGAATTGGGTGTATTCCCATTTTAAATTGTCGACAGGTGGCTGGTTATGCTTATGCTGCTGTCCATTCCTCCTTTGGAGGGTTTGCTACTTGGATGGATAATGATGGGTTGTTACTTGTTATGTTTATCTTCTGTTTGTTTGTGTTTTCCCCACACTGTGGGTTTTGTAAGTGTGTTTGTGTTTGTACAGCTATGTTTATCTAATAAAAGTTATCCTTACACTGCCAAAAAAAAATTGTAAAAGGAGAAGCTTTTGGATTGGTGACACTGAAGCCAAAGCCTATAAGGATTCTGTTTTCCAGCTACCAACTTCCATCCAGGCTCCAACTATTGAACTTGAGGCTTCATGACTGGGGCAAGATGAAAGTCGCCTCAAGATTCGGAAGTGTGTGGTGCGATTATATTGCATGCTACATGGTTATTTTGAGGAAAAAAGTTGTTTGTTCTTATTAGCCAGAATCAGTGGTATATCTTTGGCATTATGCTTGAACAGGAAAGTCCCTGAGATATTACATTTTTTAACTTCCGTTTAGAATAAGTAAGGTTAAAACTCTATATCTGGGCTAGTCATACTTGACATGGACAAAATAATAGGTATCTTCACATGCAGATTACGGATCCATTCCTTTCATGGCCCCTCTAACGAGAGATTCTCTTAACTATACTCTTCAGAATTTCATTGATAATGTAGTAATGTACACAGTATATATCACCGGTCAGGGACCGTGGACTGATACTCTTGTTAATGAATTGATTATTATATATATGCAGATACATTTATACCAGCAAATGACTATCTTGTCTTTTCTATATTCTCCAGTCCCCGTCTTTTCTAGCTTACTTTTGGAGGAAGTGTGATACTACAGTTCTACTAGAATTATATACATCCCAGAAAGTGACCATGATCTAGATGAAGTTGCATTTTTTTTTTAGACTGGGTGATGATGTTGTCATTGCTAAGCTGGTAAAAATATTTTTCGTCTCTGTTATATATAGTAATGTTTCTCGCAGTAGTAAGAAGTTAATTTTAGGGAAGTGCTTCTCGGAAAAAAAAAAAAAAAAAAACAGAGGATCGATTACATTTTCTCAAATTCTGATCAAATAGTAAATTGGACACAACTATATAATAATATATAGAAACATATGATAAACCAATCATTAATTGATCAAGCTGCATGAATTATCTTCTGTTATCTAATACTCACCATTGTAATTATCTTCTCTTCTCCTAGACGTACAAGTAGATAGGTTTCTGTTTACTAGTCTTATCTTTTCTATATGTAGAGTCTCACATTCCTAATACAATTGTACTTGTAAGTTACTCATCAATATATACACGATCGTCGGCCACAATTCTTGGTGCGCTTGACAACACTTCATTCAAATCCTGTAACATATGCCCGAAAGGATGACACATTTTAACAGTAATGGGACAAAATACGATCCCAGCACACTAAATCAAAGAACAACCGAGAAAAGTTCTATCCTAGAAAAACAGCATCCGAGGTTCCGATCATCAGCTGAAAATTCAAAGTTCCACATATCTGGAAACAAAAACAAGTTCTTGAAGTGGAAAAAAAGAAAATTACATATCAAGCCTGCGGCTATAATCCAAAGAGAGGATGAAAACCTTCCAGGCCCTCATGATCTCCAAGCCCATTTATAATTAAACTAGTATCTCACTCTCTTGAGGTGTCTAACATTAGTATCTTGAGGCGTCTTTCATTTTGCCCCAGTCATGAAGCCTCAAGTGCAACTCTGCAGCAGCAATCAAGAAATTAACGGCCTGGATTGGACTCAGAATTTGTGTGATGTTCTTAAGTGTTCTCAATCTTAAGTCATCAGCCTTGTGCAAAATCTTCTGCAAACCTTCCTCCTTGGAAGCTAGAGCGGACTCAACTCGCTCCTCATGATCATCAATTCCTTCTTCATGGCCATTATTGCTCCTCATCATCTCGGAGACCACATGCGACAGCTCAACCATTGTAGTGTCAGCCATAGTCTCCTGTAGTTTGGCCATCTTTTCCGATAGGTGCTTCTCATCCTGGATAGTCCTCCTTTGCAACTTGTCCAGCATGGTGAGCTGGCACTGTGAGAGATCACCCAAGTCACCGGTGCTCAAGCTCAATCCTCGCGTTAACTCAGCAAAACAAGCCTCTAGCTGCATCCCAGACTTTGAGTAGAGCAAATGAAAAGCCGTGTTTGGTCGCCAGCCACCTAACCAAAGGAATGCATCTTCCAATGAGCTCGTCCATGGCGGAGACAACATTTCCAGTGCGTCTTGCTTGGCCCACTGCGACTTTGCATTGTAGTAGCATTCATAATGTTTCATCACTCCCTCTACCAATGAGCGTAACAACACCTGATCATCGTCACCATTGTCGTCTGCAGCTTTGTTTTGGTGCCTTTTGGAGGCAACGACGAGGCCCTCGAGGTCTTGGTTTTGTTCAGAAAGCCAGCGCTCGAAGAAGGCCTGAAAACCCTCCTTCTCAGGCTCAGGCTCAGGAGCCATGCTGTCTCCAGCCATTACTGATATATGCAAAGCCAAATATGCCCACAGGAATTGGTTTTGCTTAAAGATTTGCCTCTATATATAGAGGTGAGCCAACTCCTTCCACTACTTGCATGAATATCTGTGAGTTTCATTCTTTATTGACAGTGGAAGGAAAATGACAAACACCGCCAGTTAAGTCATTGAATGTTGAATTGTTTCGCTTCTATAAACACCAAATGGAATTTATTAACCCACCATTCTCAGATTTTCTTTGGAGAGGTACAGTGAATCAGAAATGTACAACAAAAATTGATCCCACCATACAACCCCTTTTCCCTCATAGAACAAAGACATTGAACTGTCAAATGACAACGGGAAGTGTGTCATTTTCCTTCAACTGTCAATAAAGAAAGAAACTTTGTCATAAATATTCATGCAAGTAGGGGAAGGAGTTAGCTCACTTTCCTATATACAGGCTAATTAACCTATAAGCAAAATCAATTCCTGTGGGCGGTTCTCAAACACACAAGTTGGCAACTTCTGGTTTTGAATTTTGAAGCTCATTCCATGCCATATGGAAAATTCCGAGACTATATATTATGTTAACACATTGGTTGTACGACATTACCGAGGTTTTAAATATTACATGAAATTTGAGATGTATGAGTATTGTTAACATATCATAGACTCTTTCATTAGGAATATGTTATGAGTTTGTAAGCTAATTTCTTATTGTAATTACGAATATGTTGTCACATTGGTAACCCTCTCATTTAGATCAAATGACATGTTTTCAGTGGTGTAATGAGGTTCTTTCTTGTGTGATTCTCATCATTAATGGAAAATTATATTTCTAGCGAAGCAATTTACGGCAGCAACAACAATTAACGTAAAAATTGATAATGTTTGTTTTAGATGTAGCAACTACTCCACGTACAACTAGTTATTACTATTTTGTGAACCAATTTACAAATGTTACCACGAATGTGTTTCATACATGTAAACTTTTATATTTTGACTAAAAGCACGTATGTCCTCACTCCTCAGTGATGTAATAAAGTTTTCTCTTGCGTAATTACAGTATTGTATTGTGTAATATTCATCAAAGTCGTAATTAATTTTAGTCGATATATTGTACCACAAACCACAGAAATTGATATAAACATCCGTACCTTTTGTTGTATTTGGAGTAATTACTTCACCTAGAACTAATGTAATTAATAGTTTTCAGACAATTTAACAAGTGTGACAACAAATTTGTTGTCAAAGTGATAATTCTTTATGTTTTTATCATCAATGAAATGATTACTTCAATGACCACACAGTTTACAACACTGTAAAAAATTCTCATATCATATAACAAAATATAAGGCATACATCACCATATATACCATATATTCTCATATTAAAATTCTACTTGCAGCTGCACTTCAATTATAACATTGCTTGCTGTATATTCATGTGAAGAAACATATTTATGTCCAAATGTTTATCCAAATGTGTCTAAGACTCTCTGTTTAACACATCGAAACAAATTGCCAATGCAGATGATTCTAAGACAAAGACCTTCTGAAACCAATGAAACTAGTTTATGACATCCATCTTCCTGATATAATATATTTTGAATACGTTCTTCATGTCCCAATGAAGAACTTCTTAACTGAAGATTCATGTCACAATTCAGAACAGTAAACAAGAGGAAAACGAATGTTTAAGCTTCTTACAGAAGTAAATGTGCTAATGCCTTCGGAATTATTTTTCACTCTAACTACTTACTACATAGCAATTAGCAACAATATCATACTAGATAATATCCTATCTACTGCTCTACAAAATATCACAATACCTGCGAATATCATCTTTGAATGATATTCCATTTAAAAGGATAAACATATACAGATGAGAACCAGTAGAGTACATTTTTATCTTAGATTGGAACTAAATTCTGCACAAAATTCAATTAGTTTATATGACACATTAACATGCAGTAGATTACACATTTATCTTAAATGACTAGAATGATCCACTAAATTATCAACAAAGAAAAATTGTTAACTAGTAGAACTTCACTTTCAACAAGCTTTGGAATACATACTAATTTAGTTGCAAAACCACATAACCATATCGGTTGTGAAGACTGAAGGCTGGTTGTCCCTTCAAAGTCTGTAGTTGTGTCAACCGGACGAGTAAGTTAATTCACTGCCTTTTCTCCTTGACTGGCTACCCAATGCACTGATCATTCACATTCCATACAACACGTCAAATGAAGGGACTATGAGTGAAATATCCTCCCATTGCCATCTAGTCAAAGTTTCTCTTTACAATTTTCGATTTTCTCTTCTTTTCCACACTTTTCGTTGGTATTCATGAAACGGTGGTCAATGCATTGAAAAATAAGCATCACAACGGAAGAGGTCCAAAGCATTAAAGGAGCTTGAATGTATAAAGAACTTACCTGCGTCCTGGTAGAGGTTCTATACGAAAGTATCTGAAAAACAATAACAGATGCAATTTTAGAAAATTGTACGCTGTCATGGTGACCACTCTTACATGCGTACCAAGTTTTTTATACATACTGGAAGTTTCTTAAAAGAAAAACGGGAAAATGAAAGAAAGAAAAAAAAATACACACAGACGTATTTAGGGCGTGTATTCATTTATGAGTCTACAAGCATGCTATACAAATGTGAAAGACTTTGAAGGAGATATGAGTCAATATAGTTAAGATTGCAAAGGCCAAACTAAGGAAAACCTACTTTATACTACCTCTAAGGTTAATTCTCCTTTTCTGGTTTCTAATTAGATTGACTCGATAGTTGAATTTAATTTAAATTTATTTAAGTGTGCAAGGGATATGCAAGTATGAAACTAGAAAATGACATATTTATTAATGTGTTTTTTCAATAATTAGAATTCACTAAATCGTTTTGGTTGTCATATTTAGTTTCCTATGACATTGTAAAGGATTTTATAACTTGTTCAAGTAAAAAACTTTTTTGTTTCAAGTAGTGATTATTATTTTTTTTTTGAGGGGCATGAGTATTTACATAACTTTACAAAATCACCCTTAGGATCATCCATACAATAGAGCCTAAGCTCCCAAAGCACATAAACGTTGCTTTTGCCTTTTTGGCCTAACCGGAAGACAAATCCCTAACAAAGAAAATCCATTCTAGAGCTGACTGCACATTTAAGAAAAAGATGATTAGCCTATACAACCTAAACTGAAGCTACAAAAATATCATAAGGACTTGTAAAATCTAAACGAATACTAGTAAATCAATTCATTAGAATCAATCAGAGTCCATATAGAATTTAAACAAGCTATGGATTAAGTATAATACGTGGATTATAAAAACTCAAACAGAATATTTTAAAATCTGAATTGAATACACCCCCTTAATTTACAAATTATCAACATGAAATTCTGAAAGTTCATCTAATGGGAGAGGGAAAGGTAGGAGGAAGAGAATATGACAAGCACGATTCATAGAGAATAAGCCATTGAAGAAGAAGGAGCATTGCATTCGTCTTTCCATATATGTAAGTTATCATCTTTCACAGGATGTCTTGGATCATAATAGTGCATTCAATATAGTCGGCTATAATCCTTTATAGAATTTTGAGTGGGGACTGATAAATTCGGCTTACTGGCATTTGAGTTTGCCTCTGGCTGCTTGCCTTGAGAAAATTTGAAGGAATGCAAACATGGCTTTTATTGGAAATTGGGAGGCACTTAAAACCTATATGATTGTTAAAACTTTAGCAAATGCGTTTTGGGACATCAGGTTAAACATGCACTTCTTGAAGTCTAAAGAGCAAGATAAGTAGTGCTTCAGAGACGTAGTTTTTGGTCCTAAATTTTCAATATCATCTGTGACTTCGGATTTATTGGAGTGGGAACATGTCCATGGAAAACGCAACGACGGTAATTTCTCATGCAGCCACTGTCCTGAAAGTTGTCATTGCAACTAATTGTCGGCAGCTTACCAATTTTGTTGTCCAGAACAATAATTATCAGCACGTGGATCCTTCATTGATGGTTGCCGCTGTGCAGGATTTTTGTACTCTTACATGTAACAATGAACCTATTTGTTTTTTGAGTTACAATAAGAAGACAATTGTTACTTTTCCTCAAGTGTTCATGCAAGGGTGCCAAGTACCTTTGTGCATGACTGCTTGGGAAAGCTTACTGATGCAATTATCAATGCTTGGATAACAGATTCAGTGCTGGTTCAGACCAATGATAGAGACTCAGTCAATTTGCTCCTTAAGCATGTTGTCACAGTGATTATAGAAACTGGCCAGAATGCAAATTTTGCGGTCACTCGGTTCTACACAATAGCATCATTTATTTGAGTTTTTGTGATTATCAGTTTTGGAGCTTCTGTTATCCTTGAGATGGAAAAGCAATGTGAGAAGGAGTACTCTAAGGCTTATATACTTGACTCAACACAAGGACATTCAATATTAGCACTGCAAACAGTTCACTTCAGAGCTGCAAGCCCTTGGGCATTATGGTTTCAGTGCCTCGCATTACCTGCTGACAAAAATGGTTTCTTAAATGTGTTCAATAGTCAGTTTCGTTACTTTATTATGTTGAAGGCAAACCCTTGTCAGCCAACAACTTGTGAACAAATAGTTTCTTTGAGGTTTGACACTGCGATGATTTGCTTGCTGATTCCAAATGTAAAGCTCATCTTCATTCACAGCAATTTACAGCGTGCTGCTCTACCTACTGCTTTTTGGTCTGCTCAAATGTGCAAGGATATAGATTAGTTACGAACCCACAGGACAATAATTATTACACTTGTACTCTTGTAGTGGGTGTCATTCTGAGAAAATAAATTACCAAACTTTACCATATCTCAGCCAAGGAGTTTCTCTATTGATGAAGTTATTTTCTCCAAATCAATTTAGAGTTCTCATCTTCGAGCTACTATTCTGGTTCAGTCGTTCTACTGACTACTATTGCTATTCAATCTATTGTGCACCTAATTTTCATGCTTGGTTGCTGGGCACTTATGATGAGAAAAACACCTGCAAGCCAGCACTTGCTACTGCAATCTTCAGCACTGTTGCTTTCTTACTTGGTGGTACCACCTCACTCCTATCTGGTTTCCTTGGGATCAAAATCGCCACTTATGCCAATGCCAGGACAACATTGGAAGCAAGAAAGAGTGTGGGGAAGGCCTTTATAGTTGCCTTTCGGTCTGGTGCAGTCATGTGTTTTATCCTTGCAGCTAAGGGTCTTTGGGTACTTTATATTACCATCAATCTCTTTCAACTATACCGTGGTAATGACTGCAAAGCCCTTTTTGAGACAATTACTGGCTATGGACTTGCTGGATCATCAATGGCTCTTTTCGGGATAGTAGGTTGGTGTGACTGGTGTCGACCTTGTTGGAAAAATTGAAAGAAGCATTTATGCAGATGACCCAAGAAACCCAGCTGTGATTACTGACAAGATTGGTGATAATGTTGGAGATATTGCTGGTATGGGATCTGATCCTTTTGGTTCGATCATATGCTGTATCATTTTGTGCCGCTCTAATTGTTGCTTCATCATGGGTTCACCACTATGCTGTATCCCCTCCTTGTTTGTTCTATGGGCATTCTAGTTTGTGAAATCACAACCTTGTTTGCCACTGATTTCTTTCAGATCAAACTTGTCGAGAACATTGAACCAGCTTTGAAAAAGTAGCTTATCATATCCACTGTTCTTATAACTATTGGAATTGCAATTGTTAGCTGGGTTGTTCTGCCATCATCCTTCACAATTCACAATATTAGAGTTATGAAAGTTGTAAAAATTTTCCTCATCGAAGATTTCAATTGTGTATTCCAGGGGAACATACTTACTCAGGGTCATATGTACCTGTGCATTCACTATAATTGCTTTTACCCAAATATAGTGGGATATGAGACAAAGAGGATAAGCACATTCGAGGAAGTCACAAGTGTAAGAAAAGTGAAGACGGCAGGGATCTTTCCTAATGCAATAGAAATTTTTAATGGAGACAAGAAGTACTTCTTTGCATCCTTTCTGTCCTGTGATGGAGCTTACAGAATCATAAATACTCATCTTTCAAAAGACTCTGAGCTCCCATGCAAAGTTGAAGACACAGATGGTTATTGGAAGTGGTTTGCTGGTAACTTGGCCTCAGGAGGCACAGCTGGTGCTTCTTCTCTTTTCTTTGTCTACTCTTTGTACTATACTCGCATCCATTTGGCTCGTGATTCTAAGGCTGCAAAGAAGGGAGGAGAAAGACAATTCAATGGTCTGAGTGATGTCCACAAGAAGACATTGAAATCTGATGGTATTGCTGGTCTCTATCATGGATTCAATACATCATGTGTTTGAAGCAATTATGGTGATTAAAGCAATGTAAGATAGGAGACTGGTTTCTCCTGAAGTCCTAGGGGGTCATTTCCTTTTCTTACATGTTTAAGGCCTGAGGACATGCCTTATTTTAAGGGGAGGAATGTTAGGACTCTCTTACGTATTGTCTTGGGCTAATGTGTTGAGCTACCTAAATGGGCTGCATGCATTTCCATTTTAGGCTCAACGCCGGGTCGGGTCATGCATTAAATGGGTGTGTAGGGTTGTCAGTAGATTGAGCTACATAAGCAACCTGCCTCCATTGTAAAAGACATTGATGAATATGAATATTGTTTAGTTTATTTCCTTACATTTTCTGCAATTTATTTCTAGTTTCTTTTTATGGATTCTAATCCCAACAATATCCCACCGGTTTAAAGTGCGGATGTCTTCTCCGGCCAAGTGCCATGGTAGAGAGAACAACCAGTGATGACGTGTCCATTACCAAGCACTAAATCAGCGCAAAAATCAGAGTCAATCGTGCTTGCACCGACGGTGATGATCCATGGTGCGATGTTAATCATGGTGCGACGTTAATCACGTTTATTCATAGGCCAAAAATTTTAATTTCTGTAATTTTAATTTTTTTAATGCCATTAGAACTCAACGGTTTAGTTTCGGTTCTTTGGAATATGCATGTGTTTAATGTTTTAATTAGCATTAGCCAAATCATACAAAGATGTTCTTTTGAACTTGTTTTATCTTTGATTTCCCTTGCTAATAGTGTATTAAGATTGACATGGAAGCACAATCCAGCCAAATTATCAGACAGTTAATGTCAATGTCTGAATTTTCAATCCTGACTCGTTCCCTTAAACAATTCAAAATGAAAATATGTCTTGAGGCTGTCTATTGTAATTTGTTTGCCAAGTAATACACCTTTTGTTGAGTTTAATTCTAGTTTTCCAGGCATATATTGCAAGTTCATGTTTAACGGGAAAACAGAATGATTATATTGTTCTTGATGGAAACATCAAGTTTTAGTTTGCAAATTGTTTGTCTCACTTAATTTTTTCTCTTTGGTGGGATATAAAGTCGTTGACCAAGTACGTAGCTGCTATTGCTATACTTCAGCAACAAAAACACTAGTTACTAACACATAAATTTCCATCAATTATTTTATATTCTATATATAAGAGTAAGTTCACTCGTTTGGTCACCAGGTCACTTACTATTCACTGTTTTTTAGTGTTATTTTTACTCTCTGAGTCAAGAACACAGTGTATTTCGTGCTCTGGATCACTTTTTGGATCACCATGGTGACCTGCACAGTGTATTTCGTGCCCTGGGTCACGAGCACAGTGTATCTCGTGACCCAGATAATGAAAATATACACTAAAAAACACAGTGAATAATAGGTGACTCGGTGACCCAACGGGTGAACTTAATTGCTCTAAAGGGTGAGTTTACTGTTATACTGTTCATTAGAGTTGGAAAAGGCGTATTTGTCCTCACTATTCAAGAAGATCAAATATCAAGCTGGTGGAAAAGTCGTTTTCATCCTTACTTTTCTCTGTTTTGGATAGGCATAACCCTCTGTTTTGAGCTCTGGGCAATAATCTCGACACTTTTTGGATCACCATGGTGACCTGTACAGTATATTTCGTGCCCTGGGTCACGAGCACAGTGTATCTCGTGACCCAGAGAATGAAAATATACATTAAAAAATACAGTGAATAGTAGGTGACTCGGTGACGCAACAGGTGAACTTAATTGCTCTAAAGGGTGAGTTTACTGTTATACTGTTCATTAGAGTTGGAAAAGGCGTATTTGTCCTCACTATTCAAGGAGATCGAATATCAAGCTGGTGGAAAAGTCGTTTTCATCCTTACTTTTCTCTGTTTTGGATAGACATAACCCTCTGTTTTGAGCTCTGGACAATAATCTCGACATATTACGCAGGAAAATTCTACAATGTGTTAACGTATGACATGCAAACAATTGCCTTAAAAGTAGTAAAATAAGTCCTCAAAATAGTAATATTAGTCCTCAAAGTGGTAACATGAGTCCTTAAAGTGATAAAAATAGTTTATGTATGAGAAATGTTAACATACCATAGCTTTATCCTATTACGCAAGCCTCACTTACTCACATTTTCTCACATTCTGATCGAACAGAAAATTGGACAAAAATATATAATAATATATAGAAATATTTCCCAGAAAGGATGATACATTTTAACAGTAATGGGACAAAATACGATCCCAGCACACTAAATCAAAGAACAACCGAGAAAAGTTCTATCCTAGAAAAACAGCATCCGAGGTTCCGATCATCAGCTGAAAATTCAAAGTTCCACATATCTGGAAACAAAAACAAGTTCTTGAAGTGGAAAAAAAGAAAATTACATATCAAGCCTGCGGCTATAATCCAAAGAGAGGATGAAAACCTTCCAGGCCCTCATGATCTCTAAGCCCATTTATAATCAAACTAGTATCTAAGTATCTTGAGGCGTCTAACATTAGTATCTTGAGGCGTCTTTCATTTTGCCCCAGTTATGAAGCCTCAAGTGCAACTCTGCAGCAGCAATCAAGAAATGAACGGCCTGGATTGGACTCAGAATTTGTGTGATGTTCCTGAGTGTTCTCAATCTTAAGTCATCAGCCTTGTGCAAAATCTTCTCCAAACCTTCTTCCTTGGAAGCTAGAGTGGACTCAACTCGCTCCTCATGATAATCAATTCCTTCTTCATGGCCATTATTGTTCCTCATCATCTCGGAGACCATGTGCGACAGCTCAACCATTGTACTGTCAGCCATAGTCTCCTGCAGTTTGGCCATCTTTTCCGATATGTGCTTCTCCTCCTGGATAGTCCTCCTTTGCAACTTGTCCACCATGGTGAGCTGCCCTTGTGAGAGATCACCCAAGTCACCGGTGCTCAAGCTCAACCCTCGCATCAACTCAGCAAAACAAGCCTCTAGCTGCATCCCAGACTTTGAATAGAGCAAGTGAAAAGCCATGCTTGGTCGCCAGCCACCTATCCAAAGGAATGCATCTTCCAATGAGCTCCTCCATGGCGGAGACAACATTTCCAGTGCGTCTTGCGTGGCCCACTGCGACTTTCCATTGTAGTAACATTCATAATGTTTCATCACCTCCTCTACCAATGAACTTAACAACACCTGATCATCGTCACCATTGTCATCTGCAGCTTTGTTTTGGTGCCTTTTGGAGGCAACGACGAGGCCCTCGAGGTCTTGGGTTTGTTCAGAAAGCCAGCACTCGAAAAAGGCCTGAAAACCCTCCTTCTCAGGCTCAGGCTCAGCAGCAATGCTATCTTCAGTCATCACTGATATATGCCAAGCCAAATATGCCCACAGGAATTGGTTATGCTTAAAGATTAGCCTGTATATATGAAGGTAAGCTAACTCCTTCCCCTACTTGCATGAATATCTATGACACAGTTTCTTTCTTTATTGACAGTTGAAGGAAAATGACAAACACCGCCAGTTACTAAGTCATTGAATGTTGAATTGTTTTGCTTCTATAAACCACCGAATGGAATTAACTTCAATTAATATCTTTGTTCTTGGCTTCTGCATCATGATGAACTTAACCCACCATTCTCAGATTTGCTTTGGAGAGGTACACCGAATCAGAAATTAATGTACAATAGAAATTGATCCCACCGCACAACCCCTTTTGCTATCTTAGAACAAAGATATTGAAGTTAATTCCATTTGGTGTTTTAAGAAGCAAAAGAAGTCAACATTCAAATGACAACTGGAAGTGGGTGTCATTTTCCTTCAACTGTCAATAAAGAAAGAAACCTTGTCATAAATATTCATGCAAGTAGGGGAAGGCGTTAGCCCACTTTCATATATACAGGCTAACCTTTAAGCAAAACCAATTCCTGTGGGCGGTTCTCAAACTAAACCATCACACGAGTTGACAACATCTGGCTTTGAATTTTGATGCCATCCCATATGGAAAATTCTATGCTAACACCGGTTGTATGGCATCAGACAAGTTGTAAATATTACATGAAATTAGATATGTATGAGAATTATTAACATATCATAGACTTTTTCCTTATGAATATGTTATCACATTAGTAACCCTTTATTTAGACCAAAATTACATGTTCTCAGTGACGCTTGATGAGGTTCTTTCTTGTGTGGTTCTCATCATGAATGGAATTATATTTCCAGCGAAGCAGTTTACTATCCCAACAATCAATGTAAAAAGGGAAAATCTTTGTTTTAGATGTAGTAACTACGTACTCTACGTACAACTAGTTATTACTATTTTATGAACAAATTTACAAATGTTACCACGAATGTATTATCATACAAGTAAACCTTTATAGTTTGACTAAATGCACAATGGTGTAAGGAATTTCTCTCTTGCGTAATTAGAGTATTTTACTGTGTAATTTCTGTCGAAGTCGTAATTCAACGTATTTTACCACAAACCATAGCAACCAATGTAAAATCTATACTTTTGTTTTATTTGTAGTAATTACTCCGCCTACAACTAACATAATAGTTTATGTGACAACAAATTTGTTGTGAGGGTGATAAATCTTAATGTTTTTATCATCAATAAAATGATTATTTCAGTGACTATGTATGTATTTTACCACATCCACGAAAATTGATGTATGGAATGGTAAATTTCGTTATATTTGTGGTATTTACTTCATATACAACATCATCTATAAGATTATCAACCATTTTACAATTATGACAACATTTGTATAGTGAACATGGTAAAGTTAATATTAGACCAAACGATATGTAAGTACTCGGCATTGCAAGAAGGTTCTCCATTTGATAATCAAGGTTCTTCATTTGATAAAAAATGGTCCAACTATAATTTTTACATGTTTGAACACTCAATTACCACAAACACAAGAAATGTGGTCATAAGTCATAATTTAGTTTTCCTAGGAATATATTTATAATATCTGTTATATATTTCTGCACAATGTTACATATAAAGAAAGACTATGTTGTTCGTATGGTAACTATAATGTGTTATTATGGTAAATATAATTTTTTACATGATGGTAAATTTTATTTTAAAAAATAACATGTATTAAAATTTAAGTAACATATCTACCAAATTCAATAAGTTTCTACTACATTAACTTATTAAAAATAAAAATATAAAAAAAATAAAGATATGACATTATACATATAACTAAAGCTGAGTTTACTATTCACAACATGTTCACTCGGTATAAGAAACGATGGTTTTGACCCCGGCTTCTAACTGAATTTATAATTATGCCACATCCTTTCAATTTTTTTTTTGGGTCTTTGACCCAAAACACCAAAATTGGCCAAAATTATCCCACTTACCCCAGCAACATATTTTTATTCCCACTAACCCAATTATAAATGAAATGACAGCTTTGCCCTTAATATAATTAAGAACAACCTCTACGACTCATCTCTCTTCCCTCCATCTGCAGATGCAATCTTCTCTCTCTCTCTCTCTCTCGGCCAGCGCACGGCCTTCAGCGTCTCTGGTCTAGATGGCCGGCAGGGACACGATGACGTCGACAGGAGAGTTCGTGCAGCCGGTGATCGTTGTAAAGCCTAGAAGCCACCGCCCGAACCCTAAATCGAAACCATTTTCGATTACTTTCTCAGGAATCTGACCAGAATCTCTCTATTTCGATCCAAGGCATAGACGAAGCTCCGGTTCAGTAGCCACTTCGACGGAGATCGGATCGCCGATCATGTCGTTGAAGTCTCTTTCTTACTCTAACAAAGATATCCACAGCTTGAGATCAGAGCTTTCTTTGCAGCTAGCATCGTACGCGGCGGAGGAGAAGATTAGGGCAGAGGTGGTCCAGCTCTTAAAGTGGGTGCCCAGAGCAGTTTCTGGGTGCCCAAAATCAATTTTTTTTTTTTTTGAATGTCTATTGGGGGCAATAGAAGTTTTGGATTGATGTAATCTCTTAGTTTTTTTCTTTCTTTAATCAAAGTTTTATTTTTCTAATTTCAAGAAGATTAATTCCCATTCCGGTGACCATAAATTCTATTGATGGGTAATAGACGTCTACTGGGGGACAATAGACGTCTATTACCCCTCTATTAGGGGGAATAGACGTCTATTGGGGGCAATAAACCTTTTCGACGACCTCTTTTGGGACCTTCGGCGAGGTTTTCAAAAAAGTCTGGTGGGCGCGCGGCCGGTGACCGGATTCCGGCGAAAGTTGGCTGGATTCCGGAGATTGGTGACTGGAATCAGGCGAAGTCTCTTATGGTTTCTCTCTCTTCCATTCTCTCTCTCTCTAAGTAACAAAGAGGTGAGGGTAAAATAGTCTTAAAAAAAAAAAAAAACAAACTTAATGGATTATTAGGGAAGACTTCCTACGAGATTGCCAAAATCTCAACGAAATGAATCTTAAAGGGGTAAGTAGGAAAATGATTTTGCCTTTAGGTTCTAATTGAAATTACAGTTTTGCTCTATTATTATCATCATCATCATCATCATCATCATCTCAACGAAAGGAATCTTAAAGGGGTAAGTAAGAAGATGATTATTATTATTATTATTATTATTACTATTATTATCATCATCATCATCATCATCATCATTTCAACGAAAGGAATCTTAAAGGGGTAAGTAGGAAGATGATCACTATTATTATTATTATTATTATTATTATTATTATTATTATTATTATTATTATTATTATTATTATTATTATTATCATTATCATCATCTCAACGAAAGGAATCTTAAAGGGGTAAGTAGGAAGATGATTTTGCCTTTAGGTTCTAATTGAAATTACGGATTTGCTCTATTATTATTATTATTATTATTTTATGAGAGAACAATTTTGTTTTGTGTTTGTAAATTTCTACAAATTATGTAAAAAATTTATATTGTATTGGATCACATTTGTTGCTAATCTATTATTAACAAAAAAACAAATCATATTCTATGTAGCGTCAATGTTTCTTAAATTGCGAGTATTCGTCTATTACATATGAAATTTTAAAAAAAATAAACAAACCTGCAGTATCGCACGGATCAATTTGCTAGTACATCACCTGACCGTAGATGATCCCCATATCATATATTCTCATATTAAAATTCTACTTGCAACTGCTCTCCTGTATATTTATTGGTCATACTTGCATAAAATTCCAGATCCGCCGCCGAGTTTATGAATCATATGCGGATAGTGTATATAGATGGGTAAATATAAATGCATGCAGCTGCTATGTGACTGGCTTAGATTGCTTCTTGCTAATCGAACTTTCTTGCAACGGTTAGCTTTGTCTTCTTCTCCTATATTCTATGCATGAAGCTGTGACCATATCACACTACTCATTTAGTATGTTAAACCATTGACTTTGGCAGTGCAAGGATTTTTATTTTTTATTGTTTCTGGAACAACTAGAGTTGAAGAATTAATAACAGTTGACAAGTCAGATCATCCTAGCCTGCAAGCAATTGGAACTTTTTCGTATTCCTTTTTCATTTGCGCGCCCGAAGCAACTGCATTGGAATATGGGTCACAACCTCATCATTTTGAATAGGGAAGACTAACCAATTCAGATTAAATTTAGCTAAACTGTTTAGGAACATAAGCAAAAATTGATTGAATATATTAAGAAAGACTCCCAACTTCAGTAACTACGAGCTGAGTCTGTAAAAGGGAAGCTAAACTCATAACCAGTGGAATTAATAGATCAAAGTAATTGGTAAGAGTAGCCTGATCGAGTTCAATATGAAACCGGCCGCTTGATCCATTAGCATATGATCAATCACTGTTAACAGATGTTAACAATCCAATGCAGCTTTCCAGATTTCGTTCATGCTTTTGTAAGCTTCACAACTAAGTAGGCTAGAATTATGGTAAGTTGCTAACAATGCATGCATGCACACTGGGTAAAAATATGTCAATCTTCCTAGCCAGTTATGTGAAGAATATGAATATTGTAATTCTTGTATCCCTAACTTGTAGGGATTTACTAGTTAATTATACAAGAACCTAGACTGTATATAATCTTCTAGTATCAATGAGAATATCATTCCACCTCAAATATTTTTCTTACATGGTATCAGAGTAGGCCTAAAAACCCTAGCTCTCATTTTATTTGCGCCGCACCACTTGATGCATGCATTATCTTTTTCATCGTCTTCTAATGGGTTGCGCTTCCAAGTTTGCTTTGTCACCAGTTGCCCCTAATCAGTGGATTATTGATAGTGGAGCGACCAATCATATTATTAACTCACCAAAATTGTTCGCAAGTAGTCAGAAGAACACTTCACTACCACCAGTTTCTTTGCCTAGTGGTGCCAAGGCTCATATTTCCATGAAGGGGTCAATTAAAATCTATGATTCTTTTTTTTGAGATGTTATGTGTGTGCCTTCATTTGATGTCAATCTTTTATCTGTTGGAAGAACTATAGATGACTTACATTGTTCGGTAACTTTTTTTCCATCTTGGTGTATTTTGCAGGACTTGGCTTCAAGGACGATAATTGGTGTGGGTAAGCGACGAGGAGACCTTTATTATCTTGTGGCTCTAGCTTCCATCTCCCCATCCAAACACCTTTTTGCTTGTCACCTTACCATCTCTTCCAACCTCTGGCATCGCCTTTTGGGGCATCCGGCATCCTTCTCCTGCCCGTTTACAATATATAGCCAATGAGTCGCTTCATTTTTATTTATATTCCAACAGTAAGTGTGAAACTTGTCCTTTGACTAAACAAACTTGCCAACCTTTTCCTTCTACTTCAATATCAACTTTTCGATCTTTTTCTCTTAAACATTGTGATATTTGGGGACGACATGAAACTCCTTCACTCAATGGCGCTCATTATTTTTTAACTATTGTGGATGATTTTTCTCGTTTTACATGGGTTTCCTTAATGCGCCATAAGAGCGAAACACAACCTTTGCTTCAAAAATTTTTTGCTTATGTCAAAACTCAATTTCAAACTCATGTTCAACAAATATGTATTTATAATGGGGTGGAATTTCTTTCTTTACAGGATTTTTTTCTTGAACAAGGGATTATTTTTCAACATTCTTGCGTTTACACACCCCAACAGGTGTTGTTGAATGCAAACATAGACATCTTCTAGAAACTGCTAGGGCCCTCTGCTTCCAATCTCACTTACCAATTGATTTTTGGGGGCAATGTGTTTTTACCGCTACCTACAAAATTAATCGACTTCCTACACTTTTATTGAATAAGAAAACCCCATTTGAAGTTCTTTATCATAACGTTCCTGACTATTCTCGAATGAGTGTTTTTGGATGTGTTGCTTTTGCTACTTCTGTACACCCAGCTTCAAAATTTGCTCCACGAGCTCAAAAATGCATTTTACTTGGGTATCGAATGGGCCAAAAAGCTTATAAGCTCTACAATCTAGAAACAAGAAAATTTTTTACCAATAGAGATGTTCTTTTCTTGAAGATACCTTTCATTTTCCTCCCCAATCTCATTCTCCTTTTTCTCCTTCTGATCCCGTGTTACCTAATCCAGTCCCAGATTTACAGCCATCATCTTCCTCTAATGTACCTGTATCTCACTCTCCACCGTCTTCTGTCACACATGCACCTGATTCAATGATTGAATTGGTGCCTGAAGCTACTCCTGAACCCGTGCTTAACCCTTTGCTAAAACAAGCGCATGAACCAGTGCTCCGCCAGTCCCAACGTTCCCAGTCCTAACACTCGTTTATGTGATTATGTCTACTCGCAGGTGATTCTGCCACACCATTTATCATGTCCTCCACTAAGTCCTCTACCAGGTACGCGTTACCCACTTTGTAATTTCATCTCTTATCAACGATACTCACCGTCCCATCTTTCTTATGTTGCTTCCATCAACAGGGCTTATGAGCCCTCTTCTTATGCAGATGCAGCCTCTGATCCCAAATGGCAGCAAGCAATGGACGATGAACTTGTCGCTGTCACTGCAAATAATACTTGAACACTTGTCCCACTTCCTCCTGGCAAATGTCCTATTGCTTGCAGATGGTTTTATCGAATTAAATTTAATGTTGATGGTTCTATTGAGAGGTATAAAACTCGCCTTGTTGCCAAGGGCTTCACTCAAGCTACTGGGATTGATTATCATGATAGTTTTTCAACCACAGCAAAGATGATTACTGTCCGCTACCTCCTTGCCATTGCTGCTTGTCAAGGTTGGTCTCTTCACCAACTTGACGTTATTAATGCTTTTCTTAATGGTGATTTGCAAGAAGAGTTGTACATGTCTCCTCCTCCAGGTCTTTGGTAATAGAGGGAGAATTATGTGTGTCAGCTTAACAAGTCCTTATATGGTTTGAAGAAAGCCTCTCATCAATGGTTTGCCAAGTTTACAGAAGCAATTCTTGCTGCCAGATTCGCTCAACCAAAGGTTGACTATTCTCTTTTTGTTCAAAAGGTTGGTAATTCCCTCACAGTATTATTAATTTATGTTCATGACATCCTCAATACTGGAAACAACCTTGACTTCATTAAATCTCTCAAACAATATCTTCACACCGCTTTCGCATCAAAGATTTGGGTGAACTTAAATACTTCCTTGGACTTGAGATTGTTCGTTCCAAAAAAGACACTTATATATCTCAGTGCAAGTATGCTTTAGAAATTATAAAGGACACTGGATATTTGGGTGTAAAGCCAGTTGATTTTCCCATGGAAGAAGTCAAATTATCAAATAGAGGTGAGCTACTTAAGGATCCGGCTGCATACAAACGTTTGGTTGGACGGCTTATATATCTTACAATCACAAGACCCGACATTACCTATTTAGTTCATGTTCTTAGTAGATTCATACATGAGCCGTGTCAACCTCATATGGCTGCTGCACTTCGAGTTGTCAGATATTTGAAATCCTCTCATGGCCAAGGTTTGCTTTTAGGTTCCAATAGCAATTTGAATTTGAGAGTTTTTTGTGATTCAAATTGGACGGGTTGTCCTATTACTTGTCGTTCTACTACTGGATATTGTGTTTACTTAGGAGATTCTTTGATCTCATGGGGTACCAAAGACAAAAGACGGTCTCATTGTCTAGTGCCGAGGCCAAGTATAGAGCAATGGCTGGTACATGTTGTGAACTCACTTGGCTACAATATTTGTTTGCTGATTTGCATATGCCTATTTCTAGACGTGCTATTTTGCATTGTGATAATCAAGCAGCTCTACACATTGCCGCAAACCCAATTTTTCATGAGAGAACATGTCATATTGAAATAGATTGTCATTTTATTCGAGACAATATATTGAATGGTTCAGTCAGCACTAGATACGTTGATTCTTTACAACAGTTAGCAAATATATTCACAAAGGCATTGGGCAAAAACAAGTTCAAAGCATTGTTGTGCAAGTTGGAGAGTGAATTTGGGAGTGCTTGATATTCACTCTCCAACTTGAGGGGGAGTGTGAAGAACATTGTATAATTAATATTGTAATTATGTGTATCTTTAGGAAATTATTTGTAATATTCCTTGTATCCCTAACTTATAGGGATTTACTTGTTGTACAAGAACCTAGTCTGTATATAATCTTCTAGTAACAATGAGAATATCATTCCACCTCAAATATTTTTCTTACAAGTTAAATCAGACCTTCAGCATATTTGTTTTCATTGCGGTTGAAAAACTTATAAGGATAAAGGCAGTCTTATATATTAGGCTTAAGACGATGTCATTGCGCTTGTGTCCTGCCATATTTGAGCAAGCTAGCTCTCTAGTCCATGGGTTTCTATCTCCCTGTGCTGCCTTAATGATTTGAATAGAGACAAGAGAGGCATTCGCATATCAGGCTCAATACGAATGTGAAGTGAGATGGAGACAAGGTTCAGTTTAGGTAAGGAGTTAGTTAATTAAGAAGTTCAGAGGCTTTCTTCTCCAGGGATATAGTGCATTGTAAAGCACAGTCACAACTCATAAGCTTGACAAAGGGCACCTTCTGCGTACTGAGGATACCTATATAATGGATAAAACAAACATCAGAAATCTCATTATATTCCTGACGCAGTCGGAAGCAATGGGGTTTACAAGCGATAAACCCTAAAAAACATAGTTCTGGAGTCCACCAGATAAATAGAGAAAAATCTCTAGATTTTATTAAATTTGATATGATAAACTGATCTTAATACATAGCATGATGGTACTTATATAGGCATCCAAGTCATAACCTAATCATAATCATAATCTAATAAGAAACTCTAGAGAATCCAAATTAAAAAGGAAACTAAAAACCTAAATAAAAAGAATCCTAAAACAAATGTAAAACTAGCCTAAAAATATTAAATCCCGAATCGGATCATTAAAACGACATATTTTAGCCTAAATCTGATAGGGCTCACTAAAGTGAGTTTTGAAGATCTCGTCGTTCCCATTCTGGAAAGGTATAATGCGTCTCAAATGGACATTCTAGCCAAAAGTTGATCAAATCTGATTCACAATCAAAACATGACTTTTTGTACGAGTAATCCGAAAGGTCCAAAACCAAATCTTCTTGAATATTCCAGTGGCTAACAATCTCATTACACGTAAGTTACCTATTTTCCAATCACTCATCTTGATTCTAGGCCGCTTCTTTGCTTTTATGGTTTTCTGGCTAAACTGGGGTCATTCTCATCCTACACTAATTCCTCTAGTAATCTAATTGAGCCTTGTTTACAGACAGTGGCATCTGATACATGATAGATATCAAGAAAAGTTAACTTTCTTATATGCTAAGTTGCTTTCAATGCAAACTTCCATACACTTCATGCACTGACTTCCAAATTAATGAACTAACTTTTCGCGACGGCCTTGCGCCGTGGCCACTGTAATTGAATTTATTTTTTTTGTTGATGTTGTTGTAGTGGATTACAATCTACACTGAAGTGTTCTTTTGATGCTACCTAGGAATCAAAGGGCGGCCTTTGACAACTGGTTCATCTATTGAATGAAGAAGTCAGCATCAGAGCAGAGATCCGCAAAACCATAGTGCGACATCAGGGTAATAATCGCTTAACATAGACACACTAGAAAAGAAATTAAAAAAAAAAAAATTACATCCTTCTAAATGAGTGAAGTAATATATCAGTCCCGTAGCTTTAACCAGAATCATCCAGATAAGGTTTAAGAACACCGGGACTCTCCTCACTTCAGTGGGTAAAGTAATATATACAACACTGCATGTGTTCCAAGAATCATTTGAACACCGTTGGTAGCCAGAAATTGGTGAGTCACATCTAAAGAAAAACTTAAAAGAAAATTCTCCACATAAATTGGCCCTAGCAGATGAACTCTTTACTGTTCACACCAAACTTCGATCACATGTGATTAGTTTTTATTCGACGAAAACAGAAGGCGACTTAAACTACTAGTAACAGCAGCAATTCAGAACAAGAACCATTCTACAAGCTAGAAATTTTCTCTGCAACCACTCTACAAAAATTTGATTCAGCCACGAATTAATCTACTAGCTTGATCATAGCATACACTGCAATGTCTATATATCCGCTAAACCCTACATTAGTTGCAATATTAACTGCGCATTTATTTGAACTTGGAACCACTATCCCATATATGTCACCGTAATCGGTGAAGAAACCTTATGTTTCCCATCTGTCCAAATCAGCTGGCCAAGCGCCACATTCCCATGTCGCGGCACTGCCACATTCTTATCAGCTGTAAACTTGACAACGTAACTCTGAATTTCGCCTTTCTTCGAAAACTTCAAAATAGGAGGAATAACACGAACCTTGACCCCAGATGGATTGATGACACTACGTACAATGTAAGTGGAGGAACCTTCACCAACATTTGTAACACTTTTCCGAACAATTACATCCTCCGATTTTGGCCACCGTGTCACATCAAAAACCGGCGATATAGCTGGGTAGTTGAAATCCCACGGTCGAGTGAAGCCTTTCCTCCTCTTGCATGCAGTAGTCTTTTGTGTGATAGCCCTAACTTGTTCATCACTATAATTCGACGCACACAAAAAGTCGATGTAGTCATCCGCCTTAAGATCATACACCAAACCAGGATCTAGCGCCTTCTGAGGATCCACGTGTCCGGCACCGATCCCCCACACCACCTGGTGGCGGTGCAACTCATCTAGCAGCGGCCTTCCGTCGCGATACTGTGTGTAAGCCGTGGTCATCATGGCCGATTTGATCATGGCGGGAGACCAGCTAGGGCGGGCCCCTCTCAACAATGCAGCTATTCCCGACACGTGGGGGCAAGACATGGAAGTCCCTGACATTAGACGGAAATCGGACAAATCATCGAATTGCGGCCAAGCCGCTAAGATGTTGACACCCGGCGCTATGACATCGGGCTTCACAACAAACGGAGACAACAGATTGGGTCCTCGCGACGAAAAGTCGGCTACCACCGGTGCGGGCTTCACCCCTGTAACGGTCCCACGGAAGCGCATTGCTGCACGTGCATTCTTGGTGATGTTCATATACTGGAGAAGTTCGTCACGGGCTGATCGTCTGATCGCCAGTGCAGGAATAGAATATGGAGTTGCCAATAGATCGTTTTGTTCAATCCCGACCATTCCGACCGCACCAGCATTCCTGATCTTGTCGAAATCTTCAGGGGAAACCGTGCTGATATAATTGCAAACCACGATGTGTCCTCGGACGTAGTCGGGGATCCGTTTCTTATTGGTAAGCTCCATGCATATCCCACCGGTGTAAACCAACGGCGCGGATGTCTTCTCCGGCCATGTTCCACTGTAGAGAGAACAACCAGTGATGACGCGGCCATTTCCAAGCACTAAATCGGCGGGAAAGTCACGGTCAATCGTGCTTGCACCGACGGTGGTGATCCACGGTGCGACGTTAGTCACGGTGCCCTGATCTGGGCCCGCATTGCCTCCAGAGGCCGAACAGACAATGCCTTTCTCGGTTGCGGCAAATGTGGCGATTGCAATCGGGTCCCTATCGTACGGCAAGGAGAAGCCGCCGCCGAGGGACATAGAGATGACGTCGACGCCGTCCTGTATGGCCTGTTCCATAGCGGCGAGTACGTCGGATTGCGCACACCCTATCTTCCCACACACTCTGTAGACTGCAAGTCGTGCTTTTGAGGCGATTCCCGATGCAACACCTTTGGCGTAGCCGAGGAAAGATGCGTTTCCGACGTGTCGTCCGGCCATAGTTGACGCCGTGTGTGTTCCATGGCCAACGTCGTCTCTAGCGGAAGAGACTTCAGTTTTGCTGTTGATGCCTCGGGTGAAGTATCTTGCTCCGATGAGCTTTTTGTTGCAAAAGGTGGCGGCATTTTCGGAATCTCCCGGTAGGCAGCGGCCTTTCCAATGTGAAGGGATTGGTCCGAGGCCATGGTCGTGGAAGCTGCGGTGTTCTGGCCATATGCCGCTGTCGATGACACCGATGATGACGTTGGCCCCGGAATCAGACAGTTTCAGAATGCCCGGGTCGTTGGCTTCGTTTATGTTGAGGCCGAGGAATGCAGGAGACCTAGTTGTATGATGTTTGAGGAGTCTGTCGCGGAAAACGCTTACTATTTCTGGACGCTGTTGTAGCTGGTTGGCTTGTTGTGTGGTGAGGTCGGCGGAGAAGCCATGAAAGACAGTGTTGTAGACGTAATGGAGGGAGTCGTTTGATGCAGACAGAGCATTGAGGGTGGAAGCGTACCATTCATGGTTTATGGAGTGTTGTGGCGGTTTCAGGTCGTTTTGGACTCGGACTATGAACACTTCACTACGTGAAACAGTAGCCCAGTAAGAGAAGGAAAGGGCGTAAATTAAAAAAGAAAAGACGCTCATTTCGGATGATAGATGCTATTAATCAGCCAACATTGCTTAAAATGATGGACCAGCTTCAATCTCATCCATTTTATAGATAGGCATCAGTAGCATGCAAGGTGAAAATAAAACAAAATTGATTAAGTCAGCAGTGCTTGAAACTACTTCCTTCCATGTAGGTCGAGAGATCGGGAGAGGGGGGAGAATACCATACACCGGGGGAATAGGTATGCGTTGTCCAGCTCCAGTATAGCACACCCCACCCCAAAACCTCTAGATTCTAACCACATTGATTGTATTTGGACAGACCGACAGACAGGAGCAGTAGGGTGAGGATTGGAAGATCCTCCGATCTCAATTTGAAGTCCGGACTTCAGAGATTGAAGTGATGAAGAAAGACTAATTTCAGCAACTAATAGTTCATGGAAAGCAAAGCTAAGTTCATCACGAATTGAATAGATTAATCAGTCTTTTAGGATTCAATTCCAACCACCTTAACGGAAGAGAACCCTTGAAAATACCATAAATATTCAAATTTACACTACTAATTATGTTATTTGCAGTCCCGGCACACTTTTTAGTGGAATTAAGCTTAGGTCTGAACTTTACATTATTGAACAGGGCTGCAATTAACCATCTGATTCGTATTTGCAAAGTATGTTGCTACATAAGGATCAATAGTCTTAGTAGACATGTAACAATCCAATATGCAGCTTTTGTATTTCCTTACATGCTCACGAAATCCTCACTGGCGACTACTTAGGTTGGTGTAAATGAATGCCAATCCTTCTATTTCCATCAGACCATCCGCAGCTGCCAGATTAATTTGTGTTCGTTAGGATCAAAAGCTACTTGACGGCAAAAGGTTTAGCTATGGCATCAAGAGGCTCAAAGGCTTTTTTTTTTTTTTTTTTCTCCCGAGATTTAGCGAGACAGTAACAAGCTTAACAACTCTGGAAAAGAGAGAATTTCCAACCAAAAGAAAAGTATACATCGGTTGAGTTTTTGAGAGAATATCAGAGGACAAGCATACTTTGCTTATCCTTGGTTTGATGGGGAAGTTCTCTACACAATCAAGACGAAGCCAGGAATACATTCCTCATTCTTCTCCTGATAGTTTTTTACTGTACTAACTTTCTAAATCTAGTTGACACACCAGATAAAAATCTGTTGATTCAATTTGGTTCAATTTAGGGCTGCAGTTATTCTATGTAGGCAGCCTTAACTTCGGAATAGAATAGGAGTGACAAATTCGGGTGGGAAGAATACTGCTTTGGTGATGCAGCAAGGTGATCCTCTACCACCAGATTTCCAAGCTTTGGAATACAATGCATTTTGCCCCACTTTGTAATGATGAGTAAACTAACTACACTAATCTGACTGTGAACACGGATGTGAATGAATCAACTTACGATTTGTTGGTTCCTCATCTGCGTATGAGTGATGTTTCATGCTTCGGCAAGTCAAAAAAGAAATTCAACATACTAGATGGTAAATGCAAGAGTGCAGTACAGCTCCAAGGCAAACAAATCCATGAAAACAAGAGTCAAATTTACTAAATGATAATAAAAAATTAAATAGAAGAAAATAGCACATGTGTTTCTCCAAATATATATTTCTTGTATACATACACGTATCAAATTTTGAGTCCCGGTTAATGGGATTCTCATCAAACAAATGTGCGTCTATATTCCCCTACAATCCTCCCATCTGTTTTCTCTACTGGTGAGGATGCTAACATACTTGGATGTGGCAGTATTACCATGTTGTCTGGCAACAACTCTTGTGCTTAGCTACAAACTTGTACAGAAATCATGTCATAATGTGCACGCTGGCCTACAACAATAGCCCGACCCATATTGCAGTGTCTGGAAAACTTTTTATCCCACTGCAATAATCAGAGGGCCAAGAATAACCAAATTTCCGCTACAGCATTCCGTCTAACATAATAAGAAGAATCCTACTGTCCTATCGTCCTCAATCTTTGAAGTTTGGAAGACATCAAACGGTATATCAAGTCAACAGGGGGAAAACCGGGTCCATAGATTGAGAAATACCATAAGTTCAGATATGTATATGGTTGAACTCATGACCTATGTATGACTCTCCCCATAACCTCCTGCACAAATGAAAAGGATGTAAAATCGCTCACCAGTTGATGGAATGCATTATATGATTGAACTCAAGTTACCGCATATCACCTTTCAAAACAAAACAAAAAATCAAACCAACCTTAAGATTAACAGATACGTAAAACCAGAGTTACAAAAAAAATTAAAGAGAGAGAGAGAGAGAAATTGGTGTGATACAAGCAATTGATAACACTGACGTAGTAGTTATTTCAATAATGACAATTACAATGAAATTGCAGTTATTTTAACAAAAACGAGTTGCAGACAATATAAAATTGCAGTTATTTTAACAAAAACGCGTTGCAGACAATATATAACAATAGGCAAACAAATCATATAACATTGTATTTATAACCAAAAACAGGTTGGACCGGGCTAACCCTTGAGTTTCCCAGAAAGCTTGCTATATCCAAGTAACAGCGGTGTATGGGTATATACACCCACTTCCCCCTAAGATTTTGAAACAGGGTGGTAGGACTATTCATTTCCTACTACTGTGGACAACCTTCTAAATAACACCATAGGCTGTTTATTTCAAAATTGGTCATGATACCATTGCAGTTTCAAATTGCTGCAATTCAACTACTATATTATGTTGACGTGTGAGTAATGCTAGGTGTACAACCTTTTATGTACCACCTTATGGGGCAACTAATGTGGCATAGAATAACTTTCATAAAATGATGTGTCATTTGCCACATAAGGTGTTTTCTAGGTGGAACAAGAAATGGTAGTACATTTAGCATTATTCTAAGTTCAAACATAGCTATACCTTGGTTTTAAATTGCTATAACTCAAAGTAAGACTCAAGCATGCCTTAGTACTGAGAAAGCCAAAACATACAAACACGGATAGTACTGAGAAAGACAAAACATACAAACACGGATACAGACATATACGCATTTATATTAAAAAAAAAAAGGAAAAACAAATCCTTTATTTTCCTTTACAGATGAAGATAAAGAACCATTTTATAGTACCCTATAAGCAAAGCATCAAAAAGACCAACCTTCAGGAGTTTCCAGAGATCCACGGCCCCAAAAAATATCAGATGCAATTAAACTCAGAAACGTCTTGATTTCTGCTGTGGAGGGTATCCAGTCATCCCCATTCCTGGATCTTTCCTTCTCAACTGCATTGAAAGGAAAAAGATGCCAGCATACATCACAAAGAAGCACAATTTTACCACAAAATAGTATAGGAATCATTGCAATATACCTGTTGTTGGTGATGGGCCTGACCAACACCACGCTGCATGGGGATACCACCAGGATTCATTCCACCACCCATCCCTGCCTGTGTTGCAAGATTATAAGCAGTCATGCCCGGAGGCTGCATCCTTGGCATGTTAAGTAATGGCCTGGGCATAGATCTGTTCCCTACATGAGCACCTGACATGCTTCCTGCATTTCCAGATGATACCTGGTCCAAATAATCAAATAATAAGCATGGACATAAAAGGCCTAGAGAATAAAATTGACATGCAACACTTGCCATGCACTCTATATACAAACATATTTATATTTGCAGTGCACTCATAATTGCAGAAATAACTCAAAAGTAAAAAGTGGTTTAAATTTAAAGAAAAGAAAGGAAGGAAAAGCAAATGTAGTACAATGTTTCATCGAGGAGATATCAAAATGGGGAAAGACAACCATTAATATCGATATGTCCCACACTCCCACCACAGTAATAAATCCTACAACCATGGACAAAAAACAGTTGCACTTGGCAAAAAAAATTTATGACAACCAACCAGCAACTGAAGAAACTATCCGAACAAAAAGAGATTTGAAGGGAAAATTCTGACACAGGTCTTGAATTAAACTAAAAGCTTGCACTCCAACTATAACATTGCTTGCAGTAATTCATGTAAAGAAACCTAATTATGTCCGAGTGCTTATCCAAATGTGGCTAAGACTCCCAGTTTAACACATTGTAACAAAGTTCTCAACACGATTGCCAATGTAAATGATTCTAAGACAAACCAACTTGACCTAGACCTTCTGGAACCAATGAAACTAGTTTACAACATCCATCTTCCTGATATAATATATTATGAATACATTCTTCATGTCCCAATGCACAACTTCTTAACTGAAGATTCATATGTCACAATTCAGAAGAGTAAACATGAAGAAAATGAATGTTAAAGCTTCCAAAAAAAGTAAATGTGCTAATGACTATGGAATTACAGACCATATATTTTTTCACTCTTACAACATAGCAATTAGCAACAATATCATACTTGACAATATCCTATCTCCTGCTCTATAACGTATCACAATACCTGTGAATATCTATCATCTTTTGAATAATATTTCATTTAAAACGATAATCATATATGGATGAGAAGCAGTAGAGTACATTTTTATCTTAGATTCGAACTAAATTCTGCACAAAATCTAATTAGTTTATATGACACATTAACATGCAGTAGACTACACATTTATCTTAAATGACTGTAGAATTATCCACTAAATTATTAACAAAGAAAAATTGTTAACTAGTAGAACTTCACTTTCAACAAGCTTTAGGATACAAGACTAATTTAGTTGCAAAACAACATAACCATACCGGTTGTGAAGGTTGAAGGCTGGTTGTCCCTTCAAAGTCTGTAGTTGTGTCAACCGGACGAGTAAGGTAATTCACTGCCTTTTCTCCTTGACTAGCTACCAATGCACTGATCATTCACATTCCATATAATACGTCAAAATGAAGGGACTAAGAGCGAAATATCCTCCCAATGCCATCTAGTCAAAGTTTCTCTTCCACTATTTTTTATTTTCTCTTCTTTTCCACACTTTTCGTCGGTATTTATGAAAAGGCGGTCAAAGCATTGAAAAAGAAGAGAATGGCATCACAAGGGAAGAGGTCCAGAGCATAAAAGGAGCCTTGAAAGTATAAAGAACTTACTTGCGTCCTGGTAGAGGTTCTATACGAAAGTATCTGAAAGACAATAACAGATGCAACTTTAGAAAATTGTACTCTGTCGTGATGACCACTCTTACATGAGTACCAAGTTCTCTATACATACTGGAAGTTTCTTAAAAGAAAAACAGGAAAAAGAAAAAAAAAATACCCACACACATTTAATTTACAAATTATCAAGATGAAAACTCTGAAAGAAGGTCATCTAATGGGAGAGGGAAAGGTAGGAGGCAGAGAAAATAATAAGCAAGATTCAGACAAGAAGCCATACTCGTGTTCTAACGCTTGCGCTGCTGTTATACGCTTTCGAGGATCATATCTGCATACAAATTTGGGTCAGGAAGAAAGATAATGACTAACTTTTGACATCGCTGCATCTGTGAATTTAATTCTATAATTTTGGTATATATCAGTTTCATTATCTCCTCATCTGCTCAAGACTAAACTTAGAAGGCACCACTTACTCGAGCATCTTAGATAGGAGGTCATATGCAGGACTTTTTGGAGAGAGGTGAACTACACTATAAAGTGCAGTATTGTCACTGTTAAAATAAATAAATGGTTAGTTCAGTTGATGAAAAAAAAAAACAAACAAACAAACAAAAAATTAAATGAAGACTCCCAGAGAGATACAATAGTACATCTAAATAAAAATTAAATTAAATTAACAAAAATCCTTCAAAGGACTACAACTTTTGTATACATAAAACAATACATGAGAAAACTCACTACTTGTGCCCTTGAATGTGTTGTGAGTCTTGTTGCCAGTGTGGAAGAGTTGAAAGTGTTGGCCACTTTTCTAGCGTAGGATGGCCTGACATGATAATGATAGATACTAAGATAGATCCATGGAGTATATAAAAAGAACACTAATAGGCTCAAAAAGAAAAATAGAGTACCTAAAACCTTAAAAATCTTGTCAAGTTGATCAAGCTGCACCAGAAATGATATTTAATCACAAATATGGTAGAATCACAAAGAGGTCTAGAAACACAACTAGTAATCAAAATTATTCATTATGGATGTAAAAACAGAAAATTGAGAACACGAATTTTGAAAAATATATTTCCTACAACAATTTAAACCTGGAAAGGATTTGGTGTAGCTTTGACTTCTGCCCCTTGAAATAATGGCTTCAAAGTCAAAAGCTCAGCAAAAATGCATCCAACAGCCCACATATCTAGATTGCATATTAAGGAAATATTGTTTTCTTAATTAAATAGCAGTTGTTTACCCTGCTCAAATATTTCAACTCATAAGAGATGCATCAATGTTTACAGATGAGTATGTGGAGGTGTAAACACCAACCTAATGTTTACATGCATCGCAGCTAAGCAATAGTCTAAATTAAAGCTGTGTCATGTATTTCAAACTTAATCTGGAAACTTCACTAAAAAAGATACAAAGGAAATTGAGTAAAAAAAAAAATGAAACTAATAAGAAACAGATCTTAACATGAAAAAAAATTGATGAGTTACCCTAATAATTTAAAGTTGATATAAATTGGAAAACACATGAAGAAGGAAAAAAAAAAAAACACATACACAGGCACACACACAGAGACTATGGAACTGGTTATAATAGAAACTTCATAACAGAGGATACCGACAGCACTTGTGTAGTGTTTTGCCCCAAGGAGCAATTCTGGCGCACGATACCATATGGTTACCACAACCTGCAAGTAATATAGTTGACACATTAAAACAAGTCTCAGTTATTAATCAAGTGTTTGTTTGATCATAATATTCAAGTGGCTGTTCGGGAGGTTATATTACTCCAAAAGATAAGAAAAGGGCATTTCCCTAGTGCACAAATCTAACCAAAAAGAGGATATAAAAACATTTAATCAATCTAACAAGTAATGTTGGAAGAAAAAGGGAACAATTATTAACCTAAAGTAGAAATAAATTTAAACAAGCATCTTCCATTGAACCACTGTATGCTCATTATCTTTGAGAAACCTAGCGATTCACTCCCTTGCAGACGCACACAACTAGTAGAATAGTATTTGATATCAGCCAAACCCACTTATTATCCCAACCAGAGCAGCTTCTCAAGCAAGCCAAAACCTCACTGACAGAGTATTCTCTAAACATGAAGCGTTGAAAAACCGAAATTGGATGCTTAGGAATTCTAAGGCGAATAGTAATGACATTTGAAAAGGTGACAAAGACGCTTATGACACCAAATATGAAACCATAGACTTATAATGCATGTGCAAACTGCACTAACTACACAATTAACTACAAAGAACCCCGATCATATGGGTATATGGGTAGAATAATTTATCAGACTTTGAGCTTTGCTACTTATCGATTAGCAGGCTTACTTTAAAATTTCAGATTCTCATCAATTGTTTAGAACTTATAATTCATATTCTACGCATACCACTATTCAGCCTGCTCTTGCTATTAATTAAATTTTATGTGACAAAAATATATGAGATCGAGCATAACAATCCAGGCAGCAAGAGAAAACAATGAGATAAACATACCCCGTTTTCAGACAACGACTTCAAGGGAGCCTGATATATTCTTGCAAGTCCAAAATCAGCAATTTTGACCACTCCTTGTTCCTCTCCGTCACCCATAACCTAGCAAAAAAGATTCAGGTTTACATAACAGCACTTCATATTGGTTCATAGTCACGCATGCCACAAGACAGCGACTTAACACAGTTGTAACTAAAACTCATCAAAAAGGGAGGAAAACTTGCTACAAAAATCATACCAAGATATTAGATGGCTTTAGATCACGATGAATTATCCAATTGCTGCATGAAGAGATCGACAGAAGTGGTCAAATTATAGTACAGAAATCGAACTAACGATCAACATCACAAGAACAAAACAAGAGCAATGTCATACCTATGAAGATAATTTAGTCCATTGAGCAGCTGCCATAGCAATGACTTAACAGTATAATGATTGATCGCATGATTAACTTTGTCTCTATGATGTCTAATGATTTCCTGACAGCAAATAACCCCAAATATTGCTCTACTCAGTACAAGGCTCAATCGAACTTTGTCAAAACAAAAAAAAAAAAAAAAGTAAGAATAGGCCGTAATGCCACACTCACATAGAGGTCATGCTCAGCGTAATCAAAAGCCAGATAGAGCGACATGTCGGAGTGATTGATGTGAACATTCACAAGCTTCACCACATTCTCGTGGGAAATCTCCCGAAGTAACTGAAACCGTACCAAAAGAATTGAATAAAAAATATAAAAAAATTAATGTGTCTGGTTCACGGAAACCAGAAGAGAACAGAAAAGGAAAGAATGCAATTGTAACGTCTAAAATTCAAAAAAAAAAAATAAATAAATAAATAAAAAGGATCACCATGATTTCCCGGATGGCGGTGGGGGAGACGCCGTCGCCGTCCTTGGACTGCTTGAATTTCTTGATGGCAATGGATTTGCCGCGGTTGTTAGGGGTCTTGATCCTGGCGAGGAAGACGAGGCCGTAGGTTCCCTCGCCGATCTTGCCGATCAGATCATACTGCTGGAGCCACTCCGGCTTGTTGCTACCGCCGTGGTTTGAATTTGAATTAGAATTAGCCGAGAGGCCTCGGTTGCCGTCGCCCATGCTCTCCCTCTCCCTCTCGCTCTCGCTCTACTGGAACCGAAAACAACAACCACCGGCTAGGCTACTACCGTCTCCGATCTTCTTCACGTCGCATCAATCCAAAACCGAAACTGATATCAGAATAACGGCACCTCTTCCTCCTCCTCTTCTTCTTCTTCTTCTTCTTCTCTGCTGCTGCTCTCTCTCTCTCTCTCTCTCTCTGGCCTCCTCGCCTTTCGAAATTTCTATTTATCAGGACAGAGAAGATTTATTCCAATGTTTCGGGCGGGGCCCACTGTTTGTTTTGTTTCCGAGCTAGCGACTTTTCTTTTCATTTCTTCTGTTCGTACTTAGAGGGGACAATCCTTGCCCTATTTTTGACCTTTCCTTTTTTTTTTATTATTGTCTGTTACTTATTGCACATTAAAATTCTGAGAGATCTTTTGTTTTTCGATTAATGGAAAGATAGCTTAGAAGAATTACGGACGCAGTCGAATCCTAGTCTATCGAAATTGAAGGCATGAGCAGCATAGAGAGGAGAATTTTTTCAGAGCCATCACTTAGCTGAGAACGACCGGTGCATCTGCTAAGAAACTTGCTTCTCATCAAATATAATTGCACTAAATAGCATCGAAATTATAGGCGAGTACGTGCAACATTTCAAATTTCGGTTTGGTTTCAATTTCGGTATTTTAAATTTAAGGAAATTTCGAAGAAAGTTTCGATTTCGTTGAAATTTTCGGTTAAAAATAAATAAATCAAGTTAATTGCATTTATAAAATGATATTTTTGAATAAAACTTTAATATAGACTAAACTAACTTATAATAAACCTATTTACAATGTAACATCTCTAAAATTATACATTTATAATAGAATTATGATATTTTATATGGATGAATAATCAACTAGTACTGTAGTAGGTTACTAAACTAGTGTTTTTATCTATATGCATTGATAATGTGTTGTAAATTGATAATGTAAATATGATTTATTTTTTTTAATAATTAGAAAATTACAACGGGACGAGGCGGGGCACGTAAACCAAAACCCCGTGAATGAAAATGAACAGGTACAACAAAAGGAATATAAAAGCTACTACGATGTGGTTCGATCTAGCTGGTTGAACTGTTTTTGTTTAGTATTATATAATACTGCTTCCAAGTACATGAATTTTAGAAATAATTTTCGCACTTCATCACATGAGTATTGTATGTGTACGTGATGTTCCCTTTCTACATGCAATGCATATATCAGATATTGTGGAATTACCTAACATGATGTTTCAGTGTATGAAGCATACAATATTTGAGACGAAGCAAAAAGGGAATCATGTTGTTGTTAGAGCATTTAACTTTGTAGCAGATAAAAGCAAAAATGTTTTTTGTTGTATTCAACTTGATTGCCAAAAAAAAAATCAAAATTTTATATTTTCTCTATGAAAGTATGAAGTAAAATTTCATTGTAGGTGACATAAAAATTTCACAGAAATTTTAAAACAATTTTGGAAAAAATTTCGATGTGAATTTTTAAATATATATTGTATGTGTAAATATTTCGGAAATTAATAATTTCATGGAAATGTACAGAAAATTTCGGGAAACTGCTGACAGAAATGATATAGCATATGAATTTCATTTCAGTACTTCAAAATTACGGAAATTTCGGTAGTTTCAAAGAAATTTGAAACCTTGAGTATGTGGATATCTTTGAGAAGCATTTTAATACGGCGAGATGGAGTTATTACGCCCATACTACTATCAATTAAAAGCTTTGTTATTTATAATCTCTCTTTACGTCTAGATTTTTGTAACCATGTAGGTGATCAGCTTGCAGTCCAGCACGTAAAGTAAAGTTCTCAACTGCAAGAAAGTACTAAAATTTTTAGAAGCAACAACTAAATGATCACCATTGTCTTTTCAGGTATCTAGCGTCACTTTAATGATCAATTTTAAGAGAACCATCAAAATTGAGTTTAACAGTCATATTTCTAAACCCAATTTTAGTTTTTCTCTTAGTATGAGGAGGATTATGTCTTCTATAATTTGTGAAAATTAAAGAAGCATAAAACATCATTTGAACAGGTTCTATGAATATTTAGAAATATTAATAGGTTTCTAGCTATCCATATACCATAGCAAGTAGTTTCAGTCCAACTTATTTTGAAGAATTCACATCCAAGTCATTTATAGTTGGACTTTTCATTTTGAAATCTAATCCAATCTAATTAAGTGTTCTAAACGGTCCAATATGATCCAATTATAATTGGATTGGATCGATTGAACTCAATATACCTCTATGATAAAAAAAACGTTTAACATTACAGGTGACGTAATACCCTAAGGTAGCGCTCTGTGTGTAGCTGCCAAACCTAAAAATCTGAGCGACGTGCGTCGCTCTCACCTCACTCTCTACGTGCACCGCCAACATGTCCACCATTGACGCTGTGACATCGTCCTTTGCCGCATCCCTTGCGCTGGCCAACAGTGATGTGATCGATGTCTTGATAAGGACTTTAAGATTCAAGAGAGAGCACCAAATCGCTTCCTCCTAGCCTTTGATCTGCGGAAGGATCGAAACAAAGTTTTGAAGGGCGAACCATGGAGATTTCAGCAGGCTCCGGTTGTTCTGCAGGAGTATGATGACATTATGCCAATTGAAAATGTTGATCTGAATGTACTCTTTTTTTGGGGACGCATCAGCAACATTCTGTCATTGTTTAAGGAGCCGGATATGATCAAAAGTATTGCTACAGTGGCCGGAAAATTCCTCGAGATGGATGACAAACTATTTGCAACTCAAGGCAAGGTTAGGGTTCATGTGGCTCATCAAATCTCAAAACCATTTTTTTCATGTGAAAACCCTAAAACTTGCACGTGGGTTGAGGTCAAAATTTCATACTTTTTTGAGAACCTGATGGGCAAATGTGATCATTGCAACTTAATTTACCATGAGGGGGATCACTGCCTATTGCTTGGTAGCCATGCTTCACCAAGTATAAGGCGTGGAATTGGTAATCTTCAGAAAGACATAATTAATCCTTCTATTGGTTTTGCTGCTAATAAGTTTGTCGATTGAACCTTTCGCTGTCAAGGTGTGCACACACCTATTTACTCTCTATTTGCATGTCTCTTTTCCAACCCAAGGAAACTATTAGGGCACGTAAACTTATCATTGTACGTGAATGGGTTGTGAAGGGCTCAGAAACTGAACAGGAGGACTACTAACCTTTGGCGCTGGCAGTGATCCCAACTCCGGCCAGTGAAATCTCTCGTCCTGACATAGCCACACCAAGCATGGAAGCTGACAAGGGAGTACAACCAAAACAAGATGGAAATACCAAAACCCTAGCAGCTGATATTGCTTCAGATGTTCCACCTACATCGGTTGAAGTAAGTATGAAAGAAAGTAGGGGAGACAAGCATCATCAACCTCCACCTCCAGCCAAGTCTCCTCAAAAGTTAAAAATCCTACTGTCAGAGCTCTTTAAACCACTCCTCCCGGATGTTCGAGCAAAGAAACAAAAAATACCAATGTTCACAACAAAGTTCTCTGCCAGGTCCCTTGGTATGATTGAAGCCCCTGGAAATATTCTTGTGCCAAAAGATGGATTGACAACATGCTCTACACCACAGAAGAAAAGGGGTAGGCCCCTAGGGTCGAAAAATAAAAATCCTCCGAAGACAAAGAAGGTGGCAGAAGCGCAGGAGATGTGTTTTGCTTATCTGTCCAAACCTCCTAGCCTAACTGAACTGGCCTAACTGTTATGCTTGGTTTTCATAGTTTTTAGGCTCGCTTGTTTTAAATAAGTGAGCACTGGTTGTCTAATAGGTGGTGCTAGCATACCACGTCCTAAACTTGTCCTAGAAGTGGCAAGAGAATGTATGTATCCATGCCATTCTAGCTTGAGATGAATGAATGATTATTTGGATAAAAAAAATATATATACCATAGCAAGTACATAAAGCAATAGAAAATAAATCTTTAGAATACCAGAGTCATTTTTTGAGGTAATTAACTCTAATCAGTTAAAAAAAGACTGATTCCTGGAAGCAAAATCGGTAGTACGAAAAGTTAAGCTCCAAACCTGTCTAGTAAATGAACAATATAGAAATAAATTATCAATTGATTCAATATCATTATAGCAAAAAAGACGGGATCTATCAATAATTTCATAAATGTAGATTTGATCTCTAATGCGCAATCTACTATAAATAAGTTACTAACTAAAAATCTTAATCTCGGGAGAAATAGATATGTTCCATATTTTCTCCATCAACTTAGTTCTTGAATGAGCTAAAGATTTTATCTAAAAAAGAAGCTGACTTAATTAAGAACTTACCATTGCCTGAAGGGCTCCAAACAAATTCACCACTCTGTTCTGGAAACAAGTTATATGTATATATATATATATGTATAGTTATACTGGTAAGGATTAGGCGATATTAGCTCCTCTGTAGCAGTCTGAAAGGGGTGACTAGCAACCACACAACCCCAAAGAGGATTGCTATAAGTGGGAACTCATCGCCCGTCTCTTGCTAGACATTAATTAAACCGAATAAACATACAAGCATGGGAGGGGGACTAAACCAAAATCTCCCTGAAAGGTGAGACAAGCCCCACCAAGTACAAAATAAGATTAACACAAAGTAAAAGACGAAACCCAAAAAGTGTAAAAAAAGTAAGGAATTGAGAACAAGTATGGACTAAGAGAAGCAATAATTAACTCTAGAAGCCAAGTCTCTACCATACTCCAGAAGAGAAGATGAAGGGAGTTTCCTCCACCAAATGCCCCACCATTCAAAGCACCATCTCGAGCAAATTTATCAGCCAATGCATTTCCTTCTCTAAAAAATATGTGACATAAGGAAGGTAATATGATTAATCTTGTGTAAACAATTCAACCATGGGATACGCAATCTCTACGGGATCAAACCAGGTTTATTGAAGTACCGCACCGCTAAAGCAGAGTCAGTTTCCAACCATATATGAGTCCAGCGTCTAACCATTGCAACATCAATTGCTTCAATAATAGCCAGTACCTTGGCATCAATAGCACTTGGCACCAAAGCACTATAAAAAGATCCTCCCAGGAATAGACCATCTAAATCTCAAAATACACCTCTAAAACAAGCTCTTGCAGGGTCCAAAATTGACCCATCAGTGTTCAACTTAATCCATCCCGTGGGAGGAGACTCCCAAACTACTGACTAAAATTTGGGGCCAATGCTCTAAGAGGAAAATCCCAACAAGGACTAAACCAGCTCTGCAGACCCAATTCGAGCACAATGAGCAAAATAGCACAACGCCGATTCTTTAAAAGAGTTAATAAAGAACTGTTTAAATTTTCAGGATACAAAAACCCTTCCATCAAATCTGATTTTGTTTCTTTCAGTCCAAATGCACCAAAATAGATTGCAAACTGCTAACCTCCATAATATAAATGAAGCCTCGGGTAATCGGTTAGACGTATCAGAAGAAAAGAGCCCCTGTAAAGTTAGTACAAATGGACGCTGCAGTCTAAAGATTTCAAACAAGCAAGTCCGTAAATCACCAAGCGCGGGATAATTTAGAAAAAGATGAGTGACAGATTCCACATTAGAGTAATAGAAAGAGCATTGGGAACAAAGGATCTTACCTCTCCCCGCATTGCCTCATCAATTAATATTTTAAGATGGAAGACCTTCCAACAGAAAATGCTCTTCCGGGGCTGCAAAGCTTTATGCCATATAGCCTTTCCCTAATCAAGTGGAGCACTATGATCAGAGAGAAAATAATAAGCATCTACCGCATTCAAAGAGCCAGATGACGTAGCAGGCCAAAGCACAGTATCATCCATATCAACCTCAGGAATTTCGAACCTTATAATATCTCTGGAAGCTTCTGGAAAGTTCATAAGAAACTCATTTGGAATAACCCATCGTTTTTGTACAATATAATCACAAACTTGATCAAGCAAAAAAGGCCAGAAACATGGATTAATATTCAAGCTGGACACCGGCGAGCCTCCTATCCAGTTGTCTTTTCAGAAAAGAATGCTTTTGCCATTACCAACTTGCCATTTCAGGTTAGATAACAGAACTAGCCAAAGCCTCTGCAAGCTTGTCCAAGCGTCTAAATAGATGATATTTGATAATAAGAGAAAGTGTCTAGATTCTCCTTTAAGAACCTGTCCGATGGAAATATCGAAGAAGCAGATGTACCTATCACCATTTCCTAACAACGCTTAAGAAGAAGAGCTCTATTCAAAATGAAAATATTTTTAACCCAAGCCCTCCGCAATCTTTAGGCAGGCAACAATTCTTCCAAGCAATCAAAGCAGCACCCTTTTTAAGAGGGTCCCCAGACTAGTAAAAATTACGCAACCAAGCCTGAACTTTTTTAAGTAAAGCACGCGGCCAATGATAAACTTGGAAGCTATAAACAAAAAGACTTTGAATGATAGAAGAAATAAGTTACAGATGTGCAACTTGTGAGAGCTGCATTCCTTTCCAACCACTTAGTTTACATCTTGCCCTATCTGCAATCACTATGCCAAAAAGGCCTTCAGATGACATAAGTATTGTTTTATGTCGTCTGAGTTTTTTAGATGACATAATTTTTTTTTCTATTGTCTGAATATAGACTAAAACTATACTGGTTTAATTTGGAAAAATGATGGCCATTCAAACGACACATTTTTGTAGTTGTAGAATGTGGTGATATCCTATCTCAAATTTGGAGGGATATCCAAAAGTTGATTAATTATTTTCCCTCTCAAATAGCCACGCCTTAGTTGACTGGAAAATGTTGTGACATTCAGACAACATTTGAATGTTGTCTAAATGTGGGGGTTGTTTTAAAATTTCCCAAGTTTTTTTGACTTGTGCTATTTGACATATATCCCTGACAATTAAGTCACTTTCTGTCCTTCTCACTAGATCTCTCAGCTTGACCTAGAACGTTAACCTGCAAAAGCCCAAACACCAGCCTCGCTCTTTCCTGCTCAATTAGCTCTATCATATCTCGATTCTCACTATCTCCTTCATCTTCTTCACTTTCTCGATTCATCAACCTTAGTCTCTACTTTGTCTTTCACGTCCAGATTAATAGAGCTCTCCAGCGGCCAGTAGAGCTATTTTCGATTCGGATATTGGTAAGCAGTTTAGGGTTTCAATCGTTTTTTAGTTTTGGGTTTTAACTTGGTTCAATTGATTTTAGTGTTTGATTTCAATTCGTTTTTTTTTTCTATTTGGGATGGGGCAATTGAATATCATTTTTCCTTTTATCCTCGATTCGGTGTTCCGATTATTGAAAACCCAGACCTCTCTCTCTCACTCATTCTCTCTCTCTCTCTCTCTCTGTGTCACCCTCCTTCACAGTAGACGGCGGCGGAACGGTGAAGGTTCATTGACTCTTGTCGTGGTGTTAGTTTACTTTGGAATTTTGTTGAAACAGACGAAAAGAAAAAAGAAGAGGAGGAGGAGGAAGAGGGAGATGGGAAGAAATTGATGCTCAATTCCAATAGAAATTGAGTAAACTGATCATCCTAGATATTCTATGATGGGCTTGAATATGTTTGATTTATATTTTTGTTGGTCTCTCAGCTTTTCCATTATCATACATAACCGTTTTGGTTTTTCCTGTTCAAGAACCAATCTAAGTAGTTTTCAATAGACCTGGGTTTGGATTTTGTAGGGGTATTGTTCGTGCTGCAGTTCGAGATTTGAGTGATTGATTTGAGGAGGTTGAATGTGAGTTTTTAATTTTGGGTAATTTCAAAACAACTGAAAAGAGAGAAATCTTTCACTACTATTATAGTTCAATTGCTTGGGGGGGTCATTTCTATTGAGAATGTGAGGTTCAATTGTTTTGTGTCTGAGTTCCTTGGATGGCGATTATGCATATTTGATTTAACTCCTTTAATCTGTCATGAGGCCAAATTTACTTCAGTTAAGCTTTGTGTGCTGCACTCTGAATTGATGTCTTAATGTTCTTCCTTTGTATTCACAAGCCCACTATGAAAGGATTTTGCTTTTGTCAATTTATGGTATTGACTTAATCTCATTTGTTTAATATAGAGCCACCACCAAATGATCAAGGTGAAGGAAGAGAACAAGACTTAGTTAAATTTTAACACCTGGACAATTTTGGTTCCAATAAATGCTTTGATAATTCTGTGCTCGACCAAAGGTGTGTAACTTCACACTTGATTGTCAAATATCAAAATTTTATGATTGAATTAGAATGCCACCATCAACACTTCTTCTTTGATGTTTCTATGTCACCACCTCTTCATAACTTTTTAACATTGTTGTCTTTTATTGGACACACTTTGATACCATGCCAAGCACATATTAATAATTAAGTTTGCTTTGATCTACGACTAGCACCAGATTCACTTTTTCTTTGTGCTTTGTACAGGTATAAGGCAAGGACAGCAGCTGCTCTCAAAGTTCCAAAATTTCAACTTGAGAGTGAGCCTCTGTCTATTTATGCTCAAATATGTAATAGTGTGTTGCTGAGGTACTTTCTTTTTCCTCAATATTTACTATTTCCAAAACTGGTTTTTTTTTTTCCTTCACTTTTTCAAAGATTCATTTCTGTATAAGTGAGGTATGCTTGCAAGGAAAGACAAGATAGAAGGAAACTGTGTGGCCCTACATCTGTGATACATATAACAATTAATAGTTTTCTATTCATTATCTTAAGCTTAGTATTTTTACTTCCCCATTTGGTTTATGGTTAATGTTTTTCATCAAATCCCTTTAAAATGCTTTATCAACAATTATTGTTATGATGCAAAGATATATAGACCCTTGAAAATATTAGTGTTAGTATCAAAAATTGTTTTCTGAAATCAAAATTGTGCCTTTGAGAAAATAGTGGCAATATTTGAGATTGATCTTTCTCTTGTTCCGTCTAACTTCAAAGTTTGTTTTGGTAAAATGGCTAGCTTCCTAAGCAGTTTACTAGAATTAGATGGCAGTCAAAATTGGCTATTCCATTATTTTTTGGTTTAAGACTGAGCTTATTATCTTAATGCTGCACCTACTTTGATTTGGCCTGTATTAACTTGCAAAAATACAGTTCACATCCGAATTGAAAGGAACATTTAATGAGGTTGCAAATGTCTTCCAAGATTGATTCTAGCTATGATAGAAGGGTACAGAGAAATTTATAAAAGAAATCTCTTATTGTATGCCTAATTTAGGTTTAATTTGTACTAGGGATGGTTTATTTTCAGTGCAAAAGTACAATTTAGCCATCCCTTAATTAATTACCCAATCTTTTATCTCTTGATGTATGCCTAATTTAGGTTTAATTTGTTACTTTAAATCTTGTTGTTTTGTATTTTTTTTTTGTAACAATCTTGTTGTCTTGTATGTTTTAAGTATTTAACCAGTATATAGCCTTTATATATTTTGGCTATAACTAATTCTATATTTTTTCCCTCTTTTTTGCAACCTTATGTTGACTCTGGATTACAGCTTATAGGCGCTGATCTTATGTCAATACCTGGCCTTTACATATTTGTTCAGATATAATGACTTTCTGTGGATGTCATTTTCAGATGTGTAGCCCCATTTAGAAAATACTTGTGCACTTGCTAAGCCCAAGTACAAAGCCGACTGATTAATAAAGACTCCCAGTCAAGAAGCTATAGTTGCAAAGTATTAGGCCAGAGTAAACTTTGATGACTTGCATATCTAAAGACAGCTTCATAAAATATGAATCATGTTTATTTACATATACACATATAGGAAGAACTTCCCACCCATCGAAACTGCAGTATTCACACAGTAATAATTCCTATTGAGGTTTAGAAAGTCCACAGAAAGTGTGCATAATATCCTCTTATTACCATGATATCCATGACTATGAAAAGGAACTGCCATAGTTGTTATGTTTTGTAACATGTTTCTTCTATTTTGTTGGCCTTGATAGGGAAACTTGGCGGAACAAAAGGATTTGAGAAGGAAGGCTCACTGTTAGTAGTGTAGAGAAAAACAGAAGACTTTTTTTTTTTGTAGATTTTGGTGAGTTTTCAATGTTTGTGCTTTATATATTATGTAGCTAGCAACTATCTAATTATCCTTTTGTTCATATCTTTGCCTACACAAAATGATTATATGTTTACTGCTAGCTAATTGAGTATAATCATAAGTTCATTTTTATTTCTTGATAGAATATTGTATTACGTACTTTGTATAATAAATGTTTGAGCATGGAATGCAATCTAATCATTAGAATTGTCATGGAACGATGTAATTGGTGCATCTCTATGTGAATGAATCTGTACGTGTTAAGACCACTCTTAACAGTACTAGTGTTAATGAGTATATTGTATAGTAAAAGTATAAGCATGTTAAAAGTAGGGTTAAATACTATTTAGTCCTTGAGCTTTTGACCATAAAATACTTCAGTCCCTGACCTTCTAATTTCACACGTTTAGTCCCTGTACTTAAAAATTTCAGACCAATAGGTCCTTGCTGTCTAAAAGTCGTGGTGAAATGTCTATTATGCCCTCAGTTCTTTTTTTTATAATAAATTTATTCCTTTCTCTCTTTTTTTAATTCTTTTTTCTTTATTTTATTTATTATTATTTTTTTCAAACAGAAAGAAAGAAAGAAAGAAAAAAAAACAGAAAAAAAAACAGAAAGAAAGAAAGGGAAAAAAAATCCTTTTCCAAAAAAAATAAGATAATTAATTAATTAAAAAAAAGAACTGAGGGCATAATAGACATTTCGCCGTGACTTTTAGACGGCAATGACCTATTGGTCTGAAATTTTGAAGTACAGGGTCTAAACGTGTGAAATTAGAAGGTCAGGGACTAAAGTGTTTTTCGAGCAAAAGTACAAGGAATAAACAGTATTTAACCCTTAAAAGTATAAGCAAAGGTATCTTTGAGATAGAGACAGTATTTAAGTGTGTTTTGTTATATATGAAGGAACCTATATATTTAAGATGGATAAGTCATGGATGCATGCTGATAGAAGATCAAAGAAGTTTGAGCTAAGAGTAGCAGAGTTTCTCAAGTTTGCCGAGTCTAATACCAATAACAAAAACAAGATTTCTTGTCCTTGCTTGAAAAGTAGTAACACAGAGGGATTTTCTGTTGTGGTTATTAAGGATCATATATTTTGGAATGGTAGTAACAAGAGTTAAAAACCTTGAAGGTGGCATGGGGAACCTACCACATATGCTATGAATGACAATAGAGTTGAATCTGAAACTGCAGATTAGGGCTTTAGAGAAAGTGAGGATGAGCAGATTTCCAAAGACTCTAATGTGTTTTTGAATTATGTAGAGGATGGGAATCAACCTTTGTATCTGGTTGTACGAAGACAACCAAGCTGAATGGTCTGATTTAGACCTTCAATTTGAAAGCAAAGCATGGAATAACCGATGCTTGCTACTCAGATATGGTTATCATGATTGGGGTTTGCTTCCTGAAGGGAATCAGGTTCCTTGTCTTTGTATGAAGCAAAAAAGACACTTAGTGCTTTAGGGATGGAGTATGAAAAAATTCATGCATGTCCTAATGACTGCATTTTGTATAGACAATAGCATGCAGATGCTCTTATCTACCCCAACTGTGGTGTTCCAAGGTGGAAATTGGGTAGGGATAAAACTGTGAAAGAAGGGATACCTGCGAAGGTTTTATGTATTTTCCAGCAATCCCAAGGTTCAAAGGATTGTATCAATCAACCAACACAGCTAAGAATCTTACTTGACATGAGTATGGTAGAAAGAAAGATGGAATGATGCGACACCCAGCTGATTCTCCTACTTAGGAATTACTTGACAAACAATATCCAGAATTCAGTAGCGAGCCTAGAAACCTCAGATTAGCCCTATCTTCTGATGGCTTTAACCCGTATAGTTCTCTAATCAGCAAGTATTCTTGTTGGCCAGTTATACTGGTCACATATGACCTTCTTCCATGGCTTTGTATGAAGAGTAAGTTTATGATGTTGACATTGTTAATATCAGGACCGAAGCAACCTGGTAACGATATCGACATCTACTTGCAGCCATTAATTGATGATCTAAAAGTATTGTGGAATGGGGTTGAAGGAGTATAAGATGCATTAAGAGGGGACTACTTCAAATTGAAAGCGTGCTGCTGTGGACTATTAATGACTTTCCCGCATAAGGGAACTTGTCTGGTAGCATTGTTAAAGGATACAATGCTTGTCCAATATGCCTTGACCAGACTCGACCTTATAGGTTAAAGAAAGGTAAAAAAATGGCATTCATGAGGCATCGCAGGTTCCTACCCAAACATCATCCGTATAGGAAACAGGCTGCTGCTTTTGACAACACGGTAGAGGAGGACCTACCTCCTCTACCATTAACCGGAGAGGAGGTGTTTGCTAGAGTAGAGGATCTGAATTATGTGTGGGAAAAAGAAACGGTCTCCTCCTGCCAAGGGTGTTGAAGACCAAGGTAGATCTTACTGGAAGAAGAAGTCTGTCTTCTTTGAACTAGAGTACTGGAAATATATTTCGGTACGACATAATCTCAATGTCATGCACATCGAGAGGAATTGTTGTGATGCCATCATTGGTACACTGTTGAACATTCCCCGGAAGACAAAAGATGAAGTTGCAGCGTGTTTGGACATGGTGGAAATGTGTATTAGGGCTGGTTTGAACCCAAAAGTTGGTGCCAAAGGGATAAATTACCTTTGGCTAGTTGGAACTTGATGCTTGCTGGAAAAAAAATGGTTTGTGGCTCTTTTTTTGAAATGATGGTTCCTGTTAGGTTTTTGTCAAATGTAAGGAATCTTGTCTCTATAGAGGATTTAAAACTTGCTAGTCTAAAATCGCATGACTGTCACATTATCATGCAGATTCTTCTTCCTGTTGCTTTACGTTCTATTCTTGAGAAGCCAGTTAGGTATGCGATCATTCGCTTATGCCTTTTCTTCAAGGCAATATGTGCTAAAGTTATCGATGTTTCGAAGCTGGAAAAAATGCAAGCAGACTTGGTTGTTACTGTTTGCTTATTGGAAAAGTACTTTCCACCTTCATTTTTTGACATTATGATCCATCTAATTGTGCAACTCATAAAAGAAGTTTAACTTTGTGGTCCAGTATTTTTTCGGTGGATGTACCCCTTCGAGAGGTACATGAAAGTCTTTAAAGGGTGGATTAGATGTCGAAGGCATCCTGAGGGATGCATAGCAGTCTTATATTGTCAAAAATACTGTTTAGTTTTGCACTGAACGTATGCTTTGTGATGCTTCTACTGCTAGAATCCCAGAAAGTTCCAAACCACGAGCCCGTAATGCATCCAAACCGTTATCAAGCGCTACCATGATTTCTGTTTATGGCAACGAGATGCATCAAGCACATCTGTGTATATTGCAGAATACCAAGGATGCAAGTCCTTATTTCATGTAAGTCATAAACTTTTAATTATCATCAGTTTGCCTACAGTCCATGAATTGATTCAATATTTTGTGTGGTTGCTATTCAGTGAACATCTGGAATTCTTGAAGCTTCTCAATCCAAGGTTTTTCAAAAATGAAAAGTGGCTGAAGGATAAACAAAACTAGACTTTTGCTGTCTGGTTAAAAGAGAGGGTATGCAATCATATACTTGATTCTTAATGATTAACAAAAAATAAGATTTCAACATTACACTAATCTAATCTATTATTGATTTGAAGGTTTCAAATGTACTGTAGTTTCTGGACAATAATGTTTTAAAAATAATGAGGTGGATGTCAAGTGGACTTAATCATGTAGTGTCGACCTTTAATGGATACTAGGTTCATGGTGTTGATCTATAGCCTTAAGGATAAAGGCGGTGCAGATGAAACGTAATAGAAAAACCATCCCTGAACCACCTATTACTTCTCCAAATTGTAAACTTGCTACCCTTAAGAAGGCTAAAGCAAGACTGACAGAAGCCAACAAGGCTACCTTCCCTAAGAGAAGTTCGTGAAAACATAAAACTACTCAGTCCAACAAGAATGTGTTTGCCAGGAGAAGTATGTCACCGCCTAAAGCAGTAGATTTCAAGAAGGCTGTGGCAGCAAAGAAGTCATCGTCCAGTGGTAAGTCTGCAAAGAGCAAGTCATTCGAGGATTCTGATGATGATGACAACATCATTGGTGGATTGAGGTTGTTAAGCGAGGGATGGTAACCATGAATCAAATTACTAAGCGACTGATTCGAGGAAAGAAGCTAAATGTGAATTCTAATGTTGATAGGGAGCTAATTGGGAAGGCAGCTAAGGAGATGTAGTCCTACATTGGGGTGTTGGCACGCACTAAGATCCCAATATCTATAAATGATTGGAGAAATGTGTCTTTGGATGAAAAAGGCAAGATTTGGAATAGTATTCAGGTAAGCAATTAGTCTATATATAAGTTGTTGCTAGCTGTTCACTAATTTACATTTCATTATGCTTATTTTAAAAATAAAAAAACAGTAATTAAAGCTATGATACTTTGTATTCGTTAATGTGTAGAATGCTGATGTGGTACCAAAAGAATGGAAGAAATTGGTGATTACATCAGCCGGCCACAAATGGAGAGAGTTCAAGAGCAAACTAACCAACTAGTACATTATTCCCTATCTGGATTCTCCTAAACTTTTAGAGTTCCCTCCAGATGATTATCAATCCATTAAGGTAGATGAATGGAATACGTTTGTGGTTGATAGAACTTCACAACAATTTCAGGTTTGTCTAATACCATACTTGGACATGCAGTTGTGGAACAGTTTATGCATTATTAGTTATTGTTTTGCAAATACTAAAATATAATACATAATTCTACATATGCTTTGTAGATACTCCGTGAGAAGCAGAGAATGAAGAGGAAGGAGAATAATTATCCTCATCGAATGTATGGAAAGGATATGCTAACTTCCAAGAAGAACTGGTCAGTATTCGTCTTAGAAATCTATTGACAATATATTTGTTATTCTTTTCGGTTAACACCAAATTGATCATGATGTCACACGTATCTATTCATATTTATAGGCTAAAAAAATACCGATTGAAGAATTGGATCGTGCTATGATGTGGATAAAGGCCCGGCAAAACAAGAGTGGTAACTTCAAAGGGCTAGTAGTGAAGAACAAGGTCGAAAAAATTGTAAGTTCAGTTTTTCGTATTTGTTTATTACTTGTAGCTTTTTTTTTTTGTATCCTAAGGATAATTTTTGTGTGCTATGATTGAAGAGGAAAGTGTCTGAAGGAGAAATCAATCCTGAAGGAACAGATGATGTTCTGACTTTGGTGTTGGGAAATCCTGAGTATCCTGGTAGGGTAAGCGGTGTTGATGGCTTGGGGTAAAGCCTTTTGCATATTTTCATCTACCTAAACGCCAAAAGCTAAATGTAGAAGATAGTGTCAGGGTAAGTGTTGAGAAGATACTAGTAGAAGAGAAAGAAAATATAATTGCTCAGGAAATAGCCAAATGGGAGTTGGAGATGAAGCAACAAATTGCTAGAGAAAGAGCCGCTTGGGAGGAAAGGTTTCAGATGTTAGAATCGCTGGTTAATGGGAAAGAGATACCAGCTGACTCATCCAAACCTGTGACACCGCGGAATGATTTAGGCTCTGGTCAGGGCAGCTATTTAAGGCAACTTGACAAGGCTGGTTTGAAAGTTATTGAAATGGAAGCTGCCAAAACTACCAAGAAGAAGTTAGATTTAGGGGAGGACCAGCAGAAAGTAGTTGAGGAGAATGAAGTCTTTATGGATGGGGAACTGAACATCAAACTAACCTCGATTATTGAGGAGGAGGTTAGGAATGATTTAACTTAGAAAAGAAATGCAGTTGTGGAGCCCTAGCTTTACTTTCTTTTTCCTTACAATTAGTTTTCTTTCCTTTTTCTTTACAATTACATTTGATCAACCATATTGATGACGTTGCTGCCTCAAATATGAGTAATGCTTACATATTTTTGGTTTTGAATTAGCAGGTTCAATCCACCAATATTGTCCAGTCAGGGTGTAAACTTGAGATAGATTCATTGGAGAAATCAATCCTGAAGGAACAGATGATGTTCTGACTTTGGTGTTGGGAAATCCTGAGTATCCTGGTAGGGTAAGCGGTGTTGATGGCTTGGGGTAAAGCCTTTTGCATATTTTCATCTACCTAAACGCCAAAAGCTAAATGTAGAAGATAGTGTCAGGGTAAGTGTTGAGAAGATACTAGTAGAAGAGAAAGAAAATATAATTGCTCAGGAAATAGCCAAATGGGAGTTGGAGATGAAGCAACAAATTGCTAGAGAAAGAGCCGCTTGGGAGGAAAGGTTTCAGATGTTAGAATCGCTGGTTAATGGGAAAGAGATACCAGCTGACTCATCCAAACCTGTGACACCGCGGAATGATTTAGGCTCTGGTCAGGGCAGCTATTTAAGGCAACTTGACAAGGCTGGTTTGAAAGTTATTGAAATGGAAGCTGCCAAAACTACCAAGAAGAAGTTAGATTTAGGGGAGGACCAGCAGAAAGTAGTTGAGGAGAATGAAGTCTTTATGGATGGGGAACTGAACATCAAACTAACCTCGATTATTGAGGAGGAGGTTAGGAATGATTTAACTTAGAAAAGAAATGCAGTTGTGGAGCCCTAGCTTTACTTTCTTTTTCCTTACAATTAGTTTTCTTTCCTTTTTCTTTACAATTACATTTGATCAACCATATTGATGACGTTGCTGCCTCAAATATGAGTAATGCTTACATATTTTTGGTTTTGAATTAGCAGGTTCAATCCACCAATATTGTCCAGTCAGGGTGTAAACTTGAGATAGATTCATTGGACAACATAGTGGCTGAAGGAACGATCACTCAAGTAGATGTTGAGTCCAGCAAGCAAACTATCCATAATGTTCCATTGGCTGGGGAAAATGTCTGAGTGTCGATTACCAAATCTATTGTTGCTAATGCTTCGCTACCAATTCTTATTAAGGATGAGATTCTGTTTGTCCGCGATGCAATTGGTACATGCGTTGCTTGGCCTAGAGACTGGGTTATACCCACTGCAACTGATGCAAAGGTAATGTAGTTTGCTTAAATTATTTGTCATTTTAACCTTTTTATTCTTATCAAAATGACCATGTGAACTGCTATATTACATGATATAGAAATACTAATCATGCAATTTTATTTTTTATATCAATTGCAACAATAAAAACATAAAATTGTTAGGAGGAAAAAGAATGATACATACGATGGTTTTTTTTTATTATGATGATTTGGACAAGTTGTCACCCAATTTGCCTCCACCACTTAAGACGTTGGCCACATGAGCTAATGATAACTTGAAGGATGGGATCATCATCCACACAACCTTAGGCGAGAAATTATTTGGATATCCAAAAAAGGTCGCCATCTTCAGAAGGGATGTGTATGCCATGACCTACATGAAGGAGCTTTCTGGCAGCTGCATTGTGATGTATATGAGGTCTGTAATGCATTTTAAATGAAGCTGTTAATTAATGTTATTGAATGATATTTTGAGACTTGTGGTTTTCTAGCTTCCTTTATCAAGTGTTACAGAAATCGAAGATGCTTGACATGATTGGCTTTATAGATCTTGCTAATACGGGTGTCATTGGCTGTGGAAATCCGACTGAATGGGATCGTTCTTTGTCAGTTTCTTATGAAAGAGGGAAGCCTGGTCAGATTTTTTTGGTCCCCTATAATTCAGGGTATGAAAGCTTCATTCATGCATTTTTGTTTTTGTAAATATTGAGTTCGGATCTCGTAAATATAGCAATGCAAGTACCTAGATCAGATTTGTGTTGGTATTGATTATCATAAATTTGAATGCCAGCTGTCATTGGATGTTGACGGTGGCGAATCCCACTGAAGAAGTTGTGTATTACATGGATCCACTAAAGAGGCGACTCATCATCAGTGAATGGAGAACTATTGTGGACAAGTAAGTGCAGCTAGCTTGTAGATTTTTTTGTTGGTATTATGTACAAAATGGTGTGTCGTTTTTTTTTTTTGGAGATCGCTATCGATTCTCAATTTATAAGTTGTTAGTTTCATCATAATTTTGTGTATTGTGTTGTTGTTGAAGCTCCATCAAAATTTTCAATGCACAAAAACATAGGAAAGGCTGAAAGACAGTTCAATGGAAAAACTGTGTAGTATATGTTCCCTATCTAGCTAACTATTTATATTTGCATTTTTCCAGTTCAGGTAAAGTTTATTAGGTACTGAAAATATTTATTTGTTTCAAAGCATTCCAGAGCAGATGGGTGATAAGACTTGTGGATATTGGATTATGTATTACATGAGGGATATAGTGGAGGACAAAAACCAAGAGTGGAGTGCTAAGGTAATCAATAACTAATCTATTGTACTAGTGATTTATTGGATTAATCAATTATGATGCATAACTAAGCTTCTATCTTGCAGTGGGAAAGAAAAGCAAATCACTATTACACAATGGAGAATGTTGATGTTGTCCGGGCAGAGTGGACAAAGTATGTTATGAAGTTCAAAGATAACTAGTGCATGTGTAGGTTAACTAGTAGTTAGAGTTGTGTAGCATCAACTTTTGGACATGCATAGTTTATATATATATATATATATATATATATATATATATCTTGATGCAGTACTGCTTGCTATTTTGTTATGTTGTTTAGTTGGTTACCCACATTGTGTGGTGCTGCTTCTAGTTTATTAGCAAGCAGTACTGCATGCATATATTTTGCTGGCTACCCAGAGTAGTAGATATGGGTCATTTAGAACTGATGTTGATGATTAGGTTTGTGTACATGAGACAATGGTGGATTAATGGAAATTGCAATGAATGATTTTGGATATGGATTTTATGGTTTCAGGAATAGCCAATTTTAATTTCCAGAAAGCATGCATACCAATTGTACAGGGGACTACTAAAATGTGTCGTCACAAATTGCAAACTACAATAAAAGCACACCAAAACGTGCGGTTGTAGCTGCACAGACACAACACAAAAACCAATTAGAAGTCTATTGTCTTTTTGACAATGGGTCAACAGAAAATTGTAGTCTGAAAGGCAAAACAACAACATAAGTTAGATGAAAGTATTGGCCAAAGTGTATAACAACAACAAATAAGTGTGAATGGACATGATCACAGACAATATAAAACACATACTATTAGTGGTCCTTTTTATTTCAGACCACAAATATTTGTCGTCTACATAATCTCAAACGACAGTAAATTGTCGTCGTAATGAGACTGACATAACAGAAAGAATATGATATCTATTGTCTAAACTATTTCCCAACATCACATACATATAATTTCAAAACTTTTCACACAACACTTAAATGTCATACAAACCTACCTTAGAACGACACTTAATTGTCCTCTGATGCTCTTTACAACCACATATAATTGTTGTTTAAAGTAAATTAACACAACTTTTCATTGTTGTTGTATGAGAGAAGACACTACATATGAGTCTTCATATTTCTTATTTAAGGACATTCAGACCACACAATTAACTAGAAATATGTCTTGCAAATATGCTTCACACAATAGTATTTAAAAAAGACTGTGGTTGTTTTGTCTATTAGACAATACAAAACTGTTGTTTGAATGCTTTTAAAGATACAGATCACAATGTTCCCAAAATTCAAAACTCATCGCACAATACAAGACTTTTTTTTTTATGTCGTCTGAAAAATCAGATGACTAAACACTTTTGTCATCTGATGCCCCCAAGAGACAACACCGTACTAGACGACATATTTTTGTTCATTCAGATGATAGAACAGTTCTGTCGTCTGAAGGCCTTTTTGGCATAGTGAATGGGCATGGAGTAATTTGCTCTAGGTCTTCTAGTAAAAATTGGAACCCCTAAGTAATTTAAAAGGCACATTACATTCTCTGATGCCAAGAATATGTTGAATTGTCGTTGCTCTAGGCCTAGCATGTCTGCCCAAATAAACAAAAGGTTTTGTTTTATTAACTACCTGGCTTGATTTAGTTGTATATTCTTGAAGAAACTTGTTCAGAGCCTGTAACCCTTTGGAATTTCTTGCATGAAAATCATCACATCATCCGCGTACAAGACACTAGAAGGAAGATGAACTTCTTAGGGATAGTTATGCACTTGATTTCACCCTTGTTCACAAGTCTGGACAAGCCCTTACTAAACACTTCCTCTGCAAGACAAAAAAGAAAAGGGGATAAAGGGCCCCCTTGTTGGACCCTTCTAGAACAGTTGAAGAAGCCACAAGAAGTACCATTCACCTGCACAAAGCTTGGCTGATTGCAAGATATTCTAAATCCAATTCAAAAAGTGGGGCAAAAAGCAAAGGATCGATCGTAGATCTCAAATTAAGAAATCCCAATCCAAAGTATCAAAAGCCTTACTAGTGTTAAGCTTCATAGCGATATTGCCACCTTCACAATTTCTATGCAATAAATTCATACATTCAGAGGTCAAAATAATGGAATCAACAAAAAATGTGCCTTTGATAAAAGCACACTGGCTTGGAGATACAATTCTCATAGCTACTGAACTCAAGTGGTCAACTAGTATTTTAGTGATCACCTTAAAGACAAAATTTGCAAGGGCCAGAGGTCTGAAGTCAGAAAGGCCATTTGCATCCTGTTTCATTGGAATAAGAATAATAAGATTGGAGTTAAATTTTGGTGTAATACATCCCGAAACAAAGGATTGAACAACAGCAACCACCTTGGAAGAAACAATGTCCCAACATCTCTGAAAGAAACAACCTCCAAAACCATCTGGTACAAGAGCACTGAAGCCATCCATAGCCAAGAACGTAGCTAAAATTTCCTCAAAGTTAGGCAAAGCAGTAAGAGAATTATTCTCCTCCAAAATGACAACATTGAGGATCACCCTTTCCACTAGACCTATGTTAACAATGTTAGGGTCCTTAGTGAAAGCATCTGTATAATGTTGAACCACTTGACTCACAATTAAATATGGGTCTTGAGTGAACACATTGCTGAACCTAATTGACACCAAAAGCTTTTGTAATCTCGTTATTTTGATCATGTTGTGGAGGAAAGAGGTATTTTGTTCTCCATAAACTAACCATCGAATCCGAGCTTTATGTTGAAGGAAATTGTCTTGCATGGAAAGAGCTTTGAAGATAATTAGAATTAGTAGTCTTCTCTATTTGGAACAAGTCAAAAGAAGGACCCTGAATAGAAATCTCTCGTTGAATGCCATCCAACTCGTCTTTAGTGTCTTCCACTCTTTGATTAACATCTCCAAATTTAGTTCTGTTCCAGCTCTTCAAGAACCATTTTAAAGCACGAAGCTTGGCTGCAAGCACAAACATTGGGCAGCCTGCATATTGAAGTTGGCACCAGAAATCTCTTACCATTGCTTTAAAATCTTGATGTTGAAGCCATATGCTCTGGAACCGAAAAGGAGGCTTCACATGGAGCTACAGCTTTGAGAAAGTAATAAGCAGAGGATAATGATCAGAAGTAGCTTTAATCAAAGTACGACATTCAAGCATAGGCCAAGCCTCTAACCATTCTAAATTTCCTAATGATTGACCGAATGTACATTTGTTTAGCCATTAGACCAAGTATAAGATAGACCTTTTGTCTCAATATCAATTAAACCACAATTTGTGCACATATGTTGGGACTCAGAACATGAAGTGATACTTGGCACATTACCACCTCTTTTCTCATGAGCTCCTAACATGCAGTTAAAGTCCTTAAACACAAGCTGAGGCCCATTGAACAAAATTCACATTGATACCATATAGGCCTCATCATGGGCCGGCCTAGGGCCAGTCCTACCCTAAATTTTAGGGCTTAGAGTAGGGCCGGGCAGGGCCAGGCTTTGACTAAGTCAACAAAATTTAGGACCGGGCCGGGCAGGGCCAGGGCTTCAATATGTAAGCCCTTACCCGCCCTTAAGGCCCGTTTTTCAAGGGCCGAAAGGGCCGGGCCGGGCGAGCCTTTCTAAATAGGGCCGGGTCGGGCCTTTGTTTAACTCACATAAAACACAATTCTAGTAACTACTTAAACTGAAGGAAAAAAAAGTACACATACATGCATATGAAACTGAATACTAGATATTTGAGAACCTGAGTTAATTACAAATATCTACAAATCCCACATAAAATAACTCACATTCTTACTGATCAAGTGGTGGATTTGAGATTGAAATGAAATTGCGCAGAGGCACTAAGACACTGAAGCTACAAAAAATGGGCAATGCTTGATACTTTGATACAAAAACTGCTCATGTGTTCATGACATCATGACTTCATCAATTCACAAGAAGCAGTAAACTTAGTTACAAAAACTCTACTGAAACATGGTTTGCACAAAGGCACTAAGCCACTAAGGCTACAAAAACTGAAGCGCTCCATATAATAACATAGAACCTGCAAAGGACCTGCAAAGGAAAACCATATAATTAATTTAGATAAATCACATATTAAACAACCCCAAGCACTCCAATCCAATCATAAACAAATGGTACATATTTCAATTCAGCATATATTTCAATTCAGCAACATATATAAATGCAACTAGAAGTATTTCTAGAAAGGCTTGCTTCTTGACATATATATCAGTTCAGCAACAAATGCAAACATGTATACTGAAACCACAATTTTAACACAAACAAAACAAATCAAATCCAAGAGACACAGTCACATATCTTTCCTCAACTCCAATCGACTGGGCATGATCATCTATACCACCAAAATAAGCATTTCAAGCTATTTTGCTAAAACATAATTCCTCAAGACAAAAACCACAATAATAGTCCACACAATCCTCACCAATATATCCAAGCAAAATAACTACAAATACATTCAAGGCAGACATACACACACTTCCATTATAGTCTTATCTAATTCATAGTCATTCAAGAAGTATAGGTCTGCTGTCTGGACTCCGAAGGAAGAGAGGGTTTGAGAGAAACTGTGTGAGAGAGAGAATCGATTAGGTCGAGTGGTCGATAGTGGGATAGGTTTTGCAAGTTGGACTTCGACATTTGGGCTTTGGGCCTTAAACAACTAGAATCAATATAAGAGTTGTAATATGACATAGACAGATTCAATATACACTTCATCAAAATTTCTATAGTTTTTATACACATGTTATCTTGTAATAGAAAATAATAAAAATATAATATTAATTTTTAGGGCCGGGCTTTTAGGGTTGGGCCGGGCCTAGCCCGTTACAGGCTCAATCGGGCCGGGCCGTAAGGTAGGGTCGGGCTTCATTTGTATGACCCATACCCTACCCTATTTTAGAAAGGGTCGGGCATGCTCGCCCTAATGGAAGTGTCGGGCAGGGCTTCGGCCCTATGGGTCGGGTGGGCTTTGGGCCCAAGGGCCATATGATGAAGCCTAATACCAGTAGTTCATTCCAAAGAATACAGCGACTAGAAATGGAAGTTTTAGCATATACAGTAGTTAAAACCCAGCTGACACCCTCAATGGTACCAGAAATAGTGATTTGCTGCTCGATGTAAGATATCACCTGGAATCTGCAATCAACATGACAAAGAAACCACATATTGGGTCCTACAAGCCCCTGTTACTACTAGTTAGGGGAACTAATCCCAATGATCTCCAAAAAGAAACAAGAATAGAAGAAATCAACAGAGAAGGTTCTGATATACAAATAATAGAAGGTCTGTGTAAGCGAACCATATGCCTGAAAGCCCGTTTTGTATCCACATTGCCAAAGCCTTGGGCATTCTAGTATAAAACCTTCATTTAAAGAGAAATGTGTTTTTCTCCTTTATTCACGAGAGCCCGTCTTATTACCAGCTTACGTTGCACTAACTTCTCTCTGGCTTTGACTAATTGCTTATTAACCTTCTTAGCCTTTTTTTTTCAAAATCATAGGAGTGAACTCTCCTTCCTCTAAAGTGCCTTCCCTTACAGGGTCCATTATCTGATAGATTCAAGCGGCGGAGTGCTAGAGCATTGAGAAGGCTCCTCTAGTATAACATCCCGGCTATGAAAACCAGGAGACATGCTCACAGAAGAAGAAGAAGATGGCTTTTGGGCTAGCTCAACTTGTCTCAGTTCGAAAATAGAATCACCCAAAGTCGTCTCAAATGTAGTGGGCTTAAGAGGAGTGTGAGCTACTTCAGAAGGTTCATGCATTCCAAACATAGTAGTTGGCACCGTTGCAGGAGCAACGTCTGTATTTGTATGTGCTACTGTAGGTATAGCATGGGCTGCAATGTACTGAAGCCCGGCGTGCGCTATTGCTAACGTAGGATCCGGTGCCTGCATTTGCACAGAGGCGAGTCTGCACCGACGAGGCATGAGTGTTTTTCAATGCTTGGGTCGTAAGAGCTCAATGCTTCTACTACGCTCAGTTATATCAGCAAGCCCTACATCCTTAGTGGCCATTAAGTGACACGAAGATTCACCATGACCAACAATCTTACACTTATTATAGACCACAGGAACAGACTCAAAGTCCACGCCAACAAACACAACATCACCATTTGATCCTGTGATTCTGAGCTTATCTAGGGGAGATTGTGAGAAATCAACATCCATAAGGACTCTTACATACAAAAACAAACAGTATGGTTCTTTGTACGGAGTCCAACTTCAATGGAGTTCCAACTCTCGAAGTAATTTCAAAGAGAGTTTGATGATCCTAGAAGGCAAAACCCAAATCCCTGTAGGTCGATGGAGAGAAACTCGGCATCCACTTGATAAATTGAAGCATCCCAGTTTGTATCCTTATTGATCTTATAGCGCAGACACACTACATATTAGCGACTGTTTTAAATTGAAGCATGAAGAAACCCTTGCCTAGAGGTGCGACAGTCCAGTCATTCAAAGAAGACTAATATTTACGCAGTTGTTAAACAAGATCAGGCCTCTTGTTCGAGGCTGTAACGTGCCCCCACCAGGTTTGTTTTACATCTCTCAAGTCCCCTGAGAAAAGGTTCCTCCAAGATTCTTATAGATACCAAACCCTCCTCTATTGAAGTAACATATAGTTCGTTGATTGCAAACTTAAGAGGGGAATCATCAGAAAGCACAGATGGATAAGAGGCCTTTGGAGTTTTAGGGCTAGTAGCCACCATCCTAACTAAATATGAAAGATAGAATAAAATATCATAATTGCAGTTGAAATTTGAAATTATAATGAGAAACCAAATGTTTTAAGGAAAAACCTTATCCTTCTCGAGAGTAGGACTAAACCCTAGCCGCTCTCTCCTTACCTAGTCTGCTGGCCCTTCACATCGGCAATGGTTAACGACCTCGTCGACAAATTGTGGGTGCGGCTGGACGAGCTTATGAACCATCGAGAATGTCAGGTCCTTGATGGACGTTGGTGGAAAATTTCAATGAGGACTGAGTCAAAGAAGAAGGTCTGTAATGGTGGCTTCGGTAGCTCCTGATTGGCCCCTGGTCTGCCTTGTCTAAGATCTAAGGTGATGGCTTAGACACGATAACGAATTATGCTGGTTGGACTGGCTGTTCCAAACTAGACATGGTTGGTTGGAGTGCGTACTCCCAACAACATTTGAAGGTTGGCCTATTAGTGTCTGTCAGATGGTGGAGGCGGTGATGCGGCGATGGGGGACCTAGCTTTGGTTTCTTTGTAAATGTCTTCTTAGGCTAAATGGGTGTTGGGCCTGGGTTTTAACCCTTGGCCGAAGTTTTTTTCATTTTTATTTCAATTACTTTTGGTACTATGCTTTTCATAATTTTCAGCTTGTCGCAGCCTCCTAGGAGCATGGTGACTCTTAGTGCCATCAGATTTATTATCCGATGGCAACATAGTTGGAATGTCGTCTTAGTTTTTTATTTATTATTATTATTATTCACTTTACTGTATAGGGGTGTCTGCTGGGTAACATCCACTCTCTATAGGCTGAAAATCAACATTTAGGGAGTTGGATGATGCATGGTGGCATGCTCAACTCAAACTGAATGGGAAAACTCATTCAGTAGTTTTGACGTAGTCTTGATGACTACACAGTTAAATTACGGTATCGGGGTTTTGATTTTATTTTTCTCTGTACCTTATAATTTTTCACTGTTTTGAGCAAATAGACATATGTAAGTTTAGCATTATATGTAGGAGGCTTATATTTACAGGTCACCTAGTGGAAGGTCTCTTTGATATCATTTGATAAATAAAGTAATCAATTCTACTAAAAAAGATAATTGAAAACCAAATCATTTGTGTTAAGTATTAGAATATGAAATAAGCTTAATAAGAGAGAAGGGTCGTACCCAGTTAAAAAGCCAAAAATTTATTCACCTATCATTTCCGACTATCCATCTAACACCTTCATGTAAAAGAGATCCAGAATAATTTAAAATACATTTCCAAGCCATAAAGAGCTAGTTGTTTTCTTAGCAATCTAGAAGCTATGTTTCCTGATGTACTAAGCTTAATTTGATAATTTGAACCCACAAATTTTGGGCAGCTAGCTAACGGGGGAGAGAGAGACCAAGGAATGGGTTGCATTGCCTGATTAGTATACCTACTCCCCCGCTAGCTGCCCATTCCTTGGTCTCTAATCAGGCAACGTGACCCATCATATATCTCCCTGAACTAAAAACTAGCAAACCGCTCAGTTTAAGCCAAGACTTCTACAACGTTGCACTAATGATGATGACCTCATTTCTGGACCCCTCAATTATAGCTTGTCTATGGAGTCTTCTTAAAATTACTCACACTCCTCAGCTACAAGGATCGCCTGTGTTTCCTTGCTTTGGGAGTCCTAATACTTGTTCCATTTAAGCTCAAATAAGCTTCATTTCATTCTGGCTTCCCGAATGGGATCTCCACCTTATCACCTATAGTTTTATCATTATGTAGTACTTAGTAGACATTATCAACAATCACTCAGATACAATCGAAGACATAACAGTCTTGCTAATTAACTATATGAGTTCTATTAGAGGTGACCTTATGCTTTTCTTCATTTTTTTGGTCAAAAGAGGTGACCTTATGCCAGAAAGCTAAATTTACATGTACTTAAGCTGGATGCACTGTTCATTCATGTTCATGTAACAGTGAATTGACTGTTGTGCCACTGGATTTTGACTGAAATTACAGTTCTGCCATATCTTTTATCTTTTTTTTATTTTTTTAAATTGGGATAATGACCATTTACACAATTTTGGGGTTAATTAATCCCACTTAGCCAAACATTGTAAGAGATTGTCCACTTACCTAAACACTCTAAGAGATTACCCAATACCCAATTAATTATTTTTTAATTCCTTTTTATTTATTTTTGGGACATTTTTGTCCTCTCCTTATTTGTCACTTAGAGAGAGAAGTCATCGGATACAACTCCGGTGACAAGTGGCTGGCCGCGGACTCCAGCAACCTGTGAACGAATCTCCTGTGATCGGTGACCGAAATCCGGCAACTGGTCATCAGAATCCGGATATCGAACTGGTGACCGGGTTCCGACGTTTGATTTTACTGCCCCCAGTAATACCTAATAATCATATTATTGCTCCCCAATAAACATATTACTGCCCCCCCTAAATAAACACATTATTGCCCCTAATAACAAGTTCATTAGGGATCAATAATTAGTGAAAAATGATGATGTTTTCAATTTTGAAAGTTTTAGTAGGTTTATCTAAATAAATTATTTTATTGCTGCCCCCAATAATCTTATTATTGCCCCTTAATAATCTTCTTATTGCCCAATAAATATTGTATTGCCCCTAAATAATCTTTTTATTGCCCCAAATAATCTCATTATTATCTTCCAATAATCATTTTCACACATTTAATCAAATACCTTCTGTGCATTACCCAACTCGCCAATTTCGCAATAACCATTCATGAAACAACACTCTATCAGCCTCACTGGGCCGCAGAGCGAGCAGAGCTGATCCATCAGACGATTGGAATTAACCAGAGAGGCAACAAAATCAGGCTTCAGTGCACTCAAAACGAGAAGAACACCGAACGTGTTGTGTGGGGTTTGGGAATCGAGTAGCCTAGCAATGTTGACGCTGCAGGTGAACTGGTCAGGGACGCAATCTGAGTCAATGGAGTGGGCAAAGCGGTGGTGGGCTTCTTCGAGGTAGTTGGAATCGCAGATAGTGTGGATGACACTACTGAGGTTGAGTAGGTCGGGGCGGTAGCCACACAGGCAGAGGTGGAGGGCTTGGTCGATATCGAGGTGGCGGTGCAGAAGAAGAAGAAGATTGTGAGGACCTGATCGGCGGTGGGAGAAGAAAATGAAGGATCAGTGTGATCAGATTTGTCGGCGGTGCTGGAGACGAGCGGTGAGACGAGGCAGCGTCAGAGTCGGTGGTGAGAGAGAGAAGAGAGAGAGAGAGATCGAGGTAAGAGTGAGAGGAGGAAGGGCCAGCGAGATCGTCCCGATCAGTCAGCGCCGGAAGTCATTCGTCGTGGTGAACGAGTTGGGGGAGGGGGAGGGAAAGAGGGATGGGAAAAGAGAGAGAGATCCAGGTAAGAGAGAGCGAGAGAGAAAGAGAGGTTAATGCAATTTATTAATCAAAATGAAGGTAATATTGTCAATGGATGTTAGATTGGGTAAATTAGAGTAAAAAACTCTTAATAGAATAAGTGGGCAATTTTTATCCTAAAAATGTGTAAATGGTCATTATCCCTTTATAATTATGCCAATATATCCTTTCATTTTTTTTAATTTTTTTTTTTTTAAGAGAGAACATTCTGTTTTGTATTGGTTAATTTCTACAAATCATGAAAAAAATTTAGTATTGTTTGCATTTGTTGCTAATCTATTATTAACAATAAAAAATCATATTCTAAATAGCGCCGATGTTTTTTAAATTGTGAATATTCATCTATTATATATGGAACTTGAAAAAAGAAAACCCGTAGCATTGCGCGGATCAATTTGCTAGTCATAATTTCTTACATGCATATTCCCCAAGGGAGTCCTTCTAATTAATTTTTTTTTTTTAACAAACCGAAATAAGGCGACTATCATTCATCGAAAGCCAGAAAGGACCATTATATATCCTCCATCTGCCATCATTGGGCAGATAAAGAGTTTGTGGAAGTAGCATAGTGATACATAGATTAGGTCCAATCATTTGACGGTTTGATGCTCAGAGAAGGAGCCTATAGACTATTAACTACTACATAGTAAATAAGCAAACTAGACTCGATGACACTCACTAAAAAAGTAGAAGCATAGCTCCCTAACAAAATAGCGAATTATTGTAATCAAAAGACTAAAATAAAAGGTTAAAACTCAAGTTCTAAGGCCCAATTGGTAGCAGCCCAAAGGAGAGTCCCACTCAAAACCCTAGCAAAAAGGTCCATAAACCAGCCCAAGTCCCCATCTTTGTGCATAGTGGCAATAGCCACAATCCAGACCACAATGATGCCGTTGCAGTGCCTCCATGACCACTCCATTTCGATCCCAGATGTTGCTGACGAAGCTTCTTCGAACATCCATGAGCCCAAGAATCTGAATCTCAAGCAAAACCCGAAACCAAAACAGGTCGGAGTTCACCAAAAAACTAGATTGACAGAGCCCATCAAATGTCGGCATTGCCGGTTGGAAAATGAAGCTGATCGAAAACCAGTGTCGCCCAATTCACCAGTGACCATCCCAGAATCAGAACACCCTACCACCGTGCTGCAGAGATGCAACACGGACTTGCCACCGTTTAGACCCATTTTGCCAAACTTCAAGCAGCAAACTCCAAGGAAACCTGCCCTGAGCCCATTGATGATCACACGTCCGGCCGCAGACCACAAACCATCGACAAAGCCGGTGGCCCTCCCTGATGTCGTGTGCAGCCGGACAAGCGCGAATTCTCAGATCCGACGCTGCGTTTAGGGCGCGTGTAGGCGCGTTGATTTTCAAGACTTTTTATGGGTTCTCCAAGGGAGTCCTTTTAATGACAGCCACTATAATGAGGACTAGTTGATGACTTTATTGTTAGACCTACTTTTCGATCACATTTCCGCAAATCGACCGTTAGATGTTTAGATATTTATGTGTAAATCATCTATGTAATTTTTCAACCAAATTGAAAATCGTTAAGACATTCATAATCGTGATTTATTAGTTATGACCATGAACGGTTTATGTTTGACAGATTTGTTCGTCTATTGATTTGATCTAGTTCGGTACCTTAATTATTAACAAATTAAAAGAAAATTTTCAAAAATAATCTTTTCATGCATATTTAAATATCTAACAATTGATTTGCCATAATGTAATCGAAAAGTGAGTCTCCCAAAGTGTTGATTAGAAAGTCCTTATTATAAAGAGTCCTTATTCGCTAATAATCCGCAAAAAATTATAAACACTCATTCAAGTTTATACAATTTTCTTGCTGAAATATATTCATTAGTATTTCAAAGGGTTAATTACATATAAGTGCATCTTTGAATGTTTTTTTAGCTATAAGGCCACAAACTAGTTTTTTCCCTCATAAGGCCACTAGATTAAAAATGGTGTTATAATTTGGATATTAAAAACCAAGATATTACATAAATGCCACTAGAGTACAAAGTCAACGATCATTCTCTCTCTCCTCTCCGACGACAGTCTCCGGTCGACCTCCGACCAACTTCCGGCCGACCTCCGGCCAACTTCCGGCTGGTCTCTGGTAGACTTCCGGCGAAACTCCGGCAACCACAAAAACTACTGTGGCTAGCAACAAAAGCTACTATGATGAGATTCCCGGCAATCTCCGGCGAGGTGACAAAAGCTACTATCACTAGCAATAAAAAGCTATTGTCACTAGCAACAACAAAAGCTAGTATCACCAACAACAAAAGCTACTCCTTACCAAAAAACCTATGCTCCCCAAAACTAAAAGATACTATCCTCACTAACAAAAGATACTGTCACCAATACCAAAAGCTACTCTCATCAGCAACAAATGCTACTTTCACCAACACCAGAAAACTACTCTCACCAATAGCAAAAGCTACTTTCACCAACAACAAAAGTTACTGTCACCAACACGAACGAGTTACTCTCACTGACATTAGAGAGCTACTCTCACTAACATAGAGAGCTACTAACATAGGTACACAAAGCTACGATCACTATGATGGAAAACCACTATAATAGTTACAGAGAGCTACTAATTTGAAAAAAAAAAAGCTATTGACATTAGCTTAAAAATATACTAGACACATAAAGCTACTATCACTATATTGAAATGTCACTAGAACAATTACACGGAGCTGCTAACTTGAAATAATGACAATGAAAATAGAAGCAATTGACATCATGTTGAAAAGATACTAACATAGACATAGAAAGATATTATCACTACGTTCAAAAACCGCTATAACAGTTATAGAGAGTTACTAACTGCAACAAATAACATATAAGAAATGGTTCATTATTCATCAATCAAAATACATCACAACACAAGCAATACCAAGACTTCATATGTCCCCTCCCCGATTAGAAGAAGCAATTAAAAGCTGTACAAAACACTGACAAAACGAAAAGCCATAAACCAAATGATTACATAAAATAGGAAACTCAATCACCACAAAATATATAAATTCATACCAGGAAGAACATTCATCATCAACCAAAGAAGAAGAGATCACCAATCCTCATACAAAACAAAAAAAAATCTTAAACAAAAATAAAAGAATCATGTTTGTGTTGTCAATTATTCCCAATCAAAACAAATCAAATCAACAACTTGTTAGTCCCAATCATTCCCCAGAAAAAAGAAAAAGATCATCTGGCTAGTTTCTCGCCTGAGAAGAGCAAGGAGGCTCGGATCCGCCATAAGGTCAAGAAATTGTTCGTGTTGACGCCGCTGCCACTGGAGGATAATAGGAGAGGTCGAGCTAAGGCTCCTCCCTCTGGCGTCCGGCTCTCAACAGCTTTGACCACTAGAATTCTAGATTTTAACCGGATCTGTGAAGCAGTTAAAGAAGAAAAGCTCCGGCTCCGGCATGCTTCGATGGCAATCGGAACTCAACTTCGGCTTCGACCTGCTTCGACTCCAACAACTGGACCTGCTTCCCCGGCCTGGCCAATCGAACCTCCGTGAGCTGTCGAATTCAATTGTTGTTGCGATGATCCGAAATCAGCTCCGACTCCGGCCTACTTCGACTCGGAGAGCTGCACCTGCTTCCACTCCTCAATCGGACCTCAGTGCTCCGTTTTTTGATTTTCCGACGCTTCTATGCCATTCGAAGCTACTCTCAGATTCCTCGCCAAACGACTCAAATTGAAGAAAACCCTAGAAATTTAGAATGAGGAAAAGAAGACGGGTCTGATGGAGAGAGATGATTTCACGAGAGAGAGAGAGAGAGAGGGTCAAGCAGTTAGTCTACGTGGAAGGGTAAAATCATCATAAAAGAGATAATTTAAATATGCAAGTGGCCTTATGTATACAAGATAAATTAAGTGGCCTTATAGCTAATTAAAGTTTCAAAACGACACTTGTGTGTAATTTTCTATATTTCAAACACCAACAGAGAAAAAAATTCATCTCCAATTATATTTAAAAAAAAAAAACACAAACGGTCTACGGTTGATCTTCACCACCGCCTCGCTCCTTCTGAATCTGCTGCCTCTGCTTCTCGGCAAGCTTATCCAACGCCGACTGTACAGCATCATGCCCTCCGATCAGCAATAGGGTCACAACATCCGGATCCGTTTCGAATCAGGACTCCTCGAACTCCTTCCTCGCGTTCTCTCTCAACACATCTCGCCAAAGCACGCCCCGAGAGTCCGTCCACATGAAGAACCGTGTCGCCCTGAGAATGTCTCGATAAAGACACAGCGCCTCCTGAAGCGTGGTCGTTAGTCGCCTCCGATTCAGCAGCTCTTCCTCTTCATCGTCCACGTGTTTCACTCTCTTCACCACGTGTCTATCTAGGAGTTCCTCCACAGTGTCTGGGCCGTCGTGCAATAGACGCTGGGTGTTATGAGTCGAAATGACATCGTAGCAACAGAGAAGGTTCATATAGGCTCTCCATTTCTATAGGTTCGTGGTCATCTTTGTGGACGGTTTGGGGTTCGGTGATTACAGAGTTTGTTATAGAATAATGAGCACTAAACAGCTATAGATCTACATAAACAACAAACAATGCACAAAATCTGATCGGAAAACGAAGCTTCGATTAAACAACAATCGGCGATAAGGAAATTGACGGCAAGAAAAACAAAGAAGCAGATCGATTCATAGAGAAGAGACGACGATACCTGGTGGGATTGGAGACGAAGGAGAAGACAGGGAGAGAGAGAGAGAAACTTCGTAGACCACCGAATAAGGTTAGGGTTTGATAAATTGAAGCTTGAAGTAGGTGACCGGAAATTTGAGTGACTGGGAGTGGCGGACCCCGGTGGAGTTTTGATGCAAATGGATGGTGTCGTTTGGTTATTGGGGGGGGGGGGGGTGGAACTTGGTGAAGTGATGTCATTTTCCCCTTACAGGCTGTACTAAAATATAAATATAAGGGTTATTATTATAAATGATAGCTGAACTTATCTTCTATATTATCGATGATACATGATCTTCAATTTTTTATCACAACCAGTACTTGAACTTTTCGATTTCATTTCAAATGGTACCTATCACTAATTTCCGTTAATGTCCGGTTAAAAACAGGCATGGACTCATTTTTTAAGATAAATTTGTAAAATTACCTTCTTCTTTTTTTGTATCATCACTTATTTTCACTTATATTATGGCAATGTGGCTATAAAAAATGAGGAGAGCTTCTATTCATATCTCAAAAATTGGCATTTGGACCTCCCCACTTAATAGACCTTCAACTTACTATTACAAATAACCAATATGCTATTTACACCTCCCTAACTTTCCCACAATGCCCATCATCCAATAAAATCAATAAAGCCCTTTTTTCAAAGAGGATAGCCTCGGAGTCCATGACCATAAATCAAAGTTGTCGACAACACGTATGTGATCCATGAATTTAAGGACCTGGGGTATATGAAGTTGCATGTGAGGAGCGTAATCAGAGACATCCTGTATTTCCATAATCAACTTTTGCTATCTCATTACAAGAGGGATTGAGGGAGAATAATATGTTGATGTCAATTAATTTGTTGCTGGGCTAATGAATTAATGGGAGAAGGCAATGAGATATCATAACCATATCTTACTCTTAGTATGCTTGTGATGATAGCGTTATGCTGTAAACCATATCTTCCTATTTGATTTTTTTTAATATGAAAATGATCATTTACGCATTCAATTAATTGCTGAGAACTGTTTGGTACAATTGGAATGGCAAACAAAGTGGGAGTGGTTGTTGTACATGAATGTTGTGGGAGAAATTTTCTTCTCTTGTAGAGAAATTTTCATTCCTATGAAAAAAAAAATACAAACTGAAATCTACACCAAATAATAATGAAAGAAAAATATACATTGAATCTGCAGTTACTCTCAATGGGTCTATTTGTATGATGATAATTTTCAGAAGATCCGGAGATGAACCTGCTACAATGGCCAACGTTGAAGACCCTTCTATCTCAGCATTGTCAGCCGGTACTTTCTCCATGATGGGCAGTCCCTCCTTAATGGAGGAGGAAATCCATGTGGTGATTTACCACATGAGGAAAGCATGGGTTGCAAATTCAAAGAAGATAGATAGCAAGCCATCTTGGAAGGTAGGTAGCAATCCATCTTTGAAGTTAGGCATGCCAAACTTGGAAGAAGACTTGACTTTGCTTCCAATTGCATGCCATATCCATGAACCCAATTGCTTATAAATAGGCATGAAAGGTTGTAGGAAAAACAACCAAGGCAAGAGTCATTCCAAACTAATAGAGTTTGAGATAGTAGTGAGATCCTCACTTGAGAGATGAGTAAGAAGAAAATTCCTCTTGAGAGATAGAGTGTGTGTTACCACTTTGGTGAAGTTTAGTCACCAAAGTGAGATTGTCTTGTAATCCCATTATTTATATAGTGGAAGAGAGTATTACTAGTGCCCCGAGGACGTAGGCACATTTGCCGAACCTCGTTAAATATTGTGTCTTCTTTTATTTATTTGTTGCTATTCTACAAATAACACGAGAGGTGGGAAAAGTTAGATCCTGGGATAACCAATTATCCATTGGCCTTGTATTAAGGTAGCCCTTCTTTCCCAACAAGTGGTATCAGAGCCCGGAGCTCATTGTTCGTGGCATCTCGTGGTGATCAAGATGGCGGAGTCGTCGTCATCGGCAGCAACAATGGTAAAGTTGACATCATCGAATTACTCCATTTGGAAGCCCAGAATGGAAGACATCCTTTACTGCAAGGATATGTACGAGCCTCTTCAAAATGGTGGAGAGAAGCCAGCAGGCAAGACTGACAAAGACTGGAGCATCCTGAACAGAAAAACTGTTGCAGGAATTCGTTAATGGGTTGATAAAAGTGTTTTTCATCATGTGGCACAGGAAACCAATGCCTACTCAATGTGGACAAAGTTGGAGTCCATGTACGAGAGAAAGACCACACAAAACAAAGCCTCGTTCATTCGGCGGTTGGTGAACACAAAGTACAGGGATGGTCAGAGTGTTTCGAAACACTTAAGCGACTTCCAAGGCATGGTGAATCAATTGACGAATATGAAGATGGTGCTTGATGATGAGTTGCAAGCATTATTGTTACTAAACTCGTTGCCAGATAGCTGGGACACGTTGGTGGTGTCATTAAGCAACTCAGCTCCTCAAGGCATTCTCACACTGAGCAATGTAAAAGATAACATGTTCAACGAAGAAGCAAGGAGGAAGGAGCAAGGAATATTGATAGAGTCAGAAGCCCTCGTCACCAACAACAGTGGAAGCAGTAGAAAATTCCACAACCGAGACAAAGGGAATGATCGGTCAAAAGGCAAGTGCAGCTCAAAGAAGGACATCAAATGTTTTCACTGTGGTGGAAAATGCCACATAAAGAAGGATTGTAGGAGGCTCAAGAGAGAGCAGGCTGAGAAAGGTGGTGCCAGAGACACAGCTTTTACTATCTCATACAAAGAAGAGGTACTCATCATTTATGGAGAGGGTCATGTTAATTTGACATCTCAAGATACATGTTGGATCATCGATTCTGGTGCATCATTTCATGTAACCTCACGAAAGGAGTTCTTTACATCCTATAATACTGGAAATTTCGGTAATGTCAGGATGGGAAATGATAAGAGGTCCAAGATCATGGGAAGGGGAGATATTTCCCTTGAAACCAACACAGGCCACTGCTTGGTTCTCAAGGATGTGAGACACGTTCCAGACATGCGTCTCAACCTGATCTCCACAGGATTACTTGATGATGAAGGCTGCACAAGTGTCTTTGGTGGTGGAAAGTGGAGGCTCAATAATGGTCCAGAAATTCTAGCCCGAGGGAGGAAAGAGAACACTCTCTACATGACTTATGCAAAAATCTGAAGTGGGTATGCAGTTACACTCGGAGAAGATTCGCCAGTGGAGCTATGGCACAAGCGGCTCGGTCACATCAACGAGAAGGGACTTACTGTTCTAGCCAAAAGAGAGTTATTAACTGGTGTCAATGTTAAAGATATGCCTCTAAAACCATGTACTCATTGCTTGGCTGGAAAGCAACATAGAGCTTCATTCCATCGTTCTCCAGAACCAAGGAAATCCAATGTTTTGGATGTTGTACATTCTGATGTGTGTGGTCCCATGACCACCAGTACTCTAGGAGGTGCAAGATACTTCATCACCTTCATTGATGATCATTCCAGGAAGGTATAGGTTTATGCACTGAAAACTAAAGATCAAGTGCTCGAAGTATTTAAGCAATTTCATGCCACAGTTGAACGAGAAACAGGCAGAAGATTGAAATGCATTCGCACCGATAACGGGGGAGAGTACATGGGGGCGTTCAGACACTATTGCAAAAGTAATGGAATCAGGCATGAACGATCTGTTCCAAAGACTCCTCAGCACAACGGAGTGGCCGAGAGGATGAACAGAACTATTGTTGAAAGAATCAGAACAATGTTATCTCATGCTAAGCTGCCTAAGAGCTTTTGGGGTGAAGCTCTAATGACTGTGGTTGATGTGATCAACCTTTCTCCCTCAACTCTATTAAATGGTGACGTGCCAAACAGGTTTTCGACCGGAAAGGACGTCTCTTACAATCATTTGAAGGTATTTGGCTGCAAAGCATTTGTTCATATTCCCAAAGATGAAAGATCAAAAATTGATAGCAAGTCGAAAGAATGCATATTTATGGGATATGGAAATGAACAATATGGGTACAGGCTGTGGGATCCTATCAATAAGAAGATTGTCAGAAGCAGAGATGTTGTCTTCTTCGAAGATCTGAACATTGAAGATACTCAGAAGACCGAGAAGCCTAAACAAGCCAGAGAATATCCAATGAACCCGTATAAAGTTCTTCCGTCAACAAACCAGGATGGCCGGAGAGATACCGAAGATGTCGGTGATGCAGCAAATGACCCGATGATTAATGATCCAGTTGATGATGCAACTAATGATGAGGAAGAGGCATCGACCCCTTGAAGATCAGTCAGGGAACGTAGACCCTCAAAGAGATATCCTCTACATGAGTTCGTTACTCTCACAGATGGATGTGAGCCAGAGTCTTATGAAGAAGCTCTGACAGATGACCACAAGGGGGAGTGGTTGGAAGCCATGCTAGAAGAAATTAAGTCCTTGCATGAGAACCAGACTTATGAGCTGGTGGAGTTACCAAAAGGTAAGAGAGCACTTAGAAACAAATGGGTGTATAGATTGAAGACTGAGGAGAATAGCTCACGACCCAGATTCAAGGCAAGACTGGTCGTTAAAGGTTTCAATCAGAAAAAGGGAATTGACTTTGAAGAAATATTCTCGCCCGTGGTGAAGATGACATCTATTTGGGTGGTACTTGGTTTGGCTGCAAGTTTAAATCTGGAGATTGAACAACTTGACGTGAAGACGGCTTTCCTTCATGGTGACCTTGAAGAGGAAATCTACATGGAGTAGCCAGAAGGATTCAAAGTCAAAAGCAAGGAATATCTAGTCTGCAAACTGAAAAAGAGTTTGTATGGACTAAAGCAGGCGCCGCGACAATGGTACAAAAAGTTCGATTCCTTCATGATTGAGCAAGGATATCAGAGGACAACTTCAGACCATTGCCTATTTGTGAAGAATTTCTTAGGAGATGACTTTATCATACTACTCTTGTATGTTGATGACATGTTGATCATAGGACAAGATGGTGACAAGATTAGCAAACTGAAGAAAGAGCTCAATAAGTCTTTTGCTATGAAGGACTTGGGACCAGCAAAGCAGATTCTTGGTATGAATATTACCCGCGATAGACAGAATGGGAAGCTGTGGTTATCACAAGAAAAATATATCAAGAAGGTATTGGAGCGGTTCCATATGGAGAAAGCAAAGCCAGTTGCTACTCCACTTGCTAGTCACTTTAAGCTCAGCTCAAAGCAGAGTCCTATAAGTGAGAAAGAGGAGGAAGAAATGGCTAAGGTACCATATGCCTCAGCGGTAGGAAGCTTGATGTATGCAATGGTGTGTACAAGACCAGACATAACACACGCGGTTAATGTTGTTAGCAGATTTCTGTCTAATCCAGGCAAAGAGCATTGGAATGCTGTGAAGTGGATTCTTAAATATCTCAAAGGTACTTCCAAAATGGGTTTATGCTTTGGAAGTGGGAAGCCTGAATTAATAGGCTATACAGATGCAGATATGGCTAGAGATGTTGACTCAAGAAAGTCTACATCAGGTTACCTGATTACATTTTCAGGAGGAGCTGTCTCATGGAAATCAAAGCTACAAAAATGTGTTGCTTTGTCAACTACATAAGCGGAGTTCATAGCAGTTACCGAAGCCTGCAAAGAAATTTTGTGGATGAAGAAATTCCAACAGGAATTGGGCCATAAGCAACAAAAGTATGTTCTGCATTGTGATAGTCAAAGCGCAATTCATCTAAGTAAGAATTCGAGTTTTCACTCGAAATTAAAGCACATTGATGTGAGGTATCACTGGATACGTGATGGCTGGAAGCTAAGCAACTACAGCTTGAGAAGATACACACAGATGATAATAGTTCAGATATGATGACGAAGTCCTTACCAAAGGACAAGTTTGAGTTTTGCAGAAGCGCGTCAGGATTGGCGCATTACTCCTTCTAAGTCGGGAGGGAGAGATTGATGGGCAGTCCCTCCTTAATGGAGGAGGAAATCCATGTGGTGATTTACCACATGAGGAAAGTCTGGGTTGGAAAATTGAAAGAAGATAGATAGCAAGTCATCTTGGAAGGTAGGTAGCAATCCATCTTTGAAGTTAGGCATGCCAAACTTGGAAGAAGACTTGACTTTGCTTCTAATTGCATGCCATATCCATGAACCCAATTGCCTATAAATAGGCATGAAAGGTTGTAGGAAAAATAACCAAGGCAAGAGTCATTCCAAACTAATAGAGTTTGAGATAGTAGTGAGATCCTCACTTGAGAGATGAGTGAGAAGAAAATTCCTCTTGAGAGATAGAGTGTGTGTTACCACTTTGGTGAAGTTTAGTCACCAAAGTGAGATTGCCTTGTAATCCCATTATTTATATAGTGGAAGAGAGTATTACTTGTCACACCCCGAATTTCGAATAATAAATTCAAATCCGAAACATGAATACAACTAAACAAATCACGTCCTAAATTTTTTTCTCAAAACCAATATCTCATAAAACCATAACAAAAACCTCGTAGCAAACTATCTCTCGAGTCAATTATTACAATACTAACATAAATAAAATGTTCTGCTCACAAGAGTCTACAAAAACACACCAAAATAGACCAAGTGCTGGTCTCAACCCTGCTGTCCTACGCAGCTCGCTCACTATCCTGATTATCCTGACCTGCAGGATTATCCGCTACACCATTTGAATAGTGTACCGGGGATTGCAACAACACAAAACCCGGTAAGCTTTCTAAAAGCTCGTGTGAGTAAATAAGAATGAACGGTTGATTTATTAGACCACAACTCATTTATCTCAAGTAAACATCCAACAATCTCAACAACCACAAGCAACATCAATCCAACACACATGAAACAACATGGAACACATTTCCACAATCACCAAATCACAACTCTCGCCACTTTGGCACCTAATCACAACTATCGCCACTTTGGCACCCACGTTAGAGCTCTAACTGCCTCGTTACCTCTGACACCTTGGCCCAGGGTCAAGTAACGGCATCTCCAGGTTACTCAGTAACCCGCGAACTTTGGACCATTTCATGTCCTCAGAACAATATATCCCCGTTATTATTTAACGGTCGAACTTTGGACCTCCTTGTCCTCAGAACACATACACTCCGGTTATCATTAACCAAAGATCCTTGGACCATTCGATCCTCGGAATCCTACGTTTCTCTACCTTCTATTCAACTCACAAAATCAACATGCTTATCACCAACATTTATCAAATACTAACAACATAACTAAAATCATATTATCAACATTATCAACAACATATTATCACAATTCCACACCTCAATGTCACACCATTCAATATATAATCACGTAAATATATATATACGTAACCATCCACACAGGAATGATCACTAATACCAACTATAGTTCACATGATACAAAATCAAGAAATTCATTTTTAATATACTTTAAAACACATTTCTTAAAAACCATTTTCTCACACATCACAATAAATTGAGCAATTAAGGAAATTCGATTCGTAAATGAACCAAGTGAGATTTACTCACCTCTAAACTCCCGCTGCGTCTTCTTACAGCCCAAAATACGATTCACAATCGTCCGCTAAAAAATCCGTCAAATACCTAATCAAAACGATAATTAACTTAGCGTATAATTTCCAAAAACACACTTATATGAAGATCCCACGGTCGGATCTTCACCCGTGACCACACAAGGTCACCGGGACAGTCCTACGATCATTATATCAAAACTAGAATTCTATCGGACGGTCCAAACTTCATAAATCACAAATTGAGCAATCGAAATCAATCGAAATCGTAAAATTCAAAACTAATTCATACGATATCCAAAATTCGCATGCTATATATTAAAATGATCGTATAGACATGTAGAATCTAAAAATGAGCAGAAACTGCACATGATACCCCCGGAGGTGACCGGAAAGGGCCGCCGGAGTTTAGGGCAGAGCCACCGCCGACCACCACCAATTGTGTCGGGGCCAAGCTCATCCCCTTCGTTTCATCATTTTGAGCAACTTTCATAACTAACACGAAGTGAGAAAATGAGTGGAAGTGGCCGAAACTTACCAAAAACAGTCCGGTTTGGCCGGAAAAACTGCAGAAACCGATATGCGCTCCGACGAGCGTGAAAACCTCCACTTCTGGTGCTGTCCTTTTTACTGCATGTTCTACTCCTCCATACGAGTTCAACGAGATAAAGAACTCGTAATTTGGTGGTCTAGAACTCGAGATATTCGCTTCGCACTCAAAACAGCCGAAAATGGAAAACCAGCTTTCCGCCGCCGCTACAAGCCGTGCCACGGCGCAAGGCTGCCTCTGGCAGCTGCACAAGGTCAAGGCGAAGCCGTGGGAGGTGGTTTGACGTCAAACGGTGGCCGGAGGAGCAAGAACTCGGCTGGAGAAGTTTGGCTCTGTTTTTTGCCTTCGGTTCGGTGCCGCGCGAGAGAGAGAGAGAGAAAAAATCTAGGTTTTCTGATTTTTCAGATTTCTCAAAAAATGTTAACCTATATATATACAAAATCGAAAACTTCTAAATGTCATAACTTCTTCCTACAAACTCCGATTCTTGTGTTCCGCATATGCACGAACTCGTATCGACGAGCTCTACGACTTTCATGAAAGAAGTTTCCTCAAATTCCTTACGTAAAAATATGTCAATTTTAATAACCCTAAATAACGTTAAATTTCGATACTAAAATCATTCGAAACCAAATTTCTTAAATAACGACATTTGAATCACACTCACAACTCATAATTCATATAATTTGAGAAATATTGAATTACGAAATATTTAACTGAAATTTCGAGTCTTCACATTACTACTGCCCCGAGGACGTAGGTACATTTGTCGAACCTCGTTAAATATTGTGTCTTCTTTTAATTATTTGTTGCTATTCTGCAAATCACACGAGAGGTGGGAAAAGTTAGATCATAGGATAACCAATTATCCATTGGCCTTGTATTAAGGCAGCTCTTCTTTCCCAACACTCCAAAGAAGCCTTTGCAACTTTACTATTGCAAATCAAAAGAATCACGGATATTCCAAAACCAAGTAACACCCAACGAATTGTTGAAACTTTATTCCATTCATGTGTAACATCCGAAAGATCCTTAAGAGTTGTGCGAACATATTGGTAATTTGATATGAGAAGAAGAGACTTTTTTTTTTGTTCCCCTCTATTGTGTTCTTATTGGTAATTTGATATGAGTTTACAAAATCAACTATCTCTTGAAAAAATAGAGAGGTCCATATGCTAATTTTAGAGGTATGAATAGAAGCCCCCAAAAATGAGACTATCAAAAGGAAAAACTTTCAATTTCAATTAAACATATGATTGAAAGGAAAAAAAATTACAAATTTAATAAAGCTTTTGGTTTTAAATGTTTTATAGTTTGTCCAAAAAAAAAAATTTAGTTTTATTTGAAATGTTTTGTCTGTATCCATAAAACAAATTAATTTTTGTTGAGATCTTGTTTTTAAATTTTATTTTCATAAGAGGGTAGAGATACATTTTTAATTCTATTTTTAATTGAACTTATATTTTTATTAGCATATTAACTTATCAAAATATCTAGTAAACAAAATTATTTAAATGAGTATTTTCGTCAAACTACTCTTGAATATAGGTGATGTGTTTTGCACATGTTAGATTTTAACGGAACATTAACGAAAGTTAGTGATAGGTACCATTTGAAATGAAATCAAAAAGTTCAGGTATTTAGTTGTTGAGTGCTATCCTTGTAGAACATGAACCAATTTTCGGAGATAAGGACATATATCCCATGTGATTTGTTTGAATTCATTATTTCTCGTATGAAAAGTGTGTATTGATCTGAAAGAGCAGTATGTAGTAAAGTTCGAGATCAATACTATGAATTTTCATAAAGATTAATCTTGTCTCATGGTTTCTAAATTAGGACAGTTCAGTGTTCTCCACAATTAACAGTTGCTATTTTTTTTTTTTAACCACGTGGTGTGGTGTGGTGGACGAGCAGCCTAGTCTGGAACCTCCAGGTCTAGCATTCGATTCTCAGCTCTACCTTGTGGCCAACAAATTTGAGGAACCTAGGTTATTTAAAAACATCAGGGTTCGTGCGTATGCGGTGCAGTGATTAGTCTAGCAAAGCTAGGATACACTGCATGAGGGTGTGTGTGTGTGGTTACTATTGTCGTCCAAACCTCAAAAAAAAAAAAAACAATTGCTACTTTTTTGTGAGTGGATGATCTAGTTGTAAACTTCGAGGCTAGATGCATTTTGATTCTAAATGGAGTAGAGGTTTTGGCTGTGATGCAATCAATATATAGCTTTGAGCAGCGATGTGGGGAGATGCTTGAGAAGTAGATGTAGACCATCCAAAAGAGCATGGGACCAGCAACAAGGACTTCAGATCGTCCCAAATTTTCTGCCATTGCATGTAGGGTTTCCAGAGGAGCGACGAATAACAAAATCAGTAGCTATAGAGTGGTCTTGCTGAACCACCAATTTTAAGCTTGATCTGGGATGGATAAGAGGTGTTCATTTGAAGGATGAATCTTCGTGCCAGTTGAGGTGGAGGTATGAAAATATGAGGATAGAAACTGTTTTCTGGAAAATGGGGATTGTAAGGCACGTATCAATCCTTACTGGGTAGAAACCAAAAATAACGAACAGAACACTAGATTTTTGGTTACGCAGTGAAAACCTCAACCTCTGAGATTAAAAACACTGTGGGGTTCCTACTCTTGAGAACCCAAAATAATAATGATCTTATTTAAAAGGATATGTTCTTTTACAGACTTGAATTGCACAAGCTTGGCTACAAAGATAAGACAAAGTCTACTCCAAAATTTGTCTTCCTTCTTGAACTCCTTTTCACTTGCATGATCTTCAAATCTTGTTCTTCTTTCTTCATAGTCTCTCTACTGATTTCGAGAGAGTCTTATGCATATGAAACTATGATCACAAACACTTATACATGGACCAAGTGTTTTGACTCTTTGTGAAGACACAAACTCAAACAAACATGCAAGACTCAAACCAAAAATTCTTGCGTATATGTAGTACTCTTTTTTTGTCAAGTATACTCCTGCAATACATATTCAACCAGCGGCAAAACCTCTATCCCAAGATTCTGACCTAATTCCTCTTTGATTGAGAAAGAGACTTTCTATATAAGAAATACAATTAATCTTAAAGGAAATCAATTAGGAATAGACAAATCCTAAAAACCCTAGGGAATCAATTACACAATTTCATAAACAGAAAAATATAATTAAATAAAGAAAGTTTAAACCTCAAAGATATTTTCCCATTTTGTATGGGAATGGTAACACACCTAGTTGATCAAAACTTGTACCTACAAGGTATTTGAATTTCTGAAAGCTGAAGTTGTAAAACCGTACAATCATGCTCACAATCATATGCATACAAGCTCGATAAAAATAATACAAGTATCAAGGCTTACCTTCAGCTATTACTGGCATGGATTCCATCTTTGCAGCACTGCAATCACAAACACTTGAATATGGTCTTCTGTTACTTACCAACCTTGCTTCTCAACGGACAGAACTTATGCAAATTGACGTGGTAGCAACAGGGACCAATTCATCTATTTATATAAGTGACTTAAACCTTAAGAAGTCTTCCGTTAAAGCAGTTCATGTAGGATTAGGTCTCTTAGTTAGATACTTAATTCATAGTAGTCTTTCTCATAGACTGAGAATTGGATTACTATACTTAATGAATTGATACATTATTCCATTAAGCTACAAGTATTGATCTACAGTTTGTATCCATGTTAAACTAGAATTGATATTAAGCTAATCATCACATACATTATGATATTATGTGACAAGTCCATATTTGATTCTAACAGAAGTATGAGCTGCAGCAAAAGATAATTAAGGGTAGGTTGAGCTATGAGTTGTTAGGAAATAAGTTTAATTTCTTGCTGTCCAAGTTTGCAAAGCTAAGATAATGATCGAAGTCAATCTCACATATTTCTGTAAAGTAGTTTCATGCCAGTTAAAGAAATAAGGGCCATTCCAGTGAGATGGAATTGGACAACTAGAGTCATTAGTCCTAACATTGTTAGCAAAAATGGCAACGTGTAACAGATGATCAATGGTTTCATCATGGCTTCAGTTTTACGAACAACATCTATAGTAAAAAGAGTCTGATGTAGAGAATGATTCTATTGATAATCTTGAATGACATAATCCGCTGTCAAATTCTAGTCTAAGTTATTCATCTCTTGTTCTGGGATAAGCAAATAAAGGACAAGGAAAGAACCGACTTAAAAGTCCAAAAGTGATAGCTTTTCCATCATTTACAATCCACCTGAGGCCATATTTAGGTAAATCTATGGCACCTAAAGCTCCCTTCCATGCGAGAGAAGCATTGGAAGCTTTCTTGGCATCGAAGAAACTAGTGTATCTTGACAATTTTTTCTGATCAAGTAAACTAGTAAAACCAAGATGGTATGCCAGGATTCCATGAAATTATCAGATATATGTAACATATAACCGACTTCCTTCATACTCTAGCGCAAAAAACCAATACCGTACACACAGTTTATTGCAGATGCCAAGCATTCAAACCAAATGCAGACATAAATCCACAATGGAACTATGAGCTTCTACTAAACAATGTGGCTCGACAAGTGAATAGTAAACACTACCTACCTGATCATAACCTTCAACATCTGAACCCGATACACTGCATATTTGAGAGACAGGACCCATCACAACCTGAAGGATGGAAATTCAACCCAAATTAGATAATTAAACCAAACGAAACAAACATTAGGAATTAAAGATTTGAAGCTAGATTGACCTCAATGAAGGTGACACTGCTTTAGACCCGAAGAGTCCAAACCCAGCCTGTAAGCACCAAAGTCTTAAAGCAGGGCCGTCCTTGATATTAACGTCCTTGAGCTTCTTCCTGAACTCCCCAACACGAACTGCCAAACCTAGACCTTACTGTCACCAAACTGCCTCAACAGGATTGATTGCTGAACCACAGAAAAACCTTGGGGTTTTAGAACGTTCTTCCTCTGTATCCCTACTATTTTGCAATTTGATTGACCCAAAAAATGCATTTTCATGCTGTGTAAAACGCAGTATATCATCACGAATTTTTTTTTGTTTTTTAATAAAAAAGTAATTGGTGTTTAAGAACAAGAGGAATTGATCAACAGAAAAGGAGAGTAAAATTTCAGAGAGAATGGGGATTTCAATGTGTTTATTCATCTCATACAAAGGGGGTATTTATAGGAATACATTGAAGTGTGAAAGCTCAAAGAGAAACTCAAAATGATAACCATCTTGATGATGATTTTCTGCCATGCTTGTTGCCCTTTGGTAAAGCATGTTTACATAAGTCTTCATACACTCAAGTACCTATGATTATACACTCAAGTACCTATCTAAATACTTTTACGTATTTTGTTACATGATATAGACATATACGGTATATATACAATTTATACTACAACACTGGATATTTCATGTTCAATAGTATTGTGTAGATGGTGCGCATCGAAGTTGCCTCGTTAAAAACCTTGCCAAGTAATAAAACCCTGTGGGAAAAAACAACCTTGGTCGAAAGGGAAAAAGAGCACAACGCGCGTTGAGTGTGAAGTATGTTTCTGGATACTCCCCCTGATTTAGACTCCTCTTGAAGATTGTGGGAGTTCAGATATCCTCCTCAATCCGATGCTCCTTACATGTTTCTCGAAAGGGGATTTTGGTAGTGACTTAGTAAATAAGTCAGCTACATTATTTTCTGATCGGATTTGATTTACTTCAATATTTAGAAGTGTTTGCTGTTGCTGGTTGTAGAAGAATTTCGGCGATATATGCTTGGTATTGTCGCCTTTGATGAAACCTAATTTCATTTGCTCAATACAAGCTGCATTGTCCTCGTAAATGCATGTAGGTTCATTTGTGGTGAATTTCAAACCACAAGTTCCTCGAATATGTCATATGCACTCACGCACGGCTTCATGTAGTGCAATTATCTCTGCATGATTTGAGGAAGTAGCAACAAGAGTCTGTTTTGTAGATCTTCAAGATATCGCGGTGTTTCCCATGGTAAAGACATAACCTGTTTGGGAGCGACCTTTGTGAGGGTCAGAGAGATACCCTGCATCAGCAAAACCCGTCAAAACATCATTTTGATGGAGGAGAGAAGGAGAACGTCTGTCACTATGGATAGTGTTGCCGGCGCTCACATTTCTTTTCTCTCTGTAGGGATAGAACAAGCCTATATCGATCGTACCTTTTAGGTATCGAAGGATTGTCTTTATACCAATCCAATGGCGGCGTATTGGCGCAGAACTGTGTCGAGCTAACAAGTTTACTACAAATGAGATATCCGGTCTTGTGCATTGAGCTAAATACAATAATGCACCTATCGCACTTAGGTATGGTATTTCAGCTTCTAATAAATCTTCGTCCTCATCCCTTGGACGAAACGGATCTTTCATGGGCTCAAGACTACGGTTGATCATGGGAGTACTCACAGGCTTTGCTTTATCTTCATTAAAGCGCCTTAGTAACTTTTGAGTATATGCTGATTGATGGATCATAATCCCATCATTACGGTGCTCGAGTTCTATTCCGAGACAAAACCGTGTTTTCCCGAGATCTTTCATCTCAAATTCAGATTTCAAATATGTAGCAGTTTCTTTTAACTCATCTAGAGTTCCAATTAAGTTCATGTCATCAACATAAACTGCTACAATTGCAAATCCGGATCTTGTTCTCTTAATGAACACGCAAGGGCATATTTCATTGTTAACATATCCCTTCCCAATCAAGTAGTCACTTAGACGGTTATACCACATCCGTCCGGATTGTTTCAATCCATATAGTGAGCGTCTTAATTTTATTGAAAACGCGCTCCGTGGTTTAGAGCCACTTGATTTGGGTAATTGAAGTCCATCTGGAACCTTCATATATATCTCTTAATCTAGATCCCCATAGAGATATGCTGTAACCACATCCATGAGCTGTATGTCAAGTTTTTCGGAAACTACCAAACTGACAAGGTAGCGGAACGTTATAACGTCCATTACGGGAGAATATGTCTCCTCGTAGTCGATTCCAGGACGTTGTGAGAAACCTTGCGCCACAAGGCGGGCTTTGTATCTAACAACCTCATTTTTCTCATTACGCTTTCAAACAAAGACCCATTTATGGCCAACAGGTTTTATATTTGGTGGTGTCAGTGTTATAGACCCAAATACCTGTCTCTTTGTTAGTGAATCCAATTCAGTCTGGATCGCATTTTTCCATTTTGACCAATCTGCTCTACGTTGGCATTCTTCAACGGAGCGAGGTTCGATATCATCGTATTCTATAATTCCTTTTGCAATATGATATGCAAACGCATCATCAATAGCCATAGAATTTCTGTCCATAATTACATGTATACTAGTGTAATTCATGGAGATCTCTCTATTCTCTGGAATTGGTTCTATTATTGGAGCGTCCTCCAATGATGTGTCTTGGACATAACCATAATCCGGAATTCTTTCATGAGATGGATTATTTATATCGATGATTAATGGATTATTTTGGGTCAAGCTCGCTTTCTTTCTTGGGCGAGAATCCATCGAACCTATAGGCCTCCCGCGCTTTCTACCAGGAGCCATGGGTCTAGCCACTGCATCACCCATAGAGGGGATGTCATGTCCTTTATTTTTAGGAACATCAATCCTTGCAGGTACGTTTGCAACAGGTATGTGTGATCTTGTCACTTTAGCGATATCAGAAAACGCATCAGGCATTGATTCTGCTACGTTCTGAAGATCGAGAATCCTTCGCACCTCTATTTCAGACTGTGTGGTTCGGGGATCAAGATGAGACAAAGTGGGGACAGACCAGGACAATTCCTGTCTTTTCTGTTGAACATTAATGTTCTGGTCTCCCCCTAATGACGGGAAGACTGTCTCATCAAAGTGACAATCCGCAAATCTAGCGGTAAATAGATCACCTGTCAAGGGTTCTATGTAGCGGATAATGCTTGGAGTATCATATCCAACATAAAGGCCTAAGCGTCTTTGAGGACCCATTTTGGTGCGCTGTGGCGGCGCAATTGGCACATAGACTGCATACCCAAATATGCGTAAGTGTGAGACATTAGGCTCATACCCAGTCACCAGTTGGGACGCAGAAAAGGGTTGGGTGGCAGTGGGTCTCAGACGAATGAGCACAGCTGCATGTAATATTGCATAGCCCCAAGCAGAAATAGGGAGATTGGTGCGCATAACCAATGCCCTGGCAACCATTTGAAGTCTTTTAATGGCAGCTTCTGCGAGTCCATTTTGGGTGTGTACATGAGGGACAGGATGTTCCACCTCAATCCCAATGGACATGCAATAATCATCAAAGGTTCTTGATGTAAATTCTCCAGCATTGTCAAGACGAATTGACTTAATAGGATGATCGGGGTGGTGAGCCCTTAATTTAATGATTTGTGCTAGGAGTTTAGCAAATGCAGCATTTCTTATGGATAAGAGCATGACATGTGACCAACGTGTCGATGCATCAACCAACACCATAAAATATCTAAATGGTCCGCAAGTTGGTTGGATAGGTCCACAAATATCACCTTGTATTCTTTGTAAGAATGGTATATTTTCTTTAGTGTCCTTTGCATAGGATGGTCTTGATCCTACCTTTGCTAAAGAGCAAGCTTTGCAAAACGAATGATACACTTTAGAAGTAACTCTTTGGACCAATGTTTGGTTCGTACTTCTTTTCGTTTTGAAGAATGGATGTCCGTGTGAAGTTTTTAATATACGGAGCATCATGTCACGACCTGGATGTCCCAAACGGTCGTGCCAAAGCTTGTATGTGTCAGGATCCCATAATTTGTCATTCATGACATGGTTGGATTCAATGACTCTAATAGTGGTTGCATACAATCCACTAGAGCGACACATGAGTTTCTCTAAAACTCGTGTATTTCCGTAGTTTTTAGAGGTGATGCAAAGGAACTCTTGTCCATTCTCACAATGTGTTTCCACATGAAAATCATTGGCTCTTATGTCTTTAAAGCTTAATAGGGTCCTTCCGGCCCTTGGAGCATATAGAGCTTCGGCGACATTAATATTTGTGCCATTTGGTAACAAAAATTGAGCTGGTCCTCGACCATGAATCAATTGTGATGGTCCTGCCATCGTAGTTACTGAGGATCGACTGGGTGTCATCCATAAAAATAATTGCCTATGTCGCAATATCGTATGTGTGGTGCCACTATCAAGAAGGCATTCCAATTCTCCGGAAAACATACTGAAAGGAATAAAGTTCGGAATATTAACACATGTCCATGACATTGAATGCGATACTTTATTAATAGGAAAAATAGCCAATGATTACATCAAAGTTATTCATAAGTCTATTCCAAATATCAAACTTTAGACAAATTGCTATCACTCAATCCGTTTGGTAATTCCAATGGAATATGACCAGGAAAGTAGAGAGATGTTGGTGGAGCGAGGCTTGCTTAAATACCCCGATCTCAATTGCTTTCCTAGACATCATACTTCATTAGGTACTCCACATAAGAAGGAGTTTAATACAATTGTTATTTATTGACTAAGGCACATTTGCCATTCTTGGAAAATAGAAAGAGGATCATTCTAATTAAAGTCTGTGGCATCCTCGTGCTCTTCATCTACAGCTTTGAAGTCCTCAACAGTGAGATTGACATCTTCACTATTTTCATCTTCGGCAAGGTTAGCTTCTTGCTCTCTTGCTTCCCTGTACTCCTTGTAGCGTGCAGCTAATTGGGTACTTGCATGACATTGTTTAAACCAATGCTCGATTGATCCACATCTATGACACATGTCATTGTGGTTCCTTCCCTTCATTTGAGGTATAGGTTGTGCAGGTTGTACAGTTTGTACAGGTTGTGCAGGTTGTGCACGTTGTGGATATCCCCTAGGAGGGTTGCTGCTACTACCACGGCGCATGGTGCGACCTCCATGGTTCATGGTGCTATTTCCACGGCCGGTGTTGCCATATCTCCCTCTTCCACGTGTGGAGTTACCATCACGTGTGCCCGCTCTAAAGTTGCGGTTTCCTTCCCTGTTGGGGCGGTTATATGGACCTGTTCGTCCTTCATGTCCCCTATTATTAGGGTACACATGTCCCCTATTGCTGGGGTACCACTCCCTGTGCCCTCTCTTGGGTGGATTATAATTTGCCTCACGAACGCTCTTGGTTCCAATGGGTCTTGAATTATAATTCTTTACGAGAATGTTGTCGTGCTTTTCGGCTACCGACAAAATATTTATGAGTTCATTGAACCTCGTAATTCGTCCAGCATTTACTTCAGTGCGATACTGCTTTGATAGCAAAATTGCTGCAACAGGGAAGGTGGAGAGAGTTTTCTCAATTAGCTCTTCTTATGTGAGGGGTCTTTGACAGAACCTCAACATGGATTTGAGACGAAGAGCTTCTGAATTGTACTCAGCAATAGACTTGAAGTCTGAGAAGCGTACATCGTTCCACTGAACCTTCAAGTCAGGGAGGAGAGAATCTTGGATATTGTTAAAGCACTCTTGTAGTGCTTCCCATAAATCCTTTGCATCTTTGATGGACATGTACTCTAGCCTGAGTGCTTTGTCCATATGACGTCGCATCAAGATGATTGCTTGTGCATGCTTCTTGGGTGATCGAGGGAACACAAGAGCCGGGTTTGGTTCATGGATGATGGGCAATATCCCCTTCGATGTGAGATGGTTCTCAACGTCGGTTTTCCAGCTATGGTACTCCGAACCTGTTGAGTCAAGGATTTGAAAATCGAGTCTAGGTTCATTCGACATCCTTGAAGATAAGAAGAAAATATTAGTTTCGGAGTTAAAACTTCCACGAAAAATAATAAGATTTCCGAGCTATGCTACCAAGAAATCAATTTCCAAGAATCATTGTGAACACTCTTAGTTCATTGATTACGAACGCTCTTAGTTCGTTTGGCGTGAATTGCTATAATTCCGCTTTTGATTGTAAGTTCCCGAGAAAAAGGAAAAAGGAGAGAAAATAAATAAAAACTCAAAAACGGGAACTTTTAGTAAAGAATACCTTGGAATAGTGTTGCCGGAAATTTTTGACCGGAAAAATTATCGGAGGTGACAGGAAGGATCGTTGGAAAAAGTCGAGAAAAATCGTCCGAAAAGTCGCCGGAAAAGTGTCGAAAAAGTCGCCGGAAAGTCGCCGCGCAAATCTGTCGACAGATGTGTCGACAGCTGCTCGGCAGCTGCTGCGCAGAGTCTCGGAAGCTGCTCGGCAGCTGCTGCGCAGCGTCTCGGCAGCAACTGTCGATAGATTTGCGCGGCGACTTTCCGGCGACTTTTTCGACACTTTTCCGGCGACTTTTCCGCCGACTTTTCGGACGTTTTTTCTCGACTTTTTCCAACGATCCTTCCGGTCACCTCCGATAATTTTTCCGGTCAAAAATTTCCGGCAACACTATTCCAAGGATGTCGAATGAACCTAGACTCGATTTTCAAATCCTTGACTCAACAGGTTCGGAGTACCATAGCTGAAAAACCGACGTTGAGAACCATCTCACATCGAAGGGGATATTGCCCATCATCCATGAACCAAACCCGGCTCTTGTGTTCCCTCGATCACCCAAGATGCATGCACAAGCAATCATCTTGATGCGACGTCATATGGACAAAGCACTCAGGCTAGAGTACATGTCCATCAAAGATGCAAAGGATTTATGGGAAGCACTACAAGAGCGCTTTAACAATATCCAAGATTCTCTCCTCCCTGACTTGAAGGTTCAGTGGAACGATGTACGCTTCTCAGACTTCAAGTCTATTGCTGAGTACAATTCAGAAGCTCTTCGTCTCAAATCCATGTTGAGGTTCTGTCAAAGACCCCTCACAGAAGAAGAGCTAATTGAGAAAACTCTCTCCACCTTCCCTGTTGCAGCAATTTTGCTATCAAAGCAGTATCGCACTGAAGTAAATGCTGGACGAATTACGAGGTTCAATGAACTCATAAATATTTTGTCGGTAGCCGAAAAGCACGACAACATTCTCGTAAAGAATTATAATTCAAGACCCATTGGAACCAAGAGCGTTCGTGAGGCAAATTATAATGCACCCAAGAGAGGGCACAGGGAGCGGTACCCCAGCAATAGGGGACATGTGTACCCTAATAATAGGGGACATGAAGGACGAACAGGTCCATATAACCGCCCCAACAGGGAAGGAAACCGCAACTTTAGAGAGGGACACGTGATGGTAACTCCACACGTGGAAGAGGGAGATATGGCAACACCGGCCGTGGAAATAGCACCATGAACCGTGGAGGTCGCACCATGCGCCGTGGTAGTAGCAGCAACCCTCCTAGGGGATATCCACAACGTGCACAACCTGCACAACCTGTACAAACTGTACAACCTGCACAACCTATACCTCAAATGAAGGGAGGGAACCACAATGACATGTGTCATAGATGTGGATCAATCGAGCATTGGTTTAAACAATGTCATGCAAGTACCCAATTAGCTGCACGCTACAAGGAGTACAGGGAAGCAAGAGAGCAAGAAGCTAACCTTGCCGAAGATGAAAATAGTGAAGATGTCAATCTCACTGTTGAGGACTTCAAAGCTGTAGATGAAGAGCACGAGGATGCCACAGACTTTGATTAGAATAAATCCTCTTTCTATTTTCCAAGAATGGCAAATGTGCCTTAGTCAATAAATAACAATTGTATTAAACTCCTTCTTATGTGGCGTACCCAATGAAGTATGATGTCTAGGAAAGCAATTGAGATCGGGGTATTTAAGCGAGCCTCGCTCCACCAACATCTCTCTACTTTCCTGGTCATATTCCATTGGAATTACCAAACGGATTGAGTGATAGCAATTTGTCTAAAGTTTGATATTTGGAATAGACTTATGAATAACTTTGATGTAATCATTGGCTATTTTCCCTATTAATAAAGTATCGCATTCAATGTCATGGACATGTGTTAATATTCCGAACTTTATTTCTTTCAGTATGTTTTCCGGAGAATTGGAATGCCTTCTTGATAGTGGCATCACACATACGATATTGCGACATAGGCAATTATTTTTATGGATGACACCCAGTCGATCCTCAGTAACTACGATGGCAGGACCATCACAATTGATTCATGGTCGAGGACCAGCTCAATTTTTGTTACCAAATGGCACAAATATGAATGTCGCCGAAGCTCTATATGCTCCAAGGGCCGGAAGGACCCTATTAAGCTTTAAAGACATAAGAGCCAATGATCTTCATGTGGAAACACATTGTGAGAATGGACAAGAGTTCCTTTGCATCACCTCTAAAAACTACGGAAATACACGAGTTTTAGAGAAACTTATGTGTCGCTCTAGTGGATTGTATGCAACCACTATTAGAGTCATTGAATCCAACCATGTCATGAATGACAAATTATGGGATCCTGACACATACAAGCTTTGGCACGACCGTTTGGGACATCCAGGTCGTGACATGATGCTCCGTATATTAAAAACTTCACACGGACATCCATTCTTCAAAACGAAAAGAAGTACGAACCAAACATTGGTCCAAAGAGTTACTTCTAAAGTGTATCATTCGTTTTGCAAAGCTTGCTCTTTAGCAAAGGTAGGATCAAGACCATCCTATGCAAAGGACACTAAAGAAAATATACCATTCTTACAAAGAATACAAGGTGATATTTGTGGACCTATCCAACCAACTTGCGGACCATTTAGATATTTTATGGTGTTGGTTGATGCATCGACACGTTGGTCACATGTCATGCTCTTATCCACAAGAAATGCTGCATTTGCTAAACTCCTAGCACAAATCATTAAATTAAGGGCTCACCACCCCGATCATCCTATTAAGTCAATTCGTCTTGACAATGCTGGAGAATTTACATCAAGAACCTTTGATGATTATTGCATGTCCATTGGGATTGAGGTGGAACATCCTGTCCCTCATGTACACACCCAAAATGGACTCGCAGAAGCTGCCATTAAAAGACTTCAAATGGTTGCCAGGGCATTGGTTATGCGCACCAATCTCCCTATTTCTGCTTGGGGCTATGCAATATTACATGCAGCTGTGCTCATTCGTCTGAGACCCACTGCCACCCAACCCTTTTCTGCGTCCCAACTGGTGACTGGGTATGAGCCTAATGTCTCACACTTACGCATATTTGGGTATGCAGTCTATGTGCCAATTGCGCCGCCACAGCGCACCAAAATGGGTCCTCAAAGACGCTTAGGCCTTTATGTTGGATATGATACTCCAAGCATTATCCGCTACATAGAACCCTTGACAGGTGATCTATTTACCGCTAGATTTGCGGATTGTCACTTTGATGAGACAGTCTTCCCGTCATTAGGGGGAGACCAGAACATTAATGTTCAACAGAAAAGACAGGAATTGTCGTGGTTTGTCCCCACTTTGTCTCATCTTGATCCCCGAACCACACAGTCTGAAATAGAGGTGCGGAGGATTCTCGATCTTCAGAACGTAGCAGAATCAATGCCTGATGCGTTTTCTGATATCACTAAAGTGACAAGATCACAAATACCTGCTGCAAACGTACCTGCAAGGATTGATGTTCCTAAAACTAAAGGACATGACATCCCCTCTATGGGTGATGCAGTGGCTAGACCCATGGCTCCTGCTAGAAAGCGCGGGAGGCCTATAGGTTCGATGGATTCTCGCCCAAGAAAGAAAGCGAGCTTGACACAAAATAATCCATTAATCATCGATATAAATAATCCATCTCATGAAAGAATTCCGGATTATGGTTATGTCCAAGACACATCATTGGAGGACGCTCCAATAATAGAACCAATTCCAGAGAATAGAGAGATCTCCATGAATTACACTAGTATACATGTAATTATGGACAGAAATTCTATGGCTATTGATGATGCGTTTGCATATCATATTGCAAAAGGAATTATAGAATACGATGATATCGAACCTCGCTCCGTTGAAGAATGCCAACGTAGAGCAGATTGGTCAAAATGGAAAAATGCGATCCAGACTGAATTGGATTCACTAACAAAGAGACAGGTATTTGGGTCTATAACACTGACACCACCAAATATAAAACCTGTTGGCCATAAATGGGTCTTTGTTTGAAAGCGTAATGAGAAAAATGAGGTTGTTAGATACAAAGCCCGCCTTGTGGCGCAAGGTTTCTCACAACGTCCTGGAATCGACTACGAGGAGACATATTCTCCCGTAATGGACGTTATAACGTTCCGCTACCTTGTCAGTTTGGTAGTTTCCGAAAAACTTGACATACAGCTCATGGATGTGGTTACAGCATATCTCTATGGGGATCTAGATTCAGAGATATATATGAAGGTTCCAGATGGACTTCAATTACCCAAATCAAGTGGCTCTAAACCACGGAGCGCGTTTTCAATAAAATTAAGACGCTCACTATATGGATTGAAACAATCCGGACGGATGTGGTATAACCGTCTAAGTGACTACTTGATTGGGAAGGGATATGTTAACAATGAAATATGCCCTTGCGTGTTCATTAAGAGAACAAGATCCGGATTTGCAATTGTAGCAGTTTATGTTGATGACATGAACTTAATTGGAACTCTAGATGAGTTAAAAGAAACTGCTACATATTTGAAATCTGAATTTGAGATGAAAGATCTCGGGAAAACACGGTTTTGTCTCGGAATAGAACTCGAGCACCGTAATGATGGGATTATGATCCATCAATCAGCATATACTCAAAAGTTACTAAGGCGCTTTAATGAAGATAAAGCAAAGCCTGTGAGTACTCCCATGATCAACCGTAGTCTTGAGCCCATGAAAGATCCGTTTCGTCCAAGGGATGAGGACGAAGATTTATTAGAAGCTGAAATACCATACCTAAGTGCGATAGGTGCATTATTGTATTTAGCTCAATGCACAAGACCGGATATCTCATTTGTAGTAAACTTGTTAGCTCGACACAGTTCTGCGCCAATACGCCGCCATTGGATTGGTATAAAGACAATCCTTCGATACCTAAAAGGTACGATCGATATAGGCTTGTTCTATCCCTACAGAGAGAAAAGAAATGTGAGCGCCGGCAACACTATCCATAGTGACAGACGTTCTCCTTCTCTCCTCCATCAAAATGATGTTTTGACGGGTTTTGCTGATGCAGGGTATCTCTCTGACCCTCACAAAGGTCGCTCCCAAACAGGTTATGTCTTTACCATGGGAAACACCGCGATATCTTGAAGATCTACAAAACAGACTCTTGTTGCTACTTCCTCAAATCATGCAGAGATAATTGCACTACATGAAGCCGTGCGTGAGTGCATATGGCTAAGGTCTATAAATAGACATATTCGAGGAACTTGTGGTTTGAAATTCACCACAAATGAACCTACATGCATTTACGAGGACAATGCAGCTTGTATTGAGCAAATGAAATTAGGTTTCATCAAAGGCGACAATACCAAGCATATATCGCCGAAATTCTTCTACAACCAGCAACAGCAAACACTTCTAAATATTGAAGTAAATCAAATCCGATCAGAAAATAATGTAGCTGACTTATTTACTAAGTCACTACCAAAATCCCCTTTCGAGAAACATGTAAGGAGCATCGGATTGAGGAGGATATCCGAACTCCCACAATCTTCAAGAGGAGTCTAAATCAGGGGGAGTATCCAGAAACATACTTCACACTCAACGCGCGTTGTGCTCTTTTTCCCTTTCGACCAAGGTTGTTTTTTCCCACAAGGTTTTATTACTTGGCAAGGTTTTTAACGAGGCAATTTCGATGCGCACCATCTACACAATACTATTGAACATGAAATATCCAAGGGGGAGTGTTGTAGTATAAATTATATATATACCGTATATGTCTATATCATGTAACAAAATACGTAAAAGTATTTAGATAGGTACTTGAGTGTATAATCATAGGTACTTGAGTGTATGAAGACTTATGTAAACATGCTTTACCAAAGGGCAACAAGCATGACAGAAAATCATCATCAAGATGGTTATCATTTTGAGTTTCTCTTTGAGCTTTCACACTTCAATGTATTCCTATAAATACCCCCTTTGTATGAGATAAATAAACACATTAAAATCTCTATTCTCTCTGAAATTTTACTATCCTTTTCTTTTTATCAAATCCTCTTGTTCTTAAACAGGTTATTAATTTTGTCGAAATATATTTATATGACCAATTTGCAACAACGACTTAATTATGACCGTTATATTCTCACAGTGCCGTTGATCATTGTATTACCTTGTGCTTGATTTTTGTATGAATTTGCATATACCAAATCATAATGCAAAGACCAATAATGGATCAAAAGCAACTGTTATATCAATATATAAAGATTACTTCAACTAAATATTTGTCTCTCGGTTCCTCTTGTAACTTTTCCTCAGTTATATCAAATATTATACACCTGTTTAACACCCAGGTGACCACCCACTTGGGTGGATGGACGAAGCTCCAACAAAAGAAACAAGCAACTTGTATCAATAAATTGTATTCGTTCTTCTTAAAGTTCTCTACTCAAGTACCATATAATACTAAAGAGCATGATTAAAGGCCAATCAAGAACTATAGACAATTACTTGGAACATCTTCTAGTTCTTACATGAGAATAGTGGCCTTCACTTTCAGACCTAAAAGAATGAATGCTAACTTGTGGATCAAATTATTCTTGTACAAAACAAGTCGAGAGACCTGTAATACACTGGGGGCAGAAACTGTTTGGGAGCCAAAGAATGTAAACGACCTCATTAAAATTCTGATGATCCAGGTGTCCGAGGGAAAGGAATCACATCTCTGATATTCTCTATCCCAGTGGCAAATTGTACAAGCCTTTCGAAACCAAGACCAAAGCCCGCATGAGGAACTGGGCAAACAAGAACGGAGATGAAACATCAAAAATGTAAATCACTTACAAGTTCCAAAATACCATCATGTTTAGTCCTACAACTTTATATTATGTTATTATATCAAAATGTCAATCTTCAATGACACAGTCCCCATATTGGAGTGCAGGATTGCATTGTAACCCTCCCAACAGTTGCAGACTCTGCATTAACTTTAAGTCAGATTTTGGTGGGTTTGGAGTTATGACTGGTAATTGAGAGCTCGGAACTGAGAGAAATAAGCTTATAAAAGCAACGGCGGGAACTTATAGAGAAAAATGCAGGAAATTGATAAAAGGTTCTACATTTCATGCTCAAAAGCAAGACATAGGAAATTTAAATACATGGATGGAAGTAGGATTCGTCTTGACAGGCTACCCCTACGCATTCTAAGATTGACCACTGGCATTTCATGCCTTACATCTGCTAATATAAAGGACAACACTCAAAACTAACCCAGGTAACTGCTACTGTAATATGGTAAAGTAATTAAATGTCAAGCAATAGTGTCTAGCTGGTGAAGGTTGCCTTAGATTTTCACTTCACCAACAAAATTAATTATAGATTTTCAAGAGAGCATATTTTCAGCAGCAAGCAAATCGATATTTTTTTTCCTTGAACTTCAAACAATAGAACACCTTACCTGACCCATAACGACGCAAATCAAGATACCACCAGTATGCCTCCTTATTCAGCTTTAATTCATCCAACCGATCTTCTAAATATTCAAGCCTCTCTTCTCTCTGGCTTCCACCGATAAGCTCTCCAACCTGACAAAAGAACAACCACAATATATGGTGAGAATAAAGGTATACAACAGTATCAATAAACATGAGACTCGTCTAAAGCTCATTCACGAACTTTCCCATTATACGTAGAGGACACACAACACAATGTCAACTATATCCATGGGAAAATATATAGATCATGCTGGACCTAACATGGGAACTGATATAATGCCACAACATGACATGAAATTAGCTTGAAAGTGGCATGATATACTGAACTTCTGTCCAAATATTTCAGTGTCATGTCATGCCAATATAGATTTTCGACATGGAATCAAAAGGACATGAATTGGCAAATTGATACAACGCACACGATTTTGAAGGAAGTGACTTAAATGAATCACAAAGTAACCCTCACCCATCTCAAAAACATACCATGTTTCTTAAGTTATGTCTTGTCAGATTCATTCTTATTTGTAATCTTAGACAAGGCTTGAACGAATAATACGAACTGCCAAACTTAGACTTTACAGTCAACAGAATTGATTGCTAAACCACAGACAACCTTGGTGTTTTAGAACGTTCTTTCTCTGTATCCCTACTATTTTGCAATTTGATTGACCCAAAACATGCATTTTCATGCTGTGTAAAACGCAGTATAACATCATAATTTAAAAAAATAAAATAAAAAATAAAAAATAAAAAATGTAATGTGGGACTGAAAAGTATTCGAGACACATCCAACAATAGTAGTTTATCCTCTAGAATAACTTTAGGCAGCAGTAAATTTCTACAAGAAAATATTCAGAGGACACATGAAATGATTTCTCCTTATTACCCGGGGAACCAACATATCCATAGCTGCCACAGTCTTTCCATCATCATTTTGCCGCATATAGAATGCTTTTATCTCCTGGAAATAGTAACGTGTATTAAGAGCTTCAGAACACTAGTTTCAGAACTGGAATTAAACGTCAAAATTAGTTTTCCCCTTCTATTGTAATTCCATAAAATGGGAAAAGAGAGAGGAGAGTTCATGCCTTCGGATAGTCCCTGACAATTACCGGGCATCCACTAAATGCCTCTTCAGTTAAATAACGCTCATGCTCACTCTGCAAATCACATCCCCACTTCACCTAAAAAGAAACAATGACTACCTTGTCAATACTGAGAAAGAACAATAGTACTACCTTGTTAAATAATGACTACCAGTATCAACAACGGAAGTAATTGCTATCTTTCATAACCAGAAGACAACTGAATACTGAGTCACAAGACTCACATGTCTCAAAACTGAAAATGCTAAAAACAACTGATGGGTAACTTCTAACTCAGTGACTTAATCAACTACATTTCTTTTATATCTCAAAGTATGCTTGAAGAGGAATCGTATATATCATGAAACAGCAGGCTACCATCATTCACATGCAAAAAGCAGTATAATTTCAAAAGATCAGAAAGTGGAAATCAAGAAAAGGATAACTATTGCTGCACACATTGACAAAACTGTTGCCGGTGGTATGGTTACAAGAAATTTTAAATATTGTCAAACTTTGACCATAATCAGAGGCTCATGGTTATGATGAGATCATGCTGCAACATTACACAACTAATCCGCAGAAAAAGAACAAAGACTATCCTTACACTTATGCCTACTAGTGAATGTTAGTTTGATGAGGATAAAGATGAGAAGATAATATATTTTCGAGCAATAGAGACTTCAAATAATCATCTTAATTCAATCACAAGAGCACCAAAGAAATTAAACAAAACAAATAAATACAAACAACGCAGTGCATTTAATGGCAACAAATTTTTTAAAAACTTTCAGTTTACATACTGGGAATTCAAATTTCTTCTTTGTTTTAAGAAGAAGTTCAACTGCATCAGTATACGTCAACTGCACAAAGTCTTTCTCAGCTACATCCTGTTGATTGGACCCACAAAAAGAAAGGATATATAATCAGGGCAACACAGTTCTTATTCAAATTTTGGAATTCAAGGCATATAGCTCCATCACTACATAAATAATCTGTTCAAAAATATATGATAATGACTTAATTCCTAACATACGCAACAAAGGACAATTTAGAAGAAGAGTTCGTACAGTCAATCGATCGACGATTCCTTTCTCAATCCAAGTATTAAAAAAATCCATGTCTTCTTTGCAATTATCAAGGACATGTCTCACCTACATGAATGGAAGAATACATTACTCTAAAATCCAAAATAAATGTCACTTGACCAAGTTAGCACGGTTTTGGTAAATCCGTATGATTATTGTCTGATAACAGTGTTGATGAAAATAGTTTTGAAAGGTAACATACTACATACTGGAGATAGGCAGTTGCACAGGCCATGTCATCATTCAGATCAGCAAATGCAAGCTCAGGCTCAATCATCTTTACCAAGGCAGTAAAAGGAAAGAAGTTAAAAAAGGAAAACTTAAATGAAAGAGCCCAACAAAAGGTGTATTTAAGTAAAAATTAATACTAAAACTTACCCAGAATTCAGCAAGGTGTCTTGATGTGTTTGAATTTTCGGCCCTGAATGTGGGACCAAATGTATAAACCTGTAAAACAATGCATCATTTTATCTTTATAAGATGTTACAGTGATTGTAATACCCATTCGTTACCAAATTGAGGATAGGCGAGGTGAAGAAGAAAGAAAATATACATCAGAAAGAGCAGTTGCATATGTTTCAGCATTGAGTTGGCCAGAGACAGTTAAGAATGCTGGTTTCCCAAAGAAATCCTGACATCAACAACTGAAATCAAAACTCAGAAATGGGAGTAATAACAATGCAATATCAAGCGGACCAAACCATTTCAAAATTTTATTAAATCCAATCTTAGAAATGGGAGCAACCGATGTAAGGTAAATCTAACCCAGAACAAATAAAAGGTCATCATGGTCAATTACGATTGGATATACTATCACCACACAACATCCAGGCGTGACATATAGGAATAACTATGACGATTCTCTCAAACCTAGAGACCAAACTTTTGGTAGAGAACACGGTGTTTGCTATATTGGATCATTTTAAAATAAAAGATTCATTGATATATGTCTGACATACTTTTCTCATTCCTTTTCTATCGCAGAATGAACCAAATGAAGAGTGATAATATTAATAAGTCACTTGGCGAGTAGTTGCATACTTAAAAAAATTTGAAGCTCCAACTCACTCACTTGTGACCAATCAACTCGGCCATCCTCCTTTTTTGGTATAACATCAATAGGAGAATCAGAGACTTCATTGGAGCTTGGAATCTGTGTATTAAACCATTAAACAAGTTAGAGTTTACATATGTATAAAGAAACATACAGCATCTCTAACAAGTCTGAAATGCAGTACTAGTTGTTCTAAATGGCATCTAATACAATCTAACATCAACAAAACAGAAAAAAATTCCATAGAACACACAAACCCTTGCGAAATCAGAAACTATAGCAGCTGTCTAGTCTTGAATAATTGAAGAGAGGGTGTAGTTTTCTAGCATAATGTGACATTAACCTTTCACAATGCATGATCTTCAGAATGGTCACTGCCTATGTATCTTAGATAAAGGTCTCCAAGGAGGCAGTAAGGGACAAGGAATCAATCAAGCAACCAGCGTTATTCAGTCCAAAATACAAAATTGTTCCCTTGAAAAGCATATGTGTAGTATTCACAGATGTACCTTACATATAAAGCAAACCCCCACTTAGAATGGTTTAAAAAAAAAAATTAACTTCTCTGACCATGGCTTATTAGATTGCAGAAGAGAAGCATTTTATGAATGGTGAACAGGAAAAACAGCATATAGCCATAAAATATGGGAGCACTACCCACTATCTCCTTCGCTCTCTTTTACTAGAAAATCTTTTTTTTTTTTTAGTTCATTTTATATTACATTTTTGTTATTTATTATTACACATTTTCTAAAGAAAAACAAAAACCCAAATCACCAGCAGCAGTGCATCTCAAGAGGCTAGTATATATTTATACAAACAAAGTTTGTACAAAATGGCAAATAAAACAAAGAAAGATTGAACAAACGTAATACACTTGCAAAAGGCATTTAGTATAAACATGCAACCTAATATTTGATATCAGAAGTTCAGAAACAGCAACGCTTTGAAGGAAAAAATAGAATTTATAAACTGCGGTGCTCACCAGAGTAGTTACACAGAATTGTTCACCTGCTCCTTCACAATCTGAACCAGTAATAATGGGACTTGAGACCCACACAAATCCATTTTCTTGGAAAAAGTTGTGAGTAGCATAAGCCAAAGCATTTCTCACTCTTGCAACCTTCATAGAGAAATGAAAGGTATTCAAAGAAGACATCGTAGCTCCAAAGAGAAATTACCTAAAAGATGCACGTACAATTGTATGCCATGCTAAACTTTTGACATATTCAATTATGTACAAGCAAATATGCTTAATCTAGTGGACGTAGAGATCTTTTTACATGATTCTGACTTGTGGAATCATAGAAAATGAGTAGCAACCAAAAAACAGAACCATACCGCACCAAAAGTATTTGTTCTTGGCCGAAGATGAGCTTTCGTTCTCAGAAATTCTCTGCTGACCCTTTTCTTTTGGATAGGATAAGAAGGATCACTCTTTCCAATCTACAACACAAAAAGACACAGTTCGTACAATATATTAGTTAAAAACTAGCAGCAAGAAGCTCATGATTCACAGTGAATGAAGGTCAGCGTTCTGTGTAGAAAAAGGGCTCAAAGTTCCTAGGCAATGTGGGAATATACTAAAATTATAAGCACAAGAACTAAGCACTCTGGTTACATCATGAGGCTTCACCTTCGGAAATGAATCTACCCAGTTCACCAGGATCAGACATGGATCTCAAAAACAGAAGAGCAGTCTCTAAATCATATTACAGACCCCTTTACCTATAGTTGTGCGAGTCAAAGTTCTGACTTTTTCCCCTCACAAATACATGCCTATTTTTAAGCCACAACCACTACCCCAAAGCAGCACATGCACAATCAACAGTGAACAGTAAAATATAGCAAATCTGCCATATAAATGTAAACAAAAGAGTCCATCTTTAAGTGGTTAACATGCTCCTAAGCAATGCGATGTTGTTTCAACTTTCAACTGAAAAACAGTGAGACAGGGCCAACAGTATCGGAGCAATAATAAGCTGTTCAAGCTCCATCCAGATAGCTATCAAGCTAGATATAAATATATATATATATATATAGGAAGAAAAACACTAACCATAACAATTTTCTTGACCTTCAATTCCACTTTTTGCTTTGATCCTTGGCTAGTAGCTACAACGCCTTGCACCCATATCGAAGCACCAGTTGTGATTGAGCCAGATTCTACCTATCAACAACATTCACAGCTTTTAGTATAACCAAGGTAATATGCCAGAATGACCAGAGAGATGTAACATACAATCGACCTCCATACTCCCCCGCAAATGGAACCAATACGATAAACGCATGTTATTGCAGATACTGATCATTCAAATCCAATGCAAACATGAGTTCTACTAACCAATGTGGCTCTACAAGTGAACAGTAAACAATACCTGATCATAGCCTTCCGCATCTGTACCCATTACACATTGCATATTCGAGAGACAGGAACCATCGTTAACCTAAAGAATGGAAATTCAACCCAGATTGAACAATTAAACCAAAACGAAACAAACATTAGGAATTACAGTATTGGAGTTGAGAGTGACCTCGATGAAGGTGACACTGCTTTGGACCCGAAGAGTCCGAACCCAGCCGGTGACCACCAGAGTCTGGCCCAGCCGGTCGAGCCCTCCATCAGGGCCGCCCTTGATATCAGCGACCTTGAGCTTCTTCCTAAACTCGCCAACTCTGTCCCTCCACTTTTCCGAGATTTCGGGCTTGGTCCTCTCGGCGGCGCCGCCGCCGGAGTGGAGAGCTGCGGCGACGACGGTGCAGAAGGAGCGGCGTGGAGGGCCGGAGGGCGGGAAGGGCCGGGGAAGAAATGGCGGGAAAATAGGAGGTTTTGAGTGGGGGAGAATTGGTCTGATGGGGTAGAAGGAGAGGAAGCGGAGGCGGAGAGAAGAAGAGGGTGGCGCAAAGGTGGCGGCGGCGGCCATTGTTAGTTTAGTATGGGCGGATTGTGTGGTGGATGGAGAGAATATGAGCTACTGGGGATGTGGTGGACGATGGGGGTTAAGGAAAACTGCGGGGTTTTATTTTAGTTTTTATTTTTATTTTTTGTTACAAAATGTTGACAAAATGTGATGCCGCTCTATATTGAGCAGAAATCTGTTTGAATAAACCGGAATTTGATCGAGTATGTGAGCGGATGATCGAATGCCGGACGTCTTTGAGTATCCAGTTCACATTCACCTAATTTACATGTCTATCTAGATTTCCGATATACTAAATCTTTTAGATTTTTAAATTTTTATTTTTCTTTAGATAGAGTTTAATTTAATTATTATTGAGTGGTGAAAATGATTATTTTTCCTCTCATTTTTAATTAAAAGAAAAATAAATTATAAATTATTAACGGACTAACCTAAACTGAAATGATAAAAAATTGAAAGAAAAGTAAATAGAGAGCGCGTAGACTCTGGGACCATATTTCCTGCTCATTCTGTCTTGAAAGAAACAATAACTTTGTTTGTGAAAATTGGCTTCTCGTGAGATCACTGAGATGTGAAGGATGTCTATAAATATTGCTTACCATCTTAGAATCACCCCCTCAACTTGGACAAACTTCGGATTCTATTGCAATGCATAGAGAAGGCCATCTTTTAAGGCACAACCCTCAACAACAGATGGGTATCAGCTACAAAGGGGAACCAAACTCATCTTTGATAACAAAGTCATCAACAATGCTGCGTCGTGGCTCTTTCCGTCGTACTCTGATTAGGTAGGTCATGATGTGCAATTTTGCTCCTTAATATATCATCTTGCCACTAAAAAATAAATATAAAAAAGGATTGAAAGTAAGGTACAATCTTGAATCTTCTATCGACAGCTCCAAAATTCATTCTAGTGGTTTGGAAACCTCCGCCTCCAAGTTGGTTCTTTCACGACCCTTCTAAAACGGGTTCTTTTAATAAGGTATTGCTAGACCATGATGGTATTCTCATGGGTGCTTTGCTTCCAATGCTAATATACCTATTGCCATTAACGCTGAAATACTAGCACTTACTGAGGCTCTCCGGATGGCCTGTACGTGTTCTTCGTCAACTGACATCGGATTCGGTGTTGGTGGCATATACAAGTGATTTTCAGTCCTCCTTAATCCCTTGGAGGTATAAAGTTCAATGGTGAAAGTATTCATTTTGCTAATAGTATTAACTTCAAAGTAATTATTATATTTATCAATCGGGGGTTACACAATTGCTGATTCCTTAGTTAAATATGGTGTTTCAATTGAGGTGTTATTTGGTTGAGGTCGTTGCCACGTTTCATTGCTTCATTATATGGTCGTGATTTAGCTTCGGTTGCTCATGATAATGGAGGTGCAAACAATTCATGCAAATTTTTTCATTATCAAGTTCGCTATGATACATTTGGAGTAAATTATGGAAGATATGATTTATGACTAGCTATATTATTGATTACATCAACCTCAACCATGATGGAGAGTTAAAACTAAAGAAAACACGTACCATGTGTAGTAACAAAATTTACGTGACTACTACAGTTGGAGCTGCAAAGTATCTATAAGATGATGCATGCGCTCTCTCTGATGAAAGTGATGACTGCACGTTATATCTATTTGATGTCGATACCGATTCAACAGAAGCCAACCTCTCAATGGAAGCCGACCATTTCATTAGCATGAAGCTTCTCTTTCGCCACGGACCCATATGCATTCTGCTTTCCTTCATTGATCGCTTGGCTGCATCGCATACAATTCGAACAATGGCCTTGAGGTAGTCAGCTTTTCCTACATAAGTTTTTGGTAACATCCTTACGAGATTTCGGTACTCATTGCATGCTTTTGCAATCTCGAATTGATCACGAAATTCCAGTTCAACTACATAGAAAAGTTGCTTTGTTCGGCTTGTGGATGTGTTTCCAGTGACTTCGATGTACTCATGAGTCCCTGATAAACAAGGATGTGCCAAATGAGGGAAAGAAGAAACAACGCTACTATTCAATAGAGGTTTCCCCCTCACTGATCTATACCATAAGAGATTTCCTTTACATACATCAATTTTGCTCGAACCGAATTATCAGTAAACCAACTTTATATAGTGGTAGGTCACTCAGAGCTAATCTTATACTTCTCTACCATATTATGGAGTTGACTTATCACTACTTGGACCTAGATAAGGTAATGCACAGTAGAGTTTTCTGTATCTATTAATGAGTAGCGGAGATAAGGTTTTAGTAAATTGATTATTACCTCCTGGAATTTTTTTGGTTTCGGACCATTTTGATATGCATAGAGAGGCTTTGAATCCTTTATCGCAAAGCGAGTTGACGATTCCATGCCGCAAGCAGTTGTTGCATGCATCAACATTAGGCTTGTGGCATCGACACAAATCTCTTTGCTCTGATCTCGCTTTCTCTGTGATTTCGTGAACCTCTTGCCGCAACTTTGATCCGGTTAATCTGCTTCGTTCTAAAATCTCCTGTTACAGAATGAGCAATATCCAGACTCGCGTAAGGGAAAGAGTACTATTGAGTACTGGAATTGTTATAGAGAGAGGTTCTAAATGGCATAATTAAGCATGCATGTATGTTAACTACATGCTTTTCTTTCTTGTTTTAACTAAATTCGTTTGGCAAATTTGTCTTAACTAATTAGAACCGTAAATGTGAAAGGAAATTAAAAAGGGGAAAAATATATAAATAAAACTAAAAGCCAAAACTAGGGTTCCTTCATGATCCTACACTTCACTACAACCACACACATGTCCTAAATGTAAGCATTGGACCATTTAAAAATATTCTTCTTAAGTTTTGGACACACAAATGATTGTGAACCTTACATTTGTTTGACATACCCGAGAAAAAAGTCTACACCAGCAAGAACAAACTAGTAATTACTAACAATTTGACCAAAAAAGAAAGAAATTAGAAATTAACAAACTAGTAATTACTACAGGATCCTTACAATTATTTCAGCTGAAATACAAACATTCATTGTTAATTTCTAATTTCCTTTTGTTTTTTATTGGAATGTTAATTTCTAATTTCTGTTTTGTTAATGGCATCATGAATCAAAGTTTATAATGAATAAAGAAAATTACAATAAAACTAAAACGGGAAAGGTTAATTAGCTATATGCGTGAATTCATGAATGAAGATACATATAGCAGTAGGTAGGCTAGCTTGTACCTGAAGCAAAGCTTGTTGTGATTCCCAATACAAGATCCTCTGTCGTTTGGCATCAGAATCACCAGCGTCATCATCGAATTCATAATCGGAGGAATTATGATCATATTCATCGGAATTTTCATGGTAAAACACAGAAACTCTCTCTTCAAGGCTGTCCATGATGATGATGATATTGTCCCTCCAAGAGCCTTCCCTAGATGTGTTGCTGGAGAGAGAAGGGAAGAGTAAGAAAGGGGTGAAGACTCTTGAAGAAAAATGATAGATGAGCTAGATGATGGATGCATGGGAATGTATATGTACATGTATATATGGTACGCCACGTGAAGATATTATTGTTGCAGAAATTCCAAAATTTCTGTTCGTTTGTAACTAAAAGATGGTAGACACCAGAAATAATAAAGATATTAATTTAAGAGAAGTCTTATTTTTTCAGAAGAAAAAGAAATATTTGTTGGAAGTGATCAGTTACAATCATCAAGGTAAGCATGACCAAAATAGGGTCTAGATATTCAACGGTAAACTAATAACGATTAGAGCCAGTCCTGTTGACTTTAAAAGCCTAAAGCATGCAATAATGAAAAGGTGGTTTCACATGAAACTAACAACTATCATTTAGATTGTTGTTTTTCGATCAAATAACTACATTCAAAATTCATTAGAAGGTTGGAAATAATGAGAATAAAAAGTGTCAAATACGAAAAAAAGAAGAAGAAGAAGAAGAAAACACATGAAAAAGTCAACTCCTATTCTTTTTACATTATTATATTTTCAGCCTTGAAGAGATAATAAGCATATAAAATAAAAGTAGAAAAAATGGTTTTGTTGTTTTGAAGGATAATTAGAAGTCCTTGAAAATAACAAACAAACGAAGAAAACCGATTGGGTCTAGATATTCAACATTAAACTAATAACGATCAAAGCCGGTCCTGACTTTTTAGAGACCTGAAGCGTACAATAAAAATATGGCTTCACATGAAACTAATATGGCTTCACATGAAACTACCATTTAGACTTCTCTTTTTCAAATAACTACATATAAAATTCATTAGAAGGTTGGAAATAATAAGAATAAAAGTGTCAAATACACAAAAGAAAAAAAGAAGAATTAAGGAGAAAAATATTAAAATCCACTAGTATTCTTTTTAAATTAATTATTATTATTTTCAGTCTTGAAGAGATAATAAGACATATAGAAGTATAAAACATTGGTTTTGTTATTTTGAATGATGAATAGAAGTCCTCAAAAATAACAAATAGACGAAGAAAACAGAATTTGCTCTTTCATTTTGGTTTTTTTTTTTTTTTTTGAGAGGAATAGTCAACTAATATTAAAGTTTAGCGAAATTACATATAATGACTCGCTCGTAAGAACTGTTAAATAGAGCCATTACCTAAGCAATTCAACAAGTAGCAATTTAATTATAAATTAATAATAATAATAATAACAACAAATCTTAATTGTAATTCTGGTATCAGAGCCAAAAGGCCGAGAGAGGAATTAGTGAGAGAGAAACCCAAACGTTAGGAAGGAGTCAGCTGAGGAAGTAGCAACTTGTGTTCCCGGTAGTAAGTCACAGAGAGGCGCAGTGAAACGGTTGGTAAGCTTGGGTGCCCCGTCAGAGATCTCAACCTAAGAATTAAGTCCATCTCCTTTTGAAACCTCTTAAATCCCGATGACTTCTGAATCAGGAAGTATTACAAATACAATGCTAAACTGTGAGGAGTGGTCTTCTCATAGCTTAATTGAAATTGTAGGAAATTGGAAATTACCCAAGAAAAGCTACAATGAAATATACAAAGTACAAATTTTTGATTTCAAAACTCTATATTCAATTAAGACTCAAGAACAAACCATTGAAGTAGGATCTGATCATCAAACTATTCAAATGTTTACTCCAAATGCTTTAGCAGAACACAAAAAGAAAGATTACAAGTATTTGCACATAGGTGCAGTACAAGTAGGAATTCAGCCTTTGACCAGAAATGGTCTTAGAGCCTTAGTTTTTGTTGCTCTACGTGATTGTAGACACAGAAACTTTGAAGACTCAATTTTAGGGTTAGTAGAGTCAAGTCTCTGTCATGGCCCTATTCACTTTGAATGTTTTCCAAACTTTCCTGTGTCACTTAATGATCCAGGACTTTTAAAAACTTTAACCTTAAATGTCAAAACTCATGGTTATGACATGTCCCCAGGAGAACAACCCTTGGCTGTCGTATACCAAATTCACCACAGAATAATGAATACTCTGTTAAGTGCAAAGGCAAAATCTACATATCCCAAATGTCAAACTCTTTTATTAGAAACAGACATGAGAAAGTCAAATGTTGTTATACCCAAAATGATAAAATGGACTGACATCGAGCTTCCCTCTGAATGGAAACTTGATGAGGCAGTTCCTCCAAAACCCATTGAAAATCATCAATTTGATTATATTTCCCAAGATACAGATGGAAGTGTAAAAATACACTTTGCATCGAGTAGTACAGGAAACAATTTACTCTGTAGACAATTTTCAAGCTCAAATAGATCTACCCGTTCAATCCCAACTCCACATGAAATTGAAAGAAATCTTAGAAATCTTAATCTCAGAAACCTAGATGAATCTTCTACAATACCAAGACCTTTTTATACAGTAAAAGAACAAGAAACCAGACATGCCTTTCCAACTCAATCTTCAATGGTTGCAGAAGAAATAAGAGACCCTCAAATTTTTACAATATTAAAACCCTTTGAAATTGACAAGACATACCTAAGAGAGGACTTCTACTCCAACAAAAATGATTTCAATCTTAAAGCCTTCTTCATCATGTTTGACAAACATGAGAGAGATGAAATCCAAGAAGAATACTATGCATTTCTAAACAAACACAAATTAAATATTTATTTCTTTGATTGGTACTTTGACTTGTCCAAAATGGAAAATGATTTTGACAAGAAGATTAACGTAACCAACAAAGTCACAAAAAACTTGGACTCTAGCAGATAAGAAAACTCTAGAAGCTAAGAGACCACCCATAGAAGAAATAAAAATTCCAGTAAGAAAAGAAACAATTATTGCCTCACCGTACAAAATGCAAAATAGTCTAGATAAACATAAGGAAGCAACAAAAGAAGATATACAAAAAATTATGGAACAAAATAATTTTACAAACCAATATTTAGAAACAGTAGGAACCCAATTAGATCTCATAGAAACCTTAGCTAGATCTGAATCTGAACCAAATTCAAAAGGAAAAGATAAAGAAATAAATGAGCCTATTCTCAAACCCTTTCAACCTGAAGAATCCTTTTCTTTAAAAAATGATAGCCAACTGCTTGAAGAAATAGAACAACATTTAAAAAAGCTAAATTTAAATGAAGCAACTAGTTCAAACTCTTCAAATCCTTTAAAGATTAATACCCTTTCTGACCTCAAAGAAGATTCAGAATTCTGATATTAGTGAAATTGAAAAAAAATTTAAAATAGAAAAACTAAATTTCCCCCCATCTAGAAATTATTATCCAAGGCCAACTCCAATAGATTTACAATTTGAAGAAACCAAACTTGAAAAACATGTTGGATATTCTGCTGGTACTTTGTACGAGTGGAATATAGATGACATGAGTGAATATAGAATCATACAACACATCAATAAAATGTTGATGGTAAGCAATGTTCACAAAAATACAAAATCAGATAGAGAAATCGGTAATATCCTCGTAGCAGGATTTATTGGACAGTAGAAAGGTTGGTGGGATAATTATCTTACAACTGATCAACGTCATCAAATATTAAATAGTGTCAAAATAGAACAAATAACTGGTGCAATAATAATGACCAACAAAACCAGCCAATAACCGATGTGGTAGCAACCCTTTGTTACTCCATCATGACTCACTTTATAGGTGATCACAAATCAATCAAAGATAGGATGGCAGAAACTCCAACAAATTTAAGATGTAAAAAACTCCAAGATTTTCGTTGGTACAAATATGTTTTCCTTTCAAAGGTCATGCTTAGAACAGATTCAAACCAACCTGTATGGAAAGAAAAGTTCATATCAGGATTACCAAATCTTTTTGCAGAAAAAATTAGACAAAAGTAAAACAAATTTATGGCAGTGAAATTCCTTATGGAGACTTAACCTATGGACATTTGATTAGCATGATCAACTCCACAGGTTTAGAACTCTGTAATGATATTAGGCTAAAGGCACAAATGAAAAAGAATCAGATCACGACAAAGAAAGAATTAGGATCCTTTTGTGAACAATTTAGATACCAATCTCTCAAATCTCCTTATGGGAAAAAACATAAGTCAAACCCAGAGAAGAAAACCACTTCTAAACCCTATACAAACTCTAGACCTTATAAAAAATACAAAAGAAAATTTGTTAGGAAAGACTCAGGTCAAAACTCAAAACTTCCTATTTGCTACAAGTGTGGCAAAGCAGGACATTACAAAAAAGATTGTCGTGTTAAACAAAAAATTAACTCTTTAAACCTTGATGAAGAAATAAAAAATAAACTTCTCAAAATTATGCTTTATTCAGAATCAGAAAGCTCAGATTATGACAGTTCTAATTCAGAAGAAGCTTTACAAATAGACGAAATTGACTTCTCAGAAACTTCGAGTTCTGACGAAGAAGAAACAGAGTGTAAACTCTCAAATGAAGGTATAAAAATTTGCAATTGCAAAAACAAATTAAAAATTCAAATGATTTCCCGAAAAACAAAGAATGAGTTTTTAGAAATCGCCTCAAAATTAGAAGACACAGAACTTCAAACTCAATTTCTTACTATCTTCAAAGATTTAATTAAAGGAGATATGGAAAAAGATAGTCAGCCAAATGATCTTCATAATATGAAAGACATTTTTCAAAGGTTTGACAAAAAACAAAAACAACCAGAAATAACAATTCAAGATCTACAGCAAGAAATAAATCAAGTTAAAAAAGAAATAATTCTTTTGAAAACAGAAATTGCAGAACTCAAGTATAAACCCACAGAAGAGGAACCACCCAAAGTAGAAGAAAAAGGAGAAAATAGTCAAAATAGTCAAAATATTCAAGAAAATATGGATAGAGAACAATTAATTGGATTTATTGCTCGAGTAACTTATCAAAAATGGAAAACAATAATAACCCTTGCAATTTCAGACTCTTATACTATTCAAATAGTCGCCTTGATTGATAGAGGAGCAGATATTAACTGTATTCAACAAGGGATAATCCCTACCAAATACTGTGAAAAATCAAAAGAAAAGTTCACTAGAGCAGAATGATCAAAATTAAAAATACGTTACAAATTACCAGAAGTCCATGTATGTGTAGATAATATCTGCATACAAACATTTCTCACAGTTGTCAATAATCTTGACACCGAATTAATTCTAGGAACTCCTTTTATCAGTTTAATCCATCCATTTTTAACAACTGATGAAGGACTAGAAACAAAGATCTTAGGTCAAACAGTTCGTTTTCCTTTCATTGAAAAAGCAAAAAATAGGAACTTAAATCTAATACGAAATGCTACAATTACTAAAAAAGTCAATTTAATTCAAAACAAACAAAATCACATGAATTATCTCAAACAAGACTTACACATTAAAAGAATTGAACATCAACTCCAACAGCCTTACATACAAAACAAGATCAACGAATTTAAAGAAAAATTAGAAAAAGAAGTAAGTTCAAACATCCCAAATAGTTTTTGGAATAGAAAAACCCATATGGTTGAATTACCATATGAAAAGGATTTTGACGAAATAAAAATACCTACTAAAGCAAGACCAATTCAAATGAACAATGAATTATTATAATATTACAAGAAAGAAATTCAAGACCTCTTAGACAAAAGGTTGATAAGGCCTAGCAAATCTTCATGGAGTTGCTCAATTTTTTATGTTCAGAAGGCTTCTATATTAGAAAGAGGAGCTCCAAGACTTGTAATTAACTACAAACCTTTAAATAAAGTCCTTCAATGGATCAGATACCCAATTCCAAACAAAAGAGATTTATTAAAAAGACTAGTTCAAGCAAATGTTTTTCAAAATTTGATATGAAATCTGGCTTTTGGCAAATTTAGATTGCTAAAAAAGACAAATACAAAACAGCCTTTAATGTTCCCTTCGGACACTACGAATGGAATGTTATGCCCTTTGGACTCAAAAATGCCCCTTCAGAATTTCAAAATATGATGAATGATATATTTAATCCTTATTCAAACTTTTCAATTGTTTACATAGATGATGTTTTAATCTTTTCAGAAAATGTTGACCAACATTGGAAACATCTTTACAAATTTTTCCAAATTATCAAAACTAATGGATTAGTGTTATCCGCACCAAAAATCAAATTATTTCAAACTGAAATTATATTTTTAGGACATAATATCAAACAAGGAACTATAGTCCCAATTTCTAGAGCAATAGAATTTGCTGATAAATTTCCTGATGAAATTAATGACAAAACCCAATTGCAAAGATTCTTAGGATATCTTAATTATATTTCTGACTTCTATGAGAAACTAACAGTCGTGTGCAAACCTCTATACCAAAGACTAAAGAAAACTCTTCCAGCATGGACAGATGCTCATACTCAAGTTGTTCGAGAAGTCAAAACCTATGTCAAAACCCTTCCATGTTTAGGACTACCAGACCCAGAATCTTTTAAGATAGTTGAAACAGATGCGTCTGACATTGGGTATGGTGGAATTTTAAAACAACAATTAGCAAAAGACCAACCAGAACAATTAGTGAGATTTACCTCAGGATTATGGAATCAAGCCGAGCAAAATTATAGTATTATCAAAAAAGAGATTTTAGCTATAGTGCTATGTATCACAAAATTTCAAGATGATCTTTCAAACAAAAGGATTTTACTTCGCATTGATTGCAAAGCAGCAAAATCAGTTTTAGAAAAAGATGTTCAAAACCTTGCCTCTAAACAGCTTTTTGCAAGATGGCAAGCAATACTTTCAGTTTTTGATTTTGACATTGCATTCATCAAAGGAGAGAGCAATTCCCTTCTAGATTTTCTTACAAGAGAGTTTTTACAGGGAAGATGAGTGAAAAAACACAACCAACATTAAAAGACTCATATGCAATGACTCCAGCAAAGCCCCAGCAAAGCAGACTGGTTTCCAGTCCAAATACTATGAATGTTGCAGGTCAATTAGTTCCTGTCAGGAACTGTTTCACTCCCTTAGCGGAGCAAACTCAAACTTTTGCCCAAAAGTTTACTAAGCCAAAATCATCTGCTTTACCGTCTTCAAGTCAAACAAAGTTTTCAAACCAGCAAAAACATTTTAAAAGCCCGTATTTTATCAAACCTAAAACCAAAACAGTTCTTGTTATTGACCCAGAAATTTATGACCCGGAGCCTTACCAAATTCTCAGAAAAACAACTTATCCCAATTATTTTGTTACTAATGATCCAAACAAAGGCCAAAGGTTTTATGAATTTGTCTTGGTTGATACTAGCTCAATTACAATAACCCATAACCAAGATAAAGAAAGTGGTCAAATTTCCCATTCAAAAATACAAATCCGCCAAGTGTTGACATTTGACGATTGGAATCAACAACCAATGACTCTAAAAAGATTTTCTCAAAACTTTGTTCCCCAATATTATACTTACTGGAATTATGTGGATGCCTGGACAAATGTTTTTTATCTTCAAAATAAAAGCAGGCAACATTCCTGGTTCTTTTTCTTTTGCAAAAATTGCCGTCTAAAATTCCCTTCATGGTTCAAATCCTGGTGGCAGTTTTTCGATGCTAACGAAATCATTCTACCTCCACAAATGAAAAATCTATTTAAATTTTTCCAAGAAAATTGCGAGATCTCTTTTACCAAACCCTTTGATGCAGTTTTTACTTTTTATGCTTCCCAAAATATTGCATGGATCCTCTCGTGGGATATAATTGTATCTCCACCAAATCAAGACCAAGCAATGACTTTAACAAGAAGGTTCAAACAAAAACGGTGGGATGGCTTCACAGTTGACAGATTTTCAGAAGAGTCCCTCCTCCAATGGTTCAAAGATCACCCTCAATACTGGAAACAAGGATCGAAAATGCAAAGTCAAGGGCAAAGTCACTTCCTATTGCAAAAGTCAAAGATTCAAAACCAGCTAGCAGGTATCTCCTATCCTCACGAGTATGCCCTGAAGCTTAAAGAAGTATTATCTCAAATTTCCCAAAGTGACAATGAAGATGATGACATTACGGACGAGGTCTAGTCTCAGTTCGCAAATCATGATCCTGATGCTTTTGTGCTCAGCGATTTTTAATCGCACAGCTGTCTCTCAAAATAGTAAGAATCTCTCAAAAGATCTCAAATCAGACAAAAACCAAATCAGAGCTGCAATCGGACAAGACCTAATTTTTACAGGTGTCCTAACCCTGATGATTGGGACATGTGTGAATAGTGCAACCCCCCTCAAAAGTCACCCTTTGTTGACACGTTCCTTGCTAGGAACACTCAGGAGCAAAGATTTCAAACTAAGATTTCCTTTTCAAACATGCAAATGAAAGTGACATGACCAAGTTTTTCAATGATAGTGACGTTACTCTACTCTCCAGTATGCATAAGTTCATGCATGGCATAAACCACGTCAAAAGTTGATGCACCAAAGTCTTCAAAGCCTGTCAAGTTCGGCAGAATCTTATCCAGACGAATCTCCTCAAGTCCAAGAAAAATCAATTTACTTTCCAGATGTATTTTTACTACAATATTGTAAACGGCTATAAAAGGCCATCAAATGTAACAATGTAGGCTGAGTCTTTTAGCAGAGTCTTTCAGAGACCTGAAAAGAGTTCAAAAAAGTTGAAAAAGAGAGTTAGTCAGAGAGTTGCATAGTAGCCCGCATACTTGCTCTCATCAAGATCTTGTAATCAAATCATTTCATCAATCAAAGTTCTTCAATATTTTCAAGGTATCTCAATTACATTGCTTTCATACTATCATGTCCTTGTATTTACAATTAAAATTAGATATTGCTGAATACAAATTTCAACTTCGAAAAGTACATTTACAGAAAAAATTTGTTGAAGGAAGATATCTTGTTGTTCTTCTTCATGCAGACCCAAATTCTTTTGACTATGATTGTTATAAACTATATGATATTCTTTTTGAAAATTTTGATATTATTGTTTCAATGATTAAGACAAGACTTGATAGGTGCAATAAGGTTCTTGAACTATTAGCAATATAAAATTCCAAACTCTGTGAAGCCAAACTTAATCTAAGCCCCTCAATCTTAGTTTAGCATTGAGCTAACCCCAAATCCAGCTTAATAATAATAATAATAATAATAATAATAATAATAATAATAATAATAATAATGTAAAAGGAAGAATAGAAGGTGTCAAATACCAAAAGAAAGAGAAGAAAACAGGTCAGAATCCAAAACACGCTGGGCCGAATCGAGGTTGGGAATTTGAGAGGCCGAAAAGCACGTTGACCACCCGATATTGCTATCATGCAGTATGAGTGGCAGAAACTCTATAGAAGGGTTTTCAAAGTTGAAAAGAAAAAAGGTCAGTTTATCAGAGGTCCTTAGGCTGCAATGCTCAGGGTTGGCCCCTTATAATGACCAACTCTTATTATATCTGAGGTGCGCATGCACATCAAGCCAATAGTTGTCTTTTTTTCTTTTCTTTTCTTTTCTTTTCTTTTCTTTTTCGATAAAAGAGAGGTCAGAACTTCATTGAAATAGAGAGAATTACTTAGTGCTCAAATCAGCTGCAATGGCAGCAGATAAGAAGGAAGGAGTAGGAAAAACAAAAAATCCTGACTAACACTTGCAGCATGAGCTGCTATCAGATGCGCAACTTTATTGGCACCTTGTTTCACATGGACAGCCTTCACAGCCCGATCTTCAGCAAGAAACACAGCAAGATCATCATACTGCAGTCTGCCTAAAACAGAAAATTTTGATTAATCAGATCCAATCAGCTGACGTTGTACCGCCAGTGCATCAGTTTTCATAATCACAGGATATGTAGCAAGAATTTTCCTCAATATAGTTAAAGACAATCTGGCATGCTACCACTTCAGCATGTTCTGGTGAAAGCAGGTTAGCAACTGGACGTCCATCTCCAGCCAACAACCTTCCTTCAAAGCCACGGACCACAAAATCCAATTCCACTCTTCTTAGTGCTCAGATTGAAAGAGTCATCAAAATTGATTTTAAGAAAACCAATGGGAGGGCACTTCCATTTCTGAATCCTCACACTACAATTACCCCCAGTCTTAGCATTTTACGTGAAAACGAAAGTCAGATAGTCTAGACATGGAGTTAATTATCATATCTCCTGTATGACTTCTTTTGTTCTCCCGAACACGATTCTTTCTCTCTTTCCACGCACCCCAAAGCAAATAGAAAAGCTCTTCCAAACTTTGAGTAGTTAGATTTTTCATACAGCATTACAACCAGCTAGCAACATCAAGTGAGATAGCAGCTTGTGAAAAGCATACCTGATTGAACGCTACATTAGGCTGTAGCACTTGTTTAGTAAAAGAACAATCCCTGCACAGGTGACATTAATAGTTGTCTTTGGATCGAGATCACACGGTTTCTCAAAAACTTCCTAGGTCCAGAGACTAATCCGTGCCGAAAGATCATGTCAGAATGCTTCCTTCCCCTGCCATGGCCACAAAGAATAGATTGAGATTTAAAGGTGGCCAATAGTCGTCTTAGTTAGCTTCAATAGTTTAATTAAAAACAAGGCTAGCTATGAAGTTTACATAATTTTCAATTTTTTCCTCACTAAGTTTATTAATTCCTGATTTCCTTTTTGTGTCACTTTTATAATTTTATCGAACTCTAGCTAGACTTGCACCTCGAACATGCAACAAGGTTGCACAGACTAGCTAACTTAGCTTTTGAATCCCAGCAATGTAACAGTTGGGTGAATCACACACCTGATTGCATCACAGACCTTGTACAAAAGGAGCTTTTCCCTCCTACTTGATTTAATAAAGCTCATTATGTGCATGTTTACCTTCAAAATTTTTATCGAACTCTATTGCATACAGTGGCCACAATTCTACTGCTCAACTCTGAAGAAACTCTGATCCCCTTAAACTCTTGGTTGTATTAGAGGGTTATCCTTGTAATTTACTTCTTTAATTGAAAGATAAAATATCGGACTCCATTGAACACTTAGATAATCAAAGGAATACTTCTAATTGAGTGGTCATATAGACCATGAGTCCATGAGTACGTCTTGACCTGCATGTGTGCACATTTTGATTTATACTTGAGTAAGTTCTCTTCATTATAGAGCTGGTTTTTTCGGTAACCATGTTGATACATAATTTTGAAATGGACCAGAACTGTTGTGCTAATTGTTTTGTCGTATGAAATGTAATTTGTCTATCCTCCTCTGTAAGTAGTAGGCCATATTTGAGTCTCCTCTACGGCAATCTGACAGAAGAAAAGAGGAAAATAGCTCTAGAAAAAGTTAGCATTCTAGATAAAAGCATTTCAAGCATGAGGTTCACCATTGCTCAACTCACAGTGTACAAAATCGACTACAGAGATATTACTCTCACATCATGGGAAAAAATTGCTGAATATATACCCTCCCATTCCATTAGGTCGGTCTCTTGATTCATGCTTACTACATAGATATTCTTATTAATACAAGACTACTATGTTTCAGTGTCCCTGCATGCTGTACATACGACTTTAGTTAGATCTAATATGATGTTAGTTCTTTTCTTCGAGTGCCTGTAATATGAATAATTAGATTGGATTGATAGAGGGGCACTCATCTTTTCCAGCCATAACCACAGCTTAAAACTTTAGGCAGTATTCTACTACAATTTTATATGTACATATAATTCTTGATCAAATGAAGAAACACTATATATCAACGATCAAATTTATGATAAGATCTCCATTTCTGGTACATTTGCTTACAGGGTTACAAGTGTAATCGTTATATTCCTCTCAACAGAAATTGGCATAAAATACAGTTTTGTAATCAACAGAAACAGGTACCAAACCTTTTTATCATCACCACCTCTACATTGAAATTTGAGGAGTCTAACTAGTTACTGAAATTTCAACACCTTGGTCTGGTTTTCCCGGAAATCAATATGAGAGGATAGGCATCTCCATTGGAAGATCCGGTTTTGCTGAATCAAAATTTAGAATCTTAACTGCTTGCCTTATGGAGGGCCTGAGGCTGCTATCCAGATGAGTGCACCACATGTCAACAATCATCAAACACTACCTGTTTCTTGTCAAAAGCCATATACAAGCTTTCATCAACAGCTGAGAGAAGCCACTCTAGTAGATAATTTTTCTTCGAAACTGTTAATTGCCTCCTTTCCAGTAGCAATTTCTAATGAAACCATCCCAAAGCTGAAAACATCTGTCTCTTTGCTTGCACAACCAGAATATATATATGTATTGTGGTGACATGTAGCCTAAAGTTCCAGCAAACCTTGCTGTACGAGGGATCAAAATCCTTAAGCCGAGCTAACCCAAAATATAACCACTACTACCAGTAGAAGCTGAAAATCCAACTGTGGCCGACTGTGGCAAAACAGTGGTCAGATCAACTTGGTAAGAAAGACTACTTTTCCCTTGAGAGTTGGAGGTTGTTTGATAAGTCCAAGAAACACTCAAGTTCCTAGTAGTTCCATTGTAAAAATCAATACATCAGCAGTATCTGCACTATGTAGGCTAATATTCCAAAGGGTGTACAGGGCAGAAGAAAGTGAGTTCATGTTGATCCCCACGTCTGTAATTTGGGGTCCCAGTCAATATTTATACAAGAATCCAACTCGACAAGAACAATTTGATTCATGGGTGGCGGTATTAAATAGGCCTAAAAAGCCAGCACCTGAATTTAGTGGGATTTCATATCCAACTGGGGAAAGGAAGAATACAAGCCCATGTCCATACAGAGAGAGAGAGAGAGAGAGAGAGATTATATGGTTTAAGAAGTAAATGGTGAAGGAGAAGCGAGTAGTGAAATCTGTGAGTATTTCTGTAGCAGAGTCCCATATCGGCACCTTCTCACCATATGTGACGTGACCAATACGGTATGAATAATCAAGTCTGTTGAACTCGGCATTATAATCACAACAACTGCAAACCTAAAGAACAAAATCATAGATCTGGATATGGTCTAACTTTCAGAAAATTTACAATGCCATAACTACAGGTTGCTATGAAATGTAGGTAAAGTTTCTGACACTCAAACGCATTTTAAATACTACAGGATGCATAAATCACTTCTGCTCACTTGCTCAGACACCTTTCATTATGATTTGACTCTCTGTAGAGACCATCAATTTAAATGAAATTGTAATGCTCCATATTTATTTTACAAGTTGATTGTTATCACGGCAACTGCAAAACCTAAAGAACAAAATCATAGATCTAGATGTGGTATAATTTCCAGAAACTTTACAATAACATATTTAATAAGCATATCCACACTTTTACAAATCAATCAAAAGGAGCTTAAACATCAAAATGTATATCTCATGTGTATGATAACTGAGTAAACACCCACTTTAGTTCACCTTCCATGCACAACTTTGTTCTACTGGAGAGCATTTGAGACAGAATAAATAAAGTCCAAGAAGCCAGTTCCCTTAAGAAGACCTTTACCAGTCAAGAGCTCAATATCTAATAACAGGAGGAACCCAATCGTAGCTGCCTTCCCATTTATTATTTCATTCCTCCTTGTGAAACCAAAAGCCCCTCCTTCTAAGCCCTCATCAACCACCATTTTCACCTGATAAATTGGAATAAAGCATTACTATCTATCAAACAAATCAAATCAACAGAAGACTGAATGTGATAACTGCTCCCTCACTCCCATTTTTTCTTTTTTGCTCAAAGAAGATCGAACAGAAGATTGCCATGTTGGAAAAAAAAAAAAAAAATTGATCTCGGGTGTTTAGATTGGTCATCAGACTCTAGGCACATGTCCCCCTAGATTTCATCTTTAGAAGCAATTTTCACTAGTTTTGCTGTGGGTTTAATCAGTTTATCTTTTTTTCTAACTTTAAGGTCCCAAGCAACCTATGATTGGGAATGATGCTAACTTTCTTAAACTTTCGCGTCAAGCAACTTTCTTCAAATATTGTACACTAATGATAAACTGTTAAAAGGTACTGAAAACCATAATAATAACTGATATAGAGAAATCATATGTACCAATTAGAGTATAGCTAGTTCTGGATAATTCTCAACTTCTCTTAAATAGTTAAATAGTATCGTTTCACTCCACTTGTTGCCTCTACTCTATATTATTGAGCCAATAACTTACTTACTACCCAATCTACATGGCTGAATCGTAATGGACACATGTCTGTTCACTATTTAAAAATAATGTACACATCCATATATGGCAAATTGGCAATCTAATCACCCAAGAAGATGAATTTGTTGAGTTACCTCCTCGATATTGACATCCGAAGCAGTGACACCAGGTTGAGCCTTGCCACTGAACACAATCTCGGCAGCTGCATCAGAATTTACGGTGCCGGGTTCGAGGCTAATGTAGATGTTCTTCTCATCAGTCTTGGAAGGATAAACATAAAGAGTCCTCAAAGCCGGTGTGAGAGCTCTCAGCACCGGGTTTTTGGGGTACCATTCCTTAATGGCACCAGTCCGCAGATCAAATGTGCTATCAGTTGATGGACACACTATACAACCATCCTAACCAACAAATCAATTCAGTAAACATAGACTTGAGTCGAATTCAGGACCTCCCACTTATATATGACCGCGGATAAAATAATCGCAAATAATTAGTTAGACTAATTTTAGTGATTAAATTAATTAATGAGATTGACCTGAGTGAGCTTGGCATTGAGGAGGCCTTCACTGTAAGCTCCTTCAGCCGGTGAGCGATTCTCAATGGCGAAGACTTCGTCTTTGTACCAGAGCAACAGTATGGCCTCTCCGTCCTGAACTATCACGCGCCGCTCGCCCTTGGGCAGCGCGGCCAGCGGCACCACCGGCACCCAGTTCTCCGACGACGTTTCGGCAACAGAGGACGACGACACCTCCGACGCCTTGCACCTCGTCGTTGCTCGTCGAGGGACAAAATGGTAATTCTTTCCTAGTGCATTAACGGATGACGATGACGATGAGATAGGATAAGCAGCAGCAGCAGCATGGTAAAGAGTGTGGGGGAGGAGAGGGCGGGAAGATGGAGGGGTAGGGGTAAGGAGGTAATTACGGGGAAATGAGGGGGCAAAGGGTGAGGCGTTCGCCATGGAAGAGGGTTTGAGGAAGCGATAGAGAAAAGACGAGCAGGAGAGGAGAGAAAGTGAAGGGTGAGCATGGTTCAGAGCCAAGTGGATAACGTAGGTAACAAGTAGAGAGAGCAAAAGCTATGGTCCTCTCATTTCACATTTTTACAAATATTTTTTGCTGCTTGTTACAAAATATTATATATCATGTCATATTATAAATAATATATATCGTATGTATGTCGATAATTATTATTATTATATTCTCTACTGTTTAATTGTTTGCTTATTTGTTTTCTTCATGTTATTATATTTAATATATGATGTGTCTAATAAGGACACCTTACAAAGAGTATTTCAATCAAGAGTACTCATATAAGAGTAAGAGAAAATTAGAGAAAAACCCAAAAAATGAAGCTCCTTTTAAGAAAAACCCAATCCTATGTTTTCTTTTAATCTACACCCATTCACATAATTAAACCTTCCTTATAGGTTTTAAGTATATAATTAATTTTTTTCACGTTTTTTTAGTATGACTATTTTACTCTTCTGATTGAATAAGGAAACCTGAAATATAGTTGTTGATTTTTTTTTTTTGAATTTAAATTTGGCATCAGTTATAAACACAAATTAGAATTTAGTACAATCAATTTATTTTCTCTTATTTAAAAACGATTAATTGCCTTAATTATTGTATATTACTTCCTTTCTGATTTGATCTATATATTTGCCCTTTTTTAGTAGATATGTTTGTGTAGATATTGTATGTAACTGATGCTATATTTTAGGAGATATGTTTGTGTAGATATTCATTATTTAAAAAGATTAATTGCCTTAATTATTGTATATCTATTCCTTTCAGATTTGATCTATATATTTGCTATTTTTTAGTAGATGTGTTTGTGTAGATATTCCTATTAGATTTTGTAGATTTCTTAATTAAACATTCTCTCATCAAAGTATGTCAACGTGATTAAACATCCTCTCATCAAGGTATGTCATTTTGCTTTTCCTTTTTTTCGTTTTTTTGAATAAAATTTGATTCTCCATTCTAATAGGCGTAGGTATAGAATCAATATTCCATGTTCATTAATTTTCTAAAATAGGGTCCGTGTTATTGTAGATAATGGAGGGTGCGATCATTGCAAGGTCCTGCTTTGATTCAAAAACAATAGCGTTTCCACTTTATAGTCACACTACATATAAGGATATATATGAGCAAATTTGTTCTAGATTTAAGGGATTTGGTGGTGGAGATGCTGAATTGTCATATGCATTTGAAGGTTACTCAGCTTGTTTGCTGCAAACAGACATGGATGTCCAAATGATGTATCTATCACTTTCAAGTGCGAACATATCATCAGTAGATATAAATGTTAACTTGTCTATGGTATCTCCTGGGGAAAATTGTGGTAACATTGCTCAAAAGTCTCAATATTTAAGCCTTAAACCAGACACTCCTGATGATGTGAATCACCATTTAGGGAAGTTTGCCGCACCTACTAGAAAGAAGTATTTGTCTAGTGATTGGAAGACCTGTATCATGTGTGTTGGGCAAAAATTTGAGGGTGGTGTCAATGACTTTAGGAAAGCTAGCCAAGTATGCAATTGAAAAAGGGTTTTCATTATAAATGCGTGAAAAATGAACCATCACGTGTCACTGCTGTTTGTCATAAGAAAAAGAGCGATGGATGCTTGTGGAATGTTCATGTGACTCTTAATCATGCAAATGATTTTTTTTACATTCGTCAATTAATTGAACAATAAGCACATGTGCAATGGTCACATCTGTGATAGTAAAAGCCCTTTAATGGGATCAAAAATTGTATCATCAGTTTTGGCGAATCAGGTTCGAAGTAGTCCCCTTATAAGACCAGTCGACATTGTAAGCGATTTCAAGAGGAATTATGGTCTGGAAATTTCATACTACAATGCATGGAAAGGTAAAGAGATGGCGAAAAAGGACGTCCACGGTGATGAGGCACTGTCATATAAACATTTGGAGTGGTATGTTAATGAGTTGTTTAAGACAAATCCCAGATCTTATGCTAACCTGGAATGTGATATAGAACACCGTTTTGTACGGATGTTCATCGCATTTCACGGGTGCGTCAAGGGGTTCAAACACTGCATACCTATTCTTGATCTTGATGGTACATTTATTAAAAACAAGTACAAAGGTCATCTACTCTCTGCCACATGGAAAAATGGAAATAATGGTATGAAACACTTGGCCCTTTTTTTCCCTTCTCTTTTTTTCCCTTCCTTTTTTTGAATATTTGTTGTACCTAACGTATATGTTTACCTCTGGTGAATAGGAATATATCCCTTGGCATATGCTATTGCCGCATCTGAGGACGAAAACAATTGGACCTAGTTCATGCAAAATTTACACCATATATTAAAGGACCAAGGCCGCACAATTACGTTCATTTCAGATCGCTGCAAGGGGTTGCTTAAGGCTGTTTCCAAAGTGTTTCCAGGCTCTCCTCATGGTTATTGTTTGCACCACTTGCAACAAAATGTTCGATCAAAGTATCCCAATTCAGTCGGTGGATCTTGGTACCGTGATCGAATGGTATCATCGTTAAATAACTATGCATATGCTTCCACAAAGGAACAATTTGCTGAGGAATTGAAAAAGTTCAAAAAAGAAGGTGGAAAAATAGCAAGGCAATTTTTGAAATCACTCCCTGATGAAAATTGATCAAATGCCTACTTCCCAGGTAAAAGGTACGGGGAGATGTGTTCAAATATAGCAGAGTCATTTAATAGCTCTGTCAAAGAAGAGCGTGAGCTCCCTATTTATGAGTTAGTCGATGTCATCCGCTTGAAGGTGATGCAGATGAATTCAGAAAGGCGTCTAGAGGCTGATACATGGAACACCTACCAATGCCCAAAGAAAGAAAAAATTGTTGACACTTTTATAGAAGCGGGAAGACATTGGGACATGTTTCGATCAAGCAACTATGTGTTTGAAGTGCGGGAAAATTATTCTTACATGGTTGATTTGAGAAGTTACATATTTTCTTATCATCAATGGCAAATCCTAAGTTTCCCTGCCCACACGCTCTTGCAGCAATTTTAAAGAATGATGATAATCCTTATGACTACATTGAGGACTACTTTTCAGTTTCAGACTACAAGGAAAGTTACAGTCATCTTGTAGTACCTATACCGGACGTTGAGAGGATTGACGATTCAGCTACTAACCTTGTCTTGAAACCTCCATTAACATAGAAACCTCTCGGCAAACCAAAAAGAAAGAGAATCCAGTCAAAGGGTGAGAACCCAAGGCCAATAAAATGTGGCAGATGTGGAGGCAGTGGACGTCACAATAGGAAAACTTGCACTGCCAAGGTATGATACATGTATTTAGTTTTTTCCTTTTTCTTTTATATGCCGTTATAACAATGTATGACAACTCCAAATTGAAATACACAGTTGGTTGACTTTTAATTTCTTTTGTCTTTTGTCTCGTAGGAAATTTCAACTATTACTATGGAAGTTATGTGTTTTAGTTGTTTTGTTGTATTCCATTAGTTGAGTTTTATGAAATAGTCCCACACGCCACCACTCAATAAAAAAATGTTGACAACAAAATGGGTGCCATAAACAGTTAAAGGCAGAACAAGTGTCTTAATTGCCCTTAAATATCATTTCAAATTAGCACTGATTTTATGTGATGGAGCATTAGTCGTAATCTACTTTTTCATTGATGACTGCATTCCCTTCACCTCATTCTCCGGAAATGATGAAGAATAATCCAACACCCTTATCATTAACGTTTACTTGCTACTTTTGGTATCTCTAGATGAACCGTAGGTAGAATTGTGTACTTTTTCCTATCATACAGGTGTTAAATATCATGTGAGTTTTCCTGTACGCACGTGATTTAGGTACCTATCATTTAGGAGTTCACACTTTGTGTCTAACAATTAGGGAATCCCTTAGGTACAACGAACTACGGGTAAAATTGCTTAATTTTGTCTATCATTCAGGTGCCAAATATCTGGTGGGTTCTGACATAAACAAATGATTTTGTTATAATAAAAAAAAAACAAATGCTTTAGACACCTATCATCCAGGGAGTTCACATATTGTGTCTATCAATTAGGGAATAATTTTGGTAGCAGGAACCGTGGGTAATATTGAATATTTGTGTCTATCATTCATGTGCTAAACATCTAGTGGGTTTCAACATACACAACTAATTTAGGTACCTATTATGTAGGGAGTTCACATTTTGTACGTAAATCATTCAATGAATGACTTATGCACCTATAATTCAGGGTTCAAGAAATGAATTCTGCTACTGTCACGCCCCGAATTTTAAAATAAAATTCAAAATCTGAAACATGAAAAATACTACAACTCAAAATAATCATTCCGAAAATTTCTTTTTTCTTAACAACCTCACAACTTAAATGTAAACAATAAATACTGCAACTCCTAAACAGCACAGTCACCTCCCTGATTATCCTGACTTGCAGAAATATCCTCTACACCATTTGAATAGTATACCGGGATTGCAACAACACAAAACCCGGTAAGCTTTTGAAAGCTCGTATGAGTAAAAAGAAAGAACGGTTGTTTAATTAAATCATAATCATTTTTACCCAAGTCAACGCACAACACTTTCCACATCCACAAAAGAACCAAATCTCAAATCAATCACCAAATCAGCAAATCGACACAAAACCCTAACTCACATCTTTCTTCTCAAAACCCCGACATCGTATTTATAAAAATACGGTATATGACAGACTAGAGCTCTATCTGAATCGTAGCCCGTCACCTGGCCTAGGTTATGGCATCCGACATATTTATCTTTATCGTATTTCATCAATATGTATACTTATATACATATTTAGAACGTTCTATACTTGTACTTACTCAACCAATTGTATCCCATCATCCACCTAGGATTAGAGCGTCCGATTTCCTCATACCGATCACTGTGTTGACCCTAAATCCATAATGAGCATAACAATATGTTTTCACACAATGAAATCAACTCATCCAACATACACAACATTATTATGAAATTTAAGCATTTGAAATATAATCCAAATCATCATTTCAACTCAATCATATCATCACTCAACTAAACACACCAACCAATATATATTCTACGTAAATATATATATATATATATATATATATATATATACATAATCATTCACTTAGGAATGACCACTAATACCATCTATAATTCACACAAGAAAATCGTGAAATTCATTTGTATAATTAAAATTCATTTTACTTACTTATGGACTGTAGTTGATCAAGTCCATGTGATTTTAAAAACAAATATTTAATCCATAAATATTTTTCACACAATTACAAAAATAAATAATTTAAAGCATTCGGTTCGTAATATGAACCACGTGATTTTTACTCACCTCGAAACTCCTGCTGCGTTTTCAGTTGAAAATACAAAACCACACCGAAACAGTTCACCCAAGTACAACCCGCCAATCACCTAATCAAATGTGACTTGAATTTAGCAAATAATTCCAAAATATACTTAGACTACCATTCAACGGTCGGATTCTAAATTATAAGAAAATCTGACGGACGGCTTCTCACGAATAACCTCCCTAATCACCGTTTTCTAACTATACGAATATCCAACGGTCGAATCTTCGTCCATGGCCATACAAAGCCACTGGGGCAGTCATATGATCATCATATCAAAACTACAAGTCCATCAGAGGGTCCTAACTTCACAGATCACAAATCTAATGATCGAAATCTAAAAATTTATAACTAAATCATACGATATCCAAAATTCACATGCTATATATCAAAATGATCGTATCGACATGTACAATCTAAAAATGAGTAGAAACTACTTTTGAGGTGGTCGGAGGTCACTGGAAACCACCACCACAGTGGCGGCGCTGCCGCCATACCAAAGTCAAAATTTGCCAAAACTCCTAACATCAAAGTTTTTCATCTCAACTCCAATTTCAACTTTCATAATTAGCACAAAGTCAAATTTCAAGTTTAGGGGCCGAAATTTACCTAAAAAAGAAAGAGGCCGAAATAGCCCAAAATCGATCAAATCTGAAATTCATCTTCCTCGAGTTAAATGGAGATGTGAAACTTGGTGAGTTTGTACACGGTTCATTTTTGACTTCGATGTCTTCTAGGAAGTTTTAAATGACTTCAAGGCAAGCAAAATTGCTTTTGGAATCAAGTTAATTGCTCGACTGAGGAGGAAGATATGGCTGGACAAAGGGGAGCCCAGAAATCGCGACGGGAGGGAGAGAAAACTGGGGAGGAAAATAGAAAAATAGGAAAATTCCGGATTTATGAAAAAAATTCGGAATTTTCTTATATTTATAGAAAATTCTCAACATTCAATCGTCAATAACTTCCTCATATGAACTCCGATTTTTGCGTTCTATATATGTACATACTCGTATCGCTGAGATCTACAACTTTCATGAAGGAAGTTTTTCCCAAATTTTGTACGTATAAAAAGTCAATTTTCACGACCCCCTAAATAATGTTCGTTTCGAAAATAAAATCGATTCGAAATCAAATTTCCCGCACAATGACTTATGAAATAGTCTCAATATTCATAATTCAAATATCTGAACAATTATTGAATTACAAAAATTTATCTAATGAAATTTCGGGTCTTTATAGTTTACCCTCCTTAAAGGAATTTTGTCCTGAAATTCAAGCACGCTCGTTGATAAAAAGCTGTGGATACTTTTTCCTCATGTCAAACTCTAACTCCCATGATGCATCACCCTCGTCATGATGACTCCAAAACACCTTCACCATGTCAACCTCCTTCCTATTAAGTCTCTTCGTAGATCTATCCAAGATACTAACATGTTCAACCAAGAAGATCACATCCGCATTCAATTCAATAGTACCGAAATCGATCACATGTGACTCATCATGGATATACTTTATCTGCATAGATACATGGAAGACATTGTGTACACTAGACATACTGGGTGGCATGGCAACATGACAGGCCAGTTCCCCGATTGTCTCGAGAATTTCAAAAGGTCCGACATACCTTGGAGCTAGCTTCATTTTCTTGCCGAATCTCACCACACCCTTCATGGGTGAGAATCTCACGAACACATGATCACCTGCCTCAAACTCTACCGGTCTCCTCTCCAAGTCAGCATAACTCTTCTGCCTACTCTGTGTAGTCCGGATCCTGTCCAGGATGGTAGTGATCTTCCCAATAGTCTCCTGAGCAATCTCATGACCCAAGAGCGCCTTATCCCTAATTTTTTCCCAACAGATAGGAGTCCTACATATTCTGTCATAAAGAGCCTCATACGGGGCCGTACCGATACTGGAGTGATAGCTGTTATTGTAAGCAAACTCCAGCAATGGCAGATGATCCGCCCAACTTCCCTTGAAGTCCAAAACACATGCTGTAAGCATATCCTCCATCACTTGATTCACTCTCTCGGTCTGCCATCAGTCTGTGGATGAAAAGCAGTACTCATAACCAGAGAAGTGCCAAATGCCTTATGGAATCTACGCCAGAACTCCGATGTGAAACGAGTGTCCCGATCAGAAACAATCGTAATAGGCACACCATGAAGCCACACTATCTCATTCACGTACAACTTACACAACGCATCCCCAGTTTTTCCCACAGGAAGAAAGTGTGCAGACTTCGTCAATCGGTCCACAATCACCCAAATCGAGTCATAACCTTGCCTGGACTTAGGCAATCCAGTCACAAAGTCCATGGAAATATCTTCCCATTTCCATACAGGAATTGATAAAGGTTTCAACGTCCATGCGGGTCTCTGATGCTCTGCTTTCACCAGCTAACAAGTAAGGCAGTTGGATACATACTCAGCCACATCCATCTTCATCACACTCTACCAAACTGTCTTCGTAGGTCTATATACATTTCAGTGCTTTCTATATTGTACAGTGTATCGAGATCAATGTGCTTCTCGCATGACCTCCTCCTTCAAATCATCATTACTCGGATCCTACAATCTAGATCTCAATCTCAATCAAATCAGTAGTTGACTCTGTCACTTTTAAACCAGTCAAGTCCTTAGCTAAATGTTGTATTGTAATCTTGTCTAAAATAGAAACCTACAACCAACGATGGTTGTACCAACTTTTACTTCAACAAAACCTCGATCCCCTGCTCTGGATCCATCATAGACTTCTTTTTCGTTAGTCTAGGCACATCAATATGTCCAGTACATGAAATTCTAGGAGACACGATAAAACTAAACATCGAATCTCCACCTATCACCACCACCATAACAGGTCTAACAAACCTCAGTCTTATCTTTAGGTTTGAAGTGACAAACGCCTGCCTTCAACATGATCTCCAACACTTGATCTAATCTTTCAACCTGTCCAACAATCTATGGACAAAATACTGCGCTCGTACTTCTAGTAATTCCTCGTAGCTTTCTAGATTAGCCTCCACTACTACGTAAGACATACCTTGATTCATCAATCAATACTGGTACAACATCTAGTATCTCACCCACGACTCACTTCACTGCCCACTTGGTGGTAACCTAAGTCGTGAGTCTCAACTCTGCAGTTATAGTACCTCACACTGACTATATCACAGTTCAAACTCATATCCTTACAACAATATGTTCCCATGCATTGATAATACAACACTAGCACTCCTAGGGTTGAAAATAACATTATCACTTCAGCTCATACACCAACATAATGTCTCTTCACAGTCATCATATCACGAGGTCATATCACTCTTTCCATATGCCAAACCATACAAGAAGCCTATCATAGTAGCAATGAATCACACATTACTACACAATAAGTGTTTTACCATTTCAGGACATAATTATGATAAAGTCTAGCAACCCACATACAAATCATCACATGGCATTGCACACAAAATCATTGTCACATAGACTGCCACAAAATACTGCTAGACAATTAAACAAGCACTGCCATAAGGGCTGCCACACAAGCACTGCTACAAAACCTACTATAAAGGCACTGCCACAACGGCTGCCACACTTCCATAAAGATGGATCACCAACAATCATTCTCAAACACACCAAAAATCAAATCACACAGAAGAACTGGCTAGAATCATATGAGTCAAACCAAACACAAAACAAATGTGAAGAAATGTAATGCTTCACTAAAATCAAGGATGAATAACAGTTAAAACCTCCCATTTAGAAACATCACGAAAGCGCTACATGCCCAACGTGTGTGGTCGAACTAAATTCAGCAGCTACCTCAGTTGACGCCTGCTAATGATCATATGCCTTTTCCAAGACCCACACTGAGTACCTGACATACTACTGCACTCTCTATAACTACATGAAATCTCACATTGTTGTCATCTCCCTAAAAGAAGTCTGAACTTCCTACTCCATTATCCAAGCACCAGCAAGGTTCATTGTCATGGAAGGCAGCTGTAAAGTGATCACTCTCTCCTTGATCTTATAATTTAGTCTCTACTAGAACATATGAGCCAACTCCTCAACAGCTATCAACCAGACAAATTGATACAGTTGTGTGAGTTAAGCTCCTAGTCTCCGACACTCATAACCCTTCGGGTTAACGTAGTGAGATTAACTCCAACTTCTCTACCACTAGAATATAAGCACATGCCCCAAAAGGGTTCTACAAAGTCCTCCCAAGATATGGTCACTATATTCCTAGTTCCTTAGTACAAAATTCCCTCCTTCATCACATCTCGCCTTAAAGAAGAAGCATAACTATCTTCTTCTTCTTCTTCTTCTTCTTCAACTATAAGGTATAATCCATGGAGAAGTACTAGGTCTAATGAATCCATACTCAAGTAACTCTCACCTTGAACCTTTAACTCCTTAAGTTCAGTTGGTGTCATCCGATAATGTGCTATTGATACAGGTATCACCTCGATAATGAACTCCACTACCCTCCTTAGAGGTAACATAAGTATTCCCCAAGTTACACCACTAAGCTCGAAAACCACAACAATCTCTTCCCTGACTGCTGTACTACATACAAGCTCCACATAAGTCAAGAATTGTATTCAATGGCTAACACCCTAGCCCAAATGAGTTCTATCAAATGGTTAAGTCATGCTAAAGCGAAGCATTCAGCCCAACTGAAACTTCACAGCCAAACTCTTAATCCATTTGTCTCTTAAACCGATGTAGTCTTGAGAATTCTGCCTTATAATCTCTCACTCTCTTATCATCTTGAGTTAGTGAGATCAATTCCCTGTCCAACTGTGCTTAGCCTAGTGACCTCCTTAGTAAGCCTAGATACTTGAGTAGTATCAACTGCTTCAACAACAACCCAATCAAGTTATACTACCTCCTCCATAAGATTGAACTCAACCTGAATGGAACCCATGCATTTACTCATAATTCCTCCTTCTGAAAATTTCGCCAAGTGGACATAGAATCACCGCACAACCTTCTCAATCTATACTAAGAATTCAATCTCACACAAGGTCAGCATAGCTGCCTCGGAGTCACTTTAAACACATAGCACATGCCAATTACTAAAGCTCCACTACGACACCTCTTAACAACCAAGATATCTACAAGGTATGTACGTTCCATCCCAAAACATCTGCAATTCCAACTTAAGAAGGCAAAATTACTATCTACTTGTATCCACATTAGATACGTGCATGCGTCAACACCATGCCATCAACCAAACACTTCAACATACAAAAGAACCTCAATTCCATAAAACAATCCTTACCAACTCAACAGAGTTAAATCCGGGGGTTCCCATTTCTCGAAGATTGCAACTCATGGAAACTAAACTTATTCTAATATGAACCTACAAGACAACTCTACCGTCCTACTGACTTACACCCTGACTAGACCCCACACTACGACATACCCAATGACACTGCCAATACCGAAGAGTACACGATGGAGATCCGCTGCAGATGGGCCATCACTCGGAAAGTATTGACATATCACCAAATATGTACCCTACGCTCTGATACCAAACTGTCACGCCCCGAATTTTAAAATAAAATTCAAAATCCGAAACATGAAAAATACTACAACTCAAAATAATCATCCTGAAAATTTCTTTTTTTTAACAACCTCACCACACAATTTAATTTCAAAACCCGAATTTAGTCTCGGGTAATTATTACAACTCACTCACAAATTAAATTGTAGAGCTCTAAATGAGCATAACAAACCTCACAACTTAAATGTAAACAATAAATGTTGCAACTCCTAAACAGCACGGTGACCTCCCTAGTTATCCTGACCTACAGGAATATCCGCTACACCATTTGAATAGTGTACTGGGATTGCAACAACACAAAACCTGGTAAGCTTTTGAAAGATCGTATGAGTGAAAAGAAAGAACGGTTGTTTAATTAAACCATAATCATTTTTACCCAAGTCAACGCATAACACTTTCCACATCCACAAAGAACCAAATCTCAAATCAATCACCAAATCAACAAATCGATACAAATCCCTAACTCACATATTTCTTCTCAAAATCCCGACATCGTATTTATAAAAGTACGATATATGACAGACTAGAGCTCTATCTGAATCGTAGCCCGTCACCTGGCCTAGGTTATGGCATCCGACATATTTATCTTTATCGTATTTCATCAATATGTATACTTATATACATATTTAGAACGTCCGATACTTGTACTTACTCAACCAATCGTATCCCATCATCCACCTAGGATTAGAGCGTCCGATTTCCTCATACCGATCACTGTGTTGACCCTAAATCCATAATGAGCATAACAATATGTTTTCACACAATGAAATCAACTCATCCAACATACACAACATTATTATGAAATTTAAGCATTTGAAATATAATCCAAATCATCATTCCAACTCAATCATATCATCACTCAACTAAACACACCAACCAATATATAATCTACGTAAATATATATATATATATATATACGTAATCATTCACTTAGGAATGACCACTAATACCATCTATAATTCACACAAGAAAATCGTGAAATTCATTTGTATAATTAAAATTCATTTTACTTACTTATGGACTGTAGTTGATCAAGTCCATGTGATTTTAAAAACAAATATTTAATCCAGAAATATTTTTCACACAATTACAAAAATAAATAATTTAAAGCATTCGGTTCGTAATATGAACCACGTGATTTTTATTCACCTCGAAACTCCTGTTGCGTCTTCAATTGAAAATACAGACCCACACCGAAACAGTTCACCCAAGTACAACCCGCCAATCACTTAATCAAATGTGACTTGAATTTTAGCAAACAATTCCAAAACATACTTAGACTACCATTCAACGGTCAGATTCTAAATTATAAGAAAATCCGACGGACGGCTTCTCACGAATCACCTCCCTAATCACCGTTTTACAATTATATGAAGATCCAACGGTCGGATCTTTGCCCATGGCCACACAAAGCAACTGGGACAGTCATATGATCATCATATCAAAACTACAAGTCCATCAGACGGTCCTAACTTCACAGATCACAAATCTAAAGATCGAAATCGATCGAAATCTAAAAATTTATAACTAAATCATACGATATCCAAAATTCACATGCTATATATCAAAATGATCGTATCGACATGTACAATCTAAAAATCAATAGAAACTCCTCTTGAGGTGGCCAGAGGTCACCGAAAACTACCACCACAGTGGCGGCGCTGCCGCCATACCAAAGTCAAAATTTGCCAAAACTCCTAATATCAAAGTTCTTCATCTCAAGTCCAATTTCAACTTTCATAATTATCATAAAGTCAAATTTCAAGTTTAGGGGCCGAAATTTACCTCAAACAAAAAGAGGTCGAAATACCCCAAAGTCGGTCAAATCTGAAATTCGTCTTCCTCGGGTTAAATGGAGATGTGAAACTTGGTGAGTTTGTAAAGCATGGCAAGACGAACAAAGCCCAGTTGGTCTCTCCTCCTACTTTAGCGGGAGTAAGCCGGAATTTGAAGAAATGTCGAAAAAATGATCTTATCTTCTTTGCTTCGATTCGTTGTCTATGATGAATGATAGGATGTAAGGTATATATCTATGGAAAGCTTGTTTCAAGGCGAAGATATAGGGACAAGGGGCTCGTCGATTGGTGGCCGAAGGAGGAAGAAATCTACCGGCGAAGGGAGGAGCAGCTCGGGCGATTTCAGCCCGACCTGTGCAGCTTTTCGCCCTTGTAGCGCCTCCCACGGTTCTTTCTTGACTTCGATGTCTTCTAGGAAGTTTTAAATGACTTCAAGGTGAGCAAAATTTCTTTTGCATTCAAGTCAATTGGTCGAGTGAGGAGGAAGATATGGCAGGACAAAGGGAAGCCCATAAATCGCGACGGGAGGGAGAGAAAACTGTGGAGGAAAATAGAAAAAAAGGAAAATTTCGGATTTATGAAAAAAATCCGGAATTTTCTTATATTTATAGAAAATTCTCAACATTCAATCGTTAATAACTTCCTCATATGAACTCCGATTTTTGCGTTCCATATATGTACAGAGTCGTATCACCGAGATCTACAACTTTCATGAAAGAAGTTTTCCCAAATTTTGTACGTATAAAAAGTCAATTTTCACGACCCCCTAAATAATGTTCGTTTCGAAAATAAAATCGATTCGAAACCAAATTTCCCCACAATGACTTACGAAATAGTCTCAATATTCATAATTCAAATATCTGAACAGTTATTGAATTACAAAAATTTATCTAATGAAATTTTGGGTCTTTACAGCTACCTATAATACATGAAACTACTTCAAGACGCTCCCCACTTATGCCCAGGGCAAATCACAAACTACCATACATTCCCATAAAATTGCCTCCAACATAAAGACAACCTTATACACCCCATTAACATTGTTTAATTGTGCATAAAAAAACGTTATTCAGAAATAAAATGGTTTCCACACGATCCATCATGTTTTAAGAAACGCACTGTAAGCATACAAAATCTCTAACATTCCAAAAAAGACATTAAAGATCACTTTATGCCTACAAAATTATTAGCATTCCAGAAAACACATAAAAAATGAAAGGCTTTCACTGCATTCTTGTCCCTCCCAAACTCCTTTGACAAAGATGAGCCTAATCATCATTGTTGTTATTTAAGAATCTTCCCAAAACATGTGCCCTCTGCTGAGTCATGGCACCTTTTTTAAAGGTAGACTCTAATTCAAGACCTTCCGATAATCGCTTGATAATGTACATCACAGCAATCCCGCTGTCCACGCTGTACATCATAAAACAACTGAATAAACTCATATACACACATATTAGGAATGCTCATAGTAAGGAACAAGATAATTACCTGGAAGGATCTTGTTTAGGACATTCCTTGCTTGAAATAATAGGGAAATGATCAACATTATTCCTTCCCAACCAGGTAAGCAAGTCTCTATCTTTGTTTGATAATTTGAACGTAAATAGCTTCACTTGCCCTTCACTTTTCACATGTTTCCATATCATCTTGTTCTTAATAATTGACTTACCATTATCTTTCAAACATGCCAAGTGTTTTGAGATTTCAACATGCCGCACATTATGTTGTCATAAAGTTAGCATTAATTGTGGTAAAAGTCATATATATATATGAACAAAATAACAATTACCTATCAATCTGAATGCATCTTCAAAGCAGGGGTCCACTAATGTAGTTTGCTTTGGTGTTTGAGTATTGAAGTGTTCCCAGCGTTGAAGTTCTTTGTTTAGGACTAACAAGGTGAATTGTTGCTATTTCTTATGTATCATTGGGAGAAAAATAAAGTCCATATTGCAGACATTATTGAACAAAGGTTCACAGTAAGCTTCAATCCCTGTTGTTCTGTCTCCGCCTTTCATATAGTCCTAATACACATGAATTCATTTTAGAGAAAAATACAAACAACCTACCTAAGGACTAGATAAGGTCACCTATTCACAAGATACCCAATCAGCATCTCAAATAATGTAGCCCAATTCCACCTGAAATATCTCATTGGCTCGTCTAACAACTTGATATGAACCAAAGAACGCAAAACATACCACATACCCAATCAAAAGTGGACATAAAAAGAGATACAGGGTTACCCTGCTCTGAATGCTCGTGACTTAAGATTTCAAGATATGCATCCATAACCTGCAAGGCAAAAAACAGATAGAAAATAATAAATATGGTAACATGCTTCTATTACACAGTTGAATAAATCAATCGCAGCTTCAGCAGATAAATATGCACACACCAACCTGCACACTGACAGCTTCCTCTTTCAAGATCGCTAGTACATCCTTAACAAATACTCCTGGCTTCACTCCATGCCAAAGGGGCGACCTACATGCATACATGCCAATTTTCGCCGGTTACAGCACACATAATGCAAACATATACAGCAACCTTCTCATGAAGAGGTATGAAACCCATCTTTTAAGGACACAAAAAATTGAATAGGAACTCAGGAAATGGATATGCCATTTTTTTTCATAATTGTACCACTTACTTGTTCTCTCTTTTCACCAAATAAACCTTGAGCTTCCCTGCATCAGGAACTGTCATGCACTTACCAACCCGTAGTCTTCTCACAACAATGTTTTGATCTACTATTGGTGTCTTCTTTTTCTTGGAGGGAAATTGTAAGACAAAATCATCATCATCATCCTTCTAAACAATTTCAACTTTTTCTTTTCCTTTCTTGGTCCTCTCAGTGATGAAGTCAGCTAAAAGAAGGGGTTTCTTACATTTAGACCTCGACCTCAGGTTCCTTGAAATTTGATTCTCATCCTCAACCACTTTGTTACTCGGACGGAGCATATTAATCTATGTTTGTAGTCTCTCATTTTCACTATGAAGGTGCTTATTATGAGCTTGTTCAATTTCAAGCAAATCAGCCAACTTTTGAAGCCTTGTCTCCATATCTTTACTACGGACCTCTGTGCTTGAAGGCCCTGGCTGACCATCGTCTATGTAAAATTAAGTTGGTAACAATTGAAACATCTTACCAGGGTCAAAATCATCCACATACTTCTTTTTAGAGCCCACTACTTTAGTACAGGTAGTAGCTAGCACACTCTTCTCAATGCTAGGGATTTTAAGTGCACCTACGGATTGTTGATGATCAATTTCCTAAAACATTTCCACCAAATTTGTGAAAATATATATACATATAGGTAATTATCTGAGTCAATAAGAACCCTACAGCAACATAAATAATGCACATGTACCTTGAGTTCATGTATATTCGCAACCTTCATCCTTGCATACAGCTCTAGTAAATTTCATTTCAAGAATTTTGGCTTCATTTCATCCTGTCCTTTAATTGGTTCAATGGACTGGGTACGTTCACAAAACCAAAACTGCAAGGAAATTAGTAAAGACAATAAACCAAAATAGCATTGAATTCCACTAAACCATATTTGCTACACTATACTTGATCATCATTAGACAGAAAATTGTAGTAAATAAACCTCACCAACAGGGCAATGAGACAACCACAAGCGCTTTCAGACCGACCATTCATACTCAATAGGGAGTTGTCCAAGTAATTCTTCACTGCGGGTGCCCAGACATAGAGCGATATTGAATCTAGGTCCTCTATGTATGGTACTATAAACCAGCTAAGGTCATTGCCACTATTGCAGAAAAATAGTGTTACACAAAATTAGAGACAAACCAACCTAACAAAATCACCTTCATTCTCAAGCCCCCTCAGTTTAGCTACATCCTTGATTTGTTGCTCCAGGATCACCTTGGACAACCTTTTCACTCCAGGGAATTGTCTTTTAATGAAATCAGAATCCCCTTTTCTCTTCTTCTGGTTAAGGTTGATCTCACTGCCTTCATTATTCAAACCAAACAGTTCTGCAATGTCACCTATAGAGATGGTACCAGTAATTTCTCCAAATTGAAAAGAGTTTTTTCCCTTGTCAAAACATTTTAAAAGAGAAACGATGTCAATATCAGATTTCCTACAAGCAGAGTCTATTATTTTCAGCTCATAGAAAGCTCTAAACAAATGCCTGAATGGTGTGGACTCTATCAGATCAAGCTTCACTTCAGTAATATCTGCCCTTAACTCGTCGATCATAACACGTCCAAACTTGAGAAGGTCGCACCTAAACTCTAGGTGGGAGTATTCTTTAGCCATCAAGAACTTGTAGAATCTATTGAGAAACAAGAAGAGGAAAAAGAAACATGCAATCAAGAACTTGTAGAGTTTATTATACCTACTCAATAGCAAAAACATTGAACAATAACAAAACAAATACCTCTTCATCAGGAAGATACACACCTATTAAATAGGTAGCAAACACAATATTCATCAACCTTGCTAATCGGATTAAAGGGATATGCAGTTGAACAAAGGCAACCCACCAACCTCTGATTGTGTGATCCATTTATATCACAATCACAATTTGAAATCAAAACATAATTGCATGCTTGTGGAGATATTGATACCAGCCTTGAATGTAGAGATTAGGCTTTTGAATATGGAGATTACATAACCTCCAACCCAGAGGAGAGTTTTCAATTGCTGGAATCAAGGGTTGAGTAATTCCGGGCGACGTCTATGGGTAGTCGTTTCATGATTCGACTTCCATCGGTAGTAAGGCTGGATTTTAATATTAATCCTATTTAATAGGTGAATGGGGAATTTGATAGTGGCAGCTGCTTGGATCCGAATTTGGGATCTGGGTGGGTTTTGCAAATGGATTCAGATTTGGGATCCTGGTGGACGTTGGGCTTGGACTACGACCCATTATCTTTTGTGGGCTACTTGTTTGCTATAATGGATTGGGGCTCCTGTGCTTTATTGGTATTGTTTCGTGAAAGATCGTCTTCCAACATGGCCATGTTTTACACCCTTGCCCACAAGGAGGGTCTCTTGTAATTTGTAATGCCCTTGCTACAAACAGCGGGGCAATTTGTTCAGTTTCAGTTCAAATGCAACTAGAAGGGCAAAGTTATGTTTTTCTAGATAGTAGGTTCACATTTGCCTACACTAACAATTCATTTACTATGGATCATTTATGGAGATAAATTACTATACTAAATGCATGGTTAGTAATACTTAATTTTTTTGTTTTGTTTTGGGCTGAATGGATAATACTTAACCAAAAATCTCTAGTTCCCTACCCAACGGGTGTGGGCGAGTAAGTGATCATAAAAATTTGGGTGGGTGGTTAAATAGTATGTATAATTTTAATTTTATATTTTGCTTTTTTTTTTTTATAGATTTGACGTCATTACCCCTCATAACAACAAAATTGCCTATGTTTTTGAATATTTACGGGGTATTTAAGTTAAAATTTTCAATTATGATTTACAAACTCTTTTACCTTAAAGAGTCTTTCTAAATGTACCTAGCAAATATCTAAATACACCCAGCAAAATCTCCTTTGTTCCTTTTCTTAATTAAACTGAGCAAAAATGCTTGTAATCTTCAAAGTCGAGGATTTCAATGGCGCTCAGCAACAAAGAGAAGAAGCCCACAGAGCCTCCATTCATTATGGCCAAAGATGAAACAAACCTGTGCGTCAAGACCAAACTTTGAGGCCGGACCCGATTGAGACAGAGGAAGCCTGCTGTGACTGCCTCCATTTTTCCCATCCCAGATCATGAAGAAAGGAAAAAGGATCGGAAAAGTAAAAAAAAAAAAAAAAAAAATATATATATATATATATATATATATATAACTACCTCATACCCAACAATTTAGCACCCAGCACTCGTGTTGCCTCTCTCTTTTTCTCAAGCAGAGAAGAGAAGATTGGTTAACTTACTCTATGAAACTAGACTCCTAATCATATATATGATTAAATGTTCATCATTAAAAACAACTCTATGAATAGCCCTATTAGAATTAGGGTGCGGCTATTTCTGATAGTGATCTATTCTCTCTCTCTCTCTCTCTCTATCTCTCCCAGCGAAGGTAGAGATTGTCAAAAAATATTGAAAATTGTTTCCATTTATCAACTTGCAGTTTATACCACAACTAAAAGCAAGTTTAAGTAGTTAATTTTTCAGATCTATCCATATCTCTTTTATCTCCCATTTAAGGTAGAGAAACAAGTTTCTGGAGAACAGAGAACTTTGCACAACCACAAACGGCACCATCAAGCAATAGGTGAAATTTTTTTTTTCCTAAGGGTAAAGTTGGAAAACCAAACATAATATTGTAGAGTTGGGTACATTAAGAAATTTGCTGGGTACATTTAGCAAGACCCTATCTTAAATATGGTATTGATCTTTTCAAAACATTTTTAAATAGGTATTGATTTTATTAGTAATCAAGTCATGAAAATGGGGCTAGAGTCTAACATATTTTACATAAAAAATTCAAAAATCCAGATAACCTATTTAAGCCAAACTAAACTCATTAAAGTCTGAAGAGACACTTGCTAAACAATAAACCTAAGCTACGCAAGAACAATCTCGCTTGCTAAGGAAAAAATCATTCATCTAGTCTAATCTGTCATCATGCATTTATGGTACAAATATCAACAAGAAACATGTTAATAAAACTTATAGAAATCACTCCTATGTTTAAAGGCTTGAATTAATTCAGAAGGTCTAAAAGTATAAGAAAATCCTAAGCATTCCCCCTAGGGTTAGAGCTAGTACTTGCCTCAGATTCGTCACCAGCTAACAACTTTGGCATTAGGTTGGTCTTCTTGCTTTAAGGGAAATTATTACATGGTCCCGGACCATAGTACACATGGTGGTCCGGGGTGATGTTATTGGCCCATGTGACTTATAGTGATTTATGATTGGTCTCTTAAATTAATTTTTTTTCACCCCCCTGTATAGTCCTCACCACATTCGACTGATATTATTGGCTTGGACCACCACATGACAGTGCCACGTGGTACTCCAGGACCACCTAATAATTTGTCAGATTATATGTCCTTCTTAGTATTTTTGCCTTTCCCTACCATTCTATAAGGTAGCCTGTTCGCACTGCCTATTAGGCGGCCTCCTTTTCTCTCTAGTTGTTGTTGGGGTCGAAATTGAGGATGCAGAGGCTTGTCGTTGTTGGGCTTGATAATAAAATCTCCCTTGAGTTATGAGACTAGGCCCAAATGCTTTCCTAAGATAGACCTTGTGATGGTGAGGCTCCAAGCATGCAGGTATTGAAAAAGAAACATGGCTTAATAATGTGTTTGGTGTGGGAACTAGGATTCTGCAAGTGTAATAGGATGCATGCTCATCCTAAAGGATTTAGGGTGGATATCAATTGGTAGTACAGGGTGAGTGTTTAGGGAAGAATGAGTAAGGTGTGGTAAGCTTAAAACTGGTTATGCATGAAGGAAGTGGTGATGGTTTGCTTGTAAGGGTTGTGCTTGATGTCCATTCTTACCCAATGTAGTTATCTTTATATAGGGTTCTAGGCAAAGCATTGAGGGTTTCAAAATGGTCGACTCCCTATTTTAGTAAAGGAAAGGTTTCTCTTTCTCACTGCTATCTTTTAAGCCCTAAGCTGAAAGGATGTAAAGATCAAGCACTTATCCAGGATTTCCTTTACCCTTATGACTTTCTTGGGAACACTAATCTCTATTTCTTGTTAAGTTATCCTTGGTATTACCCCATGTATACTTACTCATGCGTAAATGTGGTATGCTTGCTAATATATATATATATATATATATATATTATTTTTGTGTGGAATTTCTTACGACTCTTCTAGTATTACCCCCATGTATACTTACTCATGCGTACCTGTAAGGCATAGAAAGAATCGTTAGATGTATATAAGTTGGCGTGTAGTCTATAGAAACATAGGAATGAATACAAGGGCATGAAAAAAATAGATCAAGTGAGATGGGAAGATGCTTGTAGGGGGTAAACGTGTAATTTATAAAAATATACGGATTAGATATAAGTAGGGCTGTCAATTCTGACACGACCTGATAACACGACTCGAAACCAGTATGAAATAAAGCGGGTTGAACCCACACGATTACAAAGCGGGTTGTCCGTGGGCAACCTATCATGACCCATTTAATAAACGGATTGGCCGGTCAACCCTCCAATACGAAGTGAACCTGTATAATCCAATTATGTTATACTTCTTGAAATTTTGGACGTTGGGAATATTTGATCCTAGGATTAGACAATTTGTAACATTTTGCTTCATCATTATTGGATTTAATTATTTATGAATTATATATAATTATCTATATTCTTCGTCTTGTGGGGTTCTTAGTGAATTTAATCAATTTATGCAATTTTTTTAGTTGTAGTGTTAACTCTTAAATAGGTTAAACGGGTTGGAAACAGGTGACCCGTTTAATAAATAGGTTGGGTTTTGGTTCAAATTTTCAACACAACTATTAATTGGGTTGGATTTGGGTTTGTCTCCTGTGACACGACAAATTCCTTGACCCGACACGAATCCAACCCGACATGACCCGACACGAATCCAACCCGACATGTCCCATTGACAGCCTAAGATATAAGGGCATGATGTGCAATTTGAAAAAAAAATAGAAGTGAGATGATCGGTTGTGAGGATAGTTTGTTGCGAGGGCTTGAGGTGCAATTTAAAAACTACATGTACCAATAATTATTGTAAGGATGTGAGAGGCAAGTTAGAAAAATATTTGTCATAAAGATGGGTTGTAAGGGCTTGAGGTGCAATTTAGAAATATTTAAGTTATGAAGACTATTGTAAAGATGTGAGATGTAATTTTAAAAAATAGTAGTCATGAAGATGGGTAGTAAGGCCTTGAGGTGCAATTTAGAAAAATATAAGTCATGAAGATGGGAGTAAGGATGTGAGATGCAATTTAGAAATATGTAAGTTATGAAGACTACCGTAAGGATGTGAGATGTAATTTTAAAAAATAGTAGCCATGAATATGGGTTGTAAGGGCTTGAGGTGCAATTTAGAAAAATATAAGTTATGAAGATGGGTTGTACGCATCTTTTCTACCCATTCTTTTTTTACTGGACCTCAAAATGAAAGAAGAAGAAGAAAATTACCTCTACGATCTCTTTCAATCTTCCATAAGGTGATGACTTCTTTACATATTTTTTTTTATCTTTGTTTTCCCTCTTTTTTGACCCTTTCTTCTCCTTCACTCCCTTATATATATATATATATATATATAAAAGAAACTTGCAAGGAGAAAATGGTAATTGCAGATTACATAAGTTGAAGGATCAAATTACTTAACAAAAAGTTCAAGCAACATAAATAACACTAAGTTCAAGCACAATTTACAAGCTTCCGTAACTTCAATCAACTTCATCCTCATCATCAAAGATTATACCCTCCAAGGCGGGTTCATTAAGAGAGAGATTGGCAACCTCAAGAATGCCTCTATTAACTGTATCCATTGAATCAAAATCATCCCCTCCAATATCCCAGATCTCTTTTGTATTGTGGAGTTCTTCTTAATAAAAAGGCGAAGATTATTATGCACAAATACGTACCAAGTCTTCGGGTTTTTGTAGTATAATTCTATTCCTCCTCAGAGAGTGTATAAACTTATAGGTGCTGCAATTTTTTTCACAACATAAGAGGAACAATGTTGTCCTAGTAGCTTTAAAGCTAACGTTTGGAGATATGGTGTACTAGATCCATGGATAATCCCCCATTTCATTAGTTGCATCTTACCTCTATTATTGATAGAATCACTATTTGAAAATTCATTCAAGCATGGTGAAAAAGAGGCAACTCCTCATTCACAGTTCGTCTTTCCTCTTCATTAGTATAATATTTCTTATTTCTTATGCACAAATATATATGTTCTTGAAAGCAAGGTTAAGTGTATGCACAACATATGAAGTCCAAAATATGTGTGAAAATCTAGCATTAATAATAACTCGAGCAACTTTGCAATTGCTAGCATTATCAGTGATTACCTGGACAACATGTTGTGGACTAATTTCAAAAATACTCTCAGTGAGCAAATCAGAAATGAAAATCCTGTTTTTGGAATCCCCTTCACAATTCACTGCTCTAAAAAACATAGGTCTAGATTCACAAGGTGCCATAACATTGATAAGTGGTCTTCTTTGAGAATCGAACCGCCCATCACTACACACAGTAAGGAGAGCTAGAATATGCAAATGTACAATCACAAACCTAAATTCACGATGAAATCTAGGCTGATGGTGAGTATGCGCAAGATGGAGTAGTATTTGATTTTGGTTTTTGAAGATAGTTTTGAATTAAAAACAACTAGATGCTCAAATTAAACTAAATTACTCTAATCTAAATTAGTGATCAAATAAATGAAAGTTAGGATTTGTTTACCACTAACTGCTCTTGCAAGTATTGATGCATTCAATCCGGTTAGGTATCTAGTACATAAAGTTTGGAGATGAAGAAATCATGCAAACCAACCAATCTTATCTCTAATTATGTGTGTTTTCTATGGCATAATAATGTAATATAATGTTCAAAAGTTACCAAGCTCTAAACATTATATTACATTATTATGACATAGAAAACACACATACTCAAAGTGGTAAAGTCTAAGCATGCATTCAACTCTTGAACTAGCATGTAAGCATATTAAAGAAAATTACATAACATAATATTATAATATCAACCCATACAAGATTGGCTAGGACTTTCAACCCTAGCCCTAATGAGTACTACTCACTTATAATTACATATACTAACTTCATAATCAAATTAAACACCAAAATATAATCTAGAGTAAAAGGGATAGAGTTTGTTTAGTGGTCTACTGGATAGAGTGAAACTTGTATTATGTATTGCGTGAATAGGTAGAGTAAATGGAGAAAATGATTCACAGGACCCACCTTAGGAATAACTCTACCGAAAATTTAGCAGTCATCCCTAAAAAGCACTACCCAAAACCTGTAGAAATATATTCGCACTTCTAAAAAACCATCATTATTCTTCTGGAGCCACCCTGCTCCCCAAATCCCAACAACTCCACAAAAGCAACTGAAATCCAAAAATACAACATAAACCAAATACGCAATTGTAGCTACTAAACTTTACAACATTTGTCCTGCACTCTATCAGAGTCATCTAAAGGAGGAAGAGAATTCAAGATACAAGTAAGTGCAACAAATAATCTACAATATAGAAAACAACAGCAGCAGATGCTATGCCCCGAATCCTACTATGTCGAACCAGCTACTCTGCAGACTGGGCATTTGAAACCGAAAAGCCTACATGAAAGTAGATAAAAATGTTAGCGTGAGTGAGATAAAAATAAATAATTGTAAAGAAGAGAGAGTTTATACTTTCGCCACATTTATTCCTTTATAAAAAACTAATGTATGCAACATTTATAAAACACATTTCTTTAAGCTTGAAAACTCGTGAGAACATACCAGCCCCACTAGTCAAGTAACAATAGAGTATGGGGAAGAATTCATCACCATACGAGTAAGGGAGCCTTCCAGGTTCTAGTTGGAGTGTCCCACACTCTTGAGCATCCTATGCTTTGCTCAACTTAACCACAAACATAGAGTAAGCGAGGAGGAGTACTAATAGACTAGCTAGTAATAAAATAATACGACCAAGGTATGGTGGGCTAAAACTGCGAAACCAGTAAAACTTCCCCAAATCTCATGAAAAAAAAATATATATCACTGACGTGGCCCTGCACGCCAAAATATTCTTAAATTCATGAACCAATATGCGAGGTTAAAGTACATCCATGAATCCCAACGAAAATCTCATTTTCGAAGATCCTTTGGGAAACTCAAAATCGACGAAGGAAAACAATATTTAATTCCGGAAATCACCACAAAAAATAATTCATCAAAAATCATTCTAAATCATGAGTTTAAAATCAAGCATAACAATTTCTAATCTAAAAGTCCAATCGAACAAATAATTCAATATTAAAAACTCCGTTATTATGCTCAATAGTTTAAAAGGATCAAGTAAATAAATTCTTAAATCAGAAAATAATTGCGTGCTTTATTTAAAATTAAACGTCCACTCATAGTATACGGCTAACGTAGTATCAAAGCGCAAGGATTCTCGTCGAGTGATAAGTCAGTATCTTGTCCTGTACACAATTATATTCCGTAAACAACAATTCGACAAATAAATACAATTCTAAAATGAAAACCGAAAACCCCACGTAAACCAACATCTCAATTTCTTTCCAGATTCAAGCCAAACTTCACTACTAATATCAATCCATTGATTAAAGTATTCCATATCAGAAACAAGGGAAATCCGAAGGTTGGATTCCCACAAATCGACATTCGAAACTTCAAACTTCGGAAATTCACAATTTATGTCAAACTTCTCCAAAATTCACAAAATCACATATCCAACCTCTACGACAAATATAGGATTTAATTAGCTAAAAAATTCGAAATTAAAAAGCTGCTCTACACCCGCCTCCGCCACTAGCTCCAATGGCCACCACATTTTGGCAGCTACATCGTCTCGACCATATGAACAACTTTCTCAACTACAACAAATCCTGAAAACGACAAGAAGTACCTCAACAAATAAGGAGAAGCTTGGACCTGATTGTGTAGTAAAATTTTCCAATTATGCTTTCTTCCTCCACGCTTCGAATCGCTGCAAGAGGTTTGATGAGCATGAAGAGTGGCTCAAGACCATTCTAATGGACCTGAGTTTGTGGCCGGAGGTGGCCGGAATCGGCGTTGACCATTTTGCTATATTAACTTGCAGTTAGAATTTCTTTCTTCTCCGGCCAAATCGCTGTAAATCACTGGTGCAGACTTCAAGGAGAGGAGGAGACTCGTTGGTGGAGGCCGGTAGCTCGCCTTTTGCTGGCCGAATGATGAAGAAACGCCGAAGAGAGAGAGTTGCAGAAGAGAGAGAGAGAGAAAAAGAAAATTACCGTGCAACACGGTAGAAATTTAAATTTATACCATCTTACTATGAACAGTAGCTTTCATTTTATAACTTTTGCATACAAACTCCGATTTTTACGTAGCACATATGCACATGCTCGGTTTAACGTCCTCTACAACTTTCTTGAAAAACATTTTCTCAAATTTTGACTCGAACAAAAAGTCAACTTTTAGGACCACTAAAAGTATCGAAACAAAGTAAAAAGTGAAAATAGTTGTTGGTTACCATCCAAATGACTAGTAAAAAGGTAAATTTAGGTTTAGGACTTTACAACGATGATAGAAAAGAGAGTGGAAAAAATGATAGTGGTGATTGAGGAGATAGAGCAGTATGGATAGTATAAGTATTATGAGTTTGGATTTTGGGAGGTGGAGATGGAGGTTTTGTGGTGGAGATAGAGAGAAAGAAGATGTAATGGGTAATATGAGTGGTCTTTTTTTCCTTGTGAGAAGAGGTGCTTAAATAAATGGAGAGAAATATGAAAATAGTGTTGTGAAGTCAAGAAAGCAGCTAGATTTTTGAATTGAGCAAAAATGTGGAGTATAAGAATAGTAATAGATCCCAAAAAGAAGGGAAAAGAGTATGAGAATGATGGTGTAGGTTAGAGTAAGAAATGATGAGTGAGCGATGGTGATTAAGCCTAAAACATGATAGATATTGAAGTAATGATGATGGTGGACTTTTGAATAATAGGGAGTGTTTGGTTGAATTGGAACCAAAATGTTTGGAATTTGGTTAAGATAGAATGATGGTGAATGGATGTAATAGAATAGATACTATGATACTCATCCTCCTTGCTCTTCCATGAATATGGCTGAAAAAGGCATGGCACCACCGTAAGTGATGGTGTGCCGCCATTTGTTGTGGTTCGCCGGAATTTAGAATTTAACATTTTGCTCCACATTTGACCGTCATTCTTCCTAACTCAAGTTCTCCACTTCAAAGCCCAAAATTGATGTTTTCTTCACTCTTGTAATATTTAGGGGAATGCATATGTAGGTAAATTAAGGTCTAACGAATACCCAAAGAACTTGAACTTGAACTTTGCTTGTCATCAAGCAAACTAACACTAAACCCAACAAACACAAAAATATAAAACACTACCTAATCCTTCTAACAATATCCTCAAAGAACCACATTAAGTTAGGGCATTGAAATCCAGGTAGATCTTAAAATTTCATGGATCATGGATCAAATGCCTAAGTTTTGAAATGTGTAACATGCCTTTAATTTGTCATTTTAATGTCCAAATTTGAGAATGCATATCAAACTATGTTAACCATAATCTCACAAGATATTCACTCTATTTTCCACACAAGTGTTTATAGGTTAACTACACTACACTCAAATCAATCTCATGTAATACAGTCGTATGCTTGCTCTTCAATCTTATCTCCACTTATCAAACAAAAACACATATTGAAAGAAAAATGACTGATATGCTAAAAGTAGCACGCAATTTAACCCTGTAAAATGTAGCTGTCAGTATAGAATAAGTAGGGATCGTTCAAGCCGGGGATTGAGAGTACACCTGTAATTGCATAAACAAATAAAGAATTAATAAAGTATTATATTTACAAAATTATGTACAAAAGAAACAAGTAATCGAAAATGGAGGATTTAGGTTAAAAATTAAAATAAATAAAATAAAGAAAATGTAAAAACATATATACAAGGTTGGAACTCAAGGTACAAAGATCAAAACCACAACCATATGTAAGAAATCCAATTATAAATCCTATAGTTGATTTTCTATGTCATGAGAAAGAAGTTGACCATGTGAAACGTTAATAAGTAAACGATTTCTCATATTTTACTTTCCTTGAATAATTGATCTAAGTGAAAGCACCTATATCAATCATATTGAACATGCAATCATAGTCTAGAAAGTTAGCTAATCAAGAACAGATTCAACCAAAGTGATGTCAACCAAAGTGCAAAGCCTAGTATGAAAAAGTTCATCTATTTGCAATCCTTCTTAATTGATTTCGACTTTTGTCTAAAGCCTTTACTACTTATGAAATAGGTTCACAAAACTATTAGGTGAATTGTTTGCCTAAATCTAGCTCCAATTACATGCATATATCCTAAGTTGGCCACCAAAGAACACAAACATGCAAAAGTTTTCTGTAATCCAAAATCAATTAAACAATTTCACATAAGCAATATAGAAATCAACATATAAAAATCACAACTTTATCATCAAAACATATAAAACGAGCTTTAAACTTTGCGCTTAACGTCATGTTAACTAGAATTCATAACCATACGAATCAAACAAAGGAAAACTAAAAAGTTTACAAAGAAAAAGATGAAATACACTGTAAAAGATGAATGACAAAGCCTTGAGACGAACAACTTGAAAATCCTTGAAAGCAAGCAACCTTCTAAGGAAAACACAAGGGTGAATGGTGGCTAGGATCTTGATGTATTACATGACTTCTTCTCCTCCTTAGTTGAGACGCAGAGCTTCTGAAGACTAGAGAATTGAGAGAATTTTTGGTGTTTAGAATTATGGGAGAAGTGGTCTGTCAAGTGGTGTAGTCATCCCAAACATCCTAATGATACTTCTATTTATAGGTGGATGACAACTTAGTCTCCAAGCCTTCAAGATTGATCCACATAGCATTAGCCCTATCAGATAATTTCCCATCATCCTTCCAATGTCATCCAACCAATAAGAAGCCTTCAAATTAGCACCTTGATTTTAGGAAGATTATTTTTGCATTAATTACATGATTATTTTCTAATTTATCTCCTCAATTTCAGCCAAGGATGGAGTGTGGAGCTCAAGGAATGTATCTGGACCTGTTTTCAATTTTAATAAGCAAATAATTTCCCATATTTTACTTTCTTTGAATAGTTGATCTAAATGAAAGCACCTAAATCAATCCTATTGAATATGCAATCATAGTCTAGAAATCTAGCTAATCAAGAACACATTCAACGTATGAAGAACAAAGAAAGGATGTCAACCAAAGTGCATTTAAGGTGCATTTATCATTTCCAGCATCTCACATCCTTTTCAGGTGCATTTAAGCTCAAATCACTACAAAAAAAAAGGTGTCATTCATAGCATATCACAATAGCGTTTTTTATGAAAATGCTATCAATCATAAGCTTATAATATTTCAACAGCGTTTACAATTTTTAAACACCATTAAATGATAGTAAACGCCATCAAATGATACACTTACACGAAAATTATGAGCGGGCAGCCAAAAATAAAAGGAGCACAGTGTTAAAATTTTAAATTGAAGCTGTGAGCAGTGAGCCACTATATCAAAATAAAACTTATCGCCTCGAAACAAAGAAAAAATACTCTCTCTCTTTCTCTGTCTACAAAAAATCCCAGCAACTCTCTTCGTTCATCTCTTTCCTATGTTCGTGTACGGCGTACCTTTTTCATCTTCTGTTTCATTTCCTCACTTTTTCTATGTAAATCCAAATAGACTATAAATTCATCTGAATCAAAATTGCTCAGAGGTGTAAGGATTTTTGTGAGTGTGCATGACGAGAGCATCGGAGCTTTTCTATAACCGCATGTCTCGCTATAATAGCTGAGCCACCCACCACGATCTCGGCTTCGACCCCCTATGTCTGCTTGACCGGATTTACAATCATCGCCACCGTGATTGTCATGAATTTGACAGCTGCGAACTCCCCCGCTGCCCCTTGTTGTGCCACCTCTGCCACTGCGTTTGTCTCATGATATTTCAATTTCTTTTTTTTGATTGAGTTTCAAAATAGTGAGTTTTGGACTTTCTTGTTTGGGATTTTTGTTTTGTTGAATTTTGGGTTGTTGGTTCAGAAATAGATTTGGGGTCATTTCTAATTTTTGCAATCTCGTCCATTTTGGTGACAAGACATGGGTGTTAAGTGGGCTGGACAGAGGCATCACAGCTAGCACCATATGCATCATTCTCAAGCGTGTGACCTTCATGTCACCTACATCAAAATGGGTTATGTCCCTCAATCCATTTTATTCTTTCTATTTCAATCTTTGATGACTCAAAAGTGAAAAAAGATGTATTTCTCTTCAATAAAACTTGATTACATATGGTTAAAATAGATGAAACTGAAGAATAAGACTATTACATGTAATATGGATTTTTCATTCATAATGATCCTATGATTGATGCTTTTAGTTAATTACTTATTTTATCTTACAATAATTTGCAAATCTGAAGTTGAATACAAATGGTGTACTTTTGATTATGGTATGGTTTTCGTTCTTGATGATGGTGCATAGGTACTTCACCCTTTAGCCTCTTCCTTTGATTACAATTGCTCATATTTATAATTGACTATTGCTACTGGAATATGATTCATTGTGTTATACCAATACTATTATTAAGCTTTTTGAGCTGAATCTTTATTCCTAACAAGTTGATTTAGACTGGGTAACTATAAACAATATAAGTTCTTGTGAAAAGTTGGTACTCTTGGACAACCCATAGTAGAATCTTTCACAGGTTGGGGAATGTTGGTTTTTCCTATAGTACTTCTCATTGTAGCTCTAATTTTGTCTATTTTCCGATCTGTATATTTTTTTTCTTGTATTGGCTCTTTGTGGTTGAAGTTCATACTCTGATATTATTAGTTTCTTTTCGTTTATATACAATTGCTCAAGATATAAGAAACCACCTCTGTTCCTCTACTATAATTGGTAAAGCTCAAGTTGACCTTTTTGATTTATTGGTGTTGTTTTTAGGGTTAAATACAGATTACTACCTTATGATTTGGGTCCAAAATCAATTCAGTCTCTGGACTTCTAATTTCATCAAAAACACCCCTGCACTTTCAATTTTGATCTAATAGGTCTAATTTGTTAGTTTTCTGACAATTAAGTTATTTAACTTGTTAACGTGGCTCATATATGGCCTATGTTTTATGATGTGGTGTCTGTAAGCCACCTCTAATCAATTTAAGAGTGAGTCCTACTATTAAAAATAAATAGTTTTTAAACAAATAATCAAACTATAACTTGAACTCATAACAAAATATTAACGAATTGGACCTATTAGATCAAAATTGAAAGTGCAGGGGTGTTTTTAATGAAATTAGAAGTCCAGGGATTGAATTGATTTTGGACCTAAACCACAAGGTAGTAACCAGTATTTAGCCCTTTTTTTTTTTTATCTTAAACATGTATTACAATGCCAGTATTGATCCCAAAATGAGTGGAGATCTAGTAGCTGCTCAGGTTGTCAAGCAATCAGGTCAAACTTTTAATCTAGTTCTTTTATTCAATATCCCATGAAGAAGTTCACATTTTTTTTTTGAAGCTTTTGAATGGTAGTGCATGATGACCAGGGAGGCAATGGTAATCTTGAAACTTTGTTGAATGAGTTTAGGTACCCAAGCATTTCACACAATTGACACTTTATGTTGGATATAATTCTTAGGGTCTGCTTATGGAATCTTTGGTTTTTGTTATGTTATATTTGTTGTAATTAAAAAGGGAAAGTGGAGAACATAAGGGAGATAGTAGAGAGATGAGCCTTTGGTAATTATTAGCTTATATTGTCAGTTGTGGGCTGTGTCTTGTTTCCATTAAACAATAACTTAATTATGGTGTTTCACCAATGCACATGATATATACTTACTGTATTGTTGGTTGGTTATTGCACAGGGAGTTAATGACCATTGATACTACTTGTATGTAGAGGCTAGAATTGCAAACAAATCATAAGTCTAGTCAACATGCTTATATGAGACTGTCGGGAGTAGGTTTGTTTCTTGTTCTCTTCTTTTGGTTATGTATTTTCCTTCCTCTCCCCATCCTCTTGCTATAGATTTATTAGTTGTGTTTCTTTCTTTTTTTATTGATAGTATCCAGTTGCAATGGTGTTGGGTGTTTATGAAGAGACCGGACCTCAACTCTATAAGTGTGACACAGCTGATCATTACGTTGGTCATAAGATACATCCAATGTTATTTTGTAACTTGATCTGGAGAACAAAGTATGTGAACAATTAATGATAAATGTCATCAGAACCTTCATTCACTTGCGAGAGTTTCTTCTCTGCAATAACCCTTTTTGGGCTACTCATTCATGACACTTTGGTGTGTGTTCTTTATTCGCTTTCATTGTGTATCTTTCCCATCTATAAAAGACAATCTAAGCTTAACTTGCATCACTACACAACTTTGATCCTGTTCGCAGAAGATTGGAACATTGATCCTGAGACGTTACTGTTTTTGTAGTTCCATGGAGAAATTTATCTCTTATATTTCTTATCTGGAGGAGCAGTATGTCTGCTTTAGTTCTCAACTGATAGATAATTGTGTATCTCAGGCCACAAGTGCTGGATTGAAAGAACAAGAGACAATTAATTTCTTAGAGGAGAAAATGAAGAATCACCCTTCCTTTACTTATGAGGAGACTCTGCACGTAGAATTTACTTATCCTTTTATCTATTTAATGTTTTGACAATATCATGGGCTAACTTTTTTGAACATAAAAAATAACATATTTTTTTTCGCCTGAATTACTTTTATTTTGTAAATAGAAATATCATATTCTACAAAACTTAAATCAAAATTTATTTCTAGAGATTTTGGATATGGTTTTTACTAAGTCATACTTGACAAAGATAGTAATGTCAGTATGTGTGATTCTTTCTCTGACATTTCATATGCTTTCATTGTTAGACTGCCCAAATTTTCAAAATTCACTTCCATGTTTAAGTATCATTTTCCAGGAATCATACATAGTTATATACCCTACCTCCACCATTCTCATTCTCACCTCCGTAGGTCACACTCCCCAATTGATCCATTTGGGATATGTGTTTCTTATTTTGTTAGAGCCTTAGAGGTGATCCATCATTGTTAAGCTATAGGTGTCATTAATGGTTGTTATCTAAGATGGTTTCAAAGCTTTGGATCAATGTTGATTTGTAACGTGAAAACCAAGTGTGGATTTAAGGAGCGATCATAGGTAATTGAGTTTGGATGATTTGTTAGTAAACTAGGAAGTTTCACCATATATTTAATTACAATTGGTGCAACATACGGGTGCACGAAGATATCTAAATTGTGTTTTGCTACTCTTCTCCTCAAAAGCTTTAATAGTTTCTCACTTTCATTTTTTCTTTGAACATTATAATTTGGATGCAAGAACTTACACCTTGTCCCAATGTAGTATCTTTGATAATGTAAGGGATACTCTTCCTTTTATGATGGTGGTGGATGGTTAGATTGTGCATTTGTCTGGTCTGGTAAGCTCCATGAATATAATGATCTATTTATGCTTTGTCTACAATTGAACAGGGAATTTCTGTCACTGCAATGGGAACGTAACTTGAAGGATTCATGGTGGTCCAGAATGAGGAGATCAAATCACCTTTAAATTCACTCCCAGATAAGTGGTGAAGTGACTCAACATCAAAAGTTTTGGATTTGCTTTAGAGAAGTGACATAGTAGTTTTATTTTTTATGTTATTAAGATTTGTATCAATAATACACAAGGTAGGAAAACTTGTTGGCTGAGACAATGCAATAAGTGTGTAATTTTATGAATGCCACATTGTTTTTTGATTGTTTTTAGATTATTAATGAAAATTATGCACTTACGATCAAAGATTTGAGGACTGATTATTGTATTTTCATGTTATAGTGAGTGTATTGTACACATTAATGTGAAAAGTACAGGACGATAACACCACTGGAATGCTATTAGATAATGAACAATAGCATTTAAACAAACGCTATGGATTATTTAAGCATAGAAATTGACTAAATGCTATGGAAAGTGTAACAATAATAGCGTTCGTGAAGTGCTATTGAAGCCTATACAATAGCGCTTTGGAAGTGCTATGGATGTCGAATTTTCTATAGCGTTTGCAGAAACACTATGATAGACCCTAGATCTATTATAGCTCGGGCAGACATATCGTTTACTAAAACGCTATGGTATCCTACGATAGCGTTTTTTGAGCACTATGAATGAAAGTTTATGGTGTAGTGAATTTCCTTGTCATTTATTCCAATGTACCTAAAAATAGAAACTTTATTAAAATTGATTTATTTAAGAAAATAACTAAGTAAAATATAAGGAAATAACTATTAAAAGATCGCATTAAAATGCTCCTATCAAGGATTTTTATTGGATTGTAATGAGGCTTTAGGCAAAGGGTTAAAGAAATGAAATGGAATGGAATAACAAACATCAAATAACTTAATAAACAACAATCCTTTTGAGATTAAGAATTAATTTGCTCAAAACTTTTCACTTTCTCAAGCCGCTCTCCCAAACTTAAACAAAAACTAATTATTGAATTTAATAACTTTCTTTTTTTAGATTTTCTTTTCTTTTCCTCTTTTTTTTTCTTTTGAATTTTTTTTTTTGAATTTTTTTTTTTGACTAAGGAAATAGAATTGTAATACAAAGAACCTTTACACTTATTCATTTCCAAAAACCCCCAAATTTGTTACTTTTAGCATCATGAACTAAACAATCTCGTATTGCTCATTAAGTAAACTTGAAAAGGTAAGGCAAATGTTTAATCTAAAAGAATAGATATTTGTGGTGTGAAGAATTGAAAGGCTAACATAAATGTTCAAAATGACAATCTAAGGATATTCAATCTTTTGGGACATACTCATTTGGCCATGGTGGATTCCTAATTGCCTAATTCATTTTCAAGATGTAAAATTGTGACAAAGAGTTTTGAAAGCTATGGAGTTAGTTCTAGCGTTGCAAAGCAAATGAAATATTCACTCATGAAGAAATTAGTGCTTAGAAAAATACATGCAATTCAATTAAGCTCAAGTCTCACTATATGGTATGTAGTTATTCTCACAAGTCTCACCAGGCGCTCGAAACAATTCCAATAACATTATGAACGATCACATGCACATTACTATCATGCAAAACAATTTTGCTAGCCAATACATTATGTTCTCTTTATCTACCCATGTTAGAACATGCAATTTTTTCAGAATTGATTACATTATTCTTTGAGAAATTGAAAGAGTTGTTTGATTCATGCCATTGTCTCTACGATAGTAACACCAGACATTCACCTACATATCGGCATGCCAAAATATATAAAAAAATCATGACCAATTGGCCAATCAAATTGTCTAAACAAAGTGCTAATCACTTATCCCTTTTCTAGAAGGTATCGTCACCCTTACTAGGCTACTTTGTATACAATGCTACATGAGTCACCGGTTCTCTCTAGCCAAGATGAGGTCTTACGCATGGACAACTCTATTATTACAAGTATCGAAGAAATGCATGCAAAGGTTTTATAGTGCTTGTTTCTCCAGCTAAACCATAATTAGATTGACTTGTGCATCACAATAGTACAAGAAATGCCCATGTTGCCTTCTTGGAATCTACATCAGTGATTAACACTCCAACTCGCTCTCGGTCTCGTCTGAAACGCAGCACGCTCTCCCTTCCCAGAACAAGGCAATGAAAGTTGAAGGTATTATAACGCAAGCCAACCATTTCCAATTTTTCCCTTTATATATGAAATACGAGCGTCTTATTCTCACTCATTGCAATTTTTCATAGTCTAAATCTGGATCTAAAATTCTCACCTCGAAGCAGAGGACGCTTCTCAATATAGCTGACCATTGAGCTAAGTCTTCAAAACCAATAGTTACGCTATCTATTTCTCTATTTTGACTGACAGAATCGTGAGTCAATCATGCAATACACATGCCTACGTGTGCTTACTACATAGAGCCATACACATATTATACATGCATACTTACTGCCACACGTTAACATTCTTATAGTGGTACATAAGTTAGATGTTTCTAACTGATAGCATATGCCAACTTACAAACAAACATAGATGACATGAATACAACCATATATAATAGGAATACAAAGTACGACATTAAACTTGAAAGGAGACTCTAAATCACCAAACCTTCAATACCTTCAGTTACCTACAGAACCTGGACTTTGTGTGTCAGGCACATCAGAGTAACCCTCACCTGTGATTGGATTTAGGAAAATTAATTTGGGTGCTTTTCTGTCAGTGGAAATTATTGAATCGCCAAATAAAGATATTGGGGTCATGGGTTCTCTGCTTACACCATCTCTTTTTGGCAAGCTGGAAAAGCACTCGATACCGGCTAGGCCACCATTCTTGTTAGGGCTGCTATAGAGTCTCTGCTTAGCAACACTTTCTTGACCTCCATTGAATGTGGTAGTACTTCGACGATGGAGTTGTGGAAATGGAGAGACTTCATAACCTATATGGTCATATAGAGTGGTGATGGGGGATCTAGGACTTAGCTGATACCCAAAGACCTAAATTGGTATCAATGTGATACTTCTGTCAAAATTTTCTGACAGCACCGTCTGTTTGCTGAGGTGGCAAGCACGTGGGTCCCAAAAAAAAATGAAATGACAAATTTACCCTTTTTTTAATAGAAAAATTCATCTACAGTCCTCAAACTATTTTGCCAAGGCTAATTTGATACCCAAACTCTTAAAAGATCAATGTGATACCCAAAGACCTAAATTGGTATCAACGTGATTCCTTCTTCTTCTGGGATTTTCTTATTCTTATTCTTCTTCTTCTTCTTCTTCTTCTTCTTCTTCTTCTTCTTCTTCTTAGGGTTTCGCTGCGCCAAGCAGCTTGGGGCTGAAGCTTCCAATCGAACCCGATAGACCCGTCGGCGTAAATTGGGACCACCGAGCTGTTGAGCGAGATTAGGCATTCAGCAGGAAGGTACCGTGAGAGAGTGACTATCGAGCATGGTAGCAATCTTGAGTGATCGGACAGAGAAAGCGATAGAAGGAGGTGGTTAATCCACAAGAGTGAGAGGGAGATAGATTTGTAGCAGGAATTGGAGAGGATCTTGACGGCGTTAGTGAAGGTTTGGGCAGAGGAGAAGGAGAAGAGAGAGAGAGAGGAGGAGAGAGAAGGAGAAGAAGAAGAAGAAGAAGAAAAAGAAGAAAAATAGCTAAAATGGCATCCCTAGAACTGGACCTCCTTCCCTTCGGAGACCGTACGTACTCGGCCTCGGCGGCCACTCTCTCACGGTACTTTTCAGCTGAACGCCTCGTCTCGCTTAACAACTCAACGGCCCCAATTTACGTCGACGGGTCGTTGATCATCTCAGCACCAACAAGTTCTTCGACCTGTATCAGGTTCGATAAGAAGATTCAGCCCCAAGTTGTTTGGCGCCGCAAAACCCTAAGAAGAAGAAGAACAGAGAAAAAGAAATGAAAAGAAAAGGAAAAAAATGAATTAACAAAAAAAAAAAGGTAAATTGGTCATTTCACTTTTTTTTGGGATCCACATGCTTGCCACTTCTGCAAACAGACGACGTCGTCAGAAATTTTGGGCGAAGGTATCACGTTGATACCAATTTAGGTCTTTGGGTATCACATTAATACTTTTGAGAGTTTGGGCATCAAATTGGTCTTGACAAAATAATTTGGGGACGGTAGATGAATTTTTCTAAAAAAAAAAAAGGTTAAATTGGTCATTTCACTTTCTTTTTTTTACCCACGTGCTTGCCATGTTAGCAAACAGATGGCGCCGTCAGAAAATTTTGACGGAAGTATCACATTGATATTTTTGAGAGTTCGGGTATCAAATTGACCTTGGCAAAATAGTTTGGGGATGATAGCTAAATTTTTCTCCAAACTAAATGCAAGAGTTAGAAAAGCTCCCCCACATCAACAAACAAGACATCAAAGCCTTGCAATCCAAGCTCATAAGTTTGGTGTTGCATCAAAAGACATCCTTCTTCTTCATCTTCTTCTCTTATTTCAAGACTCTTTAATCATGCTTAGCTACCTCTAAGTAGGGCTTTGTTTCTTAGGACTTCTAGCCGGTCTTTAGAAGTTATCATTACCTATTACGGATGATACTTTTTGTGCAAAACCACTCTACTATTTGGAGCCAAATGACTTCTTGAAGTGTCACAGGCTGCGTTTGGGTGGAATGGCGCTTTTTATCTCCCTTGCTTATAAGCACAAGACCTGATTGTGTTTGGTAACCCGACTTCTTGTTGGCTTTTTTCAAAACCTGCTGCATCTTCCGTAAAAAAGATGAAGTCATCTCATCCTGACTTTTAGAAACAGAAGCTAAGAGAAGAACTGTAGCGTGTACTATTGTAGATTAATGAGCTTTTGATAATACATGTTTCTATCTTCCCTTTGTTGAATCAATTACGCAATAACCATGAAGCCATTCTCTTCAATTATCACACCAGATGCCGCACAATCATCACCTCATTTCTGATCTGCCCAATCATCACCTGGGTTTTGGAATTGAGCAAAGAGATGGAGTTAAGAATAGTAATAAATCCCAAAAATAAGGAAAAATAGCATAGGAGTGATGGTGTAGGTTAGAGTAGGAAATGATGAGTGAGGGATGATGATTAAGCTTAAAACATGATAGATATTGAAGTGATGATGATGGTGGAATTTTGTGTAGTAGGGAGTGTTTGGTTGAATTGGAACCAAAATGTTTAGAATTTGGGTAAGATGGAATGAATGTGAATTGATGTAATTTAGTAGATATTATGGTAGTTATCCTCATTGGTCCTCCATGAATATGGCTGGAAAAGGCATGAATGACACCACTTTGAGTGGTGGTGTGCCGCCTTTTGGGGTAGAGTAAGGAAACTCATATTTTTGTGTGCTCGTGGGTGATTTCACTTCTAGACTCGAGGGTGTGGTGAACATCATAGGGCTACCTATTGTGGATAAGATTGACCCATCCAATATTTAAATAAGCATAGAAGATGCAGATAAATTATGTATGTTGAAGGAAGCAAATGATCGCTTTGCTTTACGGGTGAAACAATTTTTGGGGATTCACCAAGGAAGATTGAGATGCGAGAATTTTTAAAGAATGGGCTTGGCTATGACTCGGGTTGTCGAATAGAATATCTATTGAGTTTGTGGCCGAGTAAGTTTGTGTTTTCGGATGAAAAAGATGTCATTCAAAAGAGAGTTTTCCCTTTAGCTATACTTCTATCTAAAGGTGAGGTTTTTTTTTTTTGGCTCCTATATTTCTTGGGCATCTATATCAGTCATTTGTTTCAATAACAACTTAATAGAATGAAAGTGTTGGTAGTAAGACCATTTATTCTTATGTGTCTATAACTTTTCTCTAAATGTTCATATGGAAGAGGTTAAAAGATCCTTCTAATGTATCATTGGTTTAAGAGGACGGTCTCCATAGATACCTTTAGCTTCTTTTGATGTCTTGATGATGAGGAGAAATTCAAATTTCATTGTGAAGGATATTCCTTTGAAGCTCTTGTGTGATGGATGCAACGATCACATTGGTATCGTTGTTCAACTGGTAAGAAAGTGTAATGGGGATGTCTTCTTAGATGCATACTTGGTTACTAGGCGTGGTCTGTTGCCTACTTACAGTGAGGGTGTTAAAAATACTCTTGGTGAGAAATCTAAAATTTCATTGGTGTCATAGTTCCCTTACCGAGTAAGACATCTTTGGTTTAGACCAAGGAATTCCATGTGGCTAGGAGCAAAATGAGGATGGTTGCATCGTGAATTATTTTACAGGAAGCTTGACATTTTAGACAAAGGTATTTCCATAACATTGGCAAGCAATGAGAGAATCGGATATAAATATGAGGCTTTTCGTAATTATTGCATGGCTTCAATAACTATGTTAGGTCCGGGAGCCTTGATCCAAGAACATTACCTTTAAAGTTAAGTGATGATGTAGAGATTCTTGCTATAGATGGATTAGGATTAGGGGGAGGAGTGATGGAAAAGAATTGATGATGGAAGGAAAATATTGTAGTAATGAGACTTCAAGTGTCTCAAGTAAAAAGAGGAAGATAACACCAAAAGTGGTAGAGGAGACTCCTATAATAGTGAGCAAGGAAAATCAAGAATGTCCATAATAGGTAGCTCTAAATATGTTACTCCACATTATAGAAAACTCCGCCCAAGAAAGCCTAGAAAAGTCATCAGTTCTAGTAGTGATGAATATGCATATGAAGATGAAGATTTATTAATTTACTAATGATGAAGGGCATGAGAGTTCACTCAAGGTACCTTCAGTGCAATCACTTAAAATTTTTTTATTTTTTTTTTCACTTCATGATGCTTGATTGCAAAAAAAAAGACCATGTCAAAATGTCTCCCGATGACTATGCGAACTCCTCTGAGAAAGAGATGGTGAGCATGATCTTGCCACATGATTTTTCTTTTGATATGCATGTATACTTAGATACCCTCGCATTTATATGTACATATAGGAAAATGAGCATAATCAGCTTGCGGATGACTGTTTTGTTCAAACCCTAGTGTGGGAAGAGAAGGTGTACACGTTTATAATCCTCTTTTTCTTGAGTTTATGCATACGTGTAGTTTTTTTTTTCTTTTTTCTTATGCATGCCTTTGTATATGTTGTGCAGGAGGATAAAACTGATGAGCCTAGAACTTCTCTTTCTCGGTCCGTTGTTACTCCATTAGAAAAAGGGAAGGTAGGCATGATAAGCTTGCACTCTCATTGTCCTCTGTATAATAATGCATTTTTCCGATTGATATATTTTTTATTATTTTTTTTAGAGGAGAGATTTTCTGATGAGCAATAAATGTTAGTCTGCCAAGTCTTTAGACTACCAGCTGCTAATGTTTGGTGAGTATCCTTCTCTTCTGACCTCCAAGTTCTATGCTTGTTGACATACTTCACATACATGCTTGTCTTTTTTTACCGCATCCATTAAGCATGAAAATGTGTCTATGTTGACATTCTCAAGTATTCAGGTAACATATTGCCTATTTAGATTTCCACCAAGGGTTCTTCTCTCTTCTTATCATAGCAATCTAAAGCAAGATTTCTGAAGCGCTTGACAAAATCAACTAGATTTGCGCCTGACAAAATCAACTAAATTTTCGCCTAATCTTTGGCACGTCCTATTGAGCTGAGCTAAATTTATTCTTTCATCATGCTATATCTTCCTAAGTACGAATACATCCTGGTGCTAGAATGGTATAACATGTATAGGCATGGTCAGTGAGGGTTTTTGAGAACTCACGAAGTCATAGGTTATGGTCACCGGCATGAGGTCCAAAAGCATCAATGAAACGACTTATGTGTTCTCTTGAGCTTCCTTTTCTCCCATCAAAGAGAATGAAGTTAGATGTTTCAAACCCCTTGGGATAAGGACGATTGATTAGGCTTGTTGAGTAAGGTGGTTGAGGAAGGAATTTCCAATTTTCATTGGTGGGACACAACTCTCTTTCTAGCATAGCAACCACATCTTCTTGAGTGACTAAAGATTTGGTCTTCTGCTCAACTTCGGATCCTTTTTGCTCTGACTCCTTAGCTGCCACTTTTGCTAATTCTTCTTGAGAGTTCTTATCCCTAGCATCTTGAGAGTGCTTATCACGTGCCTCTTGAGAGGTTTTAGTTGAGATGGAGTTCATCAGCTTCTTCATGGTCTCAATTATCTCTCTCTGGGTTTCCACAAAAGTATTGAGAGTGCATAACAAATCCTGCCTTTATCGGGCTTGATGATCCAATCTCCTCTTTGAGATACGAAACTAGGCCCAAAGTCTTTCCTAAGATAGACCTTGTGATGGTGAGGCTCCATGCATGCGGTATCAAAAAAGAAACAGGGCTTAGTAGTATGCTTGGTTTGGGAACTAGGATTTTGTAAATGTAACAGGATGCATGCTCATCCTAAAGGATTTAGGGTGGATATCAATTGATAGTACATGGTGAGCGTTTAGGGAAGAATAAGTAAGGTATGCTAAGCTTAAAACTGGTCATGCATGAAAGGAGTGGTGATGGTTTGCATGCAGGGGTTGTGGTTGATGTCCATTCTTCCCCAATGTAGTCCTCTTTATATAGGGTTCTAGGTAAATAGTTGAGGCTTTCAAAATGGTCCAAGGCACCTTATTTGAGCAAAGGCAAATCTTCTCTTTCTCAGTGCTATCTCTTAAGCCCTAAGCTGAAAGGGTGTAAATATCAAGCACTGATTCAGGATTTCCTTTACTCTTATGACTCTCTTAGGAATGTTAATCTCGATTTCTTATCAAGCTATTCCTGGTTAAGGGTTTGAAGCCGATTTTGGTCTTCTGTTTGCCTTAACCTTATAAGGTGAAAACTAGGGAAGCATAGGTATTGGCTTAAGGTGGATCGTGATTCAAGATGCTTTCTAAGCCAATAGGGTGATAAGATGAGGTATCCGTTACTAGCCTATGCGCGGGAAGCCCAAATTCAAGTTTGGTTCTTACCTCCCAAGACGCCTTGGACACTTGATATTTGGCCTCCATCCTTGTAATGTCTTGTAACCTTCCACACCACAACCCACTAATAAGCCCCATTTTGGCCTAGTGGCTTGGGTCCACGATGTTAGTCAACCGCATGGAATGATGTAATAGGTGAGTCAAGGCATATCACCGAGGATTCGCGTGTACAGCTTTGCATGGCATGTGTTAGCATGTTCTTGGCTAGGGTGAGCATGTGGTTGCCGAGGGACGTTCATGAGAGGCAGTGTGCCCATGAAAGAGAGTGTTCTTGGTCATGGAGGAGTATCCATGTGACCTTAGGCATGTTTGAGGGTGGCTTGGCCTGACTCTCAAATGGGCTTTGTGTGACTTCGTCCTAGGGAGGGGCTTGGCCTTTATGATGTCCCTTACTTATTATTTGGCATGGCTTGGCTTGCCTCCCTTAGGTTCTAAATACAAACTTTACAACAAACCCAGCTTGCTAGGCATGAACAAGATTGCATAGTAGGTGTATTATTACTCTAGGCTTCACTCGTTGATCCAATATCAATACAATGAGCCTTAGATCGAGTCTAGGCCCAATCTTCATCCTTAGAAATCTCTACAAAAATAGGTTGACATTTTCGAGTATCAACATTTGTTCATTGTTATCAGGAGGATCCTCCAACAATCCCATAGTCACTGCATCAAGATTTTTCTTTCCAACAGCTAAACTCAAACCCAAATTTTTTCGGAGAAATTTTACCTCATCTTCTTCTCTAAGATGTCTTTGTTTGCTGTGGCTCTTCCATGTCTTTGATTTGCACTTGTTTTCATTGTTGACGGATAGCTACCACTGATTAAGGGAGGAAAGCTTCTATAATGCTGTGTAGGACTTGAGCTTTAAAAATTAGGTTCTGTTTGCTGCCATTCCTCGATTACCATTTGCAGATTCTTCATTCCCACGTAGCAACGCAAGGCCAGTAGGTTGCTCTACTATTCTAACCAGGGTGTCACTGTCTTCTACCGGTTCTGGCTCTGAGTATGGGAGGCCTACATGATCAGTGACAAAGACGCAGCGACTGCAGCGGTCGAACAGTTTGTCATACCTGAACTGCACCAGAAATTGGACATCATCTTTCACCCATAAACGGGGCCAGAATAGCAGTGGCTTTGCATATTTAATTTTCACTCTTATGCGCAAAATCCTAGTTCGGAAGGTAGGCCTGTCAAACTCTTTGAACTCCCCCAAAGTACTGCCAATCAAACTCATGATTCGTTCCGATCTGAAAGCCAGAGGCACCCCGTGCAGTGTCATCCAATATAACTACATCTTCAGAGGCATCATCGCTACCTAGCGTCATAGTCTGCTAATGCAATTGGGGCTTTATTGAAACCCTATGGACTCCCTTCCAAACCCTAGGCTTATCTGTCGGATTTGTGAAGGAGAAGAAAATCCTATCATCTTCACGAACCACCTCAACTTGGAAAGTACCATTTACTGTCCATGCATATATGAACATACATAGAAAAGAGCGACGAGAATACTCCCTCACTGTGAGAAGCTTGCCAACCAAGAAGACTTCTGGTTGTCGCAAACCTTGGATGAATAGGTCCACCGGTTTCTTCCCTTCTGCTATGGCAAGGGAGGATGCAAGGCATGCTGCCATGGACTCAATTGAAGCCATTGATGTTGGAAAGGAGGCTACATAGATGCAAAGGAGGAAAAAAAAAAAAAAAAAAAAAAAAAAAAAACTATACCCCTAGGTTAGAGAGATGCACTGCCTGTATATTCGTCTTAAAATTAAGATCTATTTTTTTTTTTTTAAAAGGTATAGATCCTTTAAAAAAATATGGCATAGATAGACATTCATTTTTTCAACTGTATGATACCAAAATATTTAGAAATATACGAAAGAGACTCCACATTTGAAAAAAGTGAAATATATTGTCTGGCAGTAAAAATATGAACAAATTTTCATGCGACGCATTATATAGATTGCAAGAAAATCACTATTATTTTATTTCGTATTTAGGTGAGAAAAACTACTTTTCACCTGACCTTATTTGTTCAAGACACTATCATTTTTTGAGTTAATCTTTTCCCTTTACTTGTAACTTTCACTATCGACACAGCAACCTTTTGGTGAAAATTTGTGTAGAACTTTGATACTTCCAATCAAACAATGAACCTAAAAACTAACCAGAATGTTGGTATAAGGTGTGAAATACAATCGATATTGTCTATATTCTCAATCAAACATGCCAAAATGGCCCACCTCTCTTTAAAATCTAGAGAATAGCTTCTTCTATGCAAATGGCGGCTTCTTCACTCGCACAAAAATGGTCGTAGTAGATCTTGTCTTCTTAAAAGTGGTCATTAAAATTAGACTACGTTGTAATAATTTTTAATTTTTGATGTAGAGAAAATGTCACATATTTAAATGTTCAATTTTAAATATTCGTAACTCAGCACCATTTATTCTAGTAACATAAGTATTTTTTTTTTTTTTTATAAATTAGAGGATATGAGTTCGACTCACAAAAAAATAAATAGTTCATATGATAAGGATAAAACCCAAAAAAGAAAAAAAAAAAAAAACAACAATTTAAACATCCGTCTGTGTAAACCCAAAGAGAGGTGAAAGAAGAAAAACGAAAAGATGGGACGGAGCATATCAAAGTCGCCGTCAAGAGGAAGAAGCCGAAGGGATCGAAGCCGCTCACCCTACTCCAGGTCACTTCAATGTTCAAAACCCACCTCCAATTTTCAAATTTCCATTTACTTATAATACTTACAGTCTTCTGATTCATACATTTGCAAATCCATACAGAAGGAACCGTTCTAGTGTCTCCCCCCGTCGCCGGAGAAGCCGGTCGCCGAGTTACAGGCGCCGTAAGAGCCGGTCTCCGACGCCGAGACGACGTCGCAGGCATAGAACTAAGAGCAGCTCTCCGTCTCCTCCACCCAAGTCTCCGACTCCGCCTCCTCGTCTGACCACAACTGAACGGAAAAATGCCAAGAAAGAGGAGGAAGAAAAGGCCAGGTAATTTCATCCATGAACAAACAATTGTTACAAGGATTGATGCTATGGACATTTCATTTTGATTGGATAGTTTGCCCCAAGTTGTTGTTGTTCTGTGGTTTTGGTTGTAATGCATTTCGACTATCAGGCTACTACTGGAGGCGGAGCTGAAGAGATTAGAGGAAGAGACTGCGCAGAGAATAGAGGAAGCGATTCGGAAAAATGTAGAGGAGAGGCTGAGTTCTGATGATGTTAAGTTACAAGTAGAGAGGCGGATAGAGGAAGGTCGGAAGAAGCTGCTTGAGGATGTTCAAGCTCAACTTCAAAGAGAAAAGGAAGCTGCCCTTAATGAAGCAAGACAGAAACAAGTAAGCATATCGCTACGTCTCTTTAAAATAAGTTTTCAGTCCTGATGCTAGTTCAATTATTTAGTTGGTATCCATTTATATGCCGTTTATAATCATCTCGTATTGAGTTGCTTTCTCTTGGTCAGACTGTCTCTAACTCTATTATCACTGTTACTTGGCTTTTGTTGTCAAGGTTTCTTGTTGTGCGTATATGAGTAAGAATTTAAGATAGACATATCAACACGCACGCACACATACATACAAATCTTATTCATCTATATGACTTGCACATGTGAGTGAAGTTTCACTTTTGCAATCATTACAAAGCATTGATATGGCCACCACATTGCTCAGGAACAAGCTCGGAAAGAGAGAGAAGAGCTTGATAAGATGCTAGAGGAGAATAGGAGGAGGGTGGAAGAGGCTCAGAGAAGAGAAGCTTTGGAACTGCAGACCAAAGAGGAGGAACGCTATCGGGAGTTGGAGCTGATTCAGAGACAGAAAGAAGAGGCTGCAAGGAGAAAAAAGATGGAAGAGGAAGAAGAACATGCACGCCTGATGACGTTGTCTAGTAAGAACAAATCTCGATCAAAGTCTTCTAGTATTGGTTTCTAATGGTGGCTGGTGACAATGTATACCTAGTGCTACTACTGGCTGCTATTGACTACTTGTCTGATATTGACAAATATTAATGAAATATTTTGCATTTGATTTCATATGATGTTTTCTGTCTTCAATTTTTTCGGCATATGAAGGTCTTTACATGAGTAATTTGATATATCTTGATCAAGGTAAGGTATTACGGTATTGAACCAGATTTCTATAACTTGAGATTCTTCTAGGAAATAGCTTCTTGATGGTTCAAATTCTTAGTTGGGATTTCCTTATTAGAGAACATACAACAGTAAATAAATCCTTCAAAATACCCACCTCTGTGTCTGCAGCACAGGAGGCCATGAGCCTTCATGGACCCTTGGCTGCAGCACAAGAGATGGTGGGTAATTTAGATGAATTGAATTGATGACAAACATCCTAGTTCACTTGAATGTCTAAATTCTTTGTAAATATTGCAAAGTTTCAAAGCCTATTACAGTAAGTCCTATAAAGTATCTCAGCTTACTAATGTTACTTTTAAAATAACATAATAGTTACCATCCTGAATTAATGTTTTGTTTTTTTATTCTTTGTCTGCTCTTCTTGATTTCTATTCTCATCATTAGATACTAAACTACTAAGCTACCAACTCCATCAAGAAGATTGAAAAGGAATAAAATTAATTTTTTGGTTGCATCTGTAGTTGCATGCATTTTGCATTTGGCGGCAAAGGTTATGGTTCCTACTGGAAAATGGTTGGTTCTTTGCTCGTAGTTTTCAAAAATGTTTAGACCTAATTTACTGGATGGTTTTGATTTAATTAATGTGGAACATGATCACGTTTGTCTGCAGTATCCACTTATGTTTAGATCTATATCATGCTATAGAGCCTGCTCTTTTAGTTGGTATAATGCACGTCCTGCTTTCATTGTTCTAGTTTGTCTTTGTTTTGGTAATTTTCTCTAGGTGTAAAGGTTTTGTCCACCTGCCACTCTAGTCTTCATTGCACTTCCTGCTTGAGAGTGCAGGAAGTCTCTATTTTTAAATATATCTTTCTGCTTGCAATTAATGTGAAGTGGGAAGCCTTTTCTTTTCGTTGGGAATTGCATTTTGAGCTCCTAAGATCACAATACTTTGCCAGGAGATCCAGACCATGGGTATGCTGAGTTGTTTCTTTTTTAATTTTTTTTATTGTTTGGAATTGGTCTCTGTGTGGATACTCGTCTACTCAGATCTGTATAATACCAGGAAATGGATGCAATTGTTTCTATGATTCGGCTTTTTTACATATCTGTGTGATGTTTGATTTTATCATTTCTCGTTGGGATATTGTCTACCTGTGTTCTAATGTCCAAACAATGGCTCTCTGGAAAGTAAATTTAGGTCTCTTGTGCCCATATCTTCTGGAACTTTATGCTATTTGATTTTGCAATTGTAATCGGAAATTTGGAACATTGTGGGCACAACTGTTCAATACAATGCTCCTGAGAAAGTTGGAAACACTTTTACAGAAATCTAGGATCTCAAATGCTCAATGTATATTATAAATCCATTTCATATGTTTCTGTGTATTTGTAAACGGTGGTCATCACAAAAATGTTCCACAATAAGATCAACCACGCAATTCTGATCCACCTCAAGAGCTCGAATATCACGACTCCAGGTCAATTCTAAACAGTAGAATAAGCCCTGTAATTCAGCCTCACATACATCATAGGTCAGCTCCAGCTCCCAATTGTGCTACAAATCCAGGTTTCCAGTTCCCTGAAAGTGTCTCCATTGAAAAACACCACTTGCACTTAAATTGTTATTATTCCATCTACTTCCATGAGTATTAAATGTCACACTACCACTAGCAGGAGGAATCCATCATAAGGAAGTAGGTACACCGGAGACTTTAGACTGGGCAACAGAGTTGGCAGAACGCCAAGAATTAGCAAAATCACTAGGTGGCCAAACTGGGGATTACATATTAGTATCAAGAAGAGCTTTGCACCATCACTTTCCAGATAAACCACAAAGAAACAGTTTATAGAAGGGACCAAGGAGTGATAGAATGATCTTGGATTGGACTCTATTTTCAAGTTGACAGCTATCCAGTCCTCAAAGCAAAGAGAAAACAGCTAGAAAAGGAAGAGTTATACCCCAAACTATCCCAGACTTTCAAGGAAAAATTCACTTCTTCTAAAAAGATCTGAGGATGCGATGCGAAACTTAGTTTGGGGACAACAAATGTGATCACGAAAGAGCTTCTTTTGATATTAGTTAATATTCCATGAAGGACAGTCCAGAAAAAAGTGTGCAGTTTAGGAAATAGTTTGGAACTTCACCTCCAGGTACTCTCATCTTTAAACAAAGAAACGTAAGCTGGAGCTGCTGGACTGACAGAAAACTTACCATTGGAACAAGGCCTCCAAAGTCCAAATGCATCTATCGCATCTTATCTGATCCTATAGTCTGTATTCATGCTAGTTTGCCTAGAAGTGACAAGACAGATGCAATTTCACTGCTGATTTGCAAATTTGAGAAATATAGAACCACCACGTGTGAAAGTAAAAGTAGGACTTCTTCTGCCACTAATACTCCTTCTACTCATACCCTTCACCATCTATTAAAATTTATTAGCCCTTGTATTGCTGACACTCAGAATCTTTACATTGTCTGCTCCTTCCAAATCAAGGAGCTTTATCAAGGCTTTGTAATGTTGCATTTAAGATCATTTCAAAAATATTTGTCAAGAAATTTATGCCTTTACTGGCTAAATGTACATCTCAATAAGACTTTAAACACTAGTTGTTAGACTGGATCAGTGGTTTTCAGCCGACTTGGGTATTGGTGAAGTTTTAGATGCTGAGGTTTACTTACTAGTACTTGGTTTCAGAATGTCTTTGAATTGCAATATTATCAAATTGGAGATTATATAGGACTCTTCAATCAAGGTAAACCTTGTTATACAGAGTGACATTGAGTCCCATCCTCTTGGTTCTGTGATCAGCAGCTGCAGACACCTACTTTATGAGTTTTATTCTGTGATCTCATGCATATATTCAGAGAAAGCAATTGTACTGGTGATTCCCTTGCTAAGACTGGTTTGGAGCATGACCAGGGTGTTATCTTATTTGACTCTCCTCCTCCTCAGACTGCTACTGCTTTTCTAGATGACCTCTCTTAAAGTTATAAGATCTAGGCATTCTTCTAGGCCTGTTACTTGGCCTTTATTTTTATTTTTTTTATTTTATTTTTTAAGACCTCCATGTAACGAAAAAAAAAAAATAGCTGTTAGTCTACATAACTGGCAGGCCTTATTTCTTCTCCATTTGGTTTAAGAATTTCCAATCTTTCGTTTGCTGTTGATTGCCTTCTGCAAAGCTTCTCCTACTGCTACTAGAAACATTGTTCCTGCTACTAGAAACATTGTTAGAATCCTTGGATCTTTTCTCTAAAGCTTCTGGTCAACAGATCCAACTATCATAAATCTGACATTTCTCTTTCCAACACTCTAGCTTCTCAGATAAAAGAATGATATATACCGTTTCTTCAAGTTCAATACGCATATACATGGGAGTTCATAACATTGTTTTTGGAAAAAGCCTCTGAAACTACTGATCTAATTCAGAATGCAGCAGAAACTTACAGTCTGGAAATCAGAAACTTTAAACTGGATGAAGAGAAATCAGATCCTTTCCTGCTTCAAATGTCCCAAGATAGAGGTTAAACTGGATGGATAGTGTAGAAGTTTCTTTTGGGTATGGGATGTTAAAATGCCACATCGAAGCTTGGATACCGGCCTACTAAATCTAAAGGAGGTCTAGGTATGACGCCAGCTGCTTTGGTTCAATCAAGCAGCCATAACAATGCTTAGCTTGCCTGAAAAGTTACTACCAACCCTCTTATTTGGATGGTTTACTCGATCAGAAAAAATTGTCAAGATACACTAGTTTCATCGATGCCAAGAAAGCATCCAATGCTTCTCTCGCATGGAAGGGAACTTTAGGTGCCAGAGATTTACCTAAATATGGCCTCAGGTGGATTGTAAATGATAGAAAAGCTATCACTTTTGGACTTTTAACTTGGTTCTTCCCTTGTCCTCTATTTGCTTATCCCAGAACAAGAGATGAATAACTTAGACTGGAATTTGACAGCGGATTATGTTATTCAAGATTATCAATAGAATCATTCTCTACATCTGACTCTTTTTCCTATAGATGTTGTTCGTAAAACTGAGGCCATGATGAAACCATTAATCATCTGTTTACACGTTGCCATTTTTGCTAACAATGCTAGGACTCTAGTTGTCCAATTCCATCTCACTGGAATCGCCCTTATTTCTTGAACTGGCATGAAACTACTTTACAGAAATATGTGAGATTGACTTCAATCATTATCTTAGCTTTGCAAACTTGGACAGCAAGAAGAAAAAAACTTATTTCCCAACTGTAGTATACATGAATAATGTATAATATGTCTATATCATGTAACGGGTACTTGAGTGTATAATGTAGGTATAAAGACTTGTGTAACATGCTTTATGCCAAGATGCAACAAGCATGACAATTATCATCATTGAAGATAACCAAGTGGAGTTGTTTTGATGATGATCATAGTTACCAAATTGGTTTTCTCTTAGAGCATTCACACTAGCTCTGTACTCCTATATAAACCCTCAATTGAGAGAAGAATAAACACACATTACTCTCTCTTTCTCTCTGTTAATTTATGCTTGTCCTCAAACATGTTATCAGCACAATATTGCTCTAGAATTAGAATCGAAAATTGACAAGAGAAATGAAGTTCATCATCCAATCGAAGTCATTTTTCCAAACCTACAAAAAACCTCCAAACCCTAGCACATATCAAAGCCTTTGATCTCAGAAGCCCAGAACCGGCCTCAAAACTGCCAGAACCGGCCGGAAACAGCCTGAACCGGCTGCCGGAAGATTTGAACCGCTGCCGGATTGCTGTCGAGAGCTGCCAAGCCCCTGCCGAGAAGTTGCCGAGAGCCCCTGGCGAGACCTGCCGATAGATCTGCAGGGCATCTGTTGACAGATCTGCAGGGCATCTGTCACAGATCTGAATGGCCATTTTCCGGCAACTTTTCTGACATTTTTCCTACGACTTTTCAGGCAATTTTTCGGACGATTTTGTCGAATTTTTTCAACAATCCTTCTGGTTACCTCCGACAACTTTTTCCTGCCAAATTTTCCAGCAACACTATTTTGAGGTATTTTTTTACTAAAAGTTCCCGTTTTTGAGTTTTTATTCCTTTTTCTCATCTTTTCTTTTTCTCGGGAACTTGCAATAAAAAAGTAGAATTATAGAAATTCACTCTAAACGAACTAAGAACGTTCGTAATCAATGAACTAAGAGTGTTCATAATATTCGGACTAAGGGTGTCCACAAGCATCAATTTATGACCCTATTGAACATCATTGTTTCGATCTAATCTAAATATTCTTGGAAATTGATTTCTTGGTAGCATAGCTCGGAAATCTTATTATTTTAGTTTTCGTAGAAGTTTAAACTCTGAAACTAATATATTTTTTCTTCTTATCTTCAGGATGTCGAATGAACCTAGACTCGACTTTCAAATCCTTGACTCAATAGGTTCGGATTATCATAGCTGAAAAACCGACGTTGAGAACCATCTCACATTGAAAGGGATATTGCCCATCATCTAGGCACTAAACGCGGGCCTTGTGTTCCAACAAACACCCATAAATCATGCACAAGCAATTATCTTGATGTGTCGCCATATGAACAAAGCACTCAGATTAAAGTACATGTCCATCAAAGATGCAAGGGACCTATGGGTAACGCTAGAGGAGCGCTTTGATAATATCCAGGATTCCCTCCTCCCTGACTTAAAGGTTCAATGGAACAATATACGCTTCTCCGACTTCAAGTCTGTTCCTGAATACAATTCAGAAGCTCTTCGCCTCAAAGCCATGTTGAGGTTCTGTGAAAAACCTCTCTCAGAAGAAGAGCTAATTGAGAAGACTCTCTTCACCTTCCCCGTCGCAGCACTTTTGCTATCAAAGCAATATCGCACTAAAGTCAATGTTGGACGAATTACGATGATCAATGAGCTCATCAATGTTTTGTTGGTAGTTGAAAGCAAGACCCGTTGGAACCAATAGCGTTCTTGAGGCGAATTATAATGCACCCAAAAGAGGGAGCAAGGAGCGGTATCCTAACAATAGGGGACATGAAGGGCGAATGAGTCAATATAGCTGCCCCAATAAGGAATGAAACCGCAACTTTAGAGCGGGCACACGTGATGGCAACTCCACACGTAGGAGAGGTGGATATGGCAACACCAGCCGTGGAAGTAGCACCATGAGCCGTGGAGGTCGCACCAAATGCCGTGGTAGTAGCAACAACCCTCCTAGGGAATATCCACAACCTGCACCACCTGCACCTCAAATGAAGGGAGGTAACCACAATGACATGTGTCATTGATGTGGATCAATCGAGCATTAGTTTAAGCAATGCCATGCAAGTACCCAACTAGCTGCACGCTACAAGAAGTACAGGGAAGCAAGGAAGCAAGAAGCCAACCTTGCTGAAGATGAAGATGGTGAAGATGTCAATCTCACCATAGAGGACATCAAAGCTGAAAATGCACGAGGATGCCGCAGACTTTGATTAGAATAGACCTTTCTATTTTTCAAGAAAGGCAAATGTGGCTTAGTCAATAAATAACAATTGTATTAACTCTTTCTCATGTGGCGCATCGAATGGAGTATGATGTCTAGGAAAGTAATTGAGATAGCAGTATTTTAGCGAGCCTCGCTCCACCAACATCTCTCTCTACTTTTCTGGTCATATTTCATTGGAGTTACCAAACGGATTAAGTAAACTACAATCTGTCTAAGTTTGATTTTAGTCTGGGATAAACTCTGGAAACTTTGATGTAATCATTGGCTATTTTTCTTATTAATAAAATGTCGCATTATTATTCAATGTCATGGACATGTGTTAAAATTCTGAACTTTATTATTTTTCAGTATGTTTCCCGAAGAATTGGAATGCCTTCTTGATAGTGGCACCACACATACTATATTACTACATAGGCAACTATTTTTATGGATGACGCCTAGTCGATCTTCAGTGACTACGATGGCAGGACCATCACAACTAATTCATGGTCGAGGACCAGCTCAATTTATGTTGCCAAATGCCACAAATATTAATGTCACCGAAGCTCTGTAGGCTCCAAGGGCTGGAAGAACCCTGTTGAGTTTCAAGGATATAAGAGCCAATGGTTTTCATTTGGAAACACATTGTGAGAATGGACAAGAGTTCCTTTGCATCACCTCTAATGACTAAGGAAATACACGAGTATTAGAGAAACTTATGTGTCGCTCTAGTGGATTGTATGAAACCACTATTAGAGTCATTGAATCCAACCATGTCATGAATGAAAATTTATAGGATTCTGACACATATAGGCTTTGGCAAGACCTTTTGGGACATCCAGGTCGTGATATGATGATCCGTATATTAAAGACTTCACAAGGACATCCATTCTTCAAAACAAAAAGAAGTACGAACCAAAAATTGGTCCAAGGAGTTACTTCTAAAGCCTATCATTCGTTTTGCAAAGCTTGCTCTTTAGCAAAAGTAGGATCGAGACCATCCTATGCAAATGACACTAAAGAAAATATATTATCCTTGCAAAGAATACAAGGTGATACAACTTGCGGACCATGTAGATATTTTATAGTGTTAGTTGATGCATCGACACGTTGGTCACATGTCATGCTCTTATCCACAAGAAATGTTGCATTTACTAAACTGATAGCACAAATCATTGATTTAAGGGCTTACCACCCTGATCATCCTATTAAGTCAATTCATCTTGACAATGCTGGAGAGTTTACATCAAAAACTTTTGATGATTATTGCATGTCCATTGGGATCGAGGTTGAACACCCTGTCCCTCATATACACACCCAAAATGGTCTTGCAGAAGATGGCATTAAAAGACTTCAAATAGTTGCTAGAGCATTGGTTATACGCACCAATCTCCTTATTTCTGCTTAGGGCTATGCAATATTACACGCAACTGTTCTTATTCGTCTGAGGCCCACTGTCACCCAACCCTTTTCTGCATCCCAAAAGGTGACTGGGTATGAGCCTAATGTATCACACTTACGCATATTTGGGTGTGCAGTCTATGTGTCAATTGCGCCGCTACAGCGCACCAAAATGGGTCCTCAAAGACAATTGGGCATTTACGTTGGATATGACTCCCCAACCATTATCCACTACATAGGACCCTTGACAGGTGATCTATTTACCGCTAGATTTGTGGATTGTCACTTTAATGAGACAATCTTCCCATCGTTAGGGGGAGACAAGAACACTAATGTTCAACAGAAACGACAGGAATTGTCATGGTCTGTCCCCACTCTGTCTCATCTTGATCCTCGAACAGCACAGTTCGAAATTAAAGTGTAGAGAATTCTCGATCTTCAGAACGTAGCAGAATCGATGCTTGATGAGTTTTCTGATATCGCTAAAGTGACAAGATCACACATACCTACTGCAAACGTACCTGCAATGACTGATGTCCCTAAAAATATAGGACATTACGTCCCTTATATGGGTGATGCAGTGGCTAGGCCCACGGCTGTTGCCAGGAAGCGCGGGAGGCTCATGGGTTCAATGGATTCTCGCCCAAGAAATAAAGCGAGTTTGGCACAAAATAATGCATTAATCATCGATACAAATAATCAATCTCATGAGAATATTCCGAATTATGGTTATGTCTAAGAGACATCATTAGGGGACGCTCCAATGACAGAACCAATTCCAGAGAATAGTGAGATCTCCATGAATTACACCAGTGTACATGTGATGATGGATAGAAATTCTATGGCTATTGATGATGCATTTGCATATCATATTGCAAAAGGAATTATAGAATACAATGATATCGAACCTCGCTCCGTTGAATAATGTCAACGAAGAGCAGATTGGCCTAAATGGAAAGATGTGATCCAAACTGAATTAGATTCACTAACAAAAAGACAGGTATTTGTGTCTATAACGCTAATACCCCCAAATACAAAGCCTGTTGGCCATAAATGGGTCTTTGTTAGAAAGCATAATAAGAAGAATGAGGTTGTTAGATACAAAGCTCGCCTTGTGGCACAAGGTTTCTCACAACGCCCTGGAATCAACTACGAAGAGACATATTCTCCCCTAATAGACGTTATAACGTTCCGCTACCTTGTCAGTTTGGTAGTTTCTGAAAAACTTGACATGCAACTTATGGATGTGGTTACAACATATCTCTATGGGGATCTAGATTCAGAGATATATATGAAGGTTCCAGATTGACTTTAATTACCCAAATCAAGTGGCTCTAAACCACGGAGCGCGTTTTGAATAAGATTAAAACGCTCACTATATGGATTGAAACAATCCGGACGGATGTGGTATAACCGTCTAAGTGACTACTTGTATTGGGAAGGGATATGTTAACAATGAAATATGCCCATGCGTGTTCATTAAAAAAACAAGTTCCGGATTTGCAATTATAGCAGTTTATGTCGATGACATGAACCTAATTGGAACTCTAGATGAGTTAAAGGAAACTGCTAAATACTTGAAATCCGAATTTGAGATGAAAGATCTTGGGAAGACACTGTTTTGTCTCGGAATAGAACTCGAGCATCGTAGCAATGAGATCTTGATCCATCAGTCAGCATATACTCAAAAACTACTGTTTTAATGAAGATAAAGTAAAGCCTGTAAGTACTCCCATGATCTGCTGTAGTCTTGAGCCCGAAAAAATCCGTTTCGTCCAAAGGATGAGGACGAAGATCTATTAGAGACTGAAATGCCCTATCTAAGTGCAATAGGCGCATTATTATACTTAGCTCAATACACAAGACCAGATATCTTATTCGCAGTAAACTTGTTAGCTCGACATAATTCAGCACCAACACGCCGCCATTGGGTTAGTATAAAGACAATCTTTCGATACTTAAAAGGTACGATTGATATGGGATTGTTTTATCCCTACAGAGAGAAAAGAAAAGACGGAAGTATGGGATCGGACCCCATAAGGCAAAACACCATCTTCCGTAATGAAGACGCCGGCACCACCATCCATGGTGGCCGACGTTCTCCCCCTCCCCTCCGTCAAAATGATGGTGATGTTTTGATAGGTTTTGCTGATGCAGGGTATCTCTCTGACCCTCATAAAGGTCGCTCCCAAACAGGTTATGTCTTTACCATAGGAAGCACCGCAATATCTTGGAGATCTACAAAACAGACCATTGTTGCTACTTCCTCAAATCATACAAAGATTATTGTTTTACATGAAGCTGTGTGTGAATGCATATGGCTAAGATGTGTAAAGACACATTCGAGGAACTTGTGGTTTGAAGTCTACCACAAATGAACCTACATGCATCTACGAAGATAATGCAGCTTGTATTGAGCAAATGAAATTAGGTTTCATCAAGGGCGACAATACCAAGTATATATCGCCTAAATTCTTCTACAGCCAGCAACAACAAACACTTCTAAACATTGAAGTAAATCAAATCCGATCAGAGGATAATGTAACGGATTTATTTACTAAGTCGTTACCAAAACCCCCATTCGAGAAACATGTGAAAGAGCATCAGATTGAGAAAGCTATCCGAACTCCCATGATCCTTAGGGGAGTCAAAATTAGGAGAAGTATTCAGAAACATACTCCAAACTCAACACGTGTTGTGCTCTTTTTCTCCTTCGACCAATATTGTTTTTTCCCACATGGTTTTTATTATTTGGCAAAGTTTTTAACGAGGCAACCTAGAAACGCACGACCTAGACAATACTATTGACATGAAATATCCAAGGAAAAGTGTTGTAATATAAATGTATAATGTATAAGATGGCTATATCATGTAATAGGTACTTGAGTGTATAATATAGATATAAAGACTTGTGTAACATGCTTTATGCCAAGAGGCAACAAGCATGGTAATTATCATCATTGAAGATAACCAAGTAGAGTTATTTTGATGATGATCATAATTACCAAATTGGTTTTCTTTTAGAGCATTCACACTAGCTTTCTATTCCTATATAAACCCTCAATTGAGATAAGAATAAACACACATTACTCTCTATTTCCCTCTGTTAATTTATGTTTGCCCTCAAACACCAACAACTCATAGCTCAACTTACCCTTATCTTTTGCTGCAGCTCAAACTTCAGCTTTCAGAAATTCAAATACCTCCACCTGCAGCTCATACTTCAGCTTTCAGAAATTCAAATACCTTCACCTCAACTGGCACGAAGATTCATCCCTCAAATGGAAACCTCCTATCCATCCCAGATCAAGCTTAAATTTGGTGGTCCAGCAAGACCACTCTTCAGCTGCCACTTTTGTGATTCGTCGCGCCTCTAGAAACCCTACATGCAATGGCAGAAACTCTGGGACGATCTGACGTCCAATTGCTTGCCCCATGCTCTTTGGGATGATCTACATCTGCATTACTTCTCAAGCATTTCCCACATCACTGCTCAAAGCTGTAGATTGATTGCATCACAGCCAAACCCTTTACTCCATTGAGAATCAAAATGCATTTTTCTCTTTAAAGCAACAAAAAAAAAGAAGAAGAAGAAGTTAAATATCCAGAAAACAAAGGAAATCCCCAATTCAACTCTCTTTGTCAGCAGTATTTACTTGATGAAGATGATTTAAAAAAAAAAAAATTGTAACTGTTAATTGTGGAAAACACGGAACTGTCCTAATTTAGAAATCATTAGATAAGATTTATCTTTGTGATACGATCTCGAACTTTACTACATGCTGCTCTTTCCGAACAATATACACTTTCACACAAGAAATAATGAATTGAAACAAATCACGAGATATATGTCCCCTTCTCCCAAAATTGGTTCACCTTCTACAAGGATAGGACTCTTAACAACTAAATTCTGTGAAAGAATAAAGAGATACAGATGCAGCCGATCATATCTTCAGGTAATTGCTGATATCTTACCCTTCAAAAAAGGTTGACTTATATTTATATCACAGTGCAGTGCAAACAATTGCCTATACATAGCTCATTTATATTTTTGCATTTAAAAAACATTAATAAACTCAGACCAAGATAAAGGAAGTTCTATTGAGTTTCTTTCCAAGATGGAAAAAGGATGAATTGACAAGCTTAAATAGCATACAACAGAATTATGTTTTGTGTGCGCCATGTGTGCGTGAAGCCCAAATTCCAAATACGAGAAACCAAAAGACAAACAATATTGCCCAGTAACGTGCCGGTCCATACTTGATTCTTGTGAGCACAAACTGCAGTATTTAAAAGAAGAAGAAGAGGTTATTACTGTGATTTATCATGACAACTTCAAGTCTTACACAAATGAATCTGAGTTGAAAATATAACTGCATTCTAGCCTAGTCGACCTGCATAATTAAATTTTCCCTGAAACTTAAATCTGAAAGAGAGCAAAATTATTATTTTTATTTTTCCTTTTTATTTATTTATTTACTTTTAAGATAAGAGAAACTATTATTAACAAAACGGAGGAAGTACCTAGGGGACAAGGCGTCTACAGATCAACCAGCAATTTTAACAACCACAAAAAGGATCTAACAAACATACAAACACAAAAGTAATAAATAAGGAAGAGGGCACCTAAAACAGAAGCACAACTTCCCAATCCAATGAGAAACTGATGCCTTGGAGCAAAGTCACGTATCGAACTCTATAAAGTGTTCTATCTTCTCATCCCCAGCTCCCTTAAAGACTCTTATTCCTTTGTATGCGCACCACCCAAATGATTGCTAATATAGCACAACCTCCCAACACCCTTCCTTTCGTCTTTCCTCCAAAGAATTTATACCTCAAACACAATTAAAGCCTTGCAAGAAGCTGGAGCATCCCATCTGAAATTAGCCTCAATAAATAATTTCTGCATAAGCTCATTGCAATTGAGGAATGAAGGAGAACATGATTTACAGTCTAAGCAGCATCATTACACATCATACAACAACGTCCGGACAGGCACCAAGAAGGATGTCTCCTCTGACAGCTTACTCTCTTACCAAAATTGGAATCCCAACCATTTTCATGTAGTACTTGCTTCTGATGACAGCATACCAGAGGGCATCCTCTAAACACTAAAGAGCCAAAGCCACTTTCCAGGTAGAACTTCATTCTTCTTTAATAAAGCCTCCCGCACTGATACCTCTTTTTCCTTGGCTTGAGAAAGCCACATCCCACTTGATTAAATGACCCTGTTTCCCCTCCAACACACACCCTCCGACAAAAAACTGCTTATATACCTGGTAATGGCCATAACTTACAAGATTCTCTTCTAGCCACAACTACAGAAATGTGAAAAAGAGATGTATAGCGGATTGCCAGATTGCTTAAAACAGATTCAATCCAGTCAACCATCCCCCTCTTGATAGGAAAGTTTTACTCCATTCCTTTTAATCTCCTTTCTACTCTTTCCACCACTGGATGCCAAAGACTTACAGCTTGGGGTTAACCCCCAAGAGGCAACCCTATATACTCTAAAGACCAGTGTCCCATGTCACATCCCAGCACCACTGCTAACTCCTCCACTTTACTCTCTTAATTATCCCTGCAATCAAACATAATTTTTAGGCCCATATCACACTGAACACTTCTAAAATCAGGAATAGAACTTCTCAAACTTTGACCCTCTTCAGAAGGAACAATATTGTGTCATTCATAAACTGCAAAGATTTACCATTTCTTCCCTCCCAACAGCCAACCCTTAAAAAAAAATTCACCTGACTTGCTCTTTCCACCATCGTACTTCCATCAATCACCGAAGTACAGAAAGGTGGCAACATTTCTTCTTGTTTTGGTCCCCTTGTGGCTCCAAACTTACCCTGTGGCCGCCCATTCATTGGACTAGAGAAATTGACTAACCTCAAACACCCTCCTATTCATCTACTCCAAAACAACCCCAAAATCCTTTTGCTCCATTACGAAAACCAAAATATCCCAATCCAGAAGATCGTAGGCCTTTTCGAAGTCAATTGTAAAAGCTAAAATCACATTCTTCTTTTTCCTCACTTCCTCCACAACCTCATTTGCTATTAAAACTACATGCACAATCTATGTACAAGATGAAGTGGTAAAAAGGAACCAAAGTTTCAATAATGTACTAGATATCTTAAAATCAATTGAATGCCACAAACATATTTTACTTAACTGAAATTTTGTGGCTTGAATTTGTTTTCTAGGCGAATAAATTACGACGGCTATCAAAACTTTGGTTATCTTGGCACACACTCCTAGTCTAGAGAGGATTGGCAATCTTTGTTCTCACGGGCATGGTAAGGGGAGGAATGGACAGTATGGAAAAACAAGATCTGCTACTGAGATAGAGTTTGAGAAGCAACAAACATTGGACCAATCCTTGAAGGGAGACAAAGCCATTGTATAGGTGGTGATATGCTAGGCCATGCGGGGATGTCTACTTTCAAGGGGGTGAAACTAGCACTAGATGATGGATTTGGTGCTTTTGCAGCATCAACCCTTGATGAAAACTTCAAGACATTCATGTCGCCGTAAAGACAATCAGAAGCTGAAAATCAATATGTTGTGAGTCATAAGTGTGCATTTCATCTTCTTAACTCTTCTGAACTTCCTAGCATAATGGCCATAGGTATACAACGTGAAGGTTATTTAGAAAGGTCGGAAAAAAAAATAAAAAAAGCATGTCAAATCTGGAAACCAGTTTTCACAATTGCCTTCCTAGGATCTAAGGTGCCACCGCAAATTTTTAGGAAAATCTCAACCAAGAAGGAAATCAAGAATCAACTATAGCACTCATCATAGTTGCATAGATTCCATGAGATATGCACAGTGAGACTTGAGAAATAACATTAGGAACCATAGAATTAAATTGGCCATATATGAATCAACAAAAATAAATTAAACTTAATGCAAATATCTAAGGATAAAAGGAATCTAAAAGATAAGAAAAAAAGAGATAGGCGACTTACAAATCGAAAGAAAACCACAACTGTTAAAGCACAAATTCCTCCCAGGAGAATATGAAGACCACTTCTGGCAGTTTTCTGCAAATTAAACAAGCGTTCGTCACATGAAAAAGTAATTTATGCATTGTGATAAAAGGATAAAAACATAGTGCAATAGAGGATCTAATTAAAAGAATGACCTAATGGATAAAGACAAGGAAGTTGATTAAGGGCAGATGCTTTGGTCTGAAACAAAGACATGAATTTTTTTCCTGCAATATCTAGAATTTAACAAACCCTAGGAAATGATTGACTATTGACAATTTGAAATAGGAAAGTTAGGCATTTGAAACAGATGTCTTTAAAATACCTCCTTAGGTACAGGTGCTAGCAAGAATATTGCTGATTTGAGGTTCTAGAGGAGAAAACCTGTCTGTTTTTCTCCTCAATGATCTGTGATGTGCAAATATGGAGCAGAGAGTGTGAACCACTTATTTTTGCACGGTTTGCCTTTGCATGAGAAAGGGGTGAGAATGTTGAGGGAATCTGTGTTGGGTCATCCCAGCTGTGTGTGACTACATTTTGGCAGAGCCATAAGGTTTTTGTTGCGTGAAGAAGGGTATGGTTCTGGGAAGATCTAGAGTGATGACCAGTAGAGTAATTTGGGCAGAAAGAAATCTGAGAATGTGAGAGGTAAGGGGTGAGAAGATGGACCATCTGTGGAAGAGGAATCACTTTGAGCAGGTATATGTCGTTCAACCGCTCCTGCTTTTAGGAATAGTTCATCTCTGCAATCTTTCCAAATGGACTTCCAGCACGTTATTATTGTCTTCTATAGATCAACTTCCTTTGCATTACACAGTTCCCTAGGACCACTGGAGCTTTCTTTTTTGGTCCATCTCCGGCATTAATTGGGTGATGTGGCTTTCTCCTTGTTATGAGAAATTTCATGGCCACTTTTCGTAAGAAAGGTAACATGGTAGTCTAGGAGGTGGCTTGTATATGCTCTTTTTTTCTTTCCTTAAGTTTGTGGTTCAAGGGGTAGCACAGATTTTGAGGTCCGCAACATACAGCTAAGGAAACAAAGACTTTAGTCATACAGAACATGTACATCAAACACATTCAGTACTGATTTGTATCAGGAAAGTATCACAAAATTACTGTAGAGCAATAATTTTGGATCACTATGGTATGCTAATAAAGCCTGCGAATTGATAGATATTCTATGACCAAAAAAGGCCACAGAAAATGGTAATGCTCACTGTAATTGATAGTTCAAAATTCCATGTGGAAAGTGGCAACTCAAAGAACAAGATGATAGATAAGTCACTAAAGTATATTCGGTAGTTACACTTACCGAAACCTAAACTGTTTCTCTACTACTTACTTGAATCACTACAACCAAAAGAGTTCATAAGATTGATTAAGATTATGTTTTTTATTGAAGTTCTACAGAAGAGCTGAAATTCTTTCTGCAACACCAAACTATTCCTTGAGATACAATTTTTTTTTTTTCCTCCTCAAGTTCAGGTATATATTCTAAATTTATGAAGTTGTGGTTCCTAAAATAATGCTCAACCTTCAAAAGACTTGAACATATGAAAAGAGAGCACTCTCACGTCCAATATTTATTATTCCTTCACCGATCTGCTGTCTTGTTGACCTTAATCTCATGCTTATGGTTTTGAGAAAAGTTCAATTTGACTAGCATGTAAAGACATATTAACAAATGTATAAATAATGTTCCAGACAGAGGGTAAGGAATTGAAAATAAACTATTATCTAAGACATCTTTAATAAATTTAAATAGAACAGACAGGCATACCTTTCCAACATGAGGAGCTAAAAGCCACGCTACAGTAACAGTAAGCAGCCCTGTGGCAAGCAGAATAACAGTAGCTTCCACAGCCCACTTGGTTGCAACATTTTCAGCAGGGACAACCGCAGTATTCTGAGGTTCTTCTGATGCAACTTGTGAAAGTGCAACAGAATTGCCATTTGAATTGCTGTTACCGTTACCATTATTATGTGGACTGAACCACAGGGATATCTCACTCAGCCGTTGCCTTCGAATAGCAGCTACAGCATCCGGATCTACGCCTGTACTTGTATTGGCATGTGGCGGATCAGTTTGCCCACTAGCAGTTCTTTCCCTCAAGGATTCATACTCTTTCAATGAAAGAAGAACCTTTTTGAAATCTGTAGCTCTGATATTCTTTGAAACACGTCCACAGATTTCACAGACAGTGGATCCATGGTTGATAAACCATTTGAGTGCGCATGAATAGTGTACTAGAGCAAGGTCATTTTTGCAAAAGCAACCAAGCTCCAGTAAAGTGTCTTGATGCTGACATGAACCCATTTCTAAATCAGCACTACAAATAAAAACTTCTCCATCAGGGCCTATAAACTCCAAAAACCTAGGTTCATTTCCAAAATTTTTCTTGACAGAACTACCACTTTCAGCATCTTTCAGGGCTATATTGCTGTCCGAATTTACTTCCCTGTGGCTTACGCATGCTTCTTGTAAAGGAGGAGTGATACCCAAGAACTCTAATGCTGCATCTCCCCTTTTGTCAGATTCACTGCAATGGCACACTCGACAAGTTGGCAGTCCGGCATCCTTGTCAAGACTATGGCGTGGATGAATCCCTAGATAATCACTCTGTCTAGGTGAGCCACCTTCCTCACTGACTCCAACTTCAGCTTCTGATAAGTTTTCCTTGCCCATCGAACCAGTTGAGGCTTTTATTTCAAAAAGTATGCAAGTTATTCCACCACTTTACTTATATAGACTTCCCTAATTCAAGCTAATGAGGCCAATTCTCCATTGTGAACTTAAGAAATATAGAATAAGCATTACAATTCCAGTAAAAGGTTGAAAAGGAACACAAATTTTTGTCCCAACCCTCTAAGCGGCTTAAGCCGTTAAGCATAATATAAGGTCTTGGTGCAAGAGAGGATGCTGGTAAAGACACTGAAGAGTGTAGAGATATCCAACCTTACTATCTGGTCATGGCTTCCACTGACGATTTTAAGCTAACTATCACTCCAATGTAGAATGATTATTAACCCTGTTACTGTTAGATCCTCTGACATTCAAAAAACAGCTGCGTGAGGGATATGCCAGAGGCATGTGCAGGACATAGTCATAGTTAACAAAAGAGAAGACAACGCTATCTAACAACCGTAAAGTTTACATTCAAGGGAATATCATCTCAAGTATAGCAACTGCAAACCCCACAGAAAAATCAATAAGTTCAGTAACCAACAACATAATACCACTGTGAATTGTCTACATTTCGAGATCAGTAACCGAATCCATCTACATAATTGATAAAAAAGAGTAAAACAATTCTTTTGATCCAAGTGTGATAATATTATATCCCAATTCATCTTTGACAATGGGTATCAAGGAGAAATAAGGCTAACAATATGAAAGCATAAAAACTATTCCAACCCAAATACCATTTTCTAATTGGAAGTCATATATCAATCTACAAAATCTATAAATTAAGCACCAGATAAGGGCTTGCATAAAACATAAAAAGCTAATCAGACATGGTCCTCCCCAACATAGCCACCAAAATTCCACACCCAGAACCCCAAATCCAAATTCAAATATTAAAATAGAAAGGGATCGAATCAAGTCCCGAACTTTCTCATCTCATAAACTAGTATGAAACTCCAACTCAACTGGGTAGAACTTCGACAGCGCTACGTATACAATCATGTATGGCAATTGGGTATACAAAGAAACTGAAGAGAAAGGAAGAAAGGGCACATACATTGGGTTGAGTGTGATTGAAATCTCTGCAACTGTGTGTGAATATCTGCTGGAGTCTGGAGAAAGAAATGGGTAAGAACTTAGGTGGACCTGAAAGAGTGTGAGAAAACAGTCGTCATATATGCGTAATGGTTTTTTTTTTTTTTTTTGACTTTTTTCTCCCTTCCAATAAAAGCGACAAAAATGTTATTCATCCGATCGCTTCCGATCGGTTTATAAGTTTGTTTTTGTGATTGTTATAATCAACCGGCTTAGTTAGTAGGTAACTATTTTTGTCCTTATTTTCGTCCTAGATTGTGTGGATTTATATTCTTTTGTATTATCTCTTGAACTTAATATATATTCAGTTCAATTCTAAAACAAAAAAAAAATAAAGCAAAACGTGTTTCTAATGGTCATACGAAATTTTTTTTTTTTAGTAAATTACTTCTAAGTGTATTTTTAGGACTTATATTATCAAAAGTGCAGACGTCCATCCTCAAAGCTGGATCAGGCGCCGACGGCGGCGTTGCTCTTGCCTGATGATGTCACCATGAAGATGAAGGCCAAGGCGATCGAGGTCGAAGGTCTGGGCGGCTAGCCCTCACGCACCATTAAGGTCGACTGTAAACTCGTAGTAGACGAATCCACTAGCAAGAAGAAGCTGAAGATCGAAGCTTGGTCTCTGTCCGGAAAGAGTAGCTTCGCCGTCGGCGCCTCATCAAAGTAAGAGGATAGACAACGGATGGACGTCCGCACTTTTTCTGTTTTGCGGATGCCCGCTTCTAATCAGGCTTGTATATATATCTCAAATTTGAAACAAAGTCATGTCATATGATATATTTTGAAAGGGAGAATGTTCATACCATGTACAAATGGTACACGAATACCAACACTACATGCTCGGAGAATCTACTGGAGTCGGAGGCAATGCACTGAAACGCTTAGATAGCAAGTTGGTTCAACACCAGCAAGTTACACCAAGAGTTTGTTTCCACATTCCCGCATCAAAAACAATGGACAAGCATGTCTGAATAAGTGCCCTAAAAAGGCCCACATGTTGCAAATCTGGTAGAACATTCTATTCCCTTTTCTATATTGTTACTTGTAACATCTTCACAAATACTTCATTGGAGATTTATAGACCAACAATCCATGTCTCCCTTTGACCTTTGTTCTTCCTTAATAGGTAGCCATATATTGGGGACATAAGGGACTCAGCGTATTCTTGACGAAGGCGGTTCTACACAGAAATAGAGAATATCATAAATGGTTATATAACTATGACTCATTTGACATTTTGATCACCCACTTTTCAAATATATAACTCCGGTCACTCAATTATGAATCTGGTAATCATTTTAGTCACTCCACTAAATCGTTCGTTAAAATATCAGTTAAACATATTAATTTTTGTTCTTTGTTTTTGTCCTTGACCCAGAGCACTAAAATTGGCCAAAATTAACCTATTTGCCACAGCAACATATTTTGATTCCCACCAACGCAATTTAAACTAAATTGACATTTTTGCGCTCAGCCTAATTAAAAAACTACATCCATGCCATGCCACGCTCGCAGCCTAAATCCTTGGTGCCAGCCGATGATCCTTGTCGTCGTCGTCACTGGTCACAAAAACCAATCATCTTTCACTTCTCTAATGGTGGTGATGCCGAAGTCATCGTCCTTCTCAAGCGTCCATGGAGGCTCCAATCTGAAACACACACACACACACGCACTCTCTCTCTGATCTGATTGGCAGAGTAGTACACAGTCTCAACTTAGCTTTCACTGAACTGATAGTGATAGGGTTAGGTTTTTTGGCCTGAAAATGTCGACCAAGAACTGCCGTGCATCGCCATCATCATCTTCGTCCTCGGTGAATAGGGCACCAATTCTTATTCTCACTCTCCGTGTGTTTTCAAATCAGCACTGATGGCCAAGACCATTTTGGCCACTGGAGGGACCGGTTACATCGGTAGCCACATGTGCTGCAGCTTTTACTCGGCGGCTTCAACACAGTCGTCATTGCCAACCTTGACAATTCCTCTGAAATGGCTATTAACTATGTCAAAGAACTCGCTGGGGATTTTGGCAGGAACCTCTCGTTTCATAAGGTCTCTGTTCTTTTTTATTTTTTTTTGGTAAAATGGGGGCAGAAGACTCAGAAAGGAAGAAAAAAGAAAAAAAAAAGTTTTATCGTCTCCTAATAAAACATTTATTGAGGAGCAACAATGTCACGCCCCGGTTTTTAAACATTTTCCCAGAGTTATATGCGTGATGGTTCAACCATCAATACAAAATACCTGAAAAACTTTTTGCTTTTAAACCAAGTACATACAAATGCTCTGAACCCACAGTGTCAATATATACTCTCTCCGCAGAGTCATATACTATACAAGTTTTACGAATTAACCACAAAATAAAACGTAAATGCTCCTCGGAGCTTACTACACAACTGAAGTCTTATCAATGGTAAAGTCACAAAATTGGCTTCCTACCGTAAAGCTGCAAACACGCTACCTCAGCTTCAACCGCGATTATCCTGACCTGCAGGATTAACCCCTACATCAGTGAATAGTGCACCAGGTTGACACATAACAAACCCGGTAAGCTTTTAAAAACTTGTATGAGTAACTCAAATACAAAAATCAAACAACCCACACCAACCACGAGAAAACCACCCTTTCAATTTAATGAAACCAACCCACGCATTAATTCCTTTCCTCAAAAGAGATTCATATGTCACTCTGTGACAAATTCATATTATTTATCACACAACAAAATAAATATGAAACCCAACGTCCTCCATGAACACTACAAAAGAAAGAATACTCTCGAGACTCTCTTTCAAACACGTACTTATGAGTCTCAAGTAACCTCAACTATTACCCCCACAAGATACAATAAAAAACCAGCATACAGACTAGAGCTCTAACTGATCATAACCAATAACCCGGCCAAAGGCTTGGTTCCAGATAACATGCCTTAGTCACATTTGTGACCATCGATCACAATTTCTGATCCCCAATTCTCAACTCTCAAGTCTTTGGATAATTGATCCCCATCAATTACTCCCGATACAAAGATTAGACATTTACATAAGTCGCCCAAGACCTAAAAATGTTTCCCCAATCTTAACACTTTTCAAAACAATAGAAATCAACACTTTCCACAATATATTGTTTCCCAAAAAGCCACACCCCAAAACATATAAGGAACACACTCATAAATATTGTTTCATTACAACAAATCCACCAACACATATATATTTTATGCAAATATATATATATATATATATATAGTCATTCACTCAGGAATGCAACTAATACCAACTACATTTTGCAGTTAAATAAATAACTCCCAAAACAATAAGGTAAATCTGTTCGTAAATGAACATTGTGAGATTACTCACCTCGAAATTCCCATTGCATCTTTACACAACTAGATAACTTATAGAACACACTCTGCCAAGCACCTAAGGAAAGTACGGTCTCAATTTAGTGCACGAATTACAAAGCGATTAAAGTTTGAATCCCTTATTTGAAATAAAATCTCAAAAGTAACGCCAATCGAGGTAAAACTTCATCCGAGACCACCCAAAGTCTCCAGAACACTTCTAGGATCAATATATCAAAACGACAAGTCTATCTAACTGTCGGATCCTCACAGGTAGAAAACTGAGATAATCGAAACCAATACAAACTTAACAATATCAAACGATCTCCAAAAGTCATGTATCATATATCAAAATACTCGTATCGACAAGTAGATGATAATAAAGTAAGGAACTGCCCCAGCCATGATTGGATGATGCATCGCCACAGGACGTGCACCGCACGAGCCGCCATGCTAAACTTAAAACCAACTTGATCCAACCGTCCAAAATAGAGTTTACACAACGAGGAACAACTTTAATACATGGGACTTGAGCCAATTCGGCCTAGATCATCGCTGCAAGCTGAGAATTATTGTTTACCTTGAGTTATAGCTCTACGCTAAGAATCGATCAAACCACCACCAAGGATCAAAAGAGGAGGCTTCCAACAAAAAAACAAAACCGGTTTCAAGCTTAGTCGTCGTAGGAGGAACGAGTTCCAGTCGGGTCCGCCGCCACCGTGTGTGAGAATTGGTGCTAGAGGCCACTGTAGGGAGAACTGGAGGGAGGAGAGGAAGCGATCTGGGTCGGTGCCATGGTCTACCGTCGCCGAAGGAGCGACTTCCGGCCGGGTTGAGAAAACTGGTCAAGGGTTTCAAAGAGAGAGAATGGAGCGTTTGAATTTTCTGGAAACAGTACCAAAATGTGAAATTTTCGAATGTGTGAACTATTTCCTGAAATTTCCAAATTTATACAAAAATTTCTGAAAAATGGAAATAACTTCTGCTGACTATAACTTTCTTGTGCAAACTCTGATTTATGCGTTCGACATGTCCTCTAACTAGTTTCGATGTGCTTTACGACTTTTGTGAAGGAAGTTCAGAAAAACTCAATGTATAAAAGTCAACCTTCGTGCCCCCCTAAAACTATGCTTTTTCGAATAATTATTCATTTAAAAATATTTTCATTTCGCAAACAACATACGAACAAAGCATAACACCCATAAATCATACAACTGGTATTAATTGCAAGAATTAAAAAATAAAAATCCAGGTCATCACAAATAAAGCATTTTTCAACATTTATTGCCTCCAAATAAAAGTTTTTAATTGATGTATTTTCTCATCTTTTTCTTTAATCAAAGTTTTATTTTTCTAATTTCAGAGAGATTATTTCTCATTCCGACGACCTAAAGGTTTATTGGGGGGCAATAAAGGTCTATGAGGGTAATAAACCTCTTCGGCGACCTATGAGGTCTCCGACAACCTCTTTGGGGACCTCCGGCAAGGTTTCATAAACTTTTATTGGCTCCCTAGTCAATGTTTATTGGGGTCGATAAATGTTTTTTAGGGTGGCAATAAACCTTTCCAGTGACCTATGAGATCTCCGACGACCACTTTGAGAACCTCCGGCAAGGATTCGTAAACTTTTATTGCCCCCAATAAATGTTTATTTGTTGGGGGGGGGGGGAGGGCAATAAATGTTTATAGGGAGCAATAAATATTTCCAGTGACCTATAAGATCTCCTACAACCTCTCTAGGGACCTCCGACAAAGTTTTTAGAGAAGTCTTCGGCGACCGAAATCCGGGAAATCTCTTATGGCTTCTCTCTTTTCCATTTTCTCTCTCTTTATGTGACAAAGGGGTGAAAATAATCTCAAAAATAACTAAAAACAAAAAAAAAAAACTTATTTGGGTATTAGGAAACAACTTATTAGAGTCATTATGGGTAAGTGGGAAAAAAAATAAGTGAGTGGTGGATGGGAATTCTCTAGAATTAGGGTAAATGGTCAAAACCTTTTTTATTTTTTTTGTAAGTATACATTTTTCGAAAAGTAATTTCGTCAAAATATCATTTTAGTTGGTTCTTCCGGTCAACCTAACTCAGACATTTTAAGTTTTCCATGACTAGTCTGACGAAAGTATCCACGATATTGTGGCAAAACGATTTTTTTTTAACGGAAAAATAACGGAGATAAAGTTAAGTGAACAAAGTGATATATTTAAAAGAGTGATTTACCAAAAAGGTTATATTAGCTGGTGAAAGCTCCATGCGGAGTGGCTCCACTTTATTTGGACCATGCGGACAGCAGAAAAACACGGAGCACAAGTCATTATCAAAATAAACATTATGATTGTTATTTATTAAGAAATTACCACCGCATGTATTAAAAGGCCTTCAACAGTATACCTTTCGTAAGTCGATCCTAAACCAAATAACCAATTAATATTATTTTTTTCCAGAAAATGAACGATCTCTAACTTCTCACAATATTAAAATCTCAGTAGCAATAAGATATGACTAGTGACCTCAATAGCAAATTAGACAAGCAAACTAAACCTCAGTAGCAAATAAAATATGACATCCGACCATAAATAGATGATTGGGTATGACTTACTAGCTCATAAAAAAAAAAAAAACAATGATATGCTTATTGACCCTCAGTAGTAAACATATATAACAGGACTACTGACCATCAATAGCAAATATGGCATGGCTTACTAGCTCACAAAAAAAAAATGATATGGCTATTTGTCACGCCCCGAGTTTTAGAATAAAAATTCTAAATCCGAAACATGAATTACCACAACTCAAAATAACCATCCCTGAAAATTTCTTTTTCTTAACAACCTCACCACGCAATTTAATTTCAAAAACCGAATTTAGTCTCAGTTAATTATTACAACTCACTCACAAAATAAATTGTAAAGCTCTAATTGAGCATAACAAACCTCACAACTCAAATGAAATAAAAATAAATGCTGCAACACCTAAACAGCGCGGTCACCTCCCTGGTTATCCTTACCTGCAGGAATATCCGCTGCACCATTTGAATAGTGTAACGGGATTGCAACAACACAAAACCTGGTAAGCTTTTGGAAGCTCGTATGAGTAAAAAGAAAGAACGGTTGTTTAATTAAACCTTAATTATTTTCACCCAAGTCAACTCTCAATAATTTCTACGTCCACCAGAAACTAACAATCTCAAATCAAACACCAAATCACAAATCAACACAAAACCCTAAATTACATCCTTCTTCTCAAAACCCCGAAATCGTATTTATAAAAATACGATATTTGATAGACTAGAGCTCTAACTGAATCGTAGCCCGTCACCTGGCCTAGGTTATGGCATCCGACATATTTATCTTTATCGTATTTCAACAATGTGTATACGTATATACATATTTAAAACGTTCGATACTCGTACTTACTCAACCAAACGTATCTCATCATCCACATAAGATTCGAGCGTCCGATTCCCCAAAACCTGTCACTACGTTGACCCTAAATCCATAAATGAGCACAACGATGTATTTTCACACAATGAAATCAACTCATCCAAGATACACAATATTATTATCAAAATTTAAGCATTTGAAATATAATCCAAATCATCATTCCAACTCAATCATATCATCATTCAACAACACACCAATCAATATATATATTCCACGTAAATATATATATATATATATATACACGTAATCATCCACTCAGGAATGACTACTAATACAATCTATAGTTCACACAAGAAAATTGTGAAATTCATTTGTATAATTAAAATTCATTTTACTTACCTATGGACCGTAGTTGACCAAGTCCATGTGATTTTAAAACAAATATTTAATCCATAAATATTTTTCACACAATTACAAAAATAAATAATTTAAAGCACTCGGTTCGTAATATGAACCACGTGAGCTTTATTCACCTCGAAACTCCCGCTGCGTCTTCACTTAAATATAAATCACAATAATCCAAATGCTCGTCAACTCAAGCCGTCAAGTACCTAATCAAGCACGGTTTTTACTTGGCAAACGAAGCACGAAATAAACTTCAATGATGATCCAACGGTCGATTCTAAAATAAAGACGATCCAACGGTCGGATTTTAAAATAAAGACGATCCATCAGTCGGATCGAATTTAAATGATGATCCAACGGTTAGATCCTCACGGATCGCCGTTAGAAACATCCTATCAAAATTATACGAAAATCCGACTGACGGATCTTCACGAATCGCCTCCCAAATCACTGTTTTACAATTATAAGAAGATCCAACGGTGAAATCTTCGTCCGTGACCAAACAAAGTCATCGGGACTATCATATGATCATCATATTAAAATTTGAAGTAAAACAGATAGTCTGATCTCCGTAAATCGTAAACCAAAAATAAACTATAAAACCGTAAATAGTAACGTCAAAACTTAAATTGACTATTTATAAACTTTTTCTAACATGACCATGGTATATATCAAAACGCTCGTATGGATGCATAGATCATCATCCATATAATATAAACTCAAAATTTAGTCCAACGCGCTGCCACACGCGGTGGTCAGACGGTGGTCAACGCGGTAGTCAGACGGTGGTCAACGCCGGTCAACCACCTCAGATGCAAAAGTTGTCAACTACAAACTTCTTCAAAATGAAATTATGAACAACTTTAATACCTGACTTTTTTCGAGATTAGGTCTAGATAGTCCTAGATCGGTCTTTGAAGTTTGATTAATCTTGGTCACTCGATCAGATTCCAGATCCAATTAGGGAAGTCGAAATCTTCAACTCTTGATCTACAACTCTACACTCAAAATCGTGATGCGAGCCATATATGGGGATGATCAACAGGAAGAGGACGTTACGAAAATAGGGTTGATCGGCCGGTGCAACGCTGGCACGGGGGAGATCTGATCGGGTCAGCCTCTCGGGGCTAAGGTTGCTCCGATCCAAGGCGGGGGGCAGCGGTTGGGGAAACTGAGGGCGGGGAGCGGCTGGGAGGCTCGGGCCAAAGGCGGGGAGAGTCGGGTCCGGCGGCGGCGTGGCCGGGAAGGCGGCGTTCCGGCCGGGTCGGGTCGGCGGGTCAGCAGGCAAGGGGAAGGGGTCGCGAGAGAGACAGAGAGGAGGGGGTGGGAGCTAAATGCAAAAATCTGATTTTTTCGTCCTTAATGAAAAAATCATATTTTTATTAATATTTATAGAAAAATTTCAATTTTCAAAAATTCATAACGTATTCATACGAACTCCGAATATTACGTTCCATATATGCACGAACTCACATCGAAGAGCTCTACACCTTTCATGAAGGACGTTTTTCCAAATTTTGAACGTATAAAACGTCAATTTTCACGACCCCCTAAATAACGTTCGTTTTTGAAAATAAAATCATTCGAAACCAATTTTCTCAAACCACGATATACAAATTAATCTCAAATATCATAATTCAATTAATATAACAATTATTGAATTACATAAATTTATTATATGAAAATTCGGGTCTTCACAGTCTACCCTCCTTAAAAAGCATGATCGTCAATAAAAAGTTGAGGATACCTCTTCCTCATGTCACACTCCAATTCTCATGACGCATCACCCTCATCATGATGACTCCACAAACCTTCACAAAATCAACCTCCTTCCTACGAAGCTTCTTGGTAGACCTATCCAAGATACGAACAGGTTCAACTACAAATGTCACATCTGTGTTTACTTCGATCGTACCATGATCAATCACGTAGGACTCATCACGTACATACTTCCTGAGCATGGACACATGGAAGACATTGTTCACACCCGACATGCTAACCGGTAAAGCAAGTCGAAATGCCAAGTTTCCAACCCTTTCCAGAATCTCAAAGGGTCTAACATACCTTGGTGCGAGTTTCCCCTTCTTGCCAAATTTCACCACACCTTTCATAGGTGAGACCTTCAAGAACACATGATCGCCTGTCTCAAACTCTAATGGTCTCCTCTTCAAGTCAGCATAACTCTTCTATCTACTCTGAGCGGTTTGGATTCTGTCGCCAATAGTAGTGACCTTCTCTGTAGTCTCTTGTACAATCTCAGGACCGAAGAACCCTTTATCCCCTGCTTCCGCCCAACAGATAGAAGTCCTACACGGCCTACCATAAAGTGCCTCATATGGAGCTGTACCGATACTGGAGTGATAGCTGTTGTTGTAGGAAAACTCTACCAATGGCAGATGATCCGTCCAACTTCCCTTAAAGTCCAGAACACAAGCTCTAAGCATATCCTCCATCACCTGATTCACTCTCTCAGTCTGTCCATATGTCTGTGGGTGAAATGCAGTGCTCATTGCAAGAGATGTGCCAAATGCCTTATGGCACCTACGCTAGAATTCTGAAGTGAAACTAGCATCACGATCAGAGATAAACGTCACATGCACACCATGAAGCCTCACTATTTCATTCACATAAAACTTACACAACGCATCCCTTGAGTATGTTTTTGCCAAGGGAAGAAAATGTGCTGACTTAGTCAACCGGTCAACAATCATCCAAATCGAATCATAATTTTTCCTGGACCTAGGCAATCTAGTCACAAAGTCTATGGAGACATCTTCCCATTTCCAAACAGGAATCGGCAAGGGATTCAACATTCCTGCGGGTCTCTGATGCTATGCCTTCACTTGCTGACATATAAGACACTTCGACACATGTTCTGCCACATCCCTTTTCATTCCATACCACCAAAACTGTCTTCGTAGATCCATATACATTTTAGTACCCCCTGGATGTATAGTGTATCGAGACCTATGTGCTTCCCGCATGACCCCTGAGGTTATCAACACTCGGTACATACAATCTCCCTTGAAATCTCAACCCTCCATCTGCCACAATCATCCACTCGGAAGAACCCTCCACATCCGGATCAGCAGTCATCTCAGCAATCCTCGCTTGAGCAAACCTATCAAGTGTCTGACCCTGAATGATCCTGAAGATCAAGGTGGGCTGTAAGGTGATACTACCGAGAAAGATTCCATATCCTGCTCCTGCGGGCATAAGCTCAAACTCTGAAACAGCTTCTAACATGCGCGCTCTCGCACCATAATCTATGCCATGATTACTCAAGGTTTCCTACTCAAAGCATCTGCCACTACATTCGCATTTCCGAATGGTACTCCAAGGTGAAATCATAGTCCTTGATGAGTTCCATCCATCTTCTCTGCCTCATGTTCAATTCTTTCAGGGAGAATATATACTTCAAACTCTTATGATCAGAAAAGAGTTCAAATTTCTCACCATAAAGATAGTGCCTCCAAATCTTCAAGGCAAACACCACTGTTACTAGCTCTAGATCATGAGTGGGGTAATTCCGCTCATGTACCTTCAACTGTCTAGAACCATAAGCCACAATGCTACCATTCTGCATCAACACACACCCCCAACCCTGATGAGATGCATCGCTGTAAATGACTAACCCACCACCACTAGTAGGTATAGTCAACACCGGAGCTGTAGTCAATCTAGTCTTCAGCTCATTGAAAGCCTTCTCACACTCATCCAACCATACTAACTGAGTGTCTTTTCTTGTTAATTTGGTCAAGGCCGAAGCAATACCAGAAAACCCTTTAATGAAACGCCTGTAATACCCTGCCAATCCAAGGAAGCTACGGATTTCTGTAACCGTAGTAGGGTGACTCCAACTCATCACTGCTTCAACCTTTGAAGGATCCACAGAAACTCCATCCTTCGAGACCACATGACCGAGGAACCTGACTTCACTCTGCCAGAAATCGCACTTCTCAAACTTGGCAAATAATTTCTTCTCTCTCAACTTCTGTAGCACAATCCGCAGATGCTTCTCATGCTCATCTGACGACCTTAAATAAATCAATATGTCTTTAATGAACACTACCACAAACTGATCCAAGTAAGGGCTGAACGTGAGGTTAGTGAGACCAAAAGGCATGACAAGGAACTCAAAATGTCCATACCTGGTCCTGAATGTCGTCTTTGGAATATCTTCATCCTTCACCCTTAACTGGTGATATCCAGATCTCAAATCAATTTTTGAGAACACAGTAGCCTCCCTAAGCTGATCGAACAAGTCATCAATCCTAGGTAAAGGGTACCTGTTCTTGATGGTCACCTTGTTCAGCTGTTGATAATCCACACATAACCGAAGTGAATTATCCTTCTTCTTCAAGAACAACACTGGTGTGCCTCAAGGAGATACACTAGCTTGAATGAACCCTTGTGCAAGTAATCCCTCAATCTGAACCTTCAACTCCTGAAGTTCAGCTGGTGCCATTCGATAGGGTGCCTTCGATACAGGTGAAGTACCTGGTATCACATCAATAGAGAAGTCCATTACCCTTTTCGGAGGTAACCCAGAGATCTCCTGAAACACATCGGCATACTCTGAAACTACAGGAATCCCTGTAATCCTTGAAGTACTACTCCCTGATTCAATATGGGCCAAAATCCCTGCCCTCATGGCGATGTCAGACTTCAGACAACGGTAATGAAACACTGGTTGTCCAGGAACATGGAAGGACACAATCATCCTAAAGCAATCAATCACTGCATGGTTTGGGCTTAACCAATCCATACCCAAAATCACATCATATGTGTGATCCGAAATCATAATCAAAGATGCAGAGAACTCTCTGCCACCAATCCCAATAGGGCAATCATCACAAAACATGCTAAGCTCAAAAGACACATTGAGAGGTGATGTAACACATAATGATCTAGTAAGAGGCATCACATTCAAACCCAACAAGTCCACAACCGAACTAGATATGAAGGAGTGTGAGGCTCCTGTATCAAAGAGTACTCTAGCAAGATAGTGATAAATATATAAAGTACCTTCCACACCCGTGCCTGCCTGACCAATGGCAAAGACTCTAGCAGGTGCAGGCGGTAGCTGCCTCTGCTGGTTTCCCTGCACTCTACCCTGATTTCGGGGACACTCCCTGGCCTGGTGTCCTGTCTGTCCACAGCTGTAGCATATCCTACCCCGTGGTTTCGTGCACGCACGAGAGATGTGGCTCGGCTCGCCACAATTAAAGCATTTCACTGGAGCTACTGGTGCTATCTACGTAATAGGCATAACCTGAATGGGAGGAGCTACTGCTGCCCTAGCTGGGGCCTGATGCTGGAACTGAGTTCTCTGTTTCATCCAAAAACCGTACCTGAAGTCTCTGGACCTACTGCTTCCTGCTATGGCCCTTCCCTTGCCCTGAAAGTCTCTCTCAACAGACTCTTTTTCTCTATGAATCAGGTTCTGCTGCTCAATGATCTGTGCCTTAGCCAAGATCTCTCTCTTCGTCTTCAGCTCTAAGATGGCTACATCACGCTCAATCGAAGGGCTCAACCCTCGCTGAAACTTCTTAGCCAAGTCTTCGTCATCCATCTGCTTCACATACTTGTACAGCCTGGAGAACTCCGTATCGTACTCGATCACGGTCATCTTCCCCTGTACAAGTGCGAGGAATTCCCGTTCTAACCTTTCCTTCTGCTGGAAAGTACTTCTCCCTGAACAGCCTCTCAAAGCCATCCCATGTCAAGGTAGATACCTCGATACTCCTCTGTGTGACGTTCCACCACACTCTAGCTTCATCCTTCAGCATGAACGCGGCTAGCTTCCTCTTATCAATCTCACTACAATCAAATAGATCAAAATAGGTCTGCAAATCCTCAATCCATCTATCCGCAAGCATATGATCAATGCCTCCTCCAAACTTGGTTGCTCCCAAGTGGATAATTTCATTCGCCAACACTAACAAGCTAGCAGGATCATCAACCATGCCCATGGGCGAAATATGCTGATCATCATAAGGTCCCTCTACCTCCGCTTCATATGCTTCATCAACTGGAGGGGCCCTACCCCTACCTCGGCCTCTACCCCTACCACGAGGTCTGCCTCTACCTAGACCTCTAGTTTCGTTCCCCTCAATCCCCATTATCTAATAAGCAGGGCATACTCCATTACCTAATAGTTAATACATGAATAACACTTAATCATGGCATAAGTCAAATGCAAGTCCATATTAACCAAGTAACTAAGCATATAAGACAACGCATATGGTTCTTATGACATGCTAACGTTCCTAGCCAACCTAACGCTCTCACATATCCAATGACATTGTCAATACCGAAGAGCACATGATGGAGATCCGCTGTAGATGGGCCATCACTCGGAAGGTACTGACATATCACCAAATATGTACCTTACGCTCTGATACCAAACTGTCACGCCCCATATTTTAGAATAAAAATTCTAAATCCGAAACATGAATTACAACAACTCAAAATAATCACCCTGAAAATTTCTTTTTCTTGACAACCTCACCACACAATTTAATTTCAAAAACCGAATTTAGTTTCGGTTAATTATTACAACTCACTCACAAAATAACTTGTCAAACTCTAATTGAGCATAACAAACCTCACAACTCAAATGAAATAAAAATAAATGCTGCAACACCTAAACAGCACGGTCACCTCCTTGGTTATCCTGATCTGTAGGAATATCCGCTACATCATTTGAATAGTGTATCGGGATTGCACCAACACAAAACCCGGCAAACTTTTGAAAGTTCGTATGAATAAAAAGAAAGAACGGTTGTTTAATTAAATCATAATTATTTTCACCCAAGTCAACACTCAACAATTTCCACGTCCACCAGAAACCAACAATCTCAAATCAAACACCAAATCACAAATCAACATAAAACCCTAAATCACATCTTTCTTCTCAAAACCCGGAAATCGTATTTATAAAAATACTGTATTTGACAAACTAGAGCTCTAACTGAATCGTAGCCCGTCACCTGGCCTAGGTTATGGCATCCGACATATTTATCTTTATCGTATTTCATCAATACATATTTAGAACGTCTAATACTCGTACTTACTCAACCAATCGTATCCCATCATCCACCTAGGATTAGAGCATCCAATTCCCCAAAACCGGTCACTATTTGACCCTAAATCCATAAATGAGCACAACGATGTATTTTCACACAATGAAATCAACTCATCTAAGATACACAATATTATTATGAAATTTAAGCATTTAAAATATAATCCAAATCATCATTCCAACTCAATCATATCATTACTCAACAACACACCAATCAATATATATATTCCACGTAAATATATATATATATATATATATATATACGTAATAATCCACTCAGGAATGACTACTAATACCATCTATAGTTCACACAAGAAAATTGTGAAATTCATTTGTATAATTAAAATTCATTTTACTTACCTATGGACCGTAGTTGATCAAGTCCATGTGATTTTAAAAACAAATATTTAATTCATAAATATTTTTCACACAATTACATAAATAAATAATTTAAAACACTCGGTTCGTAATATGAACCACGTGAGTTTTACTCACCTCGAAACTCCCGCTGCGTCTTCACTAAAATACAAATCACAATAATCCAATTGCTCGTCAACTCAAGCCGTCAAGTACCTAATCAAGTATGGTCTTTACTTAGCAAACGAAGCGTGAAATAAACTTAAATGATGATCCAACCGTCGGATTCTAAAATAAAGACGATCCAACGGTCGGATTCTAAAATAAAGAAGATCCATCAGTCGGATCGAATTTAAACGATGATCCAACGGTTAGATCCTCACGGATCACCCTTGGAAACATCCTATCAAAATTATACGAAAATCCGACGGACGGATCTTCACGAATCGCCTCACGAATCACTGTTTTACAATTATACGAAGATCCAAGGGTCGGATCTTCGCCCATGACCACACAAAGTCGTCGGGACAGTCATATGATCATCATATTAAAATTTGAAGTAAAACCGATTGTCTGATCTCCGTAAATCATAAACTGAAGATAAACTGTAAAACCGTAAATAGTAACGTCAAAACTTAAATTGACTATTTATAAACTTTTTCTAACATGACCATGTTATATATCAAAACGCTCGTATGGATGCATAGATCATCGTCCAGATAATATAAACTCAAAATTTAGTCAGACGGCGGTCAACGCCGGTCATTTGAAAATTTTGAGGGATACCAATATATTCAATCCTAAAAATCTTGAAGAACTGAATTTCATTGTTGATGATGAAATCATCATTGCCTTTAACATTCGAACAAATAACATTCTTAAGAGGTCTCGCAAAACTGAAAGAGGCATCAAGTTGAAAGTTAAGTTCCATTTGCGGGGAAGAAATCTTCCCCCCACCCCCATCTTTATCTCTATTTGTAAGCTGATATGCTTGCCTTCTCATTACCTTTTCACAGCAATGCTCCTTTCCTATTTTCGCTTTTGATTTTTGCCTCGTTTGACTGGGCAATCGAAAGAGCTGATCGAACGTGATAGAGGCTTCACTCATGTCATCCTCCTGAGACTTCAAGGAGCAAAATATATCTCTTCCCTTGTTCTTCTCAGTAGCTGGTTTAGGAATGGTTGATTGCTTGTGTGAGGTTATGAGCATTCATCCTCCCCAATATTCACCTGAATTTTTGTGTGCTGATATCATAGTATGATTATATTCTACATGAAATGAACTCGTAAACAGATGCTTTCACTCTGCAAGACTAGATAAGTACCTAGCTTTAGAGACCATGCATTAGAGATCTAATCATCTCTTATGGATGAACTAAAGAAGGGTCAAGCTGTGTTTTTTTTTTTTTTTTTAAATATTTTTTTCCTCCAAGGAAGCTAGGTAAGGGCAATGCCCTTACAAGAAATTTTATTGATGATAAGAAAGGTACATAAGGGTTGGGGGACTAGGCCAATACCAGACCAACAAAGCTGAAAGAACAATACAAGAGAATGGGGACTGAGTCCACAAACAAACTAATAACATCCAACTTATGCTGCTGACAAAGAAAATGGAAGGATGAAAGATAAGCACAGCTAGCACAAGATGATACTTGGGCAAAGGCGGTCTAGGTGAGAAGCATGTCCATAAAATGGAACCAAAATCACCTAGCAGCTAAGGCCAACCTCTTGCAACGTACCACTCCAGGAGAAAATTCTTGCTGGTTATTTCATGAACTAAACAATTGCAAACTGCAAAGGATTAGGTAATTTGTCTGTGCTTCAAGTTCACTGTCATTTACTATTACAGGATGTCCTCTAATAGGTTTTCTTTCTTTTCCAGTAGATGTCATTTTTCTCCACTTTAATTTGTATGTTTTGTACAGAAGAAGCATGGACAAGCAAGCAGTCCACATAATATACAAACACAAAGCGAATAGCGAAACCAAAGTTGTACCACACCGACAAATTCAAATCATAAAAGCTACAAACACAAAGCTCTGACCACCCAATCTACACTCAAAGATGAAGACTGCAGCTTTACAATCATGACTAAAGAGGGCAAACGGGCAATCATGTAACTCATATGAAAGTATGAAACTAAAATGCGTAGAGAGCCTGAAATGTTGCTACAAACAGTGAAATTCTGAATAATCAGTTCCACTTTCTACAGCAACATCCAATGCACAGTTGAAGAAGTTGCAAGTAAACATTTGTGAAAACTTGAGACATTAGGCTCTTCTATTGGTTCCACAGCATGAAAGGGGAAATTCTAAATCAAGGAGAGCAGTGATGAGGTCTCCAATCTCATGGTCTCTCAGGTTTCTATGGAAACTAAGATTCCATCCCTATTAGGCTGATAGCAAGAATGGACAGCATACGTGCTACTCATTAGACAGGAACTCTGGACCCAATATTACTCCCAAACCCAGTTCTTTCACCCTTTCCAATGAGGAATTGAAATATTACAAGACAAAACCAAAATGTCTTGCATAAAGAGGCAAATAACTTTTGGTTCCAATTTTGTCATGTTATATTCCAGGAATTGGTAGCATTTTCATGTTTTGAATTTCTAAAATAATTAAAAAGTGAAATAATGCAACAGGAAAACCAACCACACCTTTTTTTTTTTCTGAAGGTCGGGATTTGATAAAGGAATGCAGAAATGGAAACAGACAAACCAACCAAATGCACAGTTTAGCAGATCTAGAAGTACTGATGAACTGCAACAAGAAGATCAGATGAAATAACAAATCCTAATTCTCAGCGGTTGTTAAATACTTAAATGTCTTTCCTGTGCCTGTTTATGAAACTCTCACAACAGTGAATCCCTTCTCTAGTCTAATAATGGAAATAGAAACTTTCATTTTTGTTTTCATTCTGCATAAACTTAAGGCAATGCTGTCCACATACAATTGGGATAAAAAAAGTGTATGGCAGAGAAATTTTATGTTCAAGACCACACATAAACCAAAATAAGTAAATGGTTTTCACACATTGACAAAGAAAAAGAACACCACTGGGAAAACTTGCAAATACAGATTACAGAATGTAAACTCTCTAATTGAAACATATAGTTTCCTTCATATATACATATAACAAATATATCTGCTTCCTACATATGCTTTCATGCTTCAATTACATATATTTATATTTGATATGTAATACTTAAAGAGATAATCAAGTTCAAATGATGTTGGAGTTGACATGGAAGATGTTGGACAAATTCCTTCCAACATTTAGCTTCCTTTTTTCTCTTTTTCGGTAAACTGTGCGCTTCCTTAGCTACTATTTGCATCGGAACAAATCATGTAACAACTTTCCATTGACTGAATCGATGTTTTTATAAGCTATATCTATTTTCTATGATTCAAGCTAATAAAATATATAACACATGAACTATATTCCATCTTCCAGTCTAACAATAAAGCTGATATGGAACATTGTGTGAATTCTGAATTTTGAACCTACAGGAACTGATGCTCACAAAGCAAATAAACAAATCAACACTGTCTCAAAATTCATCCACATCCACATCCGACTCCGAATCCTCTTCAATAGTTTCCTACTTTTCCCCATCTACTTAACCTACTGCAAACATCCTTCTATTCCATCTACATTACAGCTCATTCATATGTTCAACTTCAAATCAACTTGTGCATAGTTTTAAAGACCATGAATTAGAGATGCAACAAAGGTTCAACAAGGCTTCAAGCTGCCCGAAGCTGGTTATTGTAACAGGAATTATACTAGCATAGGGTTGAGAGAAATCAAATTCTTCACTAACATTATATTTCTAACAAAATTCACTTGCTATAGGGGGTGTTCCCCAGTAGGTTTCTTTATCCTTCTTTGGTAGGAAGTCCTTTTTCTGTAGCTGTATAAGTAATTGCTCAAAAGAATAATAAAAAAATCTAAATCAGTTGTGATGTTTATAATAATATATCCAAGAACTTATCTGCAGTCCATCAAAAGAGAACTCAGTTTTTCCCCAAGATGCCAAAACATCACTACCCTAAGCTTTCACTCCACCACCAAATGTGCAAAAGTTCTCATTAACGAGAGGATGGAGCCATTGGGGACTCGAAAAGGTTGTACTGCAAGTTAAAAGTCACTGGACAATGCTGGAATAAGTGGTCTATACTCTGGTGCACCTTTGTACAATGTGCTTTAGTGTGTATGTAAATATAGGGGGTTCTCTTCCGTAGTAGAGTCTCCCATAAATTTACCCTTCCATGAGAAATATTCCAGGCCAACGAGTCATTTCTGCTGTCTAAATCATAAAGGATGGACTGGAAATGGGGAATGGTGATCCATGGCTAAGAAACAAAGAAAAGAATTGCAGGAAAACATGAGTAATCCAAAATAATGGTCCATGCTTCATGTACATCAAACGCACCAAATCCAATTTACGGCAACCATTAACATATATTGGCAAAACAAGTTCAAAGACAATTTATATAATTCATTGAGATCTTAGTACAGACTATACAAACTGTATGGCAACTACAAATGACCATAAAAACAAAATGAAGTAAAGCCACATACCCATTCACAGTTCATGCCAGATAGAAGATATCATCCGTCATAAGAAGAATGTACTGCAGAATCCTCAAAGGGGCATTCCTAAAATCCAATGCAGGCAACCTCAGCTCCCGAATCCTACACTCCCCGGCCCGAACCCTGTTCACATCAACCTTCCTGAACAAATACACCGATTTCCCACCACCGTTCTCCTTAGTCTTGAAAAGGGTCCACCCAACTCCGGCCAGAGCCCTCGAAAACCCCTCCATTGTGTCCATTCTATCTCCGGTGAGCCGCGAGAACAGCGAAGCCGAGCAGCAATTCCAATGGCTCTCGGTACTCGCGGCGTCACTGGCTATGCACTCCGACGGCGCGAACACCAGCTTGAACAGACCTCTGGACATCTTGACGAAGGCCCGGAGATGCGGAATCGGAGCTGCGATCAGTGAAGGAAAAGGGAGGGGGACTGTGTCCTCGGGCAGAGAAGAAGTTGACGACAGGGATGTGGATGACCATGTTGAAGGAAACGAGGACGGTGATCCTAAAGACGGAGACGAAGACGGCGGCGGTGGCCGTGGGTTTGAGAGAATGATGTGGGAGAGAGAAGGGGTCGGGTGCAAGTCCATGCCCATGTCTCTGGCTATGGTGGCGAGTCTGTATGTGTCGGTGACGAGCTCTTTGGTTGGGAGGAAAAGGAGCAATGGGGTTTTGACGACATTGCGATCCTCGTCGTCGTCGTCGTCGTCGTCGGTGTCCATAAGAAGAGGGTTGTTGTTGATGGTTTCTCCAAAGACCAGAGAGCGTACCAGCTTTAGTGGGAGCATCTGTCTTTTTCTTCTTCCTGCTCCTTTACCTCTCTCTAATCCAATTAGTATATCAGACCCCTCTTTTATCTTTTGACAAACCGGATCTCTAGATCTAATCAACCTACCTAAATTATCTTTTTTCTTGTTAAAATTTTACGAATTCTTTAAATTATCATGACTAGGATCAACTCCAATCGATCTGTCAAATGCAAGTTAGATAACACAACGGTAACAGATGAGTGGTGACATCTTTTCCGACCCATAAGTTGGTGGATAATACACATGAAATTTTTTGTGTCCAGCTTTTCTGTTGTTGATATCGGAAAATATGTGTCTAGCTTGTTTATAAATACAGTGTTTTTGGTACATTGCTCATTCTTGTTTGTATGATTGTATATGTTACTTTTTACATTAGAGTTATCTAATTAGATTTTCCAACGGCAAAAGGAATTTTTTTTTTTTTTTTGAAAAAGAACAGGTGCAGTTGCTCTCAAACCTTGATTAATGAAGCTACATAATACAAAGGGGGACATAGACCTTGCCCTTATGCATATGTTGTCTTTTACAAGATGTGAGATTAAAATGTTGACTTCCTTATTCTTTTATCGTTATTTTCTTTTCATGTTTAATCCATACCCAAAGGCTTATCACTAGTGCTTATCGATTTCCTAATCTGTGTGAGATTAATTACCATTTCCTAATTCCTACAGGAGTAGGGATTTGATTTCCTCATGCGTAGAGGATATTCCCTTGCAAGTTGCAACTATAAACACCGGGTCATTTCATTTTATGCTTCACTCACATCAACTAGTTCACTCATCTCTCTCTCTCTCAGGCCCCATTTGGGATTGCTTCGTTTTAAAAAAAATATATCAGTTTTTTTTTAAATTTTAGATTTCATTGTGTTTGGTAAATAAATAAAAAGCAGCTTTAATTGAAAATTATAGGTCACTTGCAACAGATTTCAGAAGCAACCCAAATGCTACTTTTAGAAGCTGTTGGGTATTCAAACACACTCTGAAGTTGTGTTATGTGCTCGTACTTTAAAAAGTATTGTTTACCAAACACTTAACTGTTTTAATTCACAACTGATTATTCTCATAACACAACAGCAGCATCAATTTTTTTTCATAAGTCACTGCAATCGTTTCTAGTTGTCCATCAACTTTCTGCTTTATATTTTTCAATTCAAAAGCTCTATCCTAGGAATCAATGACTGCTACAATCGAAGCAAACAACCCAAAAAGTGACAATATTGATGGACAACAAAAAGGAAGTGGGATACCAAAAACGGGTGAAGTGATATATTGCTGACTTTTTGCTTGCTGCAATTGAAGAGATGGGATCCTCACATGTTTCCAGATAGTCATTGACAATGCAGCAAACTGTGAATCTGCTGGGAGAGAGATTGAAAAGGTACATGAACATATTTTTTGGTCTCCTTGAGTTGTTCATACCTTGAATCTTATTTTTACAGATTTGGCAAAAGAGCTTGAGTGGTTTGAGGAAATTAGAATATTGGAAAAACTATTGTTAAGTTCTTTTTGAACCACTCACATGCTTTGATCATGTCCAGAAGTCAATCAAAATTGGAGTTATTGAAAGTAGAGAAAACTAGATTTGCATCGCATTATATCTTGTTAAAGCGACTTATTGATTGCAAAGAAGCAGTAGCAAGTACTATAATTCTTCAAAAATGGAAAGATTGGGTGAAGACTTTAAATGCCAAGAAAAGAAAATTTGGGGAGGAAATAACACAAGCTGTGTTGGCCGGCAGACAACATTTGGGACAATGTGCTGGCTATAGTGAATATCACAAAGCCAATTTATTTTTAATTAATATTGTGATGGTGATGGTCAAAAGGTGGGTGAAGTTTATGAAAGTATGGACAATACGCTTGGAGAAAATACATTATAGGTTCTTATAATTATACTCTATTATTGTTATGGTTTTTTTTTTTTGTTAAACTTTGCCGTAGGTTGAATGATTGAGCCACAATGCTTGCTATAAGAATTGCCGTAATAATTGTCTTATTATTAACATATATTCCATCTTCTGCACTTAATGCCTTGATTGCATCTATATTTGTTACACAGTTTATTACAACATTTTATCCATTTTCTCTAGCATATTTATTCTCTGAGTTATCAAATTATTTTTTATATAGTAATATCTTGTAACTTGCCGTCTTTTTCTTTTGCCAAATATATTAATTAGTTTACTAACTTGATATATGTATGTTTTGTTTCACACTATATCACAAATAAATAGGTACTAGCTCAACCAATATCAAGATTCATCTGCCGAAGGGAATTGGAGTATGTCTTCATATATTTACAATGTCAAGAGAAATAGGCTGAAGGCTAAAAGAGCTGATAAATTGGTTTTTATTCATTTCAATATTCGTCTGCTTTCACGTTTCTCCAAAGACTACAATAATGGAACTTATAAGAGATGAGACATTAATCCAGAATCAACGAAAGTAGATGAGTCTCCAGTGAGATTGGAGGACTTGCAATGGAGAATGTTAGACGGAAACTATGTTGACGAGGAAGATTCATCGCGTACCAAGAGTACTTCAAGCAAACCTATTCCACCCATTCTCAATGCACAACCGATTCGGCCAAGAACATATCAAACTCATATCCAGATTTGCAAGAGCAAGAGACTCAAGTGGCACTTCGAAATGAGGACTTAGACAAGCGTGATGGCCAAGCTTTCCAGCCATTGAAAAAATAAATTTATTTTTAAGCATTATTTTTCTTTGTTGGATTGAAAAACTCAATTAATTTTTTGTAACCAAAAAGAAAAACTCAATTAATTTTTAAGCAGTAATGACAATTTATTTTTATTTTATAATTTTTGTTGAGATTTTTATTTATGGTATGGTTATCTATTTATTATTTTTCCATAATTTTATTTATTATATGTAACTTATTTTAATTAAAATTAGCTAATATATCTTAGCTTACCGCTTACCATAAAGACTAGCGTACTGCGTACCCGTACAGTAAAGTAACACTGTTACCAGTAAGTCACGCATCAGAGTTGCAAGTAGCTTGGCCGAAGCTTCTACTTGTTTTTAAAAAAGTGCGGCATTTCTTCATGGGCGCTGAATCTGACCGAGTTTGTCTTGACAGCTTCAATAACTAGAACTCAATGCCAAGATTACAGGGCATATCGTCTTCTTGAACTTTTGGCAACCACTAATGTCCCCCCATCGTTGGCAATAGTACTAGCACTCAAAGACAGGGTCACATACGACCTCATCAAGATAGGGATACAAGAAGATGGGTTTGCCTGGAAATATGGTATCACTTTATGCGATTCGCTGAACGCTGTGATTGTCTGGAGAAGCACTACTTGAAAGCACTTGAATTTGCAATTGATTGTCATCTTTATCTTGAGGCACACACTGTCACTGCTGTGGCTACTAAATTTGGTTGGCCTGCGTGACTTGGGTTAAATACGGTCAAGAAGATTGTGGAACAACGCATACGCTATGGACAAGATTGATTAACAATTTGCTCGATTAACAATTTGCTCTAATAGGATTCTCATTAGTTAGAGTTAGTTAGTTCTTGGACTTTTTGCCTATAATTATCAATTTATCTCCCTTAAAAAAATTGTTTAAGGAAATGAGAATTGGGAGAATAATTGTGTCTTTCACTGATAATAGGAGCCCTTATATATAGGGAGTACAAGTACATAATTTAGAGTATAAGGAATCTTATTCTAATTAGAACTAGGAATCTAGAACATTCTCTCCTATTACAACTATAGAAAGTAATCCTAGTTTGACAAGGCACACTAAAGTCAAATATCCTTTAACACTCCCCTTTGTGCCGCTCAAACTTGATGTTGTCATGACACCATGGTGTTTTAAATGTTGCGGTCACGCTCCGAATTTTAGAATAAAAATTCAAAATCCGAAACATGAATTACCACAACTCAAAATAATCATCCTGAAAATTTCCTTTTTTTCTTAACAACCTCACCACACAATTTAATTTCAAATCCCGAATTTAGTCTCGGTTAATTATTACAACTCACTCACAAATTAAATTGTAAAGCTCTAAATGAGCATAACAAACCTCACAACTTAAATGAAAATGCTGCAACTCCTAGTTAATTATTACAACTCACTCACAAATTAAATTGTAAAGCTCTAAATGAGCATAACAAACCTCACAACTTAAATGAAATAAAAAAAATGCTGCAACTCCTAAACAGTACGGTCACCTCCTTAGTTATCCTGACTTGCAGGAATATCCGCTACACCATTTAAATAGTATACCGGGAGTGCAACAACACAAAACCCGATAAGCTTTTGAAGCTCCTATGAGTAAAAAGAAAGAACGGTTGTTTAATTAATTCATAATCATTTTCACCCAAGTCCACGCACAACACTTTCCACATCCGCAAGGAACCAACAATCTCATAATCAATCACCAAATCAACAAATCAACACAAAACCCTAACTCACATCTTTCTTCTCAAAACCCCGAAATCGTATTTATAAAAATACGGTGTTGACAGACTAGAGCTCTAACTGAATTGTAGCTCGTCACCTGGCCCAGATTATGGCATCCGACATATTTATCTTTATCGTATTTCATCAACATGTATAGGTATATACATATTTAGAACGTCCGATACTCGTACTTAATCTTACCTCATTACCTGACAAGAGTTGTGGCATCCAACTCACTTAACCAATCGTATCTCATCATCCACCTAGGATTAGAGTGTCTGATTTCCCCATACCAGTCACTACGTTGACCCTAAATCCATAAATGAGCATAACAATATATTTTCACACAATGAAATCAACTCATCCAAGATACACAATATTATTATGAAATTTAAGCATTTGAAATATAATCCAAATCATCATTCCAACTCAATCACATCATCACTCATCAACACACCACCCATATATATATATATTCCACGTAAATATATATATACGTAATCATCCACTCAGGGATGACCACTACCATCTATAGTTCACATATGGACCGTAGTTGATCAAGTCCATGTGATTTTATAAACAAATATTTAATCCAAAAATATATTTCACACAATTACGATAAAATAAATTAATTAAAAGCACTCGGTTCGTAATATGAACCACGTGAGTTTTACTCACCTCGAAACTCCCGTTGCGTCTTCAATTAAAATACAAATCACAATAATCCAAATGTTCGTCAACTCAAGCCGTCAAGTACTAATCAAGTATGGTCTTTACTTAGCAAACGAAGCATGAAATAAACTTAAATGATGATCCAACGGTCGGATTCTAAAATAAAGACGATCCAACGGTCGGATCAAATTTAAACGATGATCCAATGGTTAGATCCTCATGGATCGCCATTGGAAACATCCTATCAAAATTATACGAAAATCCGACCGACGGATCATCACGAATCGCCTCCCATATCACTGTTTTACAATTATACGAAGATCCAACGGTCGGATGTTCGCCCGTGACCTCACAAAGTCATCGAGACAGTCATACGATCAACATATTAAAATTTGAAGCAAAACCGATGGTTTGATCTCCGTAAATCGTAAACCGAAGATAAAATGTAAAAACAGTAAATAGTAACGTCAAAACGTAAATCTACTATTTATCAACTTTTTCTAACATGACCATGTTATATATCAAAATGCTCGTATAGATACATAGATCATCGTCCAGATAATATAAATTCAAAATATAGTCCGACGCGCCGCTACAAGCGGCTGTCAGACGGCGGTCAACGCATGTCAACCACATCAGATGCAAAAGTTGTCAACTACAAACTTCTTCAAAATGAAATTTTGAACAACTTTAATACCTGACTTTTTTCGATATAGGGTCTAGATCGTCCTAGATTTAGTTTTGAAGTTGGATTAATCTCTGTCGCTCGATCAGATTCCAGATCCAATCAGGGACGTCGAAACCTTCAACTCTTGATCTACAACTCTACACTCAAAATCGTGATACAAGCCACATATGGGGATGATCAGGAGGATGAGGAGATCACGAAAATGCCAACGATCGGTCGAGGAGACGCAAGAAAATGGAAGTTCCGGCCGCATCCGTTTTCTTGAATGTGGAGGCTTCGATCTCCACCTTCAGGTGGTTTATGTTGGGAACGAGCAGCAAGGGGAGGACGGCGAGGGTGGGGAGAAGGGTTCTGGGCTGGCGGCTCGGCCGGAGAACGCCGAACTCAACCGAAAAACCCGGGTTGGGTCGAGTGTGTCCGCGTCAGGTCAGAAGGAAAATTTGCATAGTGAAGGTACCGGCTGAGAGAGAAGAGAGAGGAGAGAGATTTCCATTTTCGGAAATCTGGAAAAATGAAGGGAAATATGAAAAAAAACATATTTATACCCAAAAAGGAGAATTTTCAAAAATTCATAATAAATTCATACGAACACCAAATATTGCGTTCCATATATGCACGAGATCGTATCGACGAGCTCTACAACTTTATGGAGGATTTTTTTCCAAATTTCGAACGTATAAAAAGTCAATTTTCATGACCCCCTAAATAACGTTCGTTTCGAAAATAAAATTCGTTCGTAACCCATTTCCTCACACAACGACGTACGAAGCAAGCCCAAAATTCATAATTCATATTATTGAACAAATATTGAATTACATTTAATTTATTTGAATTAAATTTCGGGTCTTCACAGTTACCTGTTAAAAACCTTGCTCGAGTAGTAAGAACCATGTGGGACAAAAACAACCTTATGGAGGAGAAAAATAGTACAACACACCCTTCACTATTCGAGATCAAACATGTAGACATCATGCCTCCCCCTGATGTCAAGATCTCCCCCTGATTGCTTCAATCGTGGGAGTTCGGATAATTTCTGCATTCTGATACTCTTCACATGTTTCTCAAAAGTGGACTTGGAAATGACTTAGTAAATAAGTCTGCTACATAATCCTCAAATTGGATTTGATTCACTTCAATCTTAAGAAGTGTTTGTTGTTGCTGATTATAAAAAAACTTAAGCTATATATGCTTCATTTGTTCAATGCAAGTTACATTATCATTGTAAATGTACGCAAGTTCATCTGTGGTAGATTTCAAACCACAAGTTCTTCAAAATGTCCAACTATGGATCTTAACTATATGCATTCATGAACTGCTTTATGAAGAGCAATAGTCTTTGCATGATTCAAAGAAGTAGTGACAAGGGTCGGCTTTTTAGACCTCCAAGATATCGCAGTGCTTCCTATGGTAAAGACATAACCAGTTTGGGAATGACCTTTTTGAGGGTCAGAGAGATACCTTACATAAGCAAATCTCATCAAAACATCACCATTGTTTTGACGGGGGAGGGAGAACGTTGGCTACCCTTGGTGGCAGCGGCGGTGACAACGGCTTTCGGGCCTATGGAGTCCGATTCCATCTTGTCGTCCATTTTTTTCTCTCTGTAGGGATCGAACAAGCACATATCTATCGTACCCTTTAAGTAATGAAAGATTGTCTTTACACTAGTCCAATAGTATTGCATCGACGCATGGCTACATCTAGCCAACAAGTTTACAACAATTGAGGTGTTCGGTCTTGTATTGTGTTAAGTACAATAATGCACCTATTGTACTTAGGTAGGGACACTTTTTCCAATTAACGCATCTTCGTTATCATCTCTGGGATGGAACGGGTCCCTTTTAGGGTCAAGACTACGAACGACCATGGGAGTGCATCTTGACTTTATCAAAATGCCTAAGCATCTATTAACATAGTATACAGTTCTTAATCTAGATAAAATCGTGTTCTCCCAAGGTCTTTCATCTTAAACTTGGATTTCAGGTGTTCTGTGGTTTCTCTGAACTCATGAAAGGTTCCAATTATGTTCATCAACATAAACTGTGACAATTGTTAATTTGGAACTTGTCGTGGAAATGCGCGAGCATAATTCATCATATATCTTCCCAATCAAGTAGTCACTTAGTGAGAGTTGCATCCTCACTGCAAATGCGCTTCGTGGTCTAGAGCCATTTGATTTGGATAAATGAAGCCTACCGGGTACCTTCATGTATATTTTCATATCTAGATCCCCATAAAGATACATAATGTCCACATTCGTAAGCTGCATGTTCTGTTATTTGGAAACTACCAAACTGAAAACATAGTTGAGTGCAATGATATCCATTATAAGAGAATATGTCTTATCGTAGTTTATTCCAGGGCTTTGTGAAGCCTTGCAGCATGAGGCGAGACTATAATATATTTTTTCTCATCACGCTTTCTAACAAAGACCTATTTATGTTAACAGATTTTATGTTAGGAGGTATCGGCATCTCAGGCCCGAAATCCTTCCTCTTCGTTAGTGAATCCAGTTCGACTTGGATTGCAGCTTTCCATTCATGTCAATTTTTTCTACGTTGTCATTCTTCAACGGAGCAAGGTTCGATATCATTAGTCTCAATAATTCCACATCCTCGTGTACACTAGTGTAGTTTGTAGAGATCACTATATTCTCAGGAATTAGTTTTTACCATCGAGGCCTCTCCCAACGTTATCTCTTGGACATAACCACAATCTAGAGATATTCTCATGAGACGGATTTTGAGTATCAATGATCAATGGATCAGGTTGTGCCAAACTCGCTCTCAACCTAGGGTGAGAATCCATCAAACATATGGGTCTCCTATGCTCTCTAACAGAACCCACGACTTGTGAAGCCATTATGCCACCATCCATGGCAGCGGTGCCGTGCCTAGCTCCTCTGGGTGGCGTCATGTCCTCTTGAGTGGACATCAATCCTTGAAAGCATGTTTGCAGCAGGTATATGTGATTTAGTATCACTTTTAGGGGATCGAGATGAGACATACTAGGGACAGACTACGACAATTCCTGTCATTCCTGTTGAACGTTAACGTTCTAATCTCCCCCTAACAACGGAAAGACTATCTCATCAAAGTGACAATCCGCAAATCTAGTGGCAAAGAGATTGCCTGTCAAGCATTCTACATAGCGGACTTACAGTTGAAGATTTATATCCCACACAAATATGGATGCATTTGGTGCTAATGACCAATTTTTAGGCGCTGTGGCGGCGTGATTGGCATAGAAACCGCGCATGCAACTATGCTTAAATGCGAGATATTAGACTAGCACCCAGTCACAAGCTGTAATGCAAAGAAAGATGAGTGGTAGTGGGTCGTAGATGAATTAACATAGCTGCATGCGATATTGCATAATTCCAAGTGGAAATATTGGTGTGCATCACCAATGTCCGGGCCACCATTGTAGTTGTTTAATGGTAACTTTCCGCGAGACCATTTGGGTGTGTACATAGTGGATTTGATGCCTAACATTAATTCTGAGTTATATGTAGTCATCGAAAGTCTTCGATGGAAACTCTCTAGCCTTATCAAGTCGAATTGACTGAATGAGATGATTCGGGTAGTGAGCCCGTAGCCATATGATCTGGGCTAGAAGTTTATCATAAGCAGCATTATGAGTGGACGATAGCACGACACGTGACCAACGCGACTGTAGATCAACCAACACCATAAAACATTTAAACCGTCCGCAAGTTGGTTGAATCGGTCCACATGATTCCCTTGAATTCTATGAGAACACGTGTCCTTTGCATAGGCTGGTCTCGATCTTTATTTAACTAAAGCCCAAGCTTTGCAGAACGAAAGATGGGCCTTAAAAGTAACCAATGAGGATTTTGGTTGAGCCACAAAGTCACAATTGACATGAGAAGTGGAGAGGGGAGACAAATCACCATGTATGGCATCAATGCCATCTCTACGCCATAGGGGGATGGCGGTGCCGTGAGGCACGGCGGCGGTCCCTTTCCCTCTTTGATTCTTACTTCTCTTCATTCTAAATAAAGGATGTCCTTGTGAAGTCTTTAATATACGGATCATCATGTCACAACCTAGGTGTCTCTAACAGTTATGCCAAAGCCTATATGTGTCGGAACCATAAAAGGTCATCTTTTATGATATTGTTGGATTCAATCACTCAAATAGTGATTACATATAACCCATTAGAGCAACACATAAGCTTCTCCAATGCTGGTTTTTGTTCGTAGTCATTAGAGGTAATGCAAAGGAACTTATGTCCATTTTCACTAGGTGTTTCCACATGGAAACCGTTAGCTCTAATATCTTTTAAATAATAAGTTTAAATTAAGATATGTCCAAGACATAAAATAAAAGAATCAACACTTACTAATAATGGCCAACAATTATATCATAGTTTTTGACCAGAATCTAATACAAAAATAACTGTAATCAAATGTAGACAAATAGTAGTCACTCAATTCTTTTGGTAACTGCAATTTGGTAGTGACCAGATAAGGTAAGGTGAGATTTTGGTAGAGTAATGCTTACTTGTAAAACCGTTCTCATATTAAAAATTTCCTAGGCATCACAATTAATTGAATGAGCCTAGTTGAGAAATAGATAGAACTATTGCCATTTATTGATAATGTCAAAGGCAAAATGCCAATCATATATTCTTGGAAAATAAAGACTATTAATCAAAATCTGCGGCATCAACATTGTTTCCCTCGCCATATTTGAAGTCTATAGTTAGTGGGATTGACCTCATTGTCATCTCCATCTTCTCATTCAGCTGCGAGATAAGCCTCATGCTCTCTCATATCTTAATACACCTTGTATTGTGTAGCTTGTTTTTCACTCACATTAGAGTGCTTAAATCAATGCTCTAAAGATCTACATCTATAGCATCCCTTACCCTTTAATTGAGATGCACCTTATGCATTTAGACGTCATATAGGGACGTTGGTGGTGAAACCACCACAGCTAGTAGTGTCGGCTCTGCCTCTCCCACACTAGCCAATGCTACCACATGTCGGCACATCAATCTGGTGGTTTTTCCTTCTTTTTTAGCCCGGTTGTATGGACCCACATGTCCATTTTGTGGTCCCTTAAACTTTAGGGTTCCGCTCCTTGCCCCTCGTTTAGGTGCGTTATTATAATTCGTCTCGTGAACTCTCTTAGTTCCAATGGGCCTTGAGTTATAGTTTTTTTCACAAGTATGTTGCCATGTTTCACAACAACTGACATAACAGTGATAAGCTGATGAAACGTTGTGATCCGTCTAGCATTGCGCTCAATCCTATATTACTTTGCAACCAATAGTGTTGAGACGGGGAAGGTTGAGAGGGTTTTCTCAATTAATTCATGTTCTGTGAGCTCTACTCCATAGAATCTCATTAGTACTAAGGTGATTCTCGATGTTATTCATCAATTGGTAATAACCAATGTCATTCGAATCTAGTTTAGTGAAGTCGAGTATTTGTAGGTTTGATTAGACATTCAAAAAACGAAGGAGAATAAACTAGTTTCAGAGTGTAATACTTCCATGACAGCTAATTAAGGATTTCCGAGCCTCTTTTCTACCAAGAAATCGATTTCCAAGAAGTTTGGATTAGACTAAAACAATGATGTTTGAATGGTCAGTTTTTGATGCTCGAGAACGCTCTTAGTTCGTAGTTTAGCGTGAACTCCCCACTGTTATGCTTTTATGAATCGAACCCACATTACAAGAAAGGTGGGATTTAGGAGAAGGGATTTTGAAAGTCCCCTAATACAAGAAAACAAAAATTAAAAGAGAGCAGGAACTTTTATAAAAACTTGGTGTCTTCTTGTTACTTGATCTTGCTTAGCTAGGCTGACACGCGCGCGTGTTGATGCAGGTGTGCGATGCTGATCGGTTTTGCATAGATGTGCAAGAGGTGTGCAGGTAGGCACGGGCGGCGGCGCAGGCAGGCGCACTAGGTAATCCTAGGGTAGGGTTCTAGGGTTTCACAACTTAGAGAAGAAGAAAGAATGATTTTTGGCTTCTGATTCAGGGTTAGGGCTCGTGCTGATAACATATTTAACGAAAAGAGAATTGAGAGAATAGTTGTGTCTTTCGTTGATAATAAGAGCCCCTAATATAGCGAGTGCAAGTACATAATCCTGGGGTACAAGGAATCCTATTCTAATTAGAACTAGGAATCTAGAACATTCTCTCCTATTACAACTATAAAAAGTAATCCTAGTTTGACAAGGCACACACTAAAGTCAAATATCCTTCAACAAATATCAATTTATCATTAGTACATATCTAGTACTCTTGACGAAGGTATTGTTAGATTAAGATTTTCATCTCTACTTAAAATTGACTGACCTATAAAAAGGTTTTGCTTCCTAGTCAATTCAGGATAGGTTTCCAAAGAAAAATGAGTATTCATTCTCAAATCTGAAATGCAATATTCATGATGGTAAAGTAGCTGAACAGTGAAAATGAAGTAAAAGTTTTCCTTATTCCTCTAACTCATATATTGATCTACTCCAGCGCTTATTGAATGTCATATCTTTAAGACTTCCTTATTCATATAGGATTCAGCACGTTTCCCATAATTGTGTAAGAAACGAGCTGGCTATTGCCACGATAACGATCTTGCAGACTGCAGAGGAGTTAGTGAATTGAATTCAAATACTGCTATAGGTTCATTATCTTTCATAAGTTAATTAACAGTTTATACAGGTCAGTACTAGCTAGATTCAGCTTAAGTAATATGTTTTCTATAGAAAGAGTGTGCACAAGCAGTCCAGAGAAGGGTTTATGGTTTAGGGTACGTACACTCAATGACAAAGGCACTGCAGCTTCCTGATCTTGTAGACTCAAGAGACTGAAACACGTAGAAAAGCCAAAAATCTTACTTTGACCTGTAGTAATCCACCGACAACCCAATTTCACTCCAAAAAAATGAGGTTGGTTCTCTCCATTGAAATCAATACTGAAAGAATCGGTAATGCACTGCACCTCCATAGTACCATAGCGTTCACTTTGTCGCCAAATGGAAGCAATAAGTTGTAAACAAAACAGTGAAGCACAAGGATGGCAACAACCAATGTAGTGGGAAGCTCTCAAACAGAGAGAACAGGGATGAGCCTCCCAATCTCATGGTCTCTCAAGTTTCTATGGACACTAAGATTCCATCCTTAAGACGGGGAATGAAAATATACATGCTTCTTTAGCAACATAATGAGACCGTGCCATGCTACATAAAATGGAACTGTGATATGCAGACGTGAATTCTGGAACCTAACATTTTTTCCTTTCACTGCAATGAAAAGAATATAAGAAGAGAAAACCAGAAGTTCTTGAAATATTTCTTTCCTGATCACCACATAAGAGGCGACATTTTGATCCTATCTTGTATGCTATAATTGTATATTCAGGAATTGGTAGCATTTTGCTGATTTAAACTTTTCCCTATAGCCTTACAGTTGGCAGATGCTCTGTTGAAAGGAACGCCAACAGTATGAAAGAGCTGCTCTTTGTACATTTAGCAACCATTGGAAGTTATTCCCCAAATATCTGTAATTTCAAACAACTAAAAGTGATACGAGAAGGCAACCCGAAAAGGAAGGAAGTCCTGTTTCTGAAGGTCAGTTTCTAATAAAATAACAAAACAAGTTCAAAGCTTGGCAGAACTGGAGGTACTGATGACAGGTTACAAGAAGATCAGATAACAGATCTTAAGGTTTTCTCATCATCCTATTAGATGTCTCTCATCTGCCTGTTAATTAAACTCTTCCGCATAATGAACTTAGAATATCTTGATACAATTAAATGATGCATATGCAGCTGAGCACCTACGCTTGCCGCACTTGGGTGCATACTTGAACTAGCTTGAAAGAAATTACCGCCATTGTGCAATTTTGCCTCCGGAGAGTCAAACCATGAGAACGAAGAATGAAACAATTTTCAAGAACAGCAGAGCTTCTTGTTTGACATGCAGATGGCTCAGATCTGCAGTTCAAAGCACACATCGGTGATCTCTTAGACAAGGTTCAAATCTATATTTGAAAGCCTGCAGTCTTGAAAAGTTATCCTTGTTGACACACTAAAGAGAGTGGTGGTGAGTTGATACAAAAGCCCCCGGGCTCTGTACACGTCTGATATTGGGATTTGGGAAAAATGATCTTTCTGCTGGTTTTCGAAAGTTACGCTTCAACCACCTTCGTGCAGCATGCCAAAAACCGTAAACCAGTTGGTTACAGCATTCCTAGTATAACGCTAACGCTAGTGCTTAACTATGTCAATAGTAACTTGAGATGATGATTCACAAACTTTAGCACATTATGAAATGTTTAACCTGCACATTATGGAATAACACTGGTCCAATTGGTTGCTTGCCAGTGAAGCTATTCTGCAACCTTTAACCTGTCACTGTGTTATGTAAAACGACATGGCCTACTACACATGCAGCTCAGGGACAGCCATCAAACTAGGAGCTGAACTCCCAGAAGCTGCAATTACATATGTGGATGCCTGTGCCGTTATGGACAGATTAGCAGGGTCAAGCATAGGCAGATCTGCTCTTGGCCACTGTTTTCTTACTGACTACAAAAGATGTAAAAACTTTATACAGTGCTAAAAACTACAAAGAAAATGTGTACCCAAAAACTGTCCTGTTCCGTTGGTTCAAATGAAATAATCATCCTTCTATGCTACCTTCAAATTCTTATGGTTAGATCCTGGACCATCAAGATTGACCGTGATAACAGAATACAAATACGATGGTGGTAGAAACTGGTCAGTGCAAACAAAGGCCGAGGCAGTGAAGAAATAATGAGAAAATACAGCACAAATAAATGCGGAATGCAAACAAAGAGATGGCGGGTCAACTTGACTTTAATTTTGATCTATCACATTCATATCCATTTCAGCTCCTTACTCACTTCCACTTGGTCAGAAGAGTGGAAAGCGATCCTAAACACACATGAAATTGCTTCTTACAAAACCTATAATCATACATATAGACACTACATAATTGACTAAACGTGATGGATGATTGAATTCAACTTGCTGGATATTAGACTGGATGATACCCCAACAATCTTGAATTGAGGGAAAAATTCACTGGCGGTGTCCTTCTGGTAGAGCAACAACCTTATGGAAGGGCACTGTCCTCTGAGGCAAAGACCCATCTTCCTCGTCATCATCAAATTCCAATAAATAACTGCATCAGATATTAAATTCTGTGAGTCATATCATTCTATTCATTCCCCCTATCTGGGGAAAGGAGTCTTTTAAAGCATGCCAAATGAGGATTAATGTTTACTTGAAAAGGTCACTACATCTACAGGTTGGAATTCACCACAACATAAACAATGTACCGTTACCAAAGTTTGTGTATGCAAATAAACTGCAAATGAGGATATCACTTACTCATCCGTCTTCCTCTGATATTTGAGCATCAAATGGAAGCATGCAAAGAACAATAAGAGTTAGCTCTACATCAGAATCGCCGAATGTATTGAAACAACTGAAACAAAATAAAGAAGACTAGATGGATAGAATTGTCACCTTACGATGACCATTAACCACAGTTGCCTTGTATAGTGCAGTTGTTCCTGGATAAACTGCCAAAACATGTCTTCCAGTAGGAAAATCTAGGGTAGGGGAGGGTTCATTTCTCTTGGGGAAAGGAATAATAGCTGACATAGGCAACTTGTACTTTCTGAGAGTGCAAAAACAATGTGCCTCAGATGAAATAATATAGTGCAGATAATCAACAGAAAAGAACCAAGAAAAAAAATACTGTCTCTCAACAACTACTGGGCAGGACAAGCAGCAATTTTCATAGCAAAGCAATATACATCCTCAGAGAAGCAGCAGTATGGAGATCTCAAAATAGCTCCTTTGTAGTTTGGAAATAGCTTCTCATAATCTCAGAAGTTAAACACCGTTAGACGCATGTCAAGATCCAACTGAGTTGTATAAGTACAAAATTTCATATTTTATATATGGTAAGCCACTAGAAAAAAAAAAAATATATATATATATATATTCACGATGTAAAAAGGCATTCCATACAAAGCACTGACAAACAAATTGTTAATCACTCATCCAAAACAAAGAGTTACCTTTGGCCACTGCCTTCTTCATCATCACCAGGCTCCTCATCTAGTACTTCAAATCTGCACATAAAGTGAAAAAGGATCAAGTAGGGTTCTTAAAACTACATATCAGAGGAGTGGCATCCTCCTAATTATTTCTTGTTAACTAGTATCACATAATGTCCTAATAAACAGACAAACTTGCTGAAAGATAATGACTGCTCAATCTGTCATCATTACAAAAATAAAGCTTTTACATAGGTTCTAAACTTACTCTCTTGCGTCCTTGTCAAAATGGATCACTTTCACAACAAACCACTCGTCCTTATCAGCATCTTCTGGAGTGACCCTAGCTGCTACCTAAAAGTATAGTAAATGTCAATAAAACACAAGTTTAAAGCGGATCAATCATGTGAAGGATAGCATTGTAAGCAAGAGTCCTAGGGTAGCTGGATGTGATAAAGAGAACCAGATTTGACAGAACACCATAGAACAGCATACCTGTTCACCTTTTAGACTGGCACAGGCATCAAGTTGATTTCGGAGGGCAGGGGGAATCCTTGGAATCTCAGAGTCACTCTTCATTCTCTTCCTTTTCGGCTCACCTTCTACAGTATATATAAATCAGCTAAATGAAGAAAATATAATATTCTTTTTAGAAAAGAAAAAAAAAATAATAAAAAAGGTTGCCATCTCTTAGGAATATAAGCCACTGAAATGCAATTTAGATTCGGCATAAAGCCTATTTTTGGCAGTGGAAAAGCTTCTGTAACTGCCATATAAATTTGAACTGGGATACTTCAGCATCTAAAGCCAACACTTGGTTTAATGAAAGTAAATATCTATTTCTTCACTACAGAAATTTTTATTGTTTACTGACAAAGTAAATCCAAGTGAATATCAACGTGAGACGCTCTGAATTTGATTAATTATCTTCAAATACATACTGCAGAAGATTAGTCTTATAGGAATGGATCCATACCTATCCTTCTTCGTGGCTGCCCTTGAGGTCCAGAAGGCAATAGAGCATCAAGTTGAACCAACAACGAATTTGAAACACTGCAACCAAGACAATCAACAACCCGAACAGGTTAGAAGCATCTAACGTAAATCTAAGGGGAAATAATCTGAGACAAAACCAGGTGGTTCAGAATCATATTTCTTATAAGACTGACTCAAAGATTATGGAAACAAGTAGAAATTTTTTTACTAAATCAAAGGTATAAACAAACGTACTTCACTTCATTTTCTGAAAGATCTTTCGCATGAGCATATAAATTCTTTAGCTTCGACAATGAACTATCTCCAGGCTTCTCAACTACTTCAGGAGCTATGTCAGCATATGCAAAGAAAGATTCAAAAACAAACCAAGTTATTGTCACACAAGACTACACTAAAATCATGGAAAACAGACAACCAATCGATACGTAATAAGTAATGCTAAGTTGCTAACTACATTAACCGACCAACAAAACTACCCATAAAGTGCGCGAAACGATATGCATTGTAAAAGAGGCACTCACTGGCTTGGAGCTTCCTATGTATCTTGTTGATCTCAATAAGCACGTCTTCTTGCTCTTTCCTCAACTGATCAAGCTCTTTCGACTTGTCCAGTATCCCTGCAATATCCGGTGTCGACATGCTTCTCCCTAAAATTTCACTACCCTACAGATTCCAGCCTCAAACTCGTCACCTGCAATTCCATTTCAATATATTTCAATAAATGCATAACCATACATCAATCACAACAACAAATATCAAAAAAGAAAACCCTTAAAGTAACGATTTGAACTTAAAGTAATATGGAAGACTTGAAATTTGGTGTTCCAAATTTTTTGGGGAAAGGAAAAAAAAAAAAAAAACACAAGTGGAAGTTTCTATTTCTGCCGCCATTATTGGAGTAGTGTGGACATTTGTGCTAAAAAAATCTTAAAGAATTCGAATTTACAAGGAAAGCAAAGGGGAGCGTGATTGATGGATGTTACCTGAATCGATCGGGATTATTCGAAACTGGGTAGCTCCGGCGTTGGTTCAACTGGGAAGAAAGAAAGGAAAAGTTGGGATCATTGGAAGAAAAGACCCAATTGGGTTGGATGCAAATGGAAGAAGAATCTGCTTACCTTTGATTTCTGTCTCTGGGTTCAAGACTTAAGAACATCTTCTATATATTATTTTCTTGTTTTTTGTTCTTTTGGGTCTCTTGAACTGAGACATCAATACCTTTTATTTATCGATGAGCCTGGGGAAAAGTCTGGGGACCAATCACAACTCATTCTTTTGAATTTTATGACCAGATTGCTCCCGTTATTGTCCGGCGAAATTTCAAAAATAACCTTTAATCGCTATTTTTATTGACGAGTCGTATTATATTCGTGACACAACTATTGTAGTGAAGACGGAAAAAGAATCTAAAGACTACATATTTCAAGTATAGAGATATTATTAATTATAGATTATCATCAGAACGTTAAACTTTCTCTAATGGTCCATCCAACTCGTAGTTAGAATCCCATATTTCAATATTAGAGAAATTATTAATTACAACTATCTCAAAACTTTAAACTTTCTCTGCCGGTCCTTCCAACTGAAAAATTTTTCTATCCTACAGTAGAACCATGTAGGATTGCCTAACGGTGTGACGACCCAATCAAATGTCGCCATGTGGATTTTTTTTAACAACTCATATCAGGGTAAATTCAATTGCAGTAAAACCCAACCACGTGAAAGAAAAATAAAACTCTTAAACCTCCAGTCTATTGCCGTTAACTGAAACGAGAAAATTCATCATCTATTGTACGATCTTGTCATCTTCAGCTTCATCCCCAATTCTAAAACCGACTAAGAATGATGCAGAGACCCCGTTGACTCTGGGAGGGCACCGCCATGGCACTATCGTCCTCGATATTCGTCCCGGTTTCGGAATCGGACCTTCCTCTCTTGGTAATTCGCTGTTCCTTTATCACTTTTTACGTTTGTTGTTCATCGATTTAGTTTAATTTCTTTGCCTAGGCGGTGAGAATTATGGATTCTTGAAATTGGAATTACCTTCGATCATTATCGGCGTGGTTAAATTTAGGCTGAATTTAATTCGTTTTGCTCTAAAGGCTGTGGTTATGTTGTTTCGCTGTCAAGAAATATTGTAAAGACTAAAGATGAATGTGTACTTCGTTTTTGAATTGAGTTATTGGTGTTACAGGTGCAGCTAGTTTGAATTGGGTGATTGGTGTCAAAGTTATTGTTGGAATTATGGTTCAATCTTTGCTAGCTCTCTTCAGATTATGAATGGTTCCATATCTGCTTTAGAATGATACATAACCTCTGGGCGTCTTGAACTTCATTCGTTATTTGACCAAAGAAAAAATATACAAGTTTTGGTGGTGGATATAACTGTTTGTGATTTTGATTCGTTTGGTATTGATTTATGGATGTTATTGAGCATCTGTTTTACCCTTTCCTTGACAAAGGAGACTATAGCAAACTGCAGAAAGTAGGAACTTGACAAAACAGATTGACTATATTCCCTAAACTGGTACATTTTTGGAAAAAATTACAATTCTGATTTTCTGTGTGAATAAAAGGAAAAGAAGTGTGTATTGAGATTGCCCATGATACTAAACCTTATGTGCTATTGTCAGTCTCAATCATTGCACGAACTTCATTAATCACTGAATATGCTTTGCCATGGCCACTGATTACCTCAGCTTGTTTCTCACCATCTATCCAAAGCTGTCTATTAGGCATCTTAGTGACTTCAGCGGAAGCAACAAGCTTGTGTGGGACTGAATTGACATCAACACTACAGAATAGTAATCTTTGATAGTATGTAGCTGCCAGTTTCTCCAACTTCGGTTTCAAATATATGCCATTTCCTGCACCAGCTTGCCATCCAAAAGATGACGCCATGACCAGGTTCTGCTAGCAAGTGAGAAAGTTGCAATTGTATTCAATGTCATCTGACTAATCCTTTTTGGTTTTGTCATCATTATCAGCCTGATTTTTTTTCCTCTTTTTGTTGTAAAAATGGAACTAGAACCGGGTCTTGTTGACAAGTTGAAAGATGGCCAGAATGGCCTCAGCATGAGCACACGTCTGGGTGAATCAACATATGGAGGAGGGATTTATAAAGGTTTGTTGGGCCTGTGGGGTGAAAATTGTGGCAGCGACACATACATTTTTGTTTTGGTAAATGTATCTTTTGTGGAGAGAATGGTACCCAACGGCCTGAGGATTTCCCTACAGGAGAATGGGCTGGTTTCTGATGGGACTAAATCATTCAACTGCTCGAATTGGAAGGGATGAAGGAATTATTTTTTTATCACTTTTTATAACAATTTGTTATAAAAACACCAAACTTACTGTGTTTAAATTCTTGTTATAGTTTATTTGCATGGGATTGAAATGTAACAAATACACCAAGCTAGTGTGTAATAATCTTCTTCTTCCATCTACATTTCTCTTGTACCTAGTGGAAGTTCTTTTCAACATTTTACTGAATTGTCACTTTGATTGCATAATATACAATTACATAAACAAAATATCATGTCAATTTTGAACTAAAAAACCACAAAATCAGACAAAGTTAATATACCTTCACAATCCACCATGACAAAGGAAAAGAAGATAAATGTCAATCTCTACATTAGTCCGCCATTTAGTGGAAACTATCCATCTTCAATTCTTGCAATTCATTCACTTAAATTAGTGCAGAAGAGCAATACCTCTATTTTTGTTTCTTTCTCTTGGCTGGAGTATTCATATTCTGATGGATGAATGAAACTAAAAGCAATATGCAGAAGCATGAAAGCCATGGGATAGAAACTGAAGCCAAACCAAAGAAAGGATGCAATTACAATCATTGTGTCATGTTCATCACAACCCTCTACGTAGTCTAGCAAAATTGGTTCAGAGTCATCACGAGCTTCCTAACCCAAGCTTTCCATTCTCACCACACCCCCAACCCCCACTTCTCTTTGATGTTAGAGTAATGGAATGCACATGACCTCCTGCTACTGGTACATGAATTTCCCCTTCTCAGACCTTCAGACCCAAAAAAGCTTCCTTGCCTAGATGCCTACGTCTTGATTATCATTCTATAACCGGCATTCACATCCATTTAGAAACTCAATGTGAAAAACTCATTATTTTTCCTCAACTTGAAAACAAAACACCACGCAATCTTAATATGACCAAGTCACGAAGGATTTGAGGTCTTCAACTCATGTAGCCTAGAAATTGGACACGCAAAGGAAGAAGAATGGTTGGATAGAAATTTGATCAACATATGTAGATGAGCTGGACAAATTGAGATCAGAGGTATCCACTAAAAACTGTCAAAGAAAATATGATGAACTCTTGAGCCTTTCACTAAACTAGAATTATCAGATTGACTACAACATCTTAAAGTGTTCATAACCAACAAATATAGATTGTGCAAATAAATGAACCAAGCAAGAAACACCAGGTAAGGTATCATCTGTTAACTAACCGCCCTAGTACCCTTCCCTAAGCTTCTATTAGTGTAACAAATATAAAGCTTAACTATGACACTTGAAAGCTTAGTTTGATCAATTGACAAAGAGCTAAGTTTAGTGTGATAAAGAGCTACAACATTAACAATCCAAGGCTAAAGAGGCAACCAGAGCTAGCAGCTTACTTTTCAAAAAGGAAAATGCAATGCTAGATAGTGCAAACAGAGGCATAATAATAACGAGAATAATAAAACAATCGCAGAAGAAACACCCAACTTCCCCAACTTATAAAATACTATAGTGAGGTTATTGAGGAATTCAGATGAATCTCAGTACATGCATGATCGATCATATCAGACTAGCTGAAAGACTTTGTTTACCATGATCATGATCTTTGGCTCCATCTCCATTCATTGTTGGAGAGAGAGACTGCAATCGGGAGGCACAACGATTATTCATTCTTTAGTTGTTCTTTGGTGATCAGATAAAGGCAATTTGCCTTCCGTTAGCACATCGATTTTTTTTTTTTTTTCACGTCGTTTTGGTTTACTGTCTGTTAAATGTAGGGGTAATTTACCCTGATATGAGTTGTTAAAAAAATCCACATGGCGACATTTGATTGGGTCGTCACACCATTAGGCAATCCTACATGGTTCTACGGTAGGACAGAAAAATTTCTCCTTCCAACTCATATTTAGACTTGCAGATTTCAATTTTAGAGAAATTATTAATTATAGAGTATCTCGAAACGTTAAACTTTCTCTGTTGGTCCCTCTAACTCATATTTGGAATCGCATATTTCAATCTCAGATAAATTATTAATTATAGACTATCTCGAAACGTTAATGACAGGACCCGCCCCAAATTTTACCCTGAAATCCGAGGTGGCTCTGTGGGGCCCACCTTAGGAATAACTCTACCGAAAATTCAGCAGAGTCACCCCTAAAAATGGACTACCCAAAACCTGTAAAAACACATTCACACTTCTAATAACCCATCAATATCTCCTGGAGCCACCCTGCTCCCCACAACACGACAATACCACAAGAAGCAACGAAATCCGAATCATACAACTTAAACCAAATTTACAATATTTGTCCCACAGGTTATCAGAGCAATCTAAAAGGAAAAGAATTCGAGATACAATTGGGTTCAATATATGACCTACAATATAGAAAACAACAGCGGTAGATGCTATGCCCCGAATCCTACTATGCCGATCCAGCTACTCTGCAGACTGGGCATTTGAAAACGAAGGGCCCAGGGGAAAAGTATATAAAAACGTTAGCGTAAGTGGACAAAAATAAGTAATTGTAAGGAGTAAATAAATTATACTTTCCCGCACATATCTCTTTTAAAACCCGATGCATGCAACGATTTAAAGAAACATAATAACTTTAGTTCAGCTCAAGAAAACCGACTAGCCCCGCTAGTCACAACCGAGCAAAAAGGAAAGAATTCCGATACTCAAGAAAATAAGACCAACCCCGTTGGTTAGGGGAATCGGACTAGCCCCGCTAGTCAAAAATAATATAATATAATATAAATATGGGGAAGAAGCATCACCATACGAAAGAAGGGAGCCTCTCGGGCTCGGGTCGGAGTGTCCCACACTTTGGAGCATTCCATGCTCTGCTCTACTCTCCCACGAACACATAGTAAGCAGGGAGGAGTACTAATAGGCTAGCTAGCAATAAAATATAGCGACCCAGGTATGGTGGGTAAAAACCATATGAAAATCGAAAATCAGTAAGACATCCCCGATGTCTCACAAAAAAAAAAATTTAATCCAGCGACGTGACCCCGCACACCGATATAAATTCCGAATCATAAACCAATAAATGAAAATCAAATAAGTTCCTAAGTTCCGATGAAAAATCTCATTTCCGAGGATTCCTCGGAAAAAGCAAATCCGCTAATAAATAATACTTTCATTTCCGAAAATAACCTCGGAAAACAACTCGTTGAAAATTATTTTAGATAACAAATTTAAAATGGAGCATAACAAATTCCAATCCGAAATTCGAACGATAAATAATTCCACAATTAAAAATCGGATACTATGCTCGATAAATTAAAACAATAATTTAAATTACTAATCCATTTCCCAAAACAAAATCAATGACCAATATCAATTTCCCGAAAGAAAAATATAATAATATCTTCATTAATTAAGTAAATACTTATTTGGGAAAATCAATTGCATGCATCAATATTTAGAAAACCAAAAGTCCACTCACAGTATACGGCTAACGTGGTATCCAAGCGTAAGGATCCTCGTCGAGTGATGAGTCGGTACCTCGTCCTGTACACAATTATTCGTAACTAACAATTACCGGACGGAAGAAAATAATGTTACGATAAACAATAATTAAATCCTAAACTCATAACCCCAACTCCTCCGATTCTCTTCTACAACCAACCAAACTTCACCAACACCGCCCAATCGTCAAATTCAGGCTTTACAACAATTATGGAGAAAATCCGACAATCGGATTCACGATTAATATTAATCGAAATCCAAATCTTTAGAAATTTATAACCGATTCAAAACTCCACCAATCCACACCAAACTTCATATACAAGTTCTAGAATAATTATAGGATTTAACTAGCCAGAAATTGGAATTAAAAAGCTAGCCTAGCCACCGCTACCGCCGCCCACAGTAGCGGCGCCGCCACCAAAGTCACCAGCTCCAATGGCCACCAAATTTTGGCAGCAGCACTTTCTCAACACACCCATTAATTCTCTCAAGTATGACCAAGTCAGAAAATGAGTAGAAATACCTCAACAATTAAGGAGAAGTTTGTACCCGAATCGTGAATAGTACCCCAAAATTTTCAAATCTTCAACTCCTCCTCTACACTGCAAATCGTGGCTCAAGGCTAGGGGGGAAATGATTCTTGGCAAAAACCCGACCTTCGACGCTGGTTTGGTGGCTGGAGATGGCCGGAATCGCCGGAAATCGACGAAACTTCCGGATTGCTACAGTGAACTTCACAGCTCAAATCCGAGCTCCTTGGGCCGAGCCACCGAAGGCCGGAGTTGCAGAGAAGGCCGAAGAGAGAAGAAAAAATGCGGGGGGAGGAGGAGAGAGAGAGAAAAGAAAAGTTACCGGCCCCCAACAGTAAAAATTCACATTTATACTTTCTACCATAAACAGTAACTTTAGTATTTCGCTTATAACTTTCGCATACGAACTCCGATTTTTGCGAACCACACATGCACGCGCTAGGTTTAACGTCCTCTACAACTTTCATGAAGAACATTTTCTCAAATTTTGACCCGAACAAAAAGTCAACTTTTAGGGCCACTAAAAGTATCGAAACAAAGTAAAAATGAAATTAGTTATCGTTTACCGTCCAAATAACTAGTAAACGGGTAAATTTAGATTCGGAACGTTACAGTTAACCTTTCTCTGTTGGTCCCTTCAACTCATATTTGGAATCATATATTTCAATCTCAAAGAAATTATTAATTATAGGCTATCATGAAACATTAAACTTTCTCTACTGGTCCCTTCAACTCATGGTTGGAATCGCATATTTCAATTTTAGAGAAATTATTAATTATAGACTATCTCGAAACGTTAAACTTTCTCTGCTGGTCCCTCCAACTCGTAGTTGGAATCACTGTCTGCCACTCTCAAGTCTTATTGATTTTAAAAACTTGGGTTGTCCTAATATCCACATAACCATCATGATGCAACGCATGTGGTGGGATAAAATTAAGTTCCCCATGAGGGAAATTTTTGTGTAGCTATAGGGTCCATTATCTCCAAGTGCAAGAAGATACCTGAAAACTCAAGCGCTTCACCTCTAGTACTGCCTTATAATTTGAAAACTAGAAGAACAAGAACAATAATCTCAAAGAGAATGTCATTCTAAATAGAGCTAAAACTCAATTTCCATTGATAACTCAAACAGAAAAAAATCATCAATGGTCATTGAGTTATGATTCATTCGATACTTAAATCAATAGAATATGTTTTCAAAAATATCACTTAATTCACTCACATTTAAATCTGTCTTTCACATAACTCACTGTCGCGAAAACTCTCGTTAAAAGTCATTAAAGTTGAGAGTATATTTATTTAAACCCTAAAAAATTCATTTCCAATTTTTTTTATCAGATAATTCATTTCGAAATTGAAATTTTTTTTTTCCAAATTATATTTCAATTTTTAAAAAAATTCATTTTTTATTATAAATTTTTAGAAACTAAGAAAAGTTGAAAAAGAAAATCTATTAATGTCCCAAAAAAAAAAAATTCAAGTTGGAAATGTATTTTCTACTGTTAAGACAAATATACCCTCAGCTTTAACGGCTTCTAACGAGAGATTTAACGACAGTGAACAGAAGCAGCCCTAAGGGTGTGCCACTATTACTGCCGCACTGGACTTCCAACTTTCGAAGGTCTCTAATGTTATAACGTCTCTGTCAAACTAAGATATGAATCTAAAAAATATAATAAACTAATGTTAATGTGATTCAGTTGGATTTCTTTCACCTTTGCAAAACTAAGAAATAAAGTCTCATTCAAATTTTTGCATAAGGCCTCCGAAATCAAAAGACCGGCTCTAACAGTGAGTTAAATGTAAGTTAATGTTGAATGTGAGTAAATTAAGTAATATTGTTGAAACGTCAGTGACTTAAGTGTCGAACATGTCAAAACTTAGTGACTATAAGTGATTTTTTTGCCTAAACTCAAATCTGACTTACATGTTCACTTACATATGTTTATGTAGGCTCACAACACAACCAGAAGAAATTCCAAGAGCCTACATAATTACTTATCTTTAATAAGAAAACTAAAAAGTAAGAAACCAAAAGCCTAAGAAATTGAAACTGAAGAATTCCAAAGGCTTAAGACATTTATTCTAAGAGTTAAGCTAGCTTTATTCTAATGAAAAACCAAAAGACTTCACTTAATTTATATCCCATTGTGCCATGAAATTACGTGCAATTTTAGTTGCATCACATCCTCAACAATTAATCAGCATTATTGTCATTCCTATCACTATCTTTTACTTCCAATAGCACCACTCACCTATCTTAGACAAGGGTAGTTACTCAATGGTGGCAGAAGGCTATTTGATGATGGTGGGTGAATTCTAAAAATTATAACTTTATGGGAAATTTTGATAAATCCATCAAAAAGAGAAGTGCATAACTGAGTAAATAATGCACTTGAAACTTCTCTATTCCATATACTAATTAAGGTTCAAGCTCTGTCACAAGTAGTATGTATTAGTTTTTTCTGTATAAAAAAAATATTAATTAAAATGTCAGTGTTATCAAGAGTTCGAAACCTTCTATTTAGTGATTATAATTTTTTTTTTTTCTCTTGAATTTCCAAATTTCCTTTTCCCTTTGTTTTGGGACCTCTTCATGATCACACATTCACACCTAAAAAAGAAAAAAAAATATTACCCACTTAGCCACCCCTCAATGACTAATAAGCTCGATTGTCTATTGGTCACCACTACCATTACCGTTGTCCACCTCCAATAACACCACTTACCTAGTTTTGACATGGGTTGTCAGTTACTCAATTAACGGTAATGGGAAGCTCATCGATAGTGGTGGATGAATTCTAAAATTTGTAACTTCACGTAAAAATTTAATATAATGCACTTGAAACTTATCTAATCCATACTAATTGAGGTTCAAGCTCTATCACAAGTAGTATGTATTAGTCTTTTTTGTATTAAAGAAAATATTGATTAAAATGTTAGTGTTATCAAGACTTCGAAACCTTCTATTTAGTGATTATAATTTTTTTTTCTTTTGAATTTCCAAATTTCCTTTTCTCTTTCTTTTGGGACATCTTCATGATCACACATTCACACCTAAAAAAGAAAAGGAAATATTACCCACCTAGTCACCCCTCAATGACTAATAAGCTCCATTGTCTATTGGTCACCACTACCATTACCGTTGTCTACCTCCAATAACACCACTTACCTAGTTTCGACATGGGTTGTCAGTTACTCAATTAACGGTAATGGGAAGCTCATCGATAGTGGTGGATCTAAAATTTGTAACTTCACGTAAAAATTTAATTTGATTAAACCATCAAGAGGCGAATTGCTTTCTGAGTAAGTAATATACTTTGAGAAAATGCACTCATGGACTAAGGACACTTGCTGATTTGCCTACGAAATTGGCAATTGTCTCTAATTACACAGTGGACCAGTAAAAGGCAACTAACATGCCAATCCATTGCTCACACTTCTAAAATTTAAATATGTTATTAATTTAAAATTGGATACACTATTAATTTGATTTCTTAATTTTTTTTATCAGATAAACAACTCAAATGCTACAACTAGTTTTTCGTGAGTCGAACTCACAACCTCCCACTTACGAAGGAGAGACTATGCTATTAGACCAAATGATACTGGACTTGTTTTCTTAATTGATTTAAGGATAAGAATAATTTTAAACTTTTTTTTTTGACAAAGATTTTGTTTTTTTTTTTTGACAAAGAATTATAACCTGTTTAATATAACAATTTGTCAAGACAAAATACAAGATAAGATTTTGAGCTGTTGTAAAATAAGAGAATTTGGGAGAACAATGAGATGATTTCATTAATAATAGGGGTCTCTTTATATAGAGGATTACATGTACAATATCTTGGAGTACAAGGTATCTTAACTAAATATGGATTATGAGATCTAGAATATTCTAACCTTTACAACTACAAGAAGTAATCATGTTTGGGCTAGAGACACAAAAAATTGGGTTTCGTTCAACACTCCGCCTTGTGCTATCCAAACATTGGTGCTACTCATGTTGCCTCATTAAAAATCTTGCCGAGTAACAAAAATCTGTGAAACAAAAATAACCTCAGTCGAAGGGGAAAAAGAGTACAACTGTCACGCCCCGAATTTCGAATAATAAATTCAAATCCGAAACATGAATACAACTAAACAAATCACGTCCTAATTTTTTTCTCAAAACCAATATCTCATAAAACCATAACAAAAACCTCGTAGCAAACTATCTCTCGAGTCAATTATTACAATACTAACATAAATAAAATGTTCTGCTCACAAGAGTCTACAAAAACACACCAAAATAGACCAAGTGCTGGTCTCAACCCTGCTGTCCTACGCAGCTCGCTCACCACCCTGATTATCCTGACCTGCAGGATTATCCGCTACACCATTTGAATAGTGTACCGGGATTGCAACAACACAAAACCCGGTAAGCTTTCTGAAAGCTCGTGTGAGTAAATAAGAATGAACGGCTGATTTATTAGACCACAACTCATTTATCTCAAGTAAACATCCAACAATCTCAACAACCACAAGCAACATCAATCCAACACACATGAAACATCATGGAACACATTTCCACAATCACCAAATCACAACTCTCGCCACTTTGGCACCTAATCACAACTATCGCCACTTTGGCACCCACGTTAGAGCTCTAACTGTCTCGTTACCTCTGACACCTTGGCCCAGGGTCAAGTAACGGCATCTCCAGGTTACTCAGTAACCCGCGAACTTTGGACCATTTCATGTCCTCAGAACAATATATCCCCGTTATTATTTAACGGTCGAACTTTGGACCTCTCTGTCCTCAGAACACATACACTCCGGTTATCATTAACCAAAGATCCTTAGACCATTCGATCCTCGGAATCCTACGTTTCTCTACCTTCTATTCAACTCACAAAATCAACATGTTTATCACCAACATTTATCAAATATTAACAACATAACTAAAATCATATTATCAACATTATCAACAACATATTATCACAATTCCACACCTCAATGTCACACCATTCAATATATAATCACGTAAATATATATATACGTAACCATCCACACAGGAATGATCACTAATACCAACTATAGTTCACATGATACAAAATCAAGAAATTCATTTTTAATATACTTTAAAACACATTTCTTAAAAACCATTTTCTCACACTTAACAATAAATTGAGCAATTAAGGAAATTCGGTTCGTAAATGAACCAAGTGAGATTTACTCACCTCTAAACTCCCGCTGCGTCTTCTTACAGCCCAAAATACGATTCACAATCGTCCGCTAACAAATCCGTCAAATACCTAATCAAAACGATAATTAACTTAGCGTATAATTTCCAAAAACACACTTATATGAAGATCCCACGGTCGGATCTTCACCCGTGACCACACAAGGTCACCGGGACAGTCCTACGATCATTATATCAAAACTAGAATTCTATCGGACGGTCCAAACTTCATAAATCACAAATTGAGCGATCGAAATCAATCGAAATCGTAAAATTCATAACTAATTCATACGATATCCAAAATTCGCATGCTATATATCAAAATGATCGTATCGACATGTAGAATCTAAAAATGAGCAGAAACTACTCATGACACCCCCGGAGGTGACCGGAAAGGGCCGCCGGAGTTTAGGGCAGAGCCACCCCCGACCACCACCAATTGTGTCGGGGCCAAGCTCATCCCCTTCGTTTCATCATTTTGAGCAACTTTCATAACTAACACGAAGTGAGAAAATGAGTGGAAGTGGCCGAAACTTACCAAAAACAGTCCGGTTTGGCCGGAAAAACTGCAGAAACCGATATGCTCTCCGACGAGCGTGAAAACCTCCACTTCTGGTGCTGTCCTTTTTACTGCATGTTCTACTCCTCCATACGAGTTCAACGAGATAAAGAACTCGTAATTTGGTGGTCTAGAACTCGAGATATTCGCTTCGCACTCAAAACTGCCGAAAATGGAAAACCAGCTTTCCGCCGCTGCTACAAGCCGTGCCACGGCGCAAGGCTGCCTCTGGCAGCTGCACAAGGTCAAGGCGAAGCCGTGGGAGGTGGTTTGACGTCAAACGGTGGCCGGAGGAGCAAGAACTCAACCGGAGAAGTTTGGCTCTGTTTTTTTTCTTTGGTTCGGTGCCGCGCGAGAGAGAGAGAGAAAAATTAGGTTTTCTGATTTTTTTTGATTTTTCCAAGAAAAGTTAACCTATATATATACAAAATCGAAAACTTCTAAATGTCATAACTTCTTCCTACAAACTCCGATTCTTGTGTTCCGCATATGCACGAACTCGTATCGACGAACTCTACGACTTTCATGAAAGAAGTTTCCTCAAATTCCTTACGTAAAAATATGACAATTTTAATAACCCTAAATAACGTTAAATTTCGATACTAAAATCATTCGAAACCAAATTTCTCAAATAACGACATTCGAATCACACTCACAACTCATAATTCATATAATTTGAGAAGTATTGAATTACGAAATATTTAACTGAAATTTCGGGTCTTTACAGTCTACCCTCCTTAAAGGAATTTCGTCCCGAAATTCAAGCAAACTCATCAACAAACAGTAGTGGGTACTTAGCCCTTATGTCAGACTCTAGCTCCCATGACGCATCACCCTCATCATGATGACTCCACAACACCTTAACCAACTCAACTTCCTTCCTACGAAGCCTCTTCGTGGACCTATCCAAGATACGAACAGGCTCAACAACGAAAGTCACATCCGGACTCACCTCGATCTTACTGTGATCAATCGCATGAGACTCATCTCGAATGTACCTCCTAAGCATGGACACATGGAAAACATTGTGTACACCGGCCATGCTAATAGGTAAAGCAAGCCGATATGCCAATTCTCCGACCCTTTCCAAAATCTCAAAGGGTCCAACGTATCTCGGTGCCAATTTCCCCTTCCTGCCAAATCTCACCACACCTTTCATAGGTGAGACTTTCAAGAATACGTAATCACCCACCTCAAAGTCCAACGGTCTCCTTCTAAGGTCGGCATAACTCTTCTGTCTACTCTGTGCAGTACGGATCCTGTCTCGGATGGTAATAACCTTCTCTGTAGTCTCCCGAACAAGCGCAGGACCCAAGAGCTGTTTCTCTCCAACATCCGCCCAACAGATAGGAGTCCTACATGGCCTACCATAAAGTGCCTCATATGGGGCCATGCCAATACTAGAGTGATAGCTGTTGTTGTAGGCAAACTCTACCAATGGCAGATGATCCGCCCAACTTCCCTTGAAGTCCAAAACACATGCCCTGAGCATATCCTCCATCACCTGGTTCACCCTCTCTGTCTGCCCATCAGTCTGTGGATGAAATGCAGTGCTCATAGCCAAAGATGTGCCGAAAGCCTTATGGAATCTACGCCAAAATTCCGAAGTGAAACGAGCATCCCGATCAGAGACGATCGATACAGGCACGCCATGAAGCCTCACAATCTCATTAAGATACAACTTACACAAAGCATCACCTGAGTAAGTCTTTGCCACAGGAAGAAAGTGTGCTGACTTTGTCAATCGATCAACAATCACCCAAATAGAATCATAACTTTGTCTGGACCTAGGCAATCCAGTCACAAAGTCCATGGAGATCTCTTCCCATTTCCATACTGGAATCGGCAAAGGTTTCAACATTCCCGCAGGCCTCTGATGCTCTGCCTTCACTTGCTGACATGTAAGGCACCTGGATACATACTCAGCCACATCCCTCTTCATCCCTATCCACCAAAACTGTCTTCGTAGGTCCATATACATCTTGGTACTCCCTGGGTGTACCGTATATCGAGATCGATGTGCTTCCCGCAGTACCTCCTCCTTGAGGTTATCACCGCCCGGGACATACAATTTCAATCGAAATCTCAATCCACCATCAGTTCCAACTGTCCACTCTGATGGACCTTCCTCGTTGGCATCACGAATAATCTCCGAAATCACCATTTGAGCGAACTCATCATGTGTCTGACTCTGAATGATCCTGGAAATCAAGGTCGGCTGTAAAGTGATACTACCGAGAAAGATTCCCTGTCCTTCTCTTGTGGGTATAAGGTCAAACTCAGATACAGTCTCTAACATACGCCACTCCTGAACCATAAGTGACGCTATGATCCCTCGGGGTTTCCTGCTCAAAGCATCCGCCACTACATTGGCCTTTCCGGGATGATACTCCAAGGTGAAATCATAATCTTTGATGAGCTCCATCCATCTTCTCTGCCTCATGTTCAACTCCTTCTGGGAGAATAGATACTTCAAACTCTTATGATCAGAAAAGAGTTCGAACTTCTCACCATAAAGATAATGCCTCCAAATCTTCAAGGCAAATACCACCGCAGCCAGCTCTAGATCATGAGTGGGGTAGTTCCGCTCATGCACCTTCAACTGTCTAGAACCATATGCTACTACACCCCCATTCTGCATCAACACACAACCCAAACCCTGATGAGATGCATCACTGTAGATAACTAACCCACCGCCACTAGATGGGACAGTCAACACTGGAGCTGTAGTCAATCTAGTCTTCAGCTCACTAAAGGCCTTCTCACATTCATCTGTCCACACAAACTGAGTATCCTTCCTAGTTAACTTAGTCAAAGCCGAAGCTATACTAGAAAACCCCTCAATGAATCGCCTGTAGTATCCTGCCAAACCAAGGAAACTACGGATCTCTGTAACTGTAGTGGGGCGACTCCAACCCATCACCGCTTCAACCTTCGAAGGATCCACAGAAACTCCATCCTTCGAAACTACATGACCAAGGAACTTGATCTCCTTTTGCCAAAACTCGCACTTCTCAAACTTTGCATATAACTTTTCTCTTCTCAAAATTTGCAGCACAATCCTCAAATGCTTCACGTGCTCGTCAGACGACTTTGAATATATCAAGATGTCATCAACGAACACCACCACACACTTATCTAAGTAAAGACTGAATGTGCGGTTCATCAAGTCCATGAAAGCTGCAGGTGCATTAGTTAGACCAAAAGGCATGACAAGAAATTCATAATGAACATACCTGGTCCTAAATGCCGTCTTAGAAATATCTTCATCCCTCACCCTCAACTGGTGATATCCAGATCTCAAATCAATTTTGGAGAACACCGTAGCCTCCCTAAGTTGATCGAACAAGTCATCAATCCTAGGCAAGGGGTACCTATTCTTGATGGTCACCTTGTTCAGCTGTCGATAATCCACACATAACCGAAGTGAATTATCCTTCTTCTTCACGAATAATACTGGTGCGCCCCAAGGAGATACACTTGCTTGTATGAACCCTTGTGCAAGTAATCCTTCAATTTGAACCTTCAACTCCTGAAGTTCAGCTGGAGCCATCCGATAAGGTGCTCTCGACACCGGTGCAGTACCTGGTATCACATCAATGGAGAAATCCATTACCCTTTTCGGAGGAAATCCTGGTATCTCCTGGAATACATCAGCATACTCTGCCACTACCGGAATCCCTGCAATTTCTGAAGTGTTATTCACTGATTCTATGTGTGCCAAGATCCCTGCCCTCATGGCAACGTCAGATCTCAGGCATCGATAATGAAACACTGGTTGCCCAGGGGCATGAAAAGACACAATCATTCTATAACAATCAATCACTGCATAGTTCGGACTCAACCAATCCAAACCTAAAATCACATCATACGTGTGATCCGGAATCACAATCAAAGATGCAGTGAACTTCCTACCACTAATTGTAATAGGGCAATCATCACAAAACATGCTAAGCTCAAGAGATACGCAAAGAGGCGATGTAACACATAAAGGTCTAGTAAGCGGTATAGCAGTCAAACCCAAAACATCTACCACAGAACTAGATATGAACGAGTGGGAAGCACCCGTATCAAACAGTACTCTAGCAAGATAGTTATAAACGGATAAGGTACCTTCCACCCCGGTGCCTCTCTGGCCGATGGCAAATACTCTGGCTGGTGCTGAAGGTAAGGTTCTCTGCTGGTTACCCTGTCCTACAATCTGAGGTTGAGTACAGTCCCTGGTAATATGTCCAGTCTGTCCGTATCGAAAACATGCTCTAGGCCTGAGTTTAGGGCAAGTCCTAGCAAGATGACCCAACTCATTACAGCTATAACACCTCATATTCTCTCACATTCATCTTCCCTTGAGTAAGCGAGAGAAATTGCCTCTCCAGCTGTTCCTTCACCGATGCTGGGAAGTATTTCTCCCTAAAGATCCTCACAAATCCATCCCAAGTCATGGTAGAAACATCCATAGTCTCTGAGTGCAATTCCACCACACCCTAGCCTCATCTTTAAGCATGAAAGTGGCTAGCTTCCTCTTCTCGATCTCATCACAGACAATCAACTCAAAATAGGTCTGTAAATCCTCGATCCATTGATCAGCCACCATATAATCTGTGCCTCCCGCAAATTTAGTTGCTCCCAACCTATTAATGTCCCTCGCCAACACTAACAGACGAGCGGGATCATTAACCACAACCTCAGGTGGAACAGGTTGCTCCACAAACGGTGCCTCCACCTCTTCCTCATGCACTCCCACATGTGGAATTCACCCCTACCTCGGCCTCTACCTCTACCTCTGGGTCTACCTCGACCCCTACCTCTGCCTCCCACAATTATCCATTACCTAAGGAGCATAGCATACCTGGTTAATACATGTATACACTTAAATCAAAGCATAAGTAAATACAAGTCCATATTAACCAAGCTACTAACACAAAGAGGTTAATTCAACTCCTATTACGTCCTAACATTCTAGACAACTCCCAACAACCCCACATACCCAATGACATTGTTAATACCGAAGAGCACCCGATGGGGATCCGCTGCAGACGGGCCATCACTCGGAAGGTATTAACTTATCACTAAATATGTACCTTACGCTCTGATACCAAACTGTCACGCCCCGAATTTCGAATAATAAATTCAAATCCGAAACATGAATACAACTAAACAAATCACGTCCTAATTTTTTTCTCAAAACCAATATCTCATAAAACCATAACAAAAACCTCGTAGCAAACTATCTCTCGAGTCAATTATTACAATACTAACATAAATAAAATGTTCTGCTCACAAGAGTCTACAAAAACACACCAAAATAGACCAAGTGCTGGTCTCAACCCTGCTGTCCTACGCAGCTCGCTCACCACCCTGATTATCCTGACCTGCAGGATTATCCGCTACACCATTTGAATAGTGTACCGGGATTGCAACAACACAAAACCCGGTAAGCTTTCTGAAAGCTCGTGTGAGTAAATAAGAATGAACGGCTGATTTATTAGACCACAACTCATTTATCTCAAGTAAACATCCAACAATCTCAACAACCACAAGCAACATCAATCCAACACACATGAAACATCATGGAACACATTTCCACAATCACCAAATCACAACTCTCGCCACTTTGGCACCTAATCACAACTATCGCCACTTTGGCACCCACGTTAGAGCTCTAACTGTCTCGTTACCTCTGACACCTTGGCCCAGGGTCAAGTAACGGCATCTCCAGGTTACTCAGTAACCCGCGAACTTTGGACCATTTCATGTCCTCAGAACAATATATCCCCGTTATTATTTAACGGTCGAACTTTGGACCTCTCTGTCCTCAGAACACATACACTCCGGTTATCATTAACCAAAGATCCTTAGACCATTCGATCCTCGGAATCCTACGTTTCTCTACCTTCTATTCAACTCACAAAATCAACATGTTTATCACCAACATTTATCAAATATTAACAACATAACTAAAATCATATTATCAACATTATCAACAACATATTATCACAATTCCACACCTCAATGTCACACCATTCAATATATAATCACGTAAATATATATATACGTAACCATCCACACAGGAATGATCACTAATACCAACTATAGTTCACATGATACAAAATCAAGAAATTCATTTTTAATATACTTTAAAACACATTTCTTAAAAACCATTTTCTCACACTTAACAATAAATTGAGCAATTAAGGAAATTCGGTTCGTAAATGAACCAAGTGAGATTTACTCACCTCTAAACTCCCGCTGCGTCTTCTTACAGCCCAAAATACGATTCACAATCGTCCGCTAACAAATCCGTCAAATACCTAATCAAAACGATAATTAACTTAGCGTATAATTTCCAAAAACACACTTATATGAAGATCCCACGGTCGGATCTTCACCCGTGACCACACAAGGTCACCGGGACAGTCCTACGATCATTATATCAAAACTAGAATTCTATCGGACGGTCCAAACTTCATAAATCACAAATTGAGCGATCGAAATCAATCGAAATCGTAAAATTCATAACTAATTCATACGATATCCAAAATTCGCATGCTATATATCAAAATGATCGTATCGACATGTAGAATCTAAAAATGAGCAGAAACTACTCATGACACCCCCGGAGGTGACCGGAAAGGGCCGCCGGAGTTTAGGGCAGAGCCACCCCCGACCACCACCAATTGTGTCGGGGCCAAGCTCATCCCCTTCGTTTCATCATTTTGAGCAACTTTCATAACTAACACGAAGTGAGAAAATGAGTGGAAGTGGCCGAAACTTACCAAAAACAGTCCGGTTTGGCCGGAAAAACTGCAGAAACCGATATGCTCTCCGACGAGCGTGAAAACCTCCACTTCTGGTGCTGTCCTTTTTACTGCATGTTCTACTCCTCCATACGAGTTCAACGAGATAAAGAACTCGTAATTTGGTGGTCTAGAACTCGAGATATTCGCTTCGTACTCAAAACTGCCGAAAATGGAAAACCAGCTTTCCGCCGCTGCTACAAGCCGTGCCACGGCGCAAGGCTGCCTCTGGCAGCTGCACAAGGTCAAGGCGAAGCCGTGGGAGGTGGTTTGACGTCAAACGGTGGCCGGAGGAGCAAGAACTCAACCGGAGAAGTTTGGCTCTGTTTTTTTTCTTTGGTTCGGTGCCGCGCGAGAGAGAGAGAGAAAAATTAGGTTTTCTGATTTTTTTTTATTTTTCCAAGAAAAGTTAACCTATATATATACAAAATCGAAAACTTCTAAATGTCATAACTTCTTCCTACAAACTCCGATTCTTGTGTTCCGCATATGCACGAACTCGTATCGACGAACTCTACGACTTTCATGAAAGAAGTTTCCTCAAATTCCTTACGTAAAAATATGACAATTTTAATAACCCTAAATAACGTTAAATTTCGATACTAAAATCATTCGAAACCAAATTTCTCAAATAACGACATTCGAATCACACTCACAACTCATAATTCATATAATTTGAGAAGTATTGAATTACGAAATATTTAACTGAAATTTCGGGTCTTTACAACAACATACCCTACACATTCAAGATCAAAACATGTAAACATCAATCCTCCCCCTTGATGGTTATGATAATGGGAGTTTAGATAATTTTTGTAGGCCAAATCTACTTACATGTTTCTTTAACGTAGATTTAGGCAACGACTTAGTAAATAAGTCCGCCACATTATCCTTAGATAGAACTTAATTGGTTCACTTTAAAATTGAGGAGAGATTGTTTTTGTTAACTGTAGAAAAATTTATGTGATATATGCTTGGTGTTGTCGCCCTTAATATAACTTTGCTTCATTTGCTCAATAGAAGCTACATTATCCTCAAAAATGCTCGTAGCTAGGTTCATCTATGGTAGGCTTCAAACCACAGGTACTTGGTGCCCAATTATGGATCTTAACCATATACATTCACGAACAACTTTGTGAAGAGTAATAATTTTTGCATGATTTGAAGAAGTAGTTATAAGTGTCTATTTTGCAAACCTCCAAGATCTCGCGGTGTTTCCTATAGTAAATACATAACCAGTTTAGGAACGACCTTTGTGTGGGTCTGAGAGACACCCAGCATAAGCAAAATCCATCAAAACGTCGTTTAAACTTTGGTGAGGGGTGGGGGAATGCCAGCCGGCAGCAGCGGCGGAATTTTTAAGGCATGATATGTCAGATTCCATCATATCATCCTTCGTTTTCTCTCTGTATGGATAGAATAATCTCATATTAATCGTACATTTTAAGTATATAAAGATATTCTTTACACCAGTCCAATACCATCACGTTGGCGCATAGCTATATCTAGTTAATAAGTTCACAGGAAATGAGATGTCCAATCTTGTACATTGTGCTAAGTAAAATGATGCGGCCCCTATCGTGCTTAGGTAAACCACTTAAACCTTTAACACGTCTTTGTTATCACCATTGGGATGAAATGGATCATTCTTAGAGTCAAGACTACAGACAACTATGAGAGTGCTAACATGCTGAAGTTCATCTTTATTGAAGTGCATAAGCATCTTTTGAGTGTAAGACGATTAACGAATCAACAATCCATCAGCATGGTGCTCAAGTTCTAAACCGAGACAAAATCGTGTTCTCCCAAGATCTTTCATCTCAAATTCAGATTTCAAATGTTCTACGGTTTCTCTTAACTCATCAAGAGTTTCAATTCATGTTATAGATATATACCGCGACAATAACAAATTCGAAACTTGTCTTCTTAATGAAAATGCATGGGCATAATTCATTATTGACGTATCTCTTCCCAATCATGTAGTCACTTAGATGGTCATACCACATCTGTCTGAATTGTTTTAATCCAAATACTGAGCGTTTCAACCTTATTATAAACGCATTCCGTGGTCCAAAGCCACTTGACTTGGGTAACTGAAGTCCATCAGGAATCATCACGTATATTTTCCTATCTAGATCCCCATAAAGATACGTTGCGACTACATCCATAAGTTTCATATTGAGCTTTTCGAAAACTACCAAATTGATATGGTAACGAAACGTAATGACGTCCATGACGGGAGAATATATCTCCCCGTAGTCGATTCCAAGGTGTTGTGAGAAGCCTTGCGCCACTAGGTGAGCTTTGTACTTTAGAATCTTGTTTGTCTCATAATATTTTCTAATGAAGATCCATTTATGACCAACATGTTTATGTTAGACGGTATTGGCACTACTGGTTCAAATACTCCCTCTACGCTAGTGAATCCAATTCCACCTAGATCGTAGGTGTGTTTGGCATGGCTGTGTTTATAAGAGATAGCTTTTGCTTGTTTCTAAGAATAAGTGGCTGAAAAGCAAAGCAGTTGAGTGTTTGTTAAACTGACTTCTTATAAATGTTTGAAGTGTTAAAAGCAGTGACAAAGTGTTTGGTAAACTCAAAACTAAAAGTACTATGAGTTTGTAGAATGACCAATTTGGACATGGAAGAATCTTTTGCCTTAATTGTTTGGTAACTTTGGTTGATCAAATTTTTGCCTTAATTTTTTTTAGAATGACCAATTTGAATCATTAATAACAATTGGTTTTTAATACTGAACAGATGGATAAATATAAAAGTAACAGTAATAACTCATAGATGAACATAACTGAACTAAACAGCTCTTATAGCCAATACGGTTATGAGAACAAAATTCTAGACGTTGAAATAAAATAATGATCAGTAAAAATTGCCTCCACCAAAACTATTATTCTTTCCAAACACTAGCACCTAAAGCTTGTCGTAACCTCCAAGCACACCAGCACCAGCAATTGCATGAAAATTTGCTTGAAGCAATCGAGCGAGCCCTTATATTTGACGGCTTCACTGTCACGCTCCGAATTTTTTTTGAATAAAATTCAAAAATCCGAAACATGAAAAATACTACAACTCAAAATAATCATCTTGAAAATTTCTTTTTCTTAACAACCTCACCACACAATTTAATTTCAAAACCGAATTTAGTCTCAGGTAATTATTACAACTCACTCACAAAATAAATTGTAAAGCTCTAATTGAGCATAACAAACCTCACAACTTAAAAGAAATCAAAATAAATGCTGCAACACCTAAACAGCACGGTCACTTCCTTAGTTATTCTGACATGCAGGAATATCCTCTACACCATTTAAATAGTGTACCGGGATTACAACAACACAAAACCCGGTAAGCTTTTGAAAGCTCGTATGAGTAAAAAGAAAGAACAGTTGTTTAATTAAATCATAATCATTTTCACCCAAGTCAACGCACAACAATTTCTACATCCATAAGAAAACAACACTCTCAATCAATCAACAACTCAACACCAAACCCTAACTCACAACTTTCTTCATAAAACCCCAACATCGTATTTATAAAAATACGGTATTTGCCAGACTAGAGCTCTAACTGAATCGTAGCCCGTCACCTGGCCTAGGTTATGGCATCCGACATATTTATCATTATCGTATTTCATCAATATGTATATTTATATACATATTTAGAACGTCCGATAATTGCACATACTCAACCAATCATATCCCATCATCCACCCAGGATTAGAGCATCCGATTACCCCACACCGGTCACCACGTTAACCCTAAATTCATAAATGAGCACAACATGTATAATCACATAATGAAATCAACCCAACCAAGATACATAATATTAATATGAAATTAAGCATTTGAAATATAATTCAAATCATCAATTCAACTCAATCATATCACCACTCGACAATCCACCAATCAATATGTATATCCCATGTAAATATATATATACGTAATCATCCACTCAGGGATGACCACTAATACCATCTATAGTTCACACATAAAATCGTGAAATTCATTTGTATAATTAAAATTCATTTTTACTTACCTATGGACCGTAGTGATCAAGCCCATGAGATTTTAAAAACAAATATTTAATCCACAAATATTTTTCACACAATTACAAAAATAAATAATTTAAAGCACTCGGTTCATAATATGAACCCCGTGAGTTTTACTCACCTCGAAATTCCCGTTGCGTCTTCAATAAAATATAACTCTCAATAATCCAAATGCTGGTCAACTCAAGCCGTCAAGTACCTAATCAAGTACGGTCTTTACTTAGCAGCGAAGCACGAAATAAACCTAAATGATGATCCAACGGTTGGATTTCAAAATAAAGCCAATCCAACGGTCGGATTCTAAAATAAAGACAATCCAACGGTCGGATCAAATTTAAACGATGTCCAATGGTTAGATCCTCACGGATCGCCCTTGGAAACATTCTATCAAAATTATATGAAAATCCGATGGACAGATCTTCACTAATCGCCTCCCGAATCACTGTTTTACAATTATACGAAGATCCAACGGTCTGATCTTGGCCCTTGACCACACAAGGTCATCGGGACAGTCATATGAACATCATATTAAAATTTGAAGTAAAACTGATGGTCTGATCTCTGTAAATTGCAAACCGAAGGTAAACTGTAAAACCGTAAATAGTAACGTCAAAATTGAAATTGACTATTTATCAACGTTTTCTAACATGACCAAGTTATATATCAAAACGCTCGTATGGATGCATAGATCATCGTTCAAATAATATAAACTCAAAATTTGGTCCGACGCGCCGCCACACGCAGCGGTCAGACTGCAGTCAACGTGGCGGTCAACGCCGGTCAACCACCTCCGATGCAAAAGTCGTCAACTACAAACTTTTTCAAAATGAAATTTTGAACAACTTTAATACCTGACGTTTTCAGAGATGAGGTCTAGATCTTCCTAGATCGGGCTTTGAAGTTGGATTAATCTCGGCCCTCGATCACGTTTCTAGATCGAACCAGAACCGTCAATTTTCAATCCTTGATCTACAACTCTATACTCAAAATCGTGATACAAGCCACATATGGGGATGATCAGGAGGATGAGGAGATCACAAAAATGGGAAGGATCGGCCGAGGAGACGCCGGAAAATGGAATTTTCGGCCGGATCCGTTTCCTTGAATATGGAGGCTCCGATCTCCACCTTCCGGTGGTTTCTGTCAGGAACGAGCAGCAAGGGGAGCATGGCGAGGGCGAGGCGAGGGGGACGCCGAGCTCTGTCAAAAAATCCGGGTCGGGTCGAGCGGATCCGGGTCGGGTCGGAAGGAAAATTTGCATAGTGAAGGTACCAGCCGAGAGAGAAGAGAGAGGGGAGAGATTTCCATTTTCGGAAATCTGGAAAAATGAGGAAAATATATATAAAAAAAAACATATTTATACCGAAAAAGGAGGATTTTCAAAAATTCCTAACCTATTCATACGAAATTCGAATAATACGTTCCACATATACACGAACTCGTATCGACGAGCTCTACAAATTTCATGAAGGAAGTATTCCCAAATTTTGAACGTATAAAAAGTTGATTTTCACGACCCCCTAAATAACGTTCGTTTTCGAAAATAAAATCATTTGAAACCAATTTTCTCAATCCACGACATTCCCATAAATCCCAAATATCATAATTTAATTAATATAACAATTATTGAATTACATAAATTTATTATATGAAATTTTGGGTCTTCACATTGACCAGAAGTCATCATCATCCTTCAACGGACAATGTCAATTGGGTAAAATGCAAGAACAGCACCATTGGTGATAACCCAACCAAGAGCAAAGATAGAAAAGAAACTATCCTGCATCTTTCCAATGAGGAGTCACACATGCTTCAAAAAATCATACATTCTAAAGTATAGACCACAGTACGCAATAGAGTTGTCTCCCACAATCAAAGTACCATTTCATCCCTAAGTACTGCACCAACTCCAAATCTATCAAACTGTGAATTAGAGGGACCATCACAATTCAATTCAAATAGACCATAAGCTGGTGGGCTGCAGCTCCTCACACCAACACATCCACCTTCATTAATCTCATGAACTAGACCATGATTTTTTTTTTCTACCCATCACAATGATAGGAGCATATAATGCGACGTTTATAATGTTTATTTCTCATACTCTGCTATGATTTTACCTTTACTTTATAGTTTTTGACAGGATCCGCCCCGGGTTTCACCCTGAAACCCAAAGAGGACATGCGGGGCCCACCTTAGAAGGAATTCTACAAAGAATTTAGCAGAATTTCCCCCGAAAGTGGACTACCCACAACCTGTAAAACACACAAAACACTTCAAGCAAACCAACCTTATACTCCTGGAGCCACCCTGATCCCCATTTACCATCAACTCCATTTTCACAAAACACAAAACTCAACTTAACAATACTAATCCCAAAGGTTATCAGAGCAATACGAATACACAAGGACATAAAAAGAAGAGTAAAGGATCAAGGGATCCTACAATGCGGAAGTAGTGACAATTATGCCTCAAATGCTATGTACGTCCGACCTCCACTAATTCGCCTATAAACTGGGCATTTGAAACCGAAGGGCCCAGGGGAAAGTAATTTAAAACACGTTAGAGTGAGTGGACAAAAATAAATAAATAAGATAATTCGAATAAAAGTAAAGTTTTAATACTTTCTCACATGTTCATCTTTTAAAAACCTTGATGCATGCAACATGAATAAAACATATTTCTCGCAACATAAAAATTCGTGAAAACATTCCAGCCCCGCTGGTCAAAAGAAATCGAGCCAGCCCCGCTAGCTGAAAGTATCAATCAAATATGGGGAAGAAGTTCTCACCATACAAATAAGGGAGCCTCCCAGGCTCGGGTCGGATGTCCCACACTCTGGAGCATCTCATGCTCTATTCTACTCACCCACGAACACATAGTAAGCAGGGAGGAGTACTAATAGGCTAACTAGCAATAAACCCTAAACCCTAACCCATGTATGGTGGGTTAAAATCCATACGAAAACCAGTAAATCAGTAAGGCTTCCCCAACCTCGCAACAAAACACGAGTATGAATCCCATCCATACTCAGAAAATCTCAAGAAAATACATATACTCCAATGATGTGGCCCCGCACGCCAAAATATTCTCGAATTCATAAACACATAGGCAAGAAATAATCGATAAAATAATTCCATCGAAAATCCCATTTTTTAAAAATATTCCAGAAATCTCAATATCGGCGAATAAAATATATTAATAAATTCCGGAAATCATCTCGGAAAATAATTCGTCGAAAATCACTTAAATCATGATTTCAAATAAAAGCCATATATCGGAGATTCTTATCGAAGGCTTAAAATCAATTTCCGAATCATAATTCAAAATAAATCATAATTAATCTCTGAAAATTTAATCATATTCCTGAAAACAAATCATAAATCCAAATCCGAGCATAATAGATTTGAATCCGAAATCATATGGAAAAGAATGCCAAAATTATAATCCAAGGTAAAATATTATGCTCGATAATAAATTGATAAATAAATTATTATTTTGGAAAAAATAAATGCATGCATCATTCTTTAAAAATAAAAGTCCACTCATAGTACTATTTAGATGTTTACGCGTACGAGTTCTTCGTCGAGCAATAGTTCGGTACGTCGCCCTGTACACAAATATATTCCGTGAATAACTATTCTAATTAAATACGATTCTCAAAATCGAATCCTCATAAATCATCTCTCTAATTCTTCTCGGATTCAACCCACATTCTACCACTAACGCCAATTCGTTAATTTAAAGGTTCCAAGGCAGAACCGAGAGATAACCGGCAGTCGGATTCTCATAAATCGATAACCGAAATTCTGAATTTCCAGGAATTTATAATCGATTCAAAACTTCCCTAATCTTCACCAAACTACATATATAAGTTCTACAACATTTATGTGATTTAACTAACTTAAAAAAAAACACATAATTTAAATCGCTGTTGATACACCGCACTATTCACCGTTGCACTATTCATGCACGACATTGTTCATGCGGCGGCCAACTCCTCCTCCGACCACCAAATTTCATCCACAACATCATCTGAACATTTCCAATAACTTTTTCAACTATGACAAAGTCAGAAAATACCTTGAAGTGCTCCAATTTTGCCGATGAACACAAACCCGGAAATCTCCAAACCCACCAATTTGGAAATCCTTCAAATTCACCTTCCAAACGTGGAAATTTCAGCTAGAAGTCTTGAGGGAAGATGATCAGTGACTCGAGTCGCTCCTAATAGAACCAATTTCACCGCCACAGATAGCCGGAGAAGCAAACTGCTACAGTAACAATGATTGCATAAATACGGGGTTTTCCGACCTAATCGTCGATACCCACTGGTACCACCATGTAAAAGAGAAAGAGACGGTCCAAGGACAACTAGAATCACATCAATCAGACGCCGGACGGCAAAGAAATCAGAAGAAGAAGAAGGGAGGGCGACGCAGGGGAAGAGGGAGAGGAGAAAGAGAGGGTCAGAGGGTAAGTTGTCATTTCAGAGAGTTACCATGAACAGTAACTTCACCTTTTTACTTATAACTTTCAAATACGAACTCCAATTTTTATGTACCACATATGCACGTGCTCGGTTTAACGTTTTCTACAACTTCTGTGAAGGAAAATTTCTCAAGTTTTGATCCGATCCAAAGGCCAACATTTAGGGCCATTAAAAGTACCGAAACGACAGTAAAAGTGAAGTACATGTCGTTTACTGTCTAAATGCCAAGTAGACCGGTAAATTTCAAGTTCGGGACGTTATAGTTTTTAACTTAGTTTTATTTGTATAGGGCTCTAAGAGCAATTGAGCATAGAAATGGGCTAAATGGCACATGTTAAGCATGTGATGACATAAAATGGAGGCATGAGGAATGGATAAGGACGAAAGTACTTGTGCTACAAGCAAGAAACATTTTCAAGGGCTTGTCACATGTTTTTCATGTGAGAATTAAGATCCTTTAGTTTTAGGAATGTGTCATGTGCATGACATGTGACATCTATATAAATTGCACAAGACATGTGATTCGAAATGGTCTGGTGCAAGGGATGATGTTCAGAAAATATCTCCTAAGTTTTAGAGAATTATTTCCTAAAAACTCTCCTAGAATATCTCCTAGTTTGTCTCCTAAATTTTAGGAGTTTCTTTCCTAATTTTTACGGAAGTTGTCTTGACCTTTCAAAGCCTATTGGAAAAGGAGTTCTAAGCTACTTTGGAGATGGATTATCTAACCTATTCAAGACATATTTCGGCCATCTAAAGGAGACAAGACCGTGAGCCATACATAGAGAAAAAGGTCTAAAGTTTGAAGGCTTTGCAGTGAAGATTGTTCAAGAGAATTCATGAAGCTTCAAGATGGATCTAGAAGACTTCCAAGATGTCAATGATAGTTCCCAATCCACTCTAGATCAGGTTTTCTTTCTTTAATTAGTTTAGAATTTCTATAGTTGTTTGATAGAAGGATTTATAAGGCTAAAGTAATATATAAAGCCATTTGATTTCACAATGCATCTTCACCACCCTTCTATCATCCATAGCTCTCTCTCGTTCGAAATATAGCAAGGAAAGATTGTAAAAGTCGAGTTCATTCCATTTGTGTCGTAAGTCTTATTGTTCTTAAGACATCAAGACTTCGTGTCACGCCCCGAATTCTGAATAAATAAATTCAATTTCGAAAAGCGAAAACATAACAATCACAAGAAAACACATAGAAAATTTTTCATTCAAACTAGGCAACAAATATAACCAACTGAGCTCACTAATGTCAATACCGACTAGTTCTTTAGAGTCAGATATTACATTCTGAGAGTTTACAGATTAACCTGAATAACAATTCAATAAGTAAACGTAACCACCACACTCACTACACAGCGGAAGACTAAAATCAATGCACACTACTACGTCCAAGCTACGATAGCAACAATACCTCAGCTTCGACAACTATTACTCTTACCTATAAAACCATGGAATAGTGCACCGGGTTGAAACAACAACCTGGTAAGCTTGTGAAGTTCGTATGAGTAGACCAAAATAATCACAACAACACCTTTTCCACTCGAGGACAGCAATCAACACAATGATTAATTCCAACAACAAAATCCTTTTCTTTTTCTGTTTAAGGAACATACAAGTCACAACTGTGACAAATCAAATCACTCTAATGAAAACCGGTAATCCCTACGTAGAATTTTAGTTTAGGAAATCACCAAAGATATACATACCAAAACCATAGTAATCCCTGCGTATAGTTTAGTTCAAGAGATTATAATTAAAATCAACCATTAGAATGAAGAGGAAAATCAATAAGGAATTCAAACAACTCACACTATCAATGATCATTCATCAACAACTAAAGTGGATGCTCACCCATCAACTCCCAATAAATCATCCCACAACATGACTCATTTTCAAAACTTGACATCCTTACCCCTTAAGATAACATACCTCACTAAAGTGATAAAATCATATTATTCTAACTCACACCATAATATGAAAACAACCACCCGAAACTCTCTTTTAAAAACACGTGTACTCATGGGCCTCAAGTAACCCCACGCGTCACCCCATGCAGTACATTGACAGACAAACTAGAGCTCTAACTGATCGTAACCACTCACCCGGCCAAAGGCGTGGTTTCCAATATAGTTGCCTTAGTCACCACTGTGACACCAGATCCATAGATCCGAAAACATTTAAAAGTCTCCCAAGACTCAAAACATTACCAAACTGGACTACTCATTCAACTCAATAAGTAACAGTTCAGACGATATCCTAAATAAATTACAAATCACTCCTATCACAATGTCAAGCCATCAATATATATATTTCACGTAAATATATATATACGTGGTCATCCACACAGGAATGCCACTAATACCAACTAGGGGTCATCATTTGGCCATTAGGCCCTACGCCCATTTCAAGCCCGCCCGGCCCGTAGGGCCGAAGTCTGGCCCGACCCTTACTTTAGGGCGGGTCGACCCATTTTTCAAATAGGGTAGGGTAAGGGCCATGGAAATGAAGCCCGGCCCGGCCCATTTGAGCCCATTAGGGCCAAGCCTGGCCCGGCCCTTTAAGCCGGCCCTAACGAGCCCTAAAAATTATTTATTTTTCTATTTTCTAAATATGTTCATCATTTTTTATCATACAACTTATCCCTTTATTTATTTTGTAATTGACCTAGGAAGATTTATATTCTTTATTATTTTCTTTGTTAAACAACAATTAATTTAAGAGATTACATAACTATTTTAACTAATATTTGTAAATGTTATTATGGTAACTTAAACAAAATGTATATATTAAATAGGGTCAACAACAAAAAATGAGTCTTGAATTACCTATCAATACAAGTCATACAACATTGAACAACATTTTGCCAAAAAAAAAACAAAAAAAAAAAAAGATGATGTATTTTTTTTTGTCAAACAAAGTAAGGCCCTTTTCGACCCTTATTAGCCCTATTTGGCCCTATTTGGAGGGCCGGCCCGGGCCCGGCCCTTTTGACCCTTACGAGAAGGGCCTTAAGGGCGGGTAAGGGCTTACATATTGAAGCCTTGGCCCGGCCCGACTCGGCCCTAAGTGTCGTTGACTTTGACTAAGCCCTACCCTACCCTATCCTACCCTAAACCTTAAAATTTAGGGTAGGGCTGGCCCTGGCCCGGCCCATGATGACCCATAATACCAACTATAGTTCACAATCACAAAAACATCGAGAAATTCATTTTTATACTTAAAATTCATTTTTCTACTTATGAACCACAGTCCAATGAATAGATGAATCGTAGTCAATCAAGTTCATATCATTTGGAAACAAATCTTCATTTATGAAAACGATTTCACAATTATCAATTAATTCCAAATATTAAGTAACTGGGTTCGTAAATGAACCATGTGAGATTTACTCACCTCTAAATCCTACTGTGTCTTTGTAACAGCTCAAAAATAATGATTCACAAATCGTTCGCCAATCAGATCAGTCAATCACCTAAACAATGACGACCTTAACTTAGAAACCGATTCAATAAACACACTTAAACGACGATCCAACGGTTGGATCTTCATCCGTGACCACACAAGATCATCGGAACAATCAACATATTAGAATTACAATTAGATCAGATGGTTTGATCCACACGGATCAGAACCGAAACAATCGAAAACTAGAAAATTCACAACTTAATCATACAATATCCAAAATTAACAATTCATATGTCAAAATGATCGTACCGACATGTAGAACACAAAAAGGGATAGAAACTGCCCTTAGGGTGTCTTAAGCTACTAGAAAACACCACAATATTGGCGCCGCCACCGCCAAACCAAGGTCAAAATTTGAGAAAATTTCCAACACAAAAGTTCTTCATCTTAACTCCAATTACAACTTTCATAACTAGCACAAAGTCTAAATATAAGCCAAATTATCGAATTTTACCTCGATAGCTTTGAAGCCCAAAGAATCTAGTTTTGAAATCTCCAAAATTCGATCTCCACAGATTGAATGGTTGCAAGCCACCCTGGAGAAAGAATCTACGTCCTCTGAACTACAAAAACCGTCAAGAATAAGGAGCTACGGTAGCTGGAGGAGGGAGAACCCCAAGGGGCAATTTCGACCCTGACACGGCCTCTTCTCGGCCTTGCAGCGCCCACCAGGGTCCTTCCTATGCTTGATGGCTTCCACAGACGTGTAGAGGGTAGCAAGGCGAGCAAAACCCACTTTAAATCGAATCCTATGGTGGCCAGAGGAAGAAATGCTACGCCGGCGAAGGGGAGGGGGCGACGCGAGCTCAAGAGAGAGAGAGGGTCAGTTTTCTGGTTTTGAAGAATTCTATCCTTGTTTGCAATTTCCGGAATTTTCTCATATTTTAGAATTTTCTAAATTTTCAATCTCTCTTAACTTTCTCATACGAACTCCAATTTTTGCGTTCCACATAACCACAAACTCGTATCGACGCGCTCTACGACTTTCGTGAAGAAAGTTTTTAGAGAAACTCAACGTATAAAAAGTCAAACTTTATACAACTCCTAAACTGTGAAATTTGAATAATTATAATTACGAAAACCATTCCACTTCACATCTGACATATGAATAAAGCACAATAACAATAATTCGTACAACTGATCCATTACTAATTACTAATGTTAAGTAACAAAAATCCAGGTCATCACACTTCATTCAATACATCTTCTCTTTTCTCCTTACTTTTCAGTTTTTACTTGTTAAAATTATTATATGTTTGTATTTGTTTCGAAATTATGAGTGGCTAGGATTTTCTATGTTAGGAATGCAAGTTTGAAACCCAATTATCTTATAGTCAACTCTCATAATCTATATGTCATAATTCTCTAAGTGATTTTGCTATGTCTTTATGTGAGTTGACTATATGATTTCGGTTTATAGAAAACTTTTGCATGTTTGTGTTCTTTGAGTGCATGCTTGGAATATTTAAATGTAATTGATGCTAGTAAAAACTATGGACAATAGTGTTGGAACTTAATTCACCTAATAGTCTTGGAACTTAATTCACAAGTTGTAACAACTATAGACAATAGTTAAGAAAATATGGTTCGGGGATTAAACGAGGTTCTTGTACTTTGATTGATTCGATTTTCAACCAAACTTTCACTTGTTTCTAATGCTTTAAATATGTTGTTGATGGGATAACTTCTATACTTTGATTGCATGTTTAAAAGGCTTGGTAATGGCGCTTTGTCTTGCTTAAGTGGTAACAGGAAAGGCACATGGTGGATTATTGCTCGGTTCGAGGGTAGTGTGCCGGTTGAAATCTTCTCACGACATAGTAAATAATCTAGAGATAATAACTTGACTAGAAACCTAATTAGTGGCAGATAACGAGTAATTCTAGCGATTCATTCACCCTCGTTTACAAATCTAAATTCTAACTTGTTTTGCTTTTTTTTTTCTCAATCTTCAAAATCCCCAAAACTTTACTTGTTTTTACTTTTTTCTTTTCTTTGATTTTCCGTGAGTTTTGTTCTTTTGTTTGTGTTTCTGTGATATCATCTAATCCATATCCATCTTTAATTTGGTTTTCTAGTTTTAACGTCATTCTTTGTGTGTTGTTATATTGTTTTCATTATTTGTTTAAGTTACTAACGTTTTTAGTTTGTTTTTGTTTGTTTAGGTACCAACGTGACAAGCATTAAGTGTCCCTCAAGTCCTTGGTGTAGAACGACCCCTTTACCACTTTGCTAAGCAAAAGACTATAACGAGTGTATAAATTGAAGTGCTACTTTTAGCCTATCACAGACCTCACTTCATCTCGATATCTCAGAGGTTACAGAACATCAATTTTGAAATTATTAAGCTGTATTTATTCCATTAGCCCAAAACACTTGTATGATCATAAAATAAGCAACAAAAATAGACAATCAACAGAAAACCATGTATAAGGCACGCAAACTTTTTTTTTGTGATTGCTGTAATATGTTTAGAGTATAGGTACAATGATAAAAAATAAACCCAAAACCTACATATCAATTGAGGCCATTGCACTAGTCTCTTTGTTTTTAACTTCAGTGCATCACAAATCAATTCAATGCCTACAATAAAACTTTTAACTTTTGATGGTTACATTTCACATGGCAACCTAATCCATGGTGGTACCTTACTACCTTTGAATGTCAAATCTGAGCAGTGTTTCTCTCTTGACAAATAAATTGAAAAACCAGAGATAGAGTATTGGTTAGAAGCAAAAGCCTCATGACAATGCAGCCACAAGACTTATCTTATTATTAAGCCATTTGATAATCATAGAACTCATCAATCTTCATGTTTTTGAGATCAATCTTGCAATGAAACTTGGGGATTCAGTCACAAGTGTTGTGTTTTAGCAATGACATCAAGAAGCTATGCAATTAATGGAATGACAAATAGGAGATAAAATGAACCAGAGAGAAAGGATATCCAATCATGTGCAACTCAACTCATCTGTTATGAGCATGTGAGCTCCCTAGCTACTTGTGATGTCAAAAGATACTCAAATTATAAATCCCTAACTACTCAAGTCCTAAATGCTAACATTGAAACTAAAAACCCACCCAATTTCTTGTCCACAACAATCAAAACACAAATTCAACTAAAATCAATCTATCAGAAGCAGCAAACATAGAGGTATAAAACCAACCAAAAAATCCATAAAGAAACCAAATTGCTCACCTTCCATCATACAAGGAATCAAAAACGAACGAAACCAAATGCTGATCAGGGAGAGAACTCAGAGAACAAAGGTCATACTTTTTTGCAGGAAATGGGCGAGAACAATCAGTGTTCCTCTTTGACCGGAGTATAAATGTGTGATCAAACCGCTGGTGATTGAGTTGGTCGTGTAGTCAATTCACCAGAGTTGATGATGCCAATGATCCAGAGAGAGAGAGAGAGAGAGAGAAGGAGGAGAAGAAGAAGATGAAGAAGAGGGCTGACTAGGCTATGCTTAAATTCTTCAAGGGAAGGAGGATAGGAGTCGGTATTTTGAAAGTTTCATTTAGCTACAGTAACCAGCGCATCATTGCGCGTCTTTGCTTTTGCTTCTAAATGAGGCCTGCAATGGCTTCTGCTTTTCCAGAGAAAAAACTATTGCTTCTAGAAAAAGCAGGGTAGAAACAAGTTTACCAAACACCAGACCTTGTATTGCTTATAAGCGGGGGAGGTAAAAGGCTCCCATAAACGCACCCTGCATTTTTTCCATTTAGGCCAATCTGCTCTGGTTGGCATTCATCAATGGAGTGAGGTGAAATCGGACTCAATGATCTCATGAGCAACAGAATATGCGAATACATCATCAATGATGATTGAATTTCTATTCCACATCCCATGTACATCAGTGTAATTTATAGAGATATCTATATTCTCAGGAATTGGTTCTGACGTTGAGGCATCCCCCAACAATGTCTCTTAGACATTACCGTAATCCAGGACATTCTCATGACATGAATTTTGAGTATCAATGATCAAAGCATTAGGTTGTGCCAAAGTCGCTATCTTTCTAGAGTAAGTATCCTTCGAACTCAAAGGCCTTCCAGGCTTCCTTACAGGTGGTCGTGGCTTGTGTTACCACATCACCACCATTAGGGGTAGCAAGACCGTCCCTCTATACTTCAAGGGCGGTGATACGTCATTTAGTAGGGATGTCTATCCTTGCAAGCATGTTTTCAACAGGAATAACATCTACTACGTTCTGAAGCTCGATAATTCTTCGCACTTTAATTTCAAATTGTGCGGTATGGGGATTAAAATGAGACAAAATAGAGACAAACTATGACAATTCATGTCCTTCCTGTTGAACATAGAAGTTCTTATCTCCCTCAAACGATGAGAAGACTATCTCATCAAAGTGACAGCAGCAAAATGAGCAGTAAAGAGATCGCTTATCAAGGGTTCTATGTAGAGAAAAATGGTTGGAGATTCATATCCAACATAACTACCTATTTGTCTCTGTGAACCCATCTTGGTGCGCTGTGGCGGTGCAATTGGCATATAAACTGCACATCCAAAATATGCATAAGTGTGACATATCAAGCTCGTACCCAGTCACTAGTTGTAGCACAGAGAAAGGTTAAGTGGTGGTGCGTCGTAGACAAATAAGCATAGCTGCATGCAATATTGCATAACCCCCAAGCTAAAATAGGGAGATCAGTCCACATTACCAATTTCTAGACTAGCATTTGTAATCATTTAATAGCGGCTTCTGTAAGACCATTTTAGGTGTGTACATGAGGAGCATGCTGCTCAACATCGATCCCAATAGACATGCAATAATTATTGAAAGTTTTCTATGTAAACTTTTCAGCATTGTCAAGCTGTATTGACTTAATAGGATGATTAGGGTAGTGAGACTGTAGATGAATAATCTGTGCTAGGAGTTTACCATAAGCAGCATTATGACTAGACAAGAGTGTGACATGTGACCAGCATGTCGCGCGTCAACCAGTACCATAAAGTATCTAAAAGGTTCGCAAGTTGGTTGAATAGATCCACAAATATCCTATTATATTCTATGTGAATACGGGATGAGAACTTTTGTATCGTTTGCATAGGGCGGGCTCGATCCTAAGTTCCTTAAGTTATATGTTTTGCAAAATGAGTGTGGGGCCTTTATAAGCAACTAATAGGGATTTTGGTAAGGTTGGTACATCGGATTCAACATGAGAAGCAAAATTAGAGGTTTGAACTGGAGTCACTAGGGGAAGCGATGGCAGCGGTAAATGGCAGCAGCACCGGCGGTGGTGGCCCTACTTGCTGCTTGAATCAACTTTTGATTATTGCTTCTTGTTGCTCTAAATAAAAGATGTTCGTATGAAGTTTTTAATACGCGGATCATCATATCATGATCAGGATGACCTAACTTGTCATGCCAATGCAAATATGTGTTTGAATCCAAGCGATCTTGTCTTGTAATATTATTGGATTCAATAGCTTCAATAATGGTAACATAAAGTCCACTAGAGAGACACATAAGTTTCTCTAAGATGCACTTTCATTCGCAATCGGAAGTCATTCTCGTTTTGATTATGTGTTTACGCATGAAATTTGTTGGCTTGAATATCTTTAAATTCAACACGATCATATTTTCCATAAGAGCGTAGAGGGCTTTGGTGACATGGTTAAGGTGCCATTGGGCAAGAGGAATTAGGCCATTCCACGACCTTGAACTAAATTTAATGATCTTGCCATCATAGTCACATAGGAATGTGTAGGCAACATCTCTAAAAATAGTTCCCTATGACGGAGAATAATGTGCATAGTTGAACTATCTGGGAGACAATAAATTTCTTCGGAGTCCATTCCTTGAAAAATTATTGGATCGACTAACCAAGGCTGTGAGATCCTGAATTTTGAAGTTGGTCGAATCTTACTTTTGAGTTTGGAATTGGATAGTAGAGGTCGCCATGAGTTCGCAGCATTTTTCGTTGAATTTTTCGGGTTCCCCAGCTATTTTGAAAAGATTTTTGAAGTTTAATTGGAAGAAAATAGCATGCTGACGTGGCGAGTTCTGATTGCTGGTTAGGGTGACAAGTGGCGTGTTGGTTGCATGGCAGCTAACCATGACATCATCAGCAAGTATTATTAGTCAGGCAAGTGTCCAAATTTTGTGAAGGCTTGGTGTGGTGTTGACAAGTAGCACCAAGTTGACAATCATTGGGGAACACGTGTCAATCTGTGGGCTATAAATAGATGGGACCAGTTGCTTTCTCACATTCCTTCCGTAACCATCTCTTTTAAGAGAGAAATTCTCTCTCCTCTCAATTTCTCTGTCCAACACTTTGGTGGACATTAATTTTTGATCTGTAACTCCATTCAGGATCAGTGAAAGGCTACATATTCATCTTGATGTCATTCTATCATGGAGGTATGAGTTAGATCCAACGGTGATTTCTAGAATACTTTTTTCAGGAGGCTCGGTTTACGATTAGTGTTTTGGGAGGTGATTCATATTGTCAAGATGAGTGGGTTGTGTAATATGTTTCAAATTTTCTTATTTACTATACAAAAATGGTGGAAAAGCATGATTTTATCTGTTTATGAAATATCTCTCTATTTTCAAGTGAAGCATGTGTATTTGTTAAATATGCGGAGTTATATAATATGTGTTGGATCCATTGTTTGACTAGTCATTGAACATGTGACCTTATTGATTGGTTATGCTGAGGTAAGAATGTGTCACATGGTGGTATAGGGCTAGAGAAGACCATTAGGGTGCCCATAGTGGTCACTAAATTGAAGGATAACCAATAAGAAGGGATGATGCAATGTGATGAATTGATGCGTATACGACATACTACTTTCTAGCGTGTGTAAATCTTTAAATGCGTTGTTCTAGTGAGATTCAAAGCCCTAAATGCTTTCCATTCATTTCAAACAATTTGATCACTTTGTTTCTAGTTTGAGTTTATGAACAATGATTTTCCAAACTTCGTTTTTCTAATTCTTGAATTTGGTTTTTCGTTTAGTGAAATGGCTTCTAAATCTTTAAATGCGTTTTTCTACTGAGATTCAAAACCCTAGATGCTTTTCATTCATTTCAAGCAATTTAATCATTTTTTTTGTAGTTTGAGTTTATGAACAGTGATTTGTCAAACTCCTTGCTTCTAATTTTTTTATTTGGTTTGTCTTTTAGTTAAACGACTTCTAAATCTTTAAAGGCGTTGTTCTAGAGAGATTCAAATCCCTATATGCTTTCCATTCATTTCAAACAATTTGATCACTTTGTTTCTAGTTTGAGTTTATTAACAGTGATTTTCTAAACTTTTTACTTCAAATTCTTTGATTTGGTTAGTCTCTTAATGAAATGGCTTTTAAATCTTTAAATGCATTGTTCTAATGAGATTCAAAGCCCTAGATGCTTTCCATTCATTTCAAACAATTTGACCACTTTATTTTGATTTTCGAACTTATTTCTTCTAATTCCTTTGATGTGATTTGTCTTTTAGTGAAATGGCTTCTAAATTTTTAAATGCGTTGTTCTACTGAGATTCAAAGCCCTAGATGTTTTCCATTTATTTCAAACAATTTGATCACTTTGTTTCTAGTTTGAGTTTATGAACAATGATTTTCCAAACTTCGTCTTTCTAATTCTTGTATTTGGTTTCTCTTTTAGTGAAATTGCTTTTAAATTTTTAAATGCATTGTTGTAGTGAGATTCAAAGGCCTAGATGCTTTCCATTTATTTTAAACAATTTGATCACTTTGTTTTGATTTTTCAAACTTCTCTCTTCTAATTCCTTTGATTTATTTTGTCTTTTAGTGAAATGGCTTCTAAATCTTTAAATGCGTTGTTCTACTACGATTTAAAGTCCTAAATGCTTTCCATTCATTCCAAACAATTTGATCACTTTGTTTCTAGTTTGAGTTTATGAACAGTGATTTTTCAAACTTCTTGCTTCTAAATCTTTAATTTGGTTTGCCTTTCAGTCAAATAACTTCTAAATCTTTAAATGCGTTGTTCTAGTAAGATTCAAAGCCTTATATGTTTTCAATTCATTTCAAACAATTTGATGTCTTTATTTCTAGTTAGAGTTTATGAACAGTGATTTTTCAAACTTCGTCTTGCGAATTCTTGGATATGAGTTCTCTTTTAGTGAAATTGCTTCTAAATCTTTAAATGCTTTGTTCTACTGAGATTCAAAGCCCTAGATGTTTTCTATTTATTTCAAACAATTTGATCAATTTATTTCTAGTTTGAGTTTATGAACATTGATTTTCCAAACTTCGTCTTTCTAATTCTTGAATTTGGTTTCTCTTTTAGTGAAATTGCTTTTAAATTTTTAAATGCATTGTTCTAGTGAGATTCAAAGCCCTAGTGCTTTCCATTTATTTTAAACAATTTGATCACTTTGTTTGATTTTCCAAACTTCTTTCTTCTAATTCCTTTGTTTTATTTTGTCTTTTAGTGAAATGACTTCTAAATCTTTAAATGTGTTGTTCTACTGCGATTTAAAGTCCTAAATGCTTTCCATTCATTCCAAACAATTTAATCACTTTGTTTCTAGTTTGAGTTTATGAACAGTGATTTTTCAAAGTTCTTGCTTCTAATTCTTTAATTTGGTTTATCTTCCAGTGAAATTGCTTTTAAATCTTTAAATGCGTTGCTCTAATGAGATTCAAAGCCCTAAGTGCTTTCTATTCATTTCAAACAATTTGATCACTTTGTTTTTAGTTTGAGTTTATGAATAGTAATTTTCCAAACTTCTTTCTTCTAATTTTTTGATTTGGTTAGTCTTTTAGTGAAAGGGCTTCTAAATCTTTAAATGTGTTGCTCTAGTAAGATTCAAAGCCCTATGTTTTCCATTCATTTCAAACAATTTGATCACTTTGTTTCTAGTTTGAATTTATGAACAGTGATTTTCCAAAGTTTTTAATCACTTGATTTGGTATGTCTTTTAGTGAAATGACTTCTAAATCTTTAAATGCATTATTCTAGCGAGATTCAAAGCTCTAGATGCTGTGCAATATGGATTATCGTTTGTTTAAAGATTGCTTTGATTCAAATTCAACCAAGTACTAAAATGTATATAAATTACGTACCCAACTAAACTAGTGTCTAATAGATGGAAGTTAGGGTTTGAATTGTCTACCACTAACCTCTATTGTAAGTATTGATACATGTCAATATGACATGATACTAAATTACTTAACCAAATTTTCTCCTTACATCATTCTCGAGTATGACAAAGGACATGCTCATTTTGTGATAACAAGCAACACATCTCTGCTATTGTACATAAATAATGAAGTCATTCATTCAATTCGTTTAAGTATTTAATTAATACATTACCTTACATGCATAAAACTTGAAGATGAAGAAATTATGCAAACCAACCAAGCTTATCTCTAACTTATTGTAATTCACAACCTTACATGTACATTGGGGTGCTTTAACATTTAAAGGTTACCAATCTCTAAACATTATACCATGATATTTATACACAATACTCCAAGTGATAAAGTATTCTAAGCATATGCATCTTTCTCCTTAAAGTGTCCATCAACTTCTTCAAGATTGTTTTCAACAAGAAGCTCTTTTACCTTCCAAAGTTGCGTAAAACCATCAATGTTCTCCTTCATTTCTTCTTTGCTCATTTGACGACTTTCATAGCCAAGGGGTTCATCTTGCATATATACATCATCATTTTGAACTCAAATAGGGAACTCTTACTCATTGTGCTCAATATACAATTTATTTGAGGTTAACTCCGCTTGATCAAGGAAAAGCTATGACTCTTGTAGAGTACGTGATAAATGGTTGCTCTCATCAAGGATTGGTATTTCTTTGAAATTGCCGAAATTTTTGTTGAAATTTTCACAATATTGAAGTACCAAGACAAAATTCATATGCTATGTCATTTCTATTAAAGTTTTTCAAAATTTCCTGAAATGTTCCTTCAATTCCACAAAATTCTTAATTTTGATACTATTTAAACATGTATAGCATAAATTAGCCGAAATTTCAGTGAAATTTTGTATGACACCCAACAAATTTTTTTACTTTAGAGATCAACAAACTGACAATACCCATGTAATGAAATGCCAAAATTGGTATGAATTCCATGTACTTGGGAGCAGTGTTATATGATGTTGAATAGAAACAGTCTATAGTCGAACTAGTTGGATAGAACCAAATCGTAATTGCTTTTATTATTAGTACTTAAAGTATGTTTTTTATGTATTTTTTTAATATTGATTTTTGTTATACTTGTTGTTTCTTTTCATTGACGGGATTTTGGTACTCCCCTAGTTGGATTTTTTTAATTATTAGTAAAAATACATGGTGGCCAAGTCTCTCATAAGGTTCCAACCATAAAAAAGTAATAAAAACCTTCATATTATCAATTTAATGCACATTTATAATTACACATAGAAGAAAACATTAGTTTAGCAGCATACTTAACTGCTCATTCATATTAAATATCACAATTCTATTATAAATTTACAATCTTAGAGAGGTTACATTGTAAATAAGTTTATTATAAGTTATTTTTAGTTTAATCTAGTAAAAGTTTCATAAAAAATTGTAATTTTATAAATACAGTTAACATGATTTCTTCACTTTTAACTGAAATTCCCACCGAAATTGAAATCAAAATAGAACCAAGAAACTGAAATTAAAATAGAATCTTGGCTGTAATGATGATTAAGGTTGAGTTGATTATGCTCTTCCTCACTTCTTGGTCTTCTTGTATCAGAAGCTTTCATCTAGGCTGTAGCTTATAGAAGTAGAGATTTTAAAGACTCATGTTGTTACTCTTCTTGAGGATATGCTTGAGATGCCATAGTCTCTTGATGCATACTCATTATCTTGTATGATTTCCAGGAACTCAAATCTGAAGACACACTCAAAAGGTGAGTGTTATAGAGATCCATGCGACACAAATATGGTTCTAGAATGACACACGCTCTCATTGTTGATAAGGTCCCTAATAATAATTTTGATGCTCAAACTCCCTCATATCGTTCTATCTATGGTTTCATCCATCCATAACATCAAGAAAATAGATACCTATGGATTCCCAAGAGATCAGTAACTAAAAATAAAAAGGAAAAAAAAAAAGAAAATTGTCAAGCCCCGAATTTTGAATAAAGGAATCAAATTCAAAACACGAAAACTCAACAAACACAAGAAGACACTTAGAAAATTTTTCAGATAAATCAAGCAACTAAACAAACCGAGCTCACAATGTTAATACCGACTCGTTCTTTAGAGTCACATATTATATTACTAAGAGTTTACAAATTAAACTGAATAACAATTCAATAACTAAACACACCCGCCACACTCAGTATACAGCGGAAGACTAAAACCAAAGCACGCTACTACATCCAAGCTACGACAACAACAACATCCCGGCTTCGACGACTGTTACTCTTACCTGCACAATAAACCCTACACCATGGAATAGTGCACCAAATTGAAACAACAACCCAGTAAGCTTGTGAAGCTCATATGAGTAAATCTAAATAACCACAATTGAACTCGCAAATAAACTAAATAAAAACAGTAATCCCTGCATAGAAAATTAGTTCAGGAGATCATCCCAAGCACTCAATCCAAAATCATGGTAATCCCTGCGTGTATTTTAGTTCAGGAGATTACAATTAAATTAACAATCTCAATTTAATCATTTTTTAACCCAAAATCAAATTAGAGCAACAAACGTCACCTCCATAATTCATTCAAAATCAAAGTCCCACAAGGACAACCAAGAAAGCACAACCGAACTTTCTTAACATTAAAAGTATACTCATGAGCACGATAACACAATATATTCCCAAGCAGTATACTATACTCAAGAGCACGATAACACAAAGTTATCCCCCAAGCAGTACATTGCACTCAAGAGCACGATAACCCCAAAGTTATCCCCCAAGCAGTACAATTGACAGACAGACTAGAGCTCTAACTGATTCGTGGCCTGTCACCTTGGCCAAGGTTCAAGCACACGATATAATTGCCTCAATCACCAATGTGATGATAAATGATACTCAACCGAACATTTGAAAATCCACTTGACTCAAATACTTTCCTCAAGCAAAACACACTTTTACACAATAATCAACACATCAAGATAATTGTATGCTCGTAAGAGAAAAGCTCGAATTAACAGTTCAATTAACTCTTAATCATTACTTCAACAATGTCACACCATCCAACATATATATTCCACGTAAATATATATATATATATATATATATATATATATATATACGTCGTCATTCACGCAGGAATGATCACTAATACCAACTAGTTCACACGTATCAAAACCAAGAAATTCATTTTATACTTAAATTCATTTTCTTACCAGTGAACTGCAGTACTATGAACCGTAGTCGATCGAGTTCATATCATTTGAAAACAAATCTTTATTTGCATAAAACGATTTCACAATTATCAATTAATTCCGACAATTAAATAACTCGGTTTGTAAATGAACCACGTGAGATTTACTCACCTCAAAATGTCACGCCCCGAATTTTAGAATAATAATTCAAAATCCGAAACATGAAAATACTACAAACTCAAAATAATCATCCTGAAAATTTTTTTCATAACTCCCTCACACACACGAAATAAAATCAAACCGAATTTAGTCTCGGTTAATTATTACAACTCAAATCCACAATGAACTGTAAAGCTCTAAATGAGCATACACAACTCAAAACTAAATGAAATAACAAAAACTGCTGTAACACCTAAGCAGCTCGGTCACCTCCCTGGTTATCCTGACCTGCAGGAATATCCGCTACACCATTTGAATAGTGTACCAGGATTGCAACAACACAAAACCCGGTAAGCTTATGAAAGCTCGTATGAGTAAAAGGAAAGAACTGTTGCTTAATTCAATTCATAATTATTCCCACACACAACAACACTAAACAATTTCCACATCCACAAGTACTAATAATCTCAATCAACACCAATTCAATATATCAAGACAACCCAACTCACAACTTTCTCCACACTCTCATCATCGTATTTATAAAAATACGGTACATGACAGACTAGAGCTCTAACTGAATCGTAACCCGTCACTTGGCCTAGGTTATGGCATCCGACATATTTATCATTATTGTATTTCATCAATATGTATACCTATATACATATTTAGAACGTCCAATAATTCCACATACTCAACCAATCGTATCCCATCATCCACCCAGGATTAGAGCGTCCGATTACCCCACACCGGTCACTACGTCGACCCTAAACCCATAAATGAGCACAACATATAATATCACATACTGAAATCAACCCAACCAAGATACACCATATTATTATGGAATTACACAATTGAAATATAATCATTTCATCAATTCAGTCAATCATATCATCACTCAACAATCCACTCATCAATATATATTTTTCACGTAAATATATATATACGTAATCATCCACTCATGAATGACCACTAATACCATCTATAGTTCACACAAGAACATCATGAAATTCATTTGTATAATTAAAATTCATTTTACTTACCTATGGACCGTGGTGATTCAAGTCCATAAAATTTTAAAACAAATATTTAATCCGTAAATATTTTTCACACAATTACCATAAATAAATAAATTTAAACATTCGGTTCGTAATATGAACCACGTGAGTTTTACTCACCTCGAAATTCCCGCTGCCTCTTAAATATAATTAAAATTATAATTAACGCCGAAATAGCCCACTCAAATAAAATCCATCAATCACCTAATCACATGTGATTCGAATTTAGCCAACAATTTCAACACATAATTTAACTACCATTTAACGGCCGGATTCTAATTTATATTAAAATCCAACGAGCGGTTTCTCACGAATCGCTCCCCTAAATACCGTTCTACACATATACAAAGATCCAACGGTCGGATCTTCGCCCACGACCACACAAAGCCTCTGGGACAGTCATATGATCATCATAACAAATTTACAAGTTCATCCGAAGGTCCTAATTTCACAGATCAAAAATCTAACGATCGAAATCGATCGAAATCACAAAATTCATAACTAATTCATACGATATCCGAAAAATGCGTATAATACGCCGAAATGATCGTATCGAAACATAGAATCATAAAATGGACAGAAACCAAATTTTAGACCTCCGGAGGTGGCCGGAAAGGGCCGCCGGAATTAGGGATAGAGCCGCCACCGACCACCGCCAATGGTGTCGGGGCCGAGCTTGTCCCCTTCGTTTCATCATTCTTAGCAACTTTCATAACTAGCACAAGACCTAAAAATGAAGGGAATGGATCGAAAAGTACCAATTACAGTCGGCGGCCGGAAAAATTCCAGAAACCTGGCGAGCTTGAAAACCGACGTGAAAACTGCAACCTCAGGCCCCGATCCCTTCTGGAAACTCGTTCAGAACTTTTCTTGCGAACTCAACAAGCCAAGAATCACAATAAACGATCGTGTATAGCTCGAGATATCTTGATCGAAAGTTTCGGTGTTTTGATCCGTTTGGGTCGAGCTCCGACGAACGTGAAAACGTTCGACCCAGTTCCGACCCTTCTTGGTGCTTGTAGAGGAAGTTGAGGCGAGCTCAATGAGCCAAGAATCAAGTGAAATAGTGGTGTGTAGCTCGATATATCGAGATCGAACCGAAATCGACCCTTTTCGGTTCGGGCCGTGTCGCCACCGCTACAGGCCGTGTCGCGGCACAAGGCCGCCTCTGGCAGCTGCGCAAGGACGAGACGAAGCTCCTGGAAGTGGTTTGAAGTCGTGGGGTGGTCGGACGAGCTGGTGGTGGCTGCTTGAACTTCCGCCCTGTTTTTGCATCTCAGCCGCACGGAGGGAGAGTGAGAGAAAGCTGCTTCATTTCCAAAACAGAAAGAGAGAGAGAGGGAGACGGGTAGAAAAAAAATTAGGGTTTTTTCTATATATACGAGTTTCGGAAAACTTCGTAATTCGATAACTAATTCAGAAAAAATCCGATCTTCGTGTTCCGTACGTGTACGGACTCGTATCGACGAGCTCTACAACTTTCATGAAGGAAGTTTCTCCAAATTTCGTACGTAGAAAAAGTCGATTTCTCAAACCGAGTATTTCGAGTTTTTCGTTAAAAATAATTGTTTCGAAACTTCGATTAATGAAAAAGTGAATTATTATCGAACAATAATCGTTAAATCGTATAATAATCACTCAACACAATTACTCGAATTTAAAATGAAAATTGCGAGTATTACAATCTACCCCCCTTAAAGGAATTTCGTCCCGAAATTCAAGTACTCAATTCCCCAAAAAGCTATGGATACCTCGTCCTCATGTCAGATTCTAACTCCCATGATGCATCACCCTCGTCATGATGACTCCACAACACCTTCACAAGATCTACCTCTTTCCTACGAAGTTTCTTTGTAGACCTATCCAAGATACGAACAGGTTCAACTACAAACGTCACATCCGTGTTCACTTCGATCGTACCGTGATCAATCACGTGAGACTCGTCTCGAACATACTTCCTGAGCATAGACACATGGAAGACATTGTGCACACCCGACATGCTAACAGGTAAAGCAAGACGATATGCCAAGTTACCAACCCTTTCCAGAATCTCAAAGGGTCCAACATACCTCGGTGCGAGTTTCCCCTTCTTGCCAAATCTCACCACACCTTTCATAGGTGAGACTTTCAAGAACACCTGATCGCCTGTCTCAAACTCCAAAGGTCTCCTCTTCAAGTCAGCATAACTCTTCTGTCTACTCTGAGCGGTTCGGATTCTGTTCCAAATAGTGGTGATCTTCTCTGTAGTCTCCTGTACAATCTCAGGACCGATGAGCCCTTTATCCCCTGCTTCCGCCCAACAGATAGGAGTCCTACATGGCCTACCATAAAGAGCCTCATATGGAGCCATACCGATACTAGAGTGATAGCTGTTGTTGTAGGCAAACTCTACCAATGGCAGATGATCCGCCCAACTACCCTTAAAATCCAGAACACAAGCTCTGAGCATGCCCTCCGTCACCTGATTCACTCTCTCGGTCTGTCCATCTGTTTGTGGGTGAAACGCAGTGCTCATAGCAAGAGATGTACCAAATGCCTTATGGAACCTACGCCAAAATTCTGAAGTGAAACGAGCATCACGATCAGATACAATCGTCACAGGCACTCCATGAAGCCTCACTATCTCGTTCACGTACAACTTACACAATGCATCCCCTGAGTACGTTTTTGCCACCGGAAGGAAGTGTGCTGATTTAGTCAACCGGTTAACAATCACCCAAATCGAATCATAACTTTGCCTGGACCTAGGCAATCCAGTCACAAAGTCCATAGAGATATCTTCCCATTTCGGACAGGAATCGATAAAGGGTTCAGCATTCCTGCTGGTCTCTGATGCTCTGTCTTCACCTGTTGACAGGTAAGACACTTCGACACGTGTTCCGCCACATCCCTCTTCATACCATACCACCAAAACTGCCTTCGTAGATCCATGTACATTTTAGTACCTCCTGGATGTATAGTATATCGAGACCTATGTGCTTCCCGCATGATCTCCTCCCTGAGGTTATCAACACTCGGTACATACAATCTCCCTCGAAATCTCAACCCTCCATCAGCCCCAATCATCCACTCAGAAGGACCCTTCACATCCGGGTCAACAGTCATCTCAGCAATCCTCGCCTGAGCAAACTCATCAAGTGTCTGACCCTGAATGATCCTGGAGATCAAGGTGGGCTGTAAGGTGATACTACCGAGAAAGATTCCTTGTTCTGCTCCTGTGGGCATAAGGTCAAACTCAGATGCAGCTTCTAGCATGCGCCACTCCCACACCATAATCGATGCCATGATTACCCGCGGTTTCCTACTCAAGGCATCCGCCACTACATTCGCCTTTCCGGGATGATACTCCAAGGTGAAATCATAGTCCTTAATGAGCTCCATCCATCTTCTCTGCCTCATGTTCAATTCCTTCTGGGAGAATAGATATTTCAAACTCTTGTGATCGGAAAAGAGTTCAAATTTCTCACCATAAAGATAGTGCCTCCAAATCTTCAAGGCAAACACCACAGCTGCTAGCTCTAGATCATGAGTAGGGTAATTCCGCTCATGTACCTTCAACTGTCTAGAACCATAAGCAACGACACTACCATTCTGCATCAACACACACCCCAAACCCTGATGAGATGCATCGTTGTAAATGACTAATCCACCACCACTAGTAGGAATAGTCAACACCGGAGCTATAGTCAATCTAGTCTTCAGCTCAATGAAAGCCTTCTCACACTCATCAGACCATACGAACTGAGTGTCTTTCCTGGTCAATTTGGTCAAAGCCGAAGCAATACCAGAAAACCCTTCAATGAAGCGCCTGTAATACCCGTCCAGTCCAAGGAAGCTACGGATTTCTGTAACCATAGTAGGGCGACTCCAACTCATCACTGCTTCAACTTTCGAAGGATCCATAGAAACTCCATCCTTCGAGACCACATGACCAAGGAACTTGACTTCACTCTGCCAGAAATCGCACTTCTCGAACTTGGCAAATAGTTTCTGCTCTCTCAACGTTTGCAGCACTATCCGCAGATTCCTCTCATGCTCAGCTGACGACCTTGAATAAATCAAGATGTCGTCAACGAACACTACCACAAACTGATCCAAGTAAGGACTGAACGTACGGTTCATCAAGTCCATAAATGCTGCGGGGGCATTCGTGAGACCAAAAGGTATGACAAGAAACTCAAAATGTCCATACCTGGTCCTGAATGCCGTCTTTGGAATATCTTCCTCCTTCACCCTCAACTGGTGATATCCAGACCTCAAGTCAATCTTTGAGAACACAGTAGCTTCTCTAAGCTGATCGAACAAGTCATCAATCCTAGGTAAAGGGTACCTATTCTTGATGGTCACCTTGTTCAACTGTCGATAATCCACACATAGACGAAGTGAACTATCCTTCTTCTTCACAAATAACACTGGTGCGCCCCAAGGAGACACACTTGCCTGAATGAACCCTTGTGCAAGTAAGCCCTCAATCTGAACCTTCAACTCCTGAAGTTCAGCTGGAGCCATTCGATAGGGTGCTTTTGACACAGGCGAAGTACCTGGTATCACATCAATGGAGAAGTCCATTACCCTCTTCGGAGGTAACCCAGGAATCTCCTGAAACACGTCTTCATACTCTGAAACTACAGGAATCCCTGTAATCTTTGAAGTACTACTCCCTGATTCAATGTTGGCCAAAATCCCTATCCTCATGGTGATGTCAGACTTCAGACAACGGTAATGAAACACCGGTTGTCCCGGAACATGGAAGGACACAATCATCCTAAAGAAATCAATAACAGCATGGTTCGGGCTCAACCAATCCATACCCAAAATCACATCATACATGTGATCCGGAATCACAATCAAAGATGCAGAGAACTCTCTGCCACCAATCCCAATAGGGCAATCATCACAAAGCATGCTAAGCTCAAGAGACACACCGAGAGGTGATGTAACACACAATGATCTAGTTAGAGGCATAACAATCAAACCCAAAACATCCACAACCGAACTAGATATGAAAGAGTGTGGGGCTCCTGTATCGAACAGTACTCTAGCAAGAAAGTGATAAACAGATAAGGTACCTTCCACTCCCGTGCCTGCCTGACCGATGGCAAAGACTCTAGCATGAGCAGGTGGTAGCTGCCTCTGCTGGTTACCCTGCACTCTACCCTGATTTCGAGGACACTCCCTAGCCTGATGCCCTGCCTGTCCACAGCTGTAGCATATCCTACCCCGTGGTTTCGTGCACGCATGAGAGATGTGGCCTGACTCGCCACAGTTAAAGCACTTCATCGGAGCTGCTGGTGCTATCTGCCTAATAGGCATAGCCTGAACAAGAGGAGTTACTGCTGCCCTGGCTGGAGCCTGATGCTGGAACTGAGTTCTCTTCTCTTCCAGAACCCACCCCTGAAGTCTCTAGCTCTACTGCTTCCTGCTATGGTCTTTCCCTCGCCCTGGAAATCTCTCTTAGCAGACTCCTTCTCTCTACGAATCAGGTTCTACTGCTCAATGATCTGTGCCTTAGCCAAGATCTCTCTCTTGGTCTTCAGCTCTAAGATGGCTACATCACGCTCAATCGAAGGACTCAACCCTCTTTGAAACTTCTTGGCCAAGTCCTCATCCTCCATCTGCCTCACATACTTGTACAGTCTGGAGAACTCCGTATCATACTCAATTACGGTCATCTTCCCTTGTACAAGTGCAAGGAACTCTCGCTCCAACCTCTCCTTCACTGCCGGTGGAAAGTACTTCTCCCTGAATAGCCTCTCAAAGCCATCCCATGTCAAGGTAGACACCTCAATGCTCCTCTGAGTGACGTTCCACCACACCCTAGCCTCATCCTTCAGCATGAAAGCGGCTAGTTTCCTCTTGTCAGTCTCAGTGCAATCAAGCAGATCGAAATAGGTCTGCAAATCCTCTATCCAACGATCCGCTACCATATAATCAGTGCCTCCTCCAAACTTGGTTGCTCCCAAGCGAGTAATTTCCCTTGCTAGCATCAGCAAGCGAGCAGGATTATCAACCACAGCCATAGGAGGAATAGGCTGATCCTCATAAGGTGCATCTTCCTCCGACTCGAATACTTCTTCGACTGGAGGGGCCCTACCCCTTCCTCGGCCTCTACCCCTGCCACGAGGTCTACCTCTACCCCGACCTCTGGCTTCGTTTCCCTCAATCTCCATTACCTAATAAGCATGATATACTTGATTAATACACGCATAACACTTAAACAAAGCATAAGTCAAATGCAAGTCCATATTAACCAAGTACTGATCATACATAACGATGCTTAAAATTTCCTAAAAGTACTAACGTTCCTAGCCAACCTAACACACTCACATACCCAATGACATTGTCAATACCGAAGAGCACACGATGGGGATCCGCTGCAGACGGGCCATCACTCAGTAAGTATTGACATATCACCAAATATGTACCTTACGCTCTGATACCAAACTGTCAAGCCCCGAATTTTAGAATAATAATTCAAAATCTGAAACATGAAAATACTACAAACTCAAAATAATCATCCTGAAAGTTTCTTTTCATAACTCCCTCACACACACGAAATAAAATCAAACCGAATTTAGTCTCGGTTAATTATTACAACTCAAATCCACAATGAACTGTAAAGCTCTAAATGAGCATACACAACTCAAAACTAAATGAAATAACAAAAACTGCTGTAACACCTAAGCAGCTCGGTCACCTCCCTGGTTATCCTGACATAGAATCATAAAATGGACAGAAACCAAATTTTAGACCTCCGGAGGTGGCCGGAAAGGGCCGCCGGAGTTAGGGACAGAGCCGCCACCGACCACCGCCAAAGGTGTCAGGGCTGAGCTTGTCCCCTTCGTTTCATCATTCTGAGGAACTTTCATAACTAGCACAAGACCTAAAAATGACGGGAATGGATCGAAAAGTACCAATTACAGTCGGCGGCCGGCAAAATTCCAGAAACCGGCGAGTTTGAAAACCGACGTGAAAACTGCAACCTCAGGCCCCGATCCCTTCTGGAAACTTGTTCAGAACTTCCTTGCGAACTCAACAAGCCAAGAATCACAATAAACGATCGTGTATAGCTCGAGATGTCTTGATCGAAAGTTTCGGTGTTTCGATTAGTTCGGGTCGAGCTCCGACGAACGTGAAAACGTTCGACCCAGTTCCGACCCTTCTTGGTGCTTGTAGAGGAAGATGAGGCGAGCTCAATGAGCCAAGAATCAAGTGAAATGGTGGTGTGTAGCTCGAGATATCGAGATCGAACAGAAATCGACCCTTTTCGGGCCGTGCCGCCGCCGCTACAGGCCGTGTCGCGGCGCAAGACCGCCTCTGGCAGCTGCCCAAGGACGAGACGAAGCTCCTGGAAGTGGTTTGAAGTCGTGGGGTGGTCGGACGAGCTGGTGGTGGCTGCTTGAAGGAAGTTTCATGAAGGAAGTTTCTCCAAATTTCGTACGTAGAAAAAGTCAATTTCTCAAACCGAGTATTTCGAGCTTTTCGTTAAAAATAATTGTTTCGAAACTTCGATTAATGTAAAAGTGAATTATTATCGAACAATAATCGTTAAATCGTATAATAATCACTCAACACAATTACTCGAATTTAAAATGAAAATTGCGGGTATTACACAAAATCCCGCTGCGTCTTCTCTTACCGCAGAGATAAGGTATCAACAAGTCTCCATCAATCACCTAAGGAATGTACATCACAACTTAGTACACGAATCGAAATAATTAAGTGTCGAACCCCCCATTTGCCCTAAAACCTCGAAAGTAATGCCAATCAAGGCGAAACTTCATCCGAGGTCTCCAGAACACTTATACGATCAATCTATCAAAATTACAAGTCAATCGGATGACAGAATCCTTACTGATCTAAAATCGATTGAACCAAAAACACTAAAACTTTGAAAATTCATAACTTGCTCATACGATTTCTAAAAATTAAAAAATATATATCAAAATGATCGTATCGAATGTAGAATAAAAAGAGAAATAGAAACTGTTCCTAGGGTGGCCGGAAAACATCACCATAGTGGCGGCGGCGCTGCCCACCAAAGTCAAAATTTGACAAAACTTCCAACAAAAACGTTTTTCATCTCAACTCCAATTACAACTTTCATAACCACACCAAAATCAATTTTCAAGTTTAGAGGCCGAAATTTACCTCAACAAAAAAATTACCCAAAATTGCTCAAAATTGATCAAATCTGAAATTCGTCTTCCTTGGGTTGAATGGAGATGTGAAACTTGGTGAGTTTGTAGAGCATGGTAAGACGAACAAAACCCAGTCGGTCTCCCCTCCTAATTTTGCCGTAGTTGGCCGAAATTTGAAGAAATCCGGAAAAATGGTCTGACCTTCTTTGCTTCGATTCGTTGTCTAGGGTGAATGATAGGATGCAAGGCTTATATGTATAGAAAGTTGGTTTCAAAGCTAAGAGAATGGGATAGAATCGCTCTTATTGGTGGCCCGAGGAGGAAGAAACTAGCCAGCAAAGTTGGCTGCTCGGAAACCCGATCGGGAGAGAGGAGAGAGAAATCTTTTCGAAAATGGAAAGTTTGTTTTCGGATTTTTTTCCTACTTCACCAAAATGGAAATTTTTTCTGAAAATCATAACTTCTTCATACGAACTTTGATTTTCACATTCCACATGTCCATGAACTTGTATCGACATGCTCTACAATATCCGTGAAGGAATTTTTCACAAAATCCTAACGTATAAAAAGTCAAACTTCGTAACCCCCCTAAAACGTTTATTTCAAATAATTAATCGTCTGAAACAATTTCGCTCTTTCCTCAAACAACGAAATCGTACTAACGAATACTTTATTAATTCTAGGAAATTTCGAGAAATTAATACTAATTTGCGGGGTATTACAAAAATGACATAATAACTTAATAAGTAAAAAGAAAGAAACTAATTAATTAACTAAAAGAAAAGAAACTAATTAATTAACTAAAAGAAAATACATAAAAATATAATTTATTATCTATTATTTTGATAAAGGAATTTGGTTTATAATCGCTCCCAAATTTATAAGGGATGTCATTCTAAACAACAATTTTTTTTTTTTGAATAGAAATTGATATCATTAGAATTAATAGCCATGAAAAGGTCAAAGTCTACAATCCCTCAAATAAGAACTCCGGCAAGTAACAACCGGAACAACCTATCTAAGAAAATGCAAACAATTAAGTTCTAAAAAATGTTTAATGCTTTATTTTCGATTTTCATTTGCATACCTTTAAGACGAGAAGCACCGTTACCATAACCACCCAAGAAAGTCCCTAAACCTGCACATGAAATTAAAAAGGTGGTCAATTCTGAGCGTTAGAAAGCTATGGGAATTGATGTGCCAACAAGAGACAATGTACTCGTATATATTTGAACACAAATAATACCAGTAAACTTTTGCTGAAATGAGCTATATCGAGGTGGTAAACAATCCCATATTGGTAAAAAAAGAAGCGACATGCAAGAATTATCTCAATAATTCTTCGACGGATAATAGTGTGCTTGAGGTGTTCCTGTTCTTCATCCCACCATGATTCCCAACTTTTGTCAGGTGAGATCCCAATACCACCACGATTTCCCATCCACCTCTTCCAATCCGTCCAATCATCTACAGTTTTTTGCCAGTCAAAGTTGGACGGATTAAAGATAAAAGGAGCAAACAACCAGGAAGCAACCAGAAACCACATGGAGAACGTGATGAAAAAATACAGATTTGAACTCCTATATGCATTCCCATAGACTCCATACACAATGAGCAGAATCAAAGCGCTCGCTTTAAGCAAGTCTATACAAGAAAGGATTACCTCGTCTTCTAAAGAAATTAAATCATTCAACTAGTCCTTACCTGCTAATCACGCAATTGTGGTACAAGCAAGTAACTAGAAACGTCTTAGAAAACTTATAGAAGCTCTCCCAACTCACGCAGGCTTGAAACCCGGGCAATGAAGATCTATGCCACAACTAACTCCTTTCCTTTCAGATTAGAGCTTGCAGTAGCATATGTACCATTCAGGTTGGTCCACAGACTCTTCTTAGTAGACTTATGCTTCCCAGCACCATCTACCTTCAAGTCCTTCTTCTTTCCAGAGGTACCAGATGGGATTTTATTTTTGTTTCCCACCGGCCTCCCTCTCTTCTTCTTCACCATGCCTTGATCATTTTATGGCAGTGAGACCAGCCCCATATTAGCAGGCTCCAGAGTTTTTTTTACCCACTGCCAAACTCAATTTGAGTTTCTTTGGAGAGATGGTAAGCTCGGCCTCAACATTAGAGCGGCGCTTGCCTGTTATTGACTCCACCATACTGTCAGACTCATCCATCTCTCTAATGCTTACCTTACGACGTGGTTTTTACACCAAATATGTAGGATTGCACAAGAGTTGCTCCCGGATCATCCTAGGGAGTTGAGTCTTGAAGATCAAACTGTGCCGATTGAAAGAAACCCTAGGGTTGAATGCAGCTGCATGGCTGCAACCTTCAGAACACGACCCCATATTCAGGCCTCCAATCCTGTACGCTCTGCAGCATCATCCTCTTCGTTCAACGCTGGCCCCGAGCACGTCAACCCAACATGGGTGATCAATCCATACACTCCATACCTCCCAAACAACTTATCATACCTGAATTTGCAAAGAAACTCCACTGTATCCTCCACCCAATACCAGCGCTGAAAGGACAATGGCCTGATAAGAGAAATCTCAACCCTAATTTGGTATTTGCCAACCTTCTTTCCCTGCTTATTGATCTCCTAGAAACCTCCCAAAGTATATCTGATCATTGTCATCACCCTTTCAGATCTGAACGCAGGTGGAATACCCTACAGTGTAATCTAATAGGATGACTTCACCAACGACACCTTCTCAATTGGCATAACACCATCTTATTCATCCAAGGCCATAGGAGCACGGTTAAAACCCTATGGCGCACCCCTCCAAACCCTAGCCGGGTCTGCAGGGTCCAAAAAAGTGAACAAAACACTACCTCCTTCAGCTTCTTCAATTTGCAGCGTCCCATTGATCCTCTAGGCAGATCGAAACATACCTAGGAAGGAACGGACCTTGAACTCCCTAGCAGTGAGGAGTTTTGCAACCATAAAAGTGTCGCAAGCCCTTACCTTGTGACGGACGGAGATCTACCTTCTTCTTTCCCTCTACCAGTGTAAGAGAGAAGGCGAGTCGGGCAACCATGGCATCAACAGAACTCATGATGAGGCAGTTGAGACTTGCACAGAACGTCAAAACCTTGACCCTAGAAAGATAGAGAGAGTGTGGCGTTCTTCTCGTTATTATTTCATTCTAAACAACTATGCTCATTAAAGTTTCAATAAAATCTTCTTTAAAAAAAATTTGAAAAAAGCAATACAATTTTTTTTTTTTGCCTTTTCTTTACTTATGTCGGTAGCTAATTTGACTAGCTGAAAATATTTTTAATGTCATATTGGTAAGAGATGAATTGATTTAACATAAACTCAAAACTGCTCACACCTTGTGGGTGTGGAGTAGTGGGTGGTTACTCGTCTAGAAGTGGGAAGCTGGTTTCTGAAAATAATAAGTTTTCTTATTAATTATTTATTTAACTTTTGACTATTTTATCCCTGACAGAAACATATATAAAGTTATTTAATATTTTGGGTAATAATTTTTTTTAAAAAAAATGCAGTTATAGTGAGTAAGCTCTCTTCTCTTAAATATAGTATAGATTATTTTGTATGGGAGCAGTATGACCTAATCTAATCAAAGGAAGCTTGGTGGCTCCTGAAAGAAGGCTTTTGGGCATGGACAGAATAGGTGCCAAACCGAGGGCATCTGGCGATGCAGATGGTGGCAGGCAATGCGATGGTGCGATCTGATCAAGGTGATCCCACGGGAAGGTGTGGTTGGCCAGTCGGCGGACCCGGTTCACTTTTCCTTGGTTTTGAGTTTTGATGATGGGTTGTGCGAGGGTGTACTTTGGCTGAGCGACATTTGGCGGGGTGGATACTAGGCGGTTTCGACGATGGTGGAGGCTTCACAGCCTTGTTGGGCTTCGGGTTGGTGCTGCGGCGGGCGTCTAGTGTCGATTGCTTCGACAACGAGGATTGGTCATGACCCTGTGTTGATTCCGGGCCTCAGTTAGGCTTGCTCTTTCCTTTGGGCCTTGGAATGGATATATTTTTGGGCTTTAGGGTTTTATATATATATATATATATATATATTTTTTTTTTTTTTAAGGATTTAGTTCTTTCCAATAACTTTGTTTGGGGAAGCTAGTGGGTGTAGGCCCAATAAAAGCAATTCATGTGTTTTTTAGTATAGAAGCTATGAGTTCTTTTTACACCAAGTTAATGAATCTTGTGGAGTACTACTATTGAGTGCATTGGCAAAAGAAAATTTAAGATAGTTTTCTTCATGTACATTGAATTTTCATAATTGTGTAGGCTCTGGAATAATTGAGCAACAATGTACTAGTGGATGATACCCGTTTTCCTCTACCTGCTTGATCACTGATGTAGGGTACAAGCATATAGGGATTATTTGTAAGTGTCATTCTAGCTTTAGGATTAAATGAAATCTCTGTTACTCTATCAAAAAAATCTAACTTAACACATGTATATATGACCTTATTTATCATTTCTCCATTTTTTATTATTTTTAATAAAGAAATTTGGTTTATAATCGCTCCTAAAATTATAAGAAATCTTATTCTAAACGAGTGTATTCGTTAAAGTTTTAATAATTTTTTTTTTTTGAGAAATTTGAAAAGGTAATACAAAATTTTTAATTTTCTTTTTTTGGTCTTTTCTTTGACTCAGATCAGTAGCTAATTCGACCGGCCGAAAATGTTTTTTACGACTCTGTACGACAATGCATTAAAATGTCACCCTCCATATTAGTTTGTGCCTTTTTTTTTTTTGTCGGGACTTTGTTCCTTTCTTATTTCTCTCCTTTTGCACGCTAAACTTGAGGCCAAGGACCACATTACTACGTGCTGGATAAAAGTGACAGAGGTAATAATTGCCGGTAACTAGAGTTTTACTCGTGCTCAGTCCCTCCAAATGATTGCCACGATCAATGCACGCGCAGACTGACCCATCAAACTCTGACTTGATCATTATCTCTGCTCCTTAATCTCTTCATTTTGAGCGGCTGAGAAACGCTTTTCCTCTGAATCATCGTTCTTTTGCTTTCATTTTTGGCTTAGCTTTAGCTAGCTGGTCCATGACGAGGTACTAAAGCTTGGAACTACATCCAAGTTCGTTTAATAATTGGCTGACCTGGTCCCTCAAACTAAGAAATCACAGCCATGTCTTTCAGAGCTTTCAAACAGAAAGAGCTCGACTACTACACGTACACTACTACTAAGACTACAGCTGGCCATTATTGAGCTACTATAGCCATGAAAGGCCCCTGCATTGAGCTTCTTCACAACTCCAGGTACTCGTCTCTTTTACTCTTTCAACTTCATGCCTTTTCTTTTTCTGTGCCTCTATAGTTTGTTGACACGTTACTCTAGCTATATTTTTTTATCCAGCTTTGAGAATTTATTGGATAATGATTGGATAATGATCAGGGGAACAAATGTGGCCTCATTAAAGATTTTACGCAAAAAAGCAAGTTTCGCTGGCTATTGATAATTAGTTCATGTAAAACTTCTGCGATTTTTTTTTTCTGTCACATGCCTTTTTCAACCATCAATAATTCAAAATTCTCGTGCTCCAAAAAAGTAAAGCTGGACTGTTGCACTATTACTGGTCATCAACCCAGTTTCCTTTCTCTTCCTGTGTCAATGGGTTTCGTTCTCCCCACCCACCTAAAAACTGATCTTTCTTCAAGGTCCCTTTCTCTCTCTACTTTCTTATGCATGCTCACTTTTCCCTGTTTTCAATTTGCTGTGTGATTTAGTGTGGCAATAATTTGGCTAATTGGCTGCCAATTTCTTGTATGCATGGTTGTTTGATGGTTGTACCTATCTTAGAGGCGACATACGTTATCTATTACACAGGGTTTAAGCCCCATGAACAATCAATGATCACTTAGATAGATAACCTTTTACACTTCTACAGCTTTTCAATCTGATTTCTGACTCTGGCTTAATCCTAATGTGAACCAGATTAGTGGGTACTGGAAGCGCCAGAGCTTTCTCTTACCGGTTTCAGAGAAAGAACCATCAGGCCTTCTTGTCTTTCCCCAAACTTGTAGTCTCTTCGGCCTCTTTGTAAGACTCTTCTCTTTTTCCATATACATTAAGGTTGATTAATATGCATATATTTTCTTCTATAAGGTTTCTTCTTCTTATTTTCTTGTTTCGATTTTTAGCTCTCAAAAATGTTTCTCAACTGTGCCGCCTGTGGTAGCCGAGGTGGAACAAAAGAAAACATTCGATTTAGAGACAGCTGGCTTGCTAGTTAAGGAGCTCCGAGAGTGTTTCAATTCGGGAAGGACAAAGAGCTATGAGTGGAGAATGTTACAGTTGAGCAATATTGCAAGGATGCTTGATGAGAAAGAGAAGGACATTATTGAAGCTCTTTACAAGGACCTCTCAAAGCCCGAGCTTGAAGCATTTATATCCGAGGTCTGGTTCTTTTCCTCCGGTCCTTGTTGCTTAGATAAGTTTTGCATTATACCTTTTCACTTGATTTTCCATAATAGTTTACAGTGCATTTTCAGTTGATTCTTCATATCATAAGAGAGAATCGCCCCCCCCCCCCCCCCCCCCCCCCCCCCCCCCCCGGGCAAAACAAACACACACAAAAAGTCTAGAGGTTCTAGGGACATCAGTATTCTGATTCTTTATTCTAAGAGTCACTAAAGATAGTAGGAGATTTGTCTGAATAGGCATCATAATCCTTGGCGCTGTGAGAATTGCTATCTTCGACTGCATTTAAAAAATGTATGCCTGCTCTGTTTGGTAGCTTTGCTCTCAGGTATAGATGTCCATGCTGGGAAGCATTTATCTTGACCCAAGGGCCTTCCCCCCACATCAATGTGATACACCAAAACAACTAGTTACACTAATCAAGCTTCCTTGATTTGCTTATGTAGGCCCAATGCACTCCTGATGTGGACTAAAGACATACTTAACTAACACATGGCAAACTATGATTGTTGTGCATTTGTGTGTTTAATTGTTACAGCTTCTTGGATAGTTTCTTGTAATTTTCTTGATTGCTTTCTTCCCATTTGACTTTGGGCCATTTTGTTTCGCTTTTGAGGTGTTTTGGCTTTATGTCCCCCACTCTCTGATTGTTCATTTCAGTTTCTTAATATAACTTTCCTCAAAATGATACTTGAAAATAAAAAATATAATTATACACACAAACTTACAAGATCAGTTAGGGTATACAGGTTGTCATTTAACCAGGCTCGACAGCATACTTGTGGGAGAGAGTTTGGGATCTACTTTGAGCTGGGACTTGGATTTAGAAAGAGATGGTATGATTATGAGATGGAAGAGCTGATTTCTTGTTAGGGATTGGGAGGTGTTTGGTTGGTCAAATCCAGATAAATTCAAGGTTGGGGAAACTAAAAGTTGCTGCAAATTATTATTCAGAATTCTCACCAAGAATGCTACTAGTTCAATGGCTCAGCAGCAGTGTCTTGGAAAGCAAAAGTATCTCCAAAAGTTATAGTTGTGTCCTGGATGGCAGCTCATGCAAACCTTAACACGTGGATTGCTTCAGAGAAAGACACCAGATGTGTGCTTGTCCTCCCCTAATTGGTTTATTACGTTTCAAATGGAGGGACAAAGTGTTGATCAGGGAGTTCTGATACATTATTTTGTTTCCCAAAAAGCTTTAATCTAAAAGATTTTGGTAGCAAAGATGAGGGCATAACTGAAATACAAACTATATAGCAAGGTGTGTGGCCTCAGTTTCAGGTGAAGCCTGCCACTACAAATATAATTTAGTTGACTGATTAAAGATATTATGCAGTTGATATCTTTAGCGAGCTAATGAATTGATTTTCATTATATTAAGGGATGTTCAAAAGACTGTGTGTTGGGGTGGTAAGGCTCTGAACTCTTATTTATGAGGTCAGAAGTTCGAGTCCCATCATAGGTGGGGAGGGGTGGAGATTAAAAAAAAAAACAGGGATGTTCAAAAGAAAAATTAAAGCATTCATGACCTTGTTGTCAATATATCCCGTGTCTCGATGAAGTTCCTACTAACACAACAGACAACCAAACTCAATCTTGTACCACTAACCTTTATTTTAACAGATAACACATGTTAAGGTTGCGGCTCAATTTATTTTAATAACAAATCTATATTCCGATGGTGAAATTCTATTTCAGATCTCTTTTACTAGTCACTTGATATCTTTGCTTCAGATATTGTTTATTCGTTATATTTATAGTGATTTGATATATGAAATTGATGGCTCTACACTATCAATGCCTCATTATGTACATGTGAGTACATTTGATATTGTATAGCCTTTTTGACCTATCTAATAAATGCACTATGATAATCGATACTTATTGCATCGTATGGCAGATTTCTACAGCAAAATCATCATGTAAGGAGGCATTGGAAGGATTGAAACAGTGGATGGTCCCACGAAAGGTGATTTCCAGTAAATACTTTTTCAGAAATCCGTAGGACTGGCCAATATATACTTGAAGGTGTAGTATGGTTGGTATAATCTGAAGTAAATTTGTTGATATAATTTTCAGGTCAAAACTTCAATTTCAACGTATCCATCATCAGCAGAAATTGTGTCAGAGCCTCTAGGGGTTGTGTTGGTCATCTCAACATGGAACTTTCCTTTCTGTATGTCAATAAGTTGCCGCACAATTCAAAATTAGCTAGTTATACTTGTTCAAAGTAGAAGTGTACATACAAGCTACTTTCGATGGTTTAAGTGTATATTTCGTCGTCATTACATTAGTGATGTTTGTATATCTTTTTACTCTATATTTTTCCATGTCCTTAAAAGTTTCATGCAAGGTGGTGCTCATTTGAGATAGTTAAATGTATGGAGGAGGCCCATCGTTACTGTTGTAGACTCTAATTAATTGACTACTGTAGGCCTGTGTAGGCCTGTGTAGGCCTGTGTATAGTCAGCATTAATTTCTAAATCGTCCACCTTGTCAAAAGAATTTCCCTGCGTAGTGTTCAACAAAATAGAATTTTGTAATGGATAACAGGTGCTGTTTTATTTTGCAGTGTTATCAATTGATCCAATTATTGGAGCTATTTCAGCAGGAAATGCAGTTGTACTAAAACCTTCCGAAATAGCTCCAGCTACATCTTCACTTCTTGCACAATTAGTAGAGGAGTATTTAGACAGTTCTGCTGTAAAAGTTGTAGAGGGGGCTGTCCCAGAAACTACTGCACTATTAGAGCAGAGATGGGATAAGATACTGTATACAGGTCTGTCATTTGAAATTTTGAACTCTGCTCTTCCTCATATTTATACAGATCCTTAGATTTTGAATGTGCTTTTAGTTACATAAACAACACTGAGGGAAAAGACAGGTTATCTCTATCTATGTTTGGGGAGTTTAAAAAATGTTTATTTTTCAAATGACTGATAATTGTGTAATGATATATCCTCTCCCATGTTAAGGTGCTAAGAATTTATTCTACTAGGTAATTACTCTTTACTGTTTTATAAAATTATCACTAGTGTATATAGCATTCTTCTTAAATAGATACTTTCTACGTGCTTCAGTTTTCCTAGCTATATAACAAGTAACATCATAGATTAGTATGATATAGTATTTGTATTTTCTACGTACAGGTAGTGCTAGAGTAGGGCGTATTGTGATGGCTGCTGCTGCAAAACACCTTACACCTGTGATTCTAGAACTGGGTGGAAAATCCCCAGCTGTTGTTGACTCAGATGTTGACTTACAGGTATAGTTCCTTCTCATCGATTACATGACTTCCAGTATCCTGTAAGTTTTGACATGGATTAAACTGTTTTTGTTTAAATTTAAAGGTTGCTGTAAGGAGGATAATAGCAGGGAAGTGGGCATGTAACAACGGACAAGCTTGCATTGGTGTTGATTACATTATCACTACAAAAGACTTCGCTCCAAAGTTGGTATGATGCTCACCTCATAACTTGAAAGATACAGTTAAGAACTATATGTATGTCATATTGGTTGGGTTATGTTTCCAAAAGGGCTACATGTACTTATAGGATCTTCCCACCTTACAACTTAAGCCTTTAAGTTTTATACTTCAATATGGATCTGAACGACCACGGATATGTCACTTTAGTAGGTTGTGAATATAAAAATATCAGTCTCCCATAAGAGTGATTGCTCGTCGTATATGATCACTCAAAAGAGTTTTCACAAGGCATGTGTGTGCATACACCCATAATTATCTTCTCTAGCCTACTCTGATATTGTCCACATTATTTTTGTTTCTTTAACAGATAGAAGCTCTAAAAAATGAACTGGAGCAATTTTTTGGGAAAGATCCCATGAACTCAAAAGATATCTCTCGCATCATCAGCTCTACCCAATTTGCACGTTTGGTAAAGCTCTTGGAAGAGGACAAAGTCTCTGATAAAATTGTCCTTGGAGGTCAAACGGATGAGAACCAATTGTGAGTATTATAGTGATTCCCCATGGTTATATAACTAGGATGCATAACTGTTACATAGATTATCCTTAATATATATGTATTTGATGCAGAAAAATAGCTCCAACTATCTTGTTGGATATTCCAGAAGACACTCAGATTATGAATGAGGAGATATTTGGGCCATTATTGCCTATTGTCACTGTGAGTACTCAAATACATTTTTACTTAATATATTTGGCCAAGGATTGCATTTTTTTCTGGGGCTAGTTCCTGAGTAAGTATGATCAACTGTGGCATTTTCTATACCCTGTCTTGTGTAAATGAAGGAACCTGAAACCTCCCTCATTGTCTCATTGTATCTTCTGATTTGTCATAGGTTGAGAAGATTGAAGGCAGTTTCGATGTGATAAACTCGAGGCCAAAACCTCTTGCTGTGTACGTTTTCACGAACAATGAGCAGCTGAAGAAGAGCTTTGTGGAAAATATATCGTCAGGGGGGATGCTCATCAACGATACAGTCCTACATGTAATTCTTCTCTCTAAAATCATACACTTACATGTTTATATTTTCTACACGGTGAACCACTTCCACAAAGATTTTGAAGATCAAGTTTGATGGCTGTACTGCAGCTAAGCCAGGGTTTGAGATGGTTCAGTAGCAAGCAATCTAAAAACTTGCACAAATAACATACTTACCCAAATTGATTATAAATTACTGGATTCAAATGAAGAACAGACATACCTGTTACTATATTAAGGATCACATATGTGCATAAAACTAATCGACTGAGTTTGTTATATGTTTCATCTGTTTACGTCTCAATAATGTATGTTACAAACTCCACTAATGCAGGTTGCCGTTGCCGGTTTACCTTTCGGAGGTGTCGGGGAGAGTGGAATGGGTTCATACCATGGTAAATTCTCGTTTGATGGCTTTAGCCACAAGAAGTCAGTTCTGTATAGAAGTTTCAGTGGAGATTCTACTCTGAGGTACCCACCATACACACCTGAAAAGCAAAAATTACTGAAGGCTGTCATCAGTGGTAACATATTTAGCATTATCATGACTTTGATCGGATGGTGATCTATATAATGTAAAGATTAATGTACTTAGACGACAATGTTTCACTGCAGTATTATTAGTTCTTTTTTTTTTTTTTCCCTTCCGTTAAGTGAAGCTCATTTACATTAATGAATATTAGCGAATATCAGTTATTGCAATATGGTTCTTGATGTTGTATCAATATATAACGGTATTTCCTTCCGATTTAATTAGCATGTCGAAGCTTTAGTCGGTACTGAGGCTATGTAGATACTATTAGAACAAATTCACCAGCTCAGAAGAACTCAGATGCTATTAGAAGAACTTTGTATTCATCCATTTGGCAATAGTGCAATACAACCTCAGTACGTGCTTTAGTTATCTTTCCCAATTTCAAGTCCAACCCAGAGGTCAAGGGGATTTAGGGAGTGAAACAACAATGGTCTGAACCTTCTCAATTAATCCAGAGTGAATGTTATTACACACAAAGTGAAAACCTTAATTTGCAACATCATATTCTTGAAGAACAAAATTTAACTGAATGAGATTAACAATGGGGTAAGACTGTAAGAGTGTATGAGCTAGTTTTGTTGACCAAATAAACTGTTCTCATAATGTAATAACAATTACATCAGTACACAAAACCTCAATTTCCAACTTCATCTTCTTGAACAACAGAAGAAAGGAAGATCAATAAAGGCGTTAAAGTATGTTAATCAGCTTTTGTTGGGCCAATAACTTAAATGAGGCATGTTTGCCTTGACAAAATCCACCATAATTGCGTACTCTCCTATAGCCTTTGTATCAACACCATTCCTGAGCAACTGAGGAAAGAACAGCCAGTTGCCGGTCACAGCCAAGAACATCAACGTCCACGGCCCCGAAACCACCGGGTGCAACCTCCACCTGCCGGTAACCGCCTTCTTCACCTCCACCTCAACCACCACGCAAGCCCCATGTAGCACAAAAAACCACGTCACTTCCCACGTGGGCTGCACTCGGGTGAGATAATAATAAATAACCTCGTGCATTAACCCGGACACCACAAAGGTGGCCATCACAGCCGGCAGCCTTGCCCACCGTTTCCCAACTACACGCGCACACACGCGCCGGGTGGGATCGTATACCGCTGGGCGCAGGATGTTCGTGACCATTAGATTCCATCGACGGCCCCAAAAGTCTTGAAGCGAAGTGGAGAGGTAAGGCTCGTTGGACTGCGGCTCAAGCTCAAATCCGAAAAGAGCTCGAGCCGGAGTCGCGCTCAAGACCAAGACTAATTCTAGAGCCAGGTACATGTGGCAACAGTACAAGGCTAAGATCACATAAGGGTGCAAATGTGGTCTGTACTCGTAGGTATGAATGATCATACCCAAAAGAAATGCCTTCACAGCCACCACAATTGACTTGTTTGGCAGCCCCTTTGTGACACTTTGACCAATTGGGTTTCTGGGTTTTTGGGTGGTTTTGGGATTTGGGGGAGTTTTCCGAGGTGGGTCTTGTTTGATTTTGATGGGGAGGCAAGCTATGGAGATGAAAAGGAAGAGTGAAGGTGGGGGTGGTGATAGAGGGCCAAGGTTAAAGGAGAAGAGGAGGAGCTTGAAGATGCCAAGCCAGACGAGGAAGAAGGTTGTGGGTCCACAGAGATGGAAGGAATGGAGAGTTAAGGGGGTGGTGATGAAGAAGTAGAAGACAGGGAGGAGAGAGATGAGCCTAAGCAGGCCCTTTGGGATTAATCTGGAGACTATGTAATGGCAATAAGATAGACATAAGATGGTTGTGATCCATACCATGATGAAGTTCTTGAGCTCATCCTCCATTTCTGAATCTCCGGTCACCTATTTCTCTCCCCTGCTCCGGTTCGATTCTGCTTTGGTGTTGAGCCTAGAGTTCGAGTTGTGTTTGTGATCCATTATTGAATATATATATATATATATATATTTTTTTTTTTTTTTTCTTTTTGCCAATAGGTTATAATAAAGTTTGGTCGAGGGAATGTATTAAAGTTTACCGAATTTTTTTTTTTTTTGGGGGATTGAGAAAACAAGATTACAAACAAAACCCCCTATAGCAACCACCCCCGTATTGATCAAAATGAAAGGCAGCGTTGGAGGACAAAAGCAGTAAAGAAAACCAAAAAGAAGGAGAAGGATAGGAATGCCTAAATTAGCTACACTATCATCCAAGAGATTGGTCTCACCCAAACATGATAAAAAGAAACAAATTGGACAAGCCGAGCTAACTTTTTAATATCTTGGACAATAAAGTTGATGCGCCACAGAACCAAAATACGTTGGTTAAGAGCATTAATCAGCAGTTTGGAATCACCTTCAACAATAATAACCCGGGTAGACATGTGAGAGGTGGTGTAAACCATCACGAAGAGCTAGAGCTTCAGCAACAAGAATGTCCATGAGGCCAAGCCTTTTACTCATTGCCAGCAGGGGCTGCCCATTAGAATCACGAACCACAAAACCCACAGCAGTTTGATTATCAGGATGTACAGACCCATCAAAATTAAGCTTTAGAGAAGCAGATGGTGGAGGACGCCACTTGATAGAAGAAAAATTAAGCTGCAGGTCGAGGATGAGGAAATGATGGATTGGCTTGCATATACAACCAGTAAGAACGAGTTGCACAAAAAGCAACTTCAACAGGGTAAGCGCTCCGATCACGAAAGATTAACTAATTTCAGGCTCCTCACAGAGAATGACACATTATTATACATATATCTAAAACTCGGTTTACTGTTGTTCGGAACTGTTCATTCAACTGTTTATATGCACTTTACATACAATAGTTTCGTGACGTTTTTACCCTTTCATTTTTTGAGGATTTATGCTGTGACCAACTCATTCTTTCTTGTAAGGACTGCTGTTATTGCAGCCAAGTAATTAATCTTGCCGTTTCAGAATCATGCAGAGTTAGAGAAAGTGATTGTGATAACCAAGAAGTGATATAGATCGTCCTATTGGAGTAGAGAGGAGAAGAGGAGGGATCCGAGTAAAATCTGTTCATCAGCTTCGGCGCTCCTTTTTTTTTCTCTCTCTCTCCTCGCCTTTGTTTTCGTTAAGCCTCTCTCAGAGTTACTTCTGTGATCGCAGAATGTCGTGAGTTGTCAACCATGTGCAGCACTAGATCAGAATGATTATGTCTACCTTTCAGAATTGACAACCGATCTACAACTAGAATTAATGATTCAATGAGCTGTATACTCTACTTTTGTAATCCTATTTATACTTCAGTGTAAAATGAATAGAACATACCGATTTACTCGATACTTGACTTGGTATCAGAGCAGAGTCTCCTTGGGCTGTCTTCGTCCTTCTCCGCCCGTCTGCATCACTAGGCGTCCGTCAAAGAACGACCAATCATCTTCTTCTTTGACTTCGACGTCATCTTCTACGACGCATCAGACCCAATCTTGCAGACTCATCTTTTCCGGCGAATCAGACCCAATCTTCCAGACCACCTTCATCTCCCTCAGTTCAGATTTGCTCGCTGTCCTCATCTGACCCGAGCTTCCCACCTGCACACACTTCTGCAACAGCCCAGTCGCAGCACCCTTGCAGCCTCTAGCCTCCAAGCTCCATCAGCCCACCTCCAACTCGGCCCCTCGCCCAGCGCACTACTGCGCACCCACAAGTCGCGCAACTCCACAACCCGCCATCGCTGACAGACCACGCGCAGCTCCACTTTGACCCACTCATACTAGCCCAAACTGGCCCGGTGAAGCCTTCGGACGAGCACAGAATAGCACACGATCCTCGCCCAAACTCGCAACGGTTCCCAGACCTCGTGGACCAGAAGCCCTCAGACCGCCGCTCAGCCCACTGTCGCTCTGTCCCAGTAGACCACCGATCATCTCTCCTCTCCCTGGCCGCGCAGCTCCACCAGTGCCGTAGCTCCACCGGCGCCACCCTTGAAGACCTACTGCTCTCCTTCACTCGCCGGTTCTCAGACTCGGCCAGAGGTTCTTCTGAAATTCTGAGGTTATAATTTTTCAACCCGTGCAAGACTGCAAGTACACAAAAAAAAAAAAATAATAATAATATTATTATTATTATTGCACGATCTGTTATTGTTATTCCGCTGCATACTCTGTGATTGTGTGATATTCCTTCTATATTATTGCAATGGGTGTTAATGAAAGTGAAGGTCAGAGTTCCAAGATCAATGAGGTCCAGAAAGTTGAAGTTTCTATCAGAAGTTCAGACAGTGGTTCTTTTGGGGGTATGAAACTCAATGGTACCAATTTTCGAACGTGGAAGAAGATTATGTCCGTCTATCTTCGTGGCATACACAAGATGGGGCATGTGACTGGAACAACCAAAGCTCCTAGTGAAGAGGATGTGGATGCCTATACTAAGTGGGAGGATGATGATGGATCTGTGATGGCAATCTTATTCAAAGCCATGACTGATGATGTGCTACAATTGGTGGAAGCATGTGATACTGCTGAAGCAATATGGAAGACATTGGGAGATCTATATACAAATGAGTTTGATTTTATACAGGTTCATGAATTAATGTGCAAAGCTGCAACTATACAACAGAATAGGCAATCAATAGCTGTGTATTTCACCAAGCTGAAGAATGTATGGGCTGAAATTGATCAGAAGCGTCCGTGTAAGATTAAGAATCAGGAGGATCTTGTGTGGTACCAGAAGGAGAAGGAACCTGAAAGTGTTCATGTATTCTTGAGAGGGCTTGATGATAAGCATAGCAATGCCAAAGGAGAATTGCTCAGAATGACAGACCCTCCTAGTCTAAACACAGCTTTTACATACATCCGCAAGGATGAGTCTCAGCAGGACAGTATCAAACATACATAGGTTGAAGTGTCTAGCCTAGCCATTCAAGCAAAATCACCAGCACCATTTCTCCAACAGCAGAGATCAATCCCACTGCATCAGCAAGGTCCTCCACCAGGCTTCACCAACCGCCCCCGTCCTCAATGATCTTATTGCAATGACCTTGGACATGTTCGAGAGACCTGTTGGAAGTTGAACGGGTACCCTAACAAGAAAGGTTATCTTCCTAAGGCAAAGGCAGCAGCAATTCAGTTGATCGAAGAACCAGACTTCTATGGAGTGGCCGGACAGGATCATCATACTGGAGGTGGGGCTGCTCCTACGGCCTCTATAGCTGGTCGTGGTAAGATTGGTATGGCTTTAAAGATTTCTAACTTTGTTGGTTCTGATACATGGATTATTGATACTGGTGCCTCCGATCATATGACTTATGATAAATCGTATTTCACTGACTTGTCTTTCCCACCAGTATCCTATGTTACTAATGCCAATGGTGAGGCCTTTCCTGTGTTAGGGTCAGGGTCAGTCCGTATTACTCCCACCTTAGAACTTCATAGTGTGTTATACGTACCTGACTTGTCTCATCATTTGATATCTCTTGCACAGTTGAACACTAAGTCTCAATGTTCCTTAACCTTTTATCCTATGTATGTGATTTTTCAGGATCTTCTCACCTGGGAGATAATCGGTCAGGGGTATCTGAGGGGCAGGTTGTTCCATCTAGATCAGACATACGCATGGGAAAAACCAGGAGGACAGTCTCGCGTCTCTTTGACTTTGAATTCTGATAAGCTAAGTGAAATTTGGTTGTGGCATCGCCGTTTAGGGCATCCATCTTTTAGTCTTATGAGAAAAACCATGCCTACTCTTTTTATTGGTGTGGATGAGTCTGTTTTCCATTGTGAAACGTGTGTTTTGGCCAAGAGTCATCGTGCTACTTATTCTCCTAGTGTTTGCAATAAAAGTATTATTCCTTTGAGTTGATTCATTCTGATGTTTGGGGACCTTCTAGAGAGCCCACTGTCTCGGGTATGAGGTATTTTGTGTTGTTCATTGATGATTGTACTATACTGTCATGGGTTGTTCTTCTAAGAACCAAAGATGAAGTCTTTCCAACTTTTCAAGCTTTTCGTACTCCTGTTCAAACACAATACAATAGCACCATTAGAGTCCTACGATCTGATAATTGGGGGGGGGGGGGGGGGAATATGTTAATCTTGTTTTCAAAGACTTCTTTCAAACACATGGGATTGTTCACCAAACTACGTGTCCACAAACTCCAGAACAAAATGGCGTGTCCGAAAGGAAAAACCGTCATTTACTTGAGATGGCTAGTGCCATTCTATTTAGTGCGCATATGCCTAAGTATCTTTGAGGCGATGTTGTACAAGCCTCCTCCTATCTTATCAATTGTCTTCCATCTAGTGTCATTCAGGGAAAAATTCCATTTGAGGTCCTAGCATCTCATGTCTCCTTGCCATCATTTCATAATCGTCCTGCCCGTGTTTTTGGTTGTGTGGTCTTTGTCCATGTTCCTAAAAATCATAGGTCTAAGTTGGATGCCCGGGCGATTAAATGTGTGTTTGTTGGTTATGGCGGATATCAGAAAGGGTACAAGTGCTACCATCCACCTACCAGAAAGTACTATGTTACTATGGATGTTACTTTCCTTGAGGACATGAGTTATTTTTCCTCATCTGATACTGCTCTTCAGGGGGAGAATTCATACTTTGAAGAGCTGTATCAGGGTGAGGGGGAGGAATTGAAAAGAAGTGAAGAAGTAACACAGGAAGGAGATATTTCTGAGGGTCGAGTTGAGATCCCTAATCCATCGAATACAGTAGTCGAAGAAGCAGAAGCTCCAAGCATCCAGACACCAGTTTCAATAACTGAAACTGAAGCTGAAGACATAACAGTCCCCTCAATCGCTGCTCCTACCCCTGACCCGCAGCTCCCTGGTATTGAAGATCACTCATCTGAGGTATGTTCACCTACTGGTACTAATAGTAGTGAGTCCAATGTTGAATAGTATGTGTTGCCAAAAAGGTCTACTCGTGGTCAACCACCCAAAAGATATGAACCTACTTTTCATGCAAAATCAAAGTACCTAGTAGCTAATTACATGTCCACTAGGAGATTGTCTAAGTCATATGCATCATTTGTGAATTAAATATCTGCTGTATCAGTACCTAACAAAGTACAGGATGCGTTGGGGGATCCGAAGTGGAGAAAGGCAATGGAAGAAGAGATGGAGGCGTTAGAGAAGAACGATACTTGGCTACTCGTGCCTTCACCACAAGGCAAGAAGGTTGTAGGTTGTCGTTGGGTGTTCACCGTCAAACATAATGCAGATGGATCAGTGAATAGATATAAAGCATGTCTTGTAGCAAAAGGGTTTACTCAGACGTATGGTATCGACTACGATGAGACTTTTGCTCCTGTTGCCAAAATGAACACTATTCGGGTTCTGCTTTCCTGTGCTGCTAATTTAAATTGGCCACTCCGACAGTTTGATGTCAAGAATGCATTCCTTCATAGAGAGTTAGCTGAGGAGGTATACATGAGTCTTCCACCTGGGTATGTAGCTGCTTATCCTGGTGATTTTGTATGCAAATTGAGAAAATCTTTGTATAGTCTCAAACAGTCACCTCGCGCTTGGTTTGGGAGGTTTTCACAGTTCATGCGGAAGTTTGGTTACAAATAGAGTAACTCAGACCATACCTTATTCCTCAAACATCAACAAGGGAAGGTAACAGCCCTAATCATTTATGTTGATGATATGGTAATTACTGGCAATGATACTATTGAGATGGATATACTACAGAGACAACTAGCCTCTGAGTTCAAGATGAAGGACTTGGGCGAACTAAAGTACTTCTTAGGAATTGAGGTAGCCAGGGGGAGAGAAGGGATCTACTTGTGCCAAAGAAAGTATATTCTTGACCTACTGATAGAGACAGGTATGTTGGCTTGCAAACCTATTGACACTCCTATTGAGCAAAACCATTGGTTAGCAGAGTATCCAGATCAAGTACCTACTGACAGAACTGGCTATCAAAGGTTGGTTGGACGCTTGATTTATTTGACTCATACTAGACCAGATGTTGCATATGCAGTGAGTGTGGTAAGTCAATTCATGCATAACCCGAGTGAGAGTCACATGGATGTTGTTGTGAGAATTTTAAGGTACCTGAAGTCAGCTCAAGGGAGAGGAGTAATGTTTTCTAAACACAACAGCATTCTCGAGGTTTGTGGCTTCACAGATGCTGATTGGGCTGGAAATATCACAGATAGGAGGTCAACATCAAGATACTTTACCTTTGTGGGAGGTAATTTGGTTACATGGAAGAGTAAGAAACAGAAAGTTATGGCGCGATCCAGTGCTGAAGCTGAGTATAGAGGTATGGCTTATGGGGTGTGTGTATTACTGTGGCTGAGAAATCTATTACGGGATTTAGGTTTCAAACTCAAAAACACTATGCAGTTATATTGTGACAACCGAGCAGCCATTGACATATCACAAAATCCAGTACAACATGATTGTACTAAGCATGTGGAGGTTGATCGTCACTTTATAAAAGAGAAGCTTGATGCCAAGCTTATTAGCTTTCCTTTTGTTCCTTCTGAAGAGCAACTCGCAGATATACTTACCAAAAGAATTTCCGGAAAGGCATTTTATGACTCACTAATCAAGTTGGGCATTGTTGATGTGTATGCGCCAACTTGAGGGGGAGTGTCGTGAGTTGTCAACCATGTGCAGCACTAGATCGGAATGATTATGTCTACCTTTCAGAATTGACAACCGATCTACAACTAGGATTAATGATTCAATAAGCTGTATACTCTACTTTTATAATCCTATTTATACTTCAGTGTAATATGAATATAACATACCGATTTACTCGATACTTGACTGCAGAAATCATATCCTTTCTCAGTTGTCGTTTGTTTACTTTGATTTGTTGCAGTATTTGCTCATATGGTTCTCGGGTAAGCTGTTCCATTCAATAAAATTTCAATTGAATTGATTTATTTTTGATTTTTACTATTTACCAGTTGGGACTTTTGCTCAATCAGTGTTATTGAAGTAGAAACTGGGATAAGCTCTTTTCTGCATACACATACATACAATCACAATCTAAAGGCTGGATTATTTTTTCTGGAGTTTGAAACTTTTTTATTGATTGTGTTTCCTTTGTGTTCAATTACTGCAGAGATTTTTGGATTCAAAACCTAAAATGAAAAAATCAATGACAACTTAATTTTCTTTATAGCATTGATATTCGGGTAACTGTTCATTTGCCTTTGGTGTTACTTCTGAGAATTGTGATTAGTTTGTCTTTGTTTAGGGTTTGATCTTCAAATTTCAAGATGCTGGCCGGTTTTGTTCATAGAATAAATGGACCAACATTTTTTGGGTATAATATTCTTGCTGTCTGCCAGTTTTTTTTATATTAGTTGTTTTGACATTCAGTTTTCTTCTGTATTGGTTTTCCCCACCTAAATCAATGTCCAATATCTTTATGGTCAATATTTCTATACTTACTACACGTCCACCAACCAACAATGCAGGAAGCTTTACTGCCTCTATTCAGTTTGCAGATTCTGCTTCAATACTTTCTTCTACCATTCTACGAATCAGATGGTTTCTTTACATTCCTTTTTCTTTTTTTTTCCTTTTCTCTCTGGTTTTCGGTTCTGCTTCTGGGAATTGTAGTATTAAGGATCTGTACTACATGAATTGTCAATTATCTACAGAGATATCTTTTGTTTTTCTGTTATTGAAGTATAAAGTTAGATACTTTGAATATTCTGTTCAAATGTCTGTTATGTTTGCAGGTTCTTTGCAGTATATTTGATTCATAGCTTTCTCTGTCCTGTCTTCTGTCCATCATAATCTCATTCGAGTTTGATTCGAAGTAAGACTTCACTGTTTTTTTTTATAATGGAAATGAATTGTAATATTTAGATATATATGAGTCAGACAATTATCCAATCTATTTATTTTGTTCATTATATTTTCTTATTTTTCTTTTCTGTAAATAGAGATTCAAAAACCTTTTATAATAAAATCAACTACGATTGAAACCAAAAAAGGCTTTGTTTTATTATGGAACTTAACCAAGTTTTTCAACTTAGTTATTAAGTCTGTGTTAAAACCAAGAGAAAAGAAGAAAGGAAAAAATGAGGTTTTGTTTTCTATATGGTTCTGTTTTTGCTTGGTCTTTATTACTCTTTTGTTTATAGATTTCAGTGATTTTGGTTTGAATTCATATGTTATCTCTTAACTTAATGAGATTAGTTCATACCACAACTATGGCCAAAAAAGAGTAGTTTGTGATGTTCTCATGTAACAGAAAGTTGAGTAACCCTGACATTTCATTCTGTCAGTTCCAGAAACTTGTGCATTGAATTCAAAGAATATGAAAATCAGGTGGATTTTGATTTAAGGATCATAATCACTTCCTACATTCATCATCAGCAAGGTAATTAGGTCGGCAAACTGGGCAAATTCTACGTTTTTACGGGCGATTGTTCAGTTTTTTTATTTAATTTTTTTTTATGCATGTTTTTCTTTCGTGCAGCAATAGATTCAGCAAAGAAGACCTCCTTTAGACTAACTGAAACAGCCTCAAAGAGACTAAAGTCCGGTACTGTTCATAATACTGTTTATTTAATAGTGATTTGGCTCCAAGAGACTGAAAAGACGATTTTATCCCTGTTTTTTTTTTTTTTTTGTAATCATATCTTTGCCATTTGTGAAGACCCGAATTTTCATATAATAAATTTATGTAATTCAATAATAGTTCTATTATTCGAATTATGATATTTGGAATAAATTCGTATGTCGTGGTTTGAGAAAATTGGTTTCGAATGATTTTATTTTAAAAAAAGAACGTTATTTAGCGGGGGTCATGAAAATCGACTTTTTATACGTTCATAATTTGAGAAAACTTTCTTCATGAAAGTTGTAGAGCTTGTCGATACGCGTTCGTGTATATGTAGAATGTAATATTCGGAGTTCGTATGAATTTATTACGAATATTTGAAAATTGAGTTTTTTTCTATAAATATAGGAATTTCTGGAATTTTTCAGAAAAACCCAAAAAAATTCCAGATTTCCATTTTCTTCCCAACCCTCTCTCTCTCCCGTGCACAGCGCCCCCCCCCCCCTTCCCGCCCCCTCCCCCCCCGGTCCATCCGACCCGCACATCCGGAACGAGCCATTCCCGGCCTCCGCCACCGCCGGACCAGCGCCAGACCGGCGCGCCTCGCCGAGCCTAGCCTCCCTCCGCCCCGCCGCTGCTTCCAAGTGGAGATCGAAGGCTGACCCTAGTGCAAAACGGATCCGGCCGGAAATTCCATTTTCCAGCGTTTCCTCGACCTATCGTTGGCATTTTCGTGATCTCCTCATCCTCCTTATCATCCCCATATGTGGTTTGTATCACGATTTTGAGTGTAGAGTGGTAGATCAGGGATTGAAGATTGACGGCTCTGGTTAGATCTGGAAACGTGATCAGAGGGCTAAGATTAATCTAACCTCAAAGCTCGATCTAGGACGATCCAGACCAAATCACGCTCAGTTTCAGGTATGAAAATTACTCACCTCGTCATTTTGAAAAAGTTTGTAGTTGATAACTTTTGCATCTGATGTGGTTGACCGGCGTTGACCGCCTTCTGACCTCCTCGTGTGGCGGCGCGTCGAACCATATTTCAAGTTTTCATTATCTAGGCGATGATCTATGCATCCATACGAGGGTTTTGATATATAACATGGTCATGTTAGAAAAAGTTGATAAATAGTCAATTTAGGTTTTTACGCTCCTATTTAACGTTTTGACGTTTTATCTTCGGTTCGCGATTTTTGAGAATCTGACTGTCGGTTTTGCTTCAAATTTTGATATGATGATCGTATGATTTTCCCGATGACTTTTTGTGGTCATGGGCGAAGATCCGACCGTTGGATTTTCGTATAATTGTAAAACAATGATTCAGGAGGCGATTCTTGAGAATCCATCCGTCGGATTTTCATATAATTTTGCTAGGATGTTTCCAAGGGCAATCCGTGAGGATCCAACAGTCGGATCATCGTTTAAATTCGATCCGACCGTTGGATCATCTTTATTTTAGAGTCCGACCGTTGGATCGTCATTTAAGTTGATTTCGTGTTTCATTTGCTAAGTAATGACGATACTTGATTTAGTACTTAATTGTGGGATTTGAAGAGCGATTAGATTATTGCGATTTTGCCTTTTTAGAAGACGCAGCTGGATAAAAGGTGAATAAATCTCACATGGTTGATATTACGAACCAAATGTCGTGAATTTTCTTATTTATATTGTGATTAAAGTGAAAAAGGTTTTATGGAAATAAATATCTGTTTTGAAAAGTATTGTGTATCGTATAACATTTTGGGTCTAGTGTGACTCGCCCTTTACAAGTTGGGGATCGTGGATCAAATATGATCATCGGTAGAAAAATCGGAACTCCACTCCTTTGGCCGGGTTAGTGGATACGATTAGTTAGAGTTCTAGTCTGTCTGCCATAGTATGATATGAAAGCAGCGAGTTGGATTACTCGTGATCATGAATACACTTGAAATGAGGTTAAATGTGTTGGTTGAGTTGAGATTGTTTTGGGTAAAAAGTTGTTGATTTACTGTTTATTTCTATTTACTCATACGGGTTTTATGTTGTTACAATCCCGGTACACTATTCAAACGATGTAGCAGATAATCCTGCAGGTCAGGAGAATCAAGGTGGTGATCGAGTTGTTTAGAGTGATAGCATTTATTTTATTCGCTTTTCTTTTGTAAGGATTGTTATGCTCATTTAGAGCTTTACAATTTACTTTGTGTGTGAATTGTAATAATTAACTCGAGGATCTTGGAATTTTATATTCGAGTGGCGAGTTATTTAATTCACGTTTCGGATTTGAAATTGTTATTCAAAATTCGGGGCGTGACACCATTCGTATTAGGGTTCACATTTTTTTTCCTTCTCTTGCCCCTTTCCACTCTCTCAAATTCAGGATAATCAGAAACGCTCTGCACTCTCTCAAATTCACTGTTTTCGTGATCCAAAAGAAAGAAAGAAAGAAAATCCAATTCCTAACAACTCTGATCGTCTTCTTTAGCTTACAAGGTACGCGATATGTTTCTCTTTGTTCTCTATCTCTGATTGTCTTTTGGTTGCTTTGCTTTTGATGTGATTAGAAAGAGAAGAAGAGAGATCCACGATCCAGAAAGAAAGATAATGATCTTTTTTGACTCTGATCTTTTTGTTTATGTACTACCCCGAGAATTCCAAATTAATTCCATGGATTTTTAGAAATGATTTCACGGTCGTGGGAGCGGGTACGAAGCTTGGAGAAGTTGTGGAATTAATTAGAACTATTTTATTTTCGAAAACGAACGTTATTTAGGGAGTCGTGAAAATTGACATTTTATATGTTCAGAATTTGAGAAAACTTTCTTCAAGAAAGTCGTAGAGCTTGTCAATACGAGTTCGTATATATGCGGAACACAAGAATCGGAGTTCGTATGATGGAGTTATCGCATTTAGAAAAACTTCCATTTCGGGTATATAAGAATAAAACCCTAGCATTTTTGGAAAGTTACCATTTTTACCCAGCCTCCATTTTTGGAAACCGAAACGGTTTACTCTCTCTCTCTCCCCGCATCCGTCACTCCATTTCTAGGCTCTTCTTTGTCTGGCCATATGTCCTTCCACGGACCTCTGATCGACTTGATTCCAAAAGTATTTTCGTTCGTCTTGAAGTCATCCAAGATACACAATATTATCATGAAATTTAAGCATTGTCAAAATATAATCCAAATCATCATTCCAACTCAATCATATCATCACTCAACAACACACCAACCAATATATATATATATATATATATATATATATATATATTTCACGTAAAGATATATATATATATATATATATGTAATCATCCACTTAGGAATGACCACTAATACCATCTATAGTTCACACAAGAAAATCGTGAAATTCATTTGTATAATTAAAATTTATTTTACTTACCTATGAACCGTAGTTGATCAAACCCATGTGATTTTAAAAACAAATATTTAATCTATAAATAATTTTCACACAATTATGACAAAATAAATTAATTAAAAGTACTCGGTACGTATTATGAACGACGTGAGTTTTAAAATGCAAAACCACGAAACAGCTCACCCAAGTATAACCCGTCAATCACCTAATCAAATGTGACTTCAATTTAGCCAATAATTTCAGAACATACTTAAACTACCATTCAACTGTCGGATTTTAAATTATAAGAAAATCCGACGGACGGATTCTCACGAATCGCCTCCCTAATCACCGTTTTGCAATTATACGAAGATCCAACGGTCGGATCTTCGCTTATGACCACACAAAGCCACTAGGACAGTCATATGATCATCATATCAAAACTACAAGTCCATCAGACGGTCCTAAATTCACAGATCACAAATCTAACTATCGAAATCAATCGAAATCTAAAAATTCATAACTAAATCAAACGATATTAAAAAACTGCGTATAATATGCCAAAATGATCGTATTGAAATGTAGAATCTTAAAATGTACAGAAACTATATTTTAGAGACCCGGAGGTGGTCGGAAAGAGTCACTGGAGTTAGTGGCAGAGCGGCCACCGACCACCACCAATGGTATCGTTTCTTCATTTTGAGCAACTTTCATAACTAGCACAAGATCAGAAAATAATGGGAAGAGGTCAAAAAGTACCAAAAACAGTCGGGTGGCCAGAATTTTTCCAGAAACTTCAACTTCACGCCTCGATCTCTTCTGGAAACATGTTCAAAAACTCATGGCGAACTCACCGGGCCAAGAATCACAAGAAGAGGTGGTCTATAACTCGAGATATGCTGATCGAAAGGTTGTTTTTCGATCTAAACAAATCGAACTCCGACGAAGGTGAAAATATTATACCCAGGTTCGGTCCTTCTTAGTGCTTGATCAGCAAGTCGAGGCAAGTCCAATGAGCCAAGAATCACGTGTAATGGTGACCTGTAGCTCGAGATATTCAGATCGAAATGAAATCAAGCTTTAATGGTTCGGGGCTCACCGCCGCCGCTGCCGGCAGTGTCACGGCTCAAGGCTGCCTCTGGTAGCTGCGCAAGGTCGTGGCGAGCACGAGGGAAGTGGTTTGAGGCCTTGGGGTGGACGGAGGAGGGAGAGAGACGATGAACAGTTTCCCAAAGGGAAAGGGAGGCCGGGAGAAAAAGGAAAGTTTCCAAAAACATTTAGGGTTTTTTTCCCTATATACTCGTTTTGGAAATTTTTTCTAAATTCGATAACTAAATCAATAAAAATCCGATCTTTGTGTTCCGCATATGTACGGACTCGTATTGACGAGCTCTACAACTTTCATGAAGGAAGTTTTCTCAAATTTTGCACGTATAAAAAGTCGATTTCTTGAATCGAGCATTTCGAGCATTTCGTTAAAATAATCATTTCGAACCTTCGATAATTCTAAAAATGAAATATTATCAAGCAACATTCGTGAAATTGTACAATATTTGTCCCACACAATTACACAAAATTAAAATAAAAATTGCGGTTATTACATTACATGTCTAACCATAGGCTGTCTGGGTCATATGCACTTGTTGTTGATCAATTATCTACTGTATCTATTCCTATTAACGTGCAGGATGCGTTGATGGATCCAAAATGGACAAAGGCGATGAATAAAGAATTAGAATCTCTTCAAAAGAATGCAACATGGGAGTTAGTACCTCTACCAGCTAGGAAGAAGACTGTAGGATATCGCTGGGTGTTTACTGTGAAGCTTAATGCCGATGGAACTATTGATAGATATAAGGCGAGGTTGGTTGCCAAGGGATATACACAATGCTATGAGATTGATTATGAAGAGACTTTTGCACCTGTAGCAAAGATCAATACTGTCCGGATTCTAATCTCATTTGCAGCAAACAAAGATTGGCCCTTGCACCAATTTGATGTGAAGAATGTGTTCCTTAATAAGAATTTGGAGGAAGAAGTATACGTGGATGTGCCCCCAGGTGTTAAGAATCACCCAAGTGACGTTAGCAAGGTGTGTAAATTGAAGAAATCTTTGTATGGCCTGAAGCAATTTTCAAGAGCTTGGTTTGGAATATTTTCAAAGTCCATGAAAGCCTTTGGGTAAAGACAGAGCAATTCTGACCATATCTTGTTTATCAAACGCAACCTGTCAAAGGAGTTTGAAATGAATGAAGTATTTTCTGGGTATTGAAGGGGATTTTTCTTTCACAAAGAAAGTATGTCCTTGATTTACTTGCTGAAACGGGGATGCTGGACTGCAGAACAATGGAGACACCCATTGGGATGAATCATAGACTTGGTATTTATCCTGATCAAGTTCTAACTGATAAAGGGAGGTATCAACGTCTTGTAGGAAGGTTGATTTATCTTTCACATACTAGACCAGATATTGCTTATGCTGTGAGTGTTGTTAGTAAGCATATGGATGCAGTCTTTCGTATTTTGAGGTACTTGAAGATGGCGCTAGGTAAAGGGTTACTCTTTGAGAAAAAAGATTAATTAGAAGTTGTTAGATATATGGATGCAGATTGGGCTGGTGATAAAACTAAAAGACGTTCTACATCTGGGTACTTTACTTTTGTTGGAGGGAACCTAGTCACTTGGCGCAGCAAAAAGCATAAAGTCATTTCCAGATCAAGTACAGAAACTGAATTTCGAGATATGGCACATGGAGTCTGTGAAATATTATGGATCCGTAATGTCCTGAAAGACCTGGGTTACAAGCTTAAAAAACCTATGGATTTGCATTGTGATAATACAACTGCCATTGAGATTGCACAAAATCCAATTCAGCATGATAGACCAAAGCATGTGGAGGTTGACTGTCATTTTATTAAAGAAAATCTTGAAAGAAAGGTTATTTGCTTTCCATCTGTAAACTCAGAGGAGCAATTAGCTGATGTTCTCACTAAAGGTGTGTGCAGAAAAATATTTGGCAGCTCGATTGACAAGTTAGGAATGATAGACATCTATACACCAACTTGAGGGGGAGTGTAGGATCGCTGTAAATCAGTATGGAGTTAGGATTCTTATTTAATTAGGATATCTTGTAATTATACAAAATCATGTAATTATGGAAAGATTGTTTCCTATTAGAGTGAGACTACTCCTTTTGTACTTGTATATATACCCCCATTGTGGGATGAATATAATCATCGAATTAACCCTGAATTGAAGTATTCATTTCTACTATGAGGTTGCTCCTCCTCAACACAACCTTGTAGAGTTGATGTCAAAGTAATGTATCTTCAATTATTTGATATTTGGGAAGGTAGCTTCACACAGCTTTGATTAATCATATTGCATGTACAAGCCCTTTAGAATTCTATTTTGAGTTTTATCCATCATTGAGTGTAATACCCGCAATTTTCATTTTTAAATTCGAGTAATTGTATTGAACGATTATTTTGCGATTTTCACGAATGTTGTTCGATAATATTTCACTTTTTGAATTATCGAAGGTCCGAAACGATTATTTTAACGAAAAGCTCGAAATGCTCGGTATGAGAAATAGACTTTTTCTACGTACAAAATTTGGAGAAACTTCCTTCATGAAAGTTGTAGAGCTCGTCGATATGAGTCTGTACACATGCGGGACACAAAGATCGGATTTTTTTTGAATTAGTTATTGAATTTAGAAAATTTCCGAAACTTGTATATATAGGAAAAACCCTAGAAATTTTTGGAAACCCTTTTTTTTTTTTTTCCACCGGCCTCCCTTCCTTTTTTGGAAAGGAACTGTTCATTTTCTCTCTCACTCTCGCGTTTTCTCTCTCGGTCGAAAGCAAAAAACAGAGCACGGAGAAACCGTGCTCTCACTCTCTCCTCCGGCCACCTCTCAAGCTGCAACCACCTCCAGGAGCTTCGCCTCGACCTTAGACAGCTGCCAGAGGCAGCCTTGCGCCACGACACGGCCGGCAGCGGCGGCGGCACGGTTCGATCTCAATATCTCGAGCTATAGGTCACCATTTCACTTGATTCTTGGCTCATTGAACTCGCCCCAACTTCCTCTACAAGCATCAAGAAGGACCGGAGCTGGGTCGATCGTTTTCACGTTCGTTGGAGCTCGATCCCGTGTGGATCAAAAAACAACCTATTGATCCAAATATCTCGAGTTATACACGATTGTTTCTTGTGATTCTTGGCTTGGTGAGTTCGCAATGAAGTTCTGAACAAGTTTCCAAAAGAGATCGAAGCGAGTTGTTGCAGTTTTCACGTCCGTTTTCAAGCTCGCCGGATTCTGGAAAAATTCGGCTGCCGACTGTATTTGGTAATTTTCGATCCCTTCCTGTCGTTTTTTGGTCTTATGCTAATTAAGAAAGTTGCTCAGAATGATGAAACGAAGGGGAAAAGCTCGGCCCCGACACCATTGGTGGTGTCGGCAGCGACTCTGTCCCTAACTCCGGCGGCCCTTTCCAGCCACCGCCGGAGGTCTAAAATTTGGTTTATGTCCATTTTATGATTCTATGTTTCAATATGATCATTTTGGCATATTATACGCATTTTTCAGATATCGTATGAATTAGTTATGAATTTTGTGATTTCAATCGATTTCGATCATTAGAATATGATATGTGAAATTAGGACCGTCCGATGAACTTGTAATTTTGATATGATGATCATATGATTGTCCTAGAGGCTTTGTGTGGTCATGGGCAAAGATCCGACCGTTGGATCTTCGTATATGTGCAAAACGGGTAATTAGGGGATGAATTCGTGAGAATCCGCTCGTCGGATTTTGTTATAAATTAGAATCTGGCCGTTAAACAGTAGTTCAATTATGTTTTGGAATTATTGGTTAAATTCGAATCATATTTGATTAGGTAATTGACGGATTGTGTTTGAGTGGGCTATTTCGGCGTTATTTATATTTGTATTGAAGACGCAGCGGGAGTATCGAGATGAGTAAAACTCACGTGGTTCATATTACAAACCGAGCGTTTTAAATTTATTTATTTTTATAATTGTGTGAAAAATATTTGCGGATTAAATATTTGTTTTAAAATCTCATGGACTTGAATCACCACAGTCCATAGGTAAGTAAAATGAATTTTAATTATACAAATGAATTTCACAATTTTCTTGTGTGAACTATAGATGGTATTAGTAGTCATTCCTGAGTGGATGATTACGTATATATATATATTTACGTGGAAAATATATATTGATGAGTGGATTGTGGAGTGATGATATGATTGAGTTGAATTGTTGAATTGATTATATTTTCAATTGTGTAATTTCATAATAATATTGTGTATCTTGGTTGGGTTGATTTCAGTATGTGATATTACATGTTGTGCTCATTTATGGGTTAGGTCAACGTAGTAACCGGTGTGTGGGTAATCGGACGCTCTAATCCTTGGTGGATAATGGGATACAATTGGTTAGTATGTGAAATTATCGGACGTTCTAAATATGTATATAAGTATACATATTGATGAAATACGATAATGATAAATATGTCGGATGCCATAACCTAAGCCAGGTGACAGGCTACGATTCAGTTGGAGCTCTAGTCTGTCAAGTACAGTATTTTTATAAATACGATGTTGAGGTGTTGTGAAGAAAGATGTGAGTTGGGGTTTGTCTTGATATATTGAATTGGTGTTTGATTTAGATTGTTAGTACTTTGTGGATGTTGAAATTGTTGGGTGTTGATTTGTGTGGGAATAATTATGATTAAATTAAACAATAGTTCTTTCCTTTTACTCATACGAGCTTTCATAAGCTTACCGGGTTATATGTTATTGCAATCCCGGTACACTATTCAAATGGTGTAGCGGATATTCCTGAATGTTAGGATAACCAGGGAGGTGACAGTGCTGCTTAGGTGTTAGAGCAGTTATTGTTATTTCATTTAGTTGTGAGGTCTGTATGCTCATTTAGAGCTTTACAGTTCATGTTGTATTAGAGTTGTAATAATTAACCGAGACTAAATTCGGTTTGATTTTATTTCGTGTGGTGAGGATGTTAAGAAAAGAAATTTTCAGGATGATTATTTGAGTTTGTAGTATTTTTCATGTTTCGGATTTTGAATTTTTATTCTAAAATCCGGGGCGTGACAGTTTGGTATCAAAGCGTAAGGTACATATTTGGTGATATGTCAATACTTACCGAGTAATGGCCCGTCTGCAGCGGATCCCTATCGTGTGCTTGTCATTGGGTATGTTAGAGCGTTAGGTTGGCTAGGAACGTTATGCGTATTGTCATGTATGCTTGGTACTTGGTTAATATGGACTTGCATTTGACTTATGCTTTGTTTAAGTGTTATGCGCATATTAATCAAGTATATCATGCTTATTAGGTAATGGAGATTGAGGGGAACGAAACCAGAGGTCGAGGTAGAGGCAGGCCTCGTGGTAGGGGTAGGGCCCCTCCGGTCGATGATGCTTATGAGGCGGAGGTAGAGGCGCCTTATGAGGATCAGCCTATTCCTCCCATGGCCATGGTTGATGATCCTGCTGGCTTGCTGATGCTAGCATGGGAAATTACCCGGTTGGGAGCAACCAAGTTTGGAGGAGGCACTGATTATATGGTGGCGGATCGTTGGATAGAGGATTTGTAGACCTATTTCGATCTGCTTGATTGCACTGAGACCGACAAGAGGAAGCTAGCCGCTTTCATGCTGAAGGATGAGGCTAGGGTGTGGTGGAACGTCACTCAGAGGAGCATTGCTGTTCAGGGAGAAGTACTTTCCCACCAGCATTGAAGGAGAGGTTGGAGCGAGAGTTCCTTGCACTTGTACAGGGGAAGATGACCGTCATTGAGTATGATGCGGAGTTCTCCAGACTGTACAAGTATGTGAGACAGATGGAGGATGAGGACTTGGCCAAGAAGTTTCAGAGAGGGTTGAGTCCTTCGATTGAGCGTGATGTGGCCATCTTGGAGCTGAAGACCAAGAGAGAGATCTTGGCTAAGGCACAGATCATTGAGCAGCAGAATATGATTCGTAGAGAGAAGGAGTCTGCAGAGAGAGACTTCCCGGGCAAGGGAAAGGCTATAGCAGGAAGCAGTAGAGCTAGAGACTTCAGGGGTGGGTTCTGGAAGAGACAGAGAACTCAGTTCCAGCATCAGGCTCCAGCTAGGGCAGCAGTAGCTCCTCCTGTTCAGGCTATGCCAATTAGACAGATAGCCCCAGCAGCTCTGGTGAAGTGTTTTAACTGTGGCGAGCCGGGCCACATCTCTCGTGCGTGCACGAAACCACGGTGTAGGATATGCTACATCTGTGGACAGGCAGGGCATCAGGCTAGGGAATGTCCCTGAAATCAGGGTAGAGTGCAGGGTAACCAGCAGAGGCAGCTACCACCTACACCTGCTAGAGTCTTTGCCATCGGTCAGGTAGGCACGAGAGTGGAAGGTACCTTATCTGTTTATCACTATCTTGCTAGGGTGCTGTTTGATACGGGAACCTCACACTCTTTCATATCTAGTTTGGTTGTGGATGTATTGGGTTTGATTGTTATGCCTCTGACTAGATCATTATGTGTTACATCACCTCTCGGTGTGTCTCTTGAGCTTAGCATGTTTTGTGATGATTGCCCTATTGGGATTGGTGGTAGAGAGTTCTCTGCATCTTTGATTGTGATTTCGGATCACACGTATGATGTGATTTTGGGTATGGATTGGTTGAGCCCGAACCATGCTGTTATTGATTGCTTTAGGATGATTGTGTTCTTCCATGTTCCGGGACAACCGGTGTTTCATTACCGTTGTCTGAAGTCTGACATCGCCATAAGGACAGGGATTTTGGCCCATATTGAATCAGGCAGTAGTACTTCAAAGATTACAGGGATTCGTATAGTTTCAGAGTATGTAGACGTGTTTCAGGAGATCCCTGGGTTACCTTCGAAAAAGGTAATGGACTTCTCCATTGATGTGATACCAGGTACTTCACCTGTGTCGAAAGCACCTTATCGAATGGCTCCAGCTGAACTTCAGGAGTTGAAGGATCAGATTGAGGGCTTACTTGCACAATGGTTCATTCAGGCAAGTGTGTCTCCTTGGGACGCACCAGTGTTGTTCGTGAAGAAGAAGGATAATTTACTTCGGTTATGTGTGGATTATCGACAGTTGAACAAGGTGACCATCAAGAATAGGTACCCTTTACCTAGGATTGACTTGAGGTTAGAGAATATACTGTGCTCTCGAAGATTGACTTGAGGTCTGGATATCACTAGTTAAGGGTGAAGGAGGAAGATATTCCAAAGACAGCGTTCAGGACCAGGTATGAAAATTTTGAGTTTCTTGTCATGCCTTTTGGTCTCACGAATGCACCTGCAGCATTTATGGACTTGATGAACCGTACGTTCAGTCCTTACTTGGATCAGTTTGTGGTAGTGTTCGTTGACGACATCTTGATTTATTCAAGGTCGTCAGGTGAGCATGAGAAGCATCTGCGGATTGTACTACAGACGTTGAGAGAGCAGAAACTATTTGCCAAGTTCGAGAAGTGCGATTTTTGGCAGAGTGAAGTCAAGTTCCTTGGTCATGTGGTCTCGAAGGATGAAGTTTCTGTAGATCCTTCGAAGGTTGAAGCAGTGATGAGTTGGAGTCGCCCTACTACGGTTACAGAAATCCGTAGCTTCCTTGGATTGGCAGGGTATTACAGGCGCTTCATTGAAGGGTTTTCTGGTATTGCCTCGGCTTTGACCAAATTGACCAGGAAGGACACTCAGTTCGTATGATCGGATGAGTGTGAGAAGACTTTCAATGAGCTGAAGACTAGATTGACTACAGCTCTGGTGTTGACTATTCCTACTAGTGGTGGTGGATTAGTCATTTATAGCGATGCATCTCGTCAGGGTTTGGGGTGTGTGTTGATGCAGAATGGTAGTGTCGTTGCTTATGGTTCTAGCCAGTTGAAGGTACATGAGCGGAATTACCCCACTCATGATCTAGAGCTAGCAGCAGTGTTGTTTGCCTTGAAGATTTGGAGGCACTATCTTTATGGTGAGAAATTTGAACTCTTTTTCTGATCATAAGAGTTTGAAGTATCTATTCTCCCAGAAGGAATTGAACATGAGGCAGAGAAGATGGATGGAGCTCATTAAGGACTATGATTTCATCTTGCAGTATCATCCCGGAAAGGCGAATGTAGTGGCGGATGCTTTGAGTAGGAAACCTGGGGTAATCATGGCATCCATTATGGTGCAAGAGTGGCGCATGTTAGAAGCTGCATCTGAGTTTGACCTTATGCCCGCAGGAGCAAGACAAGGAATCTTTCTCGATAGTATCACCTTACAGCCCACCTTGATCTCCAGGATCATTCAGGGTCAGACACTTGATGAGTTTGCTCAAGCGAGGATTGCTGAGATGACTGTTGACCCGGATGTGGAAGGTCCTTCCGAGTGGATGATTGGGGCTGATGGAGGGTTGAGATTTCGAGGGAGATTGTATGTACCGAGTGTTGATAACCTCAGAGAGGAGATCATGCGGGAAGCACATATGTCTCTATATACTATACATCCAGGAGGTACTAAAATGTATATGGATCTACGAAGGCAGTTTTGGTGGTATGGTATGAAAAGGGATGTGGCAGAACATGTGTCGAAGTGTCTTACGTGTTAACAGGTGAAGGCAGAGCATCAGAGACCAGCAGGAATGCTGAACCCCTTATCGATTCCTGTTTGGAAATGGGAAGATATCTCTATGGACTTTGTGACTGGATTGCCTAGGTCCAGGCAAAGTTATGACTCGATTTGGGTGATTGTTGACCGGTTGACTAAATCAGTACACTTCCTTCTGGTGGCAAAAACGTACTCAGGGGATGCATTGTGTAAGTTGTACGTGAACGAGATAGTGAGGCTTTATGGAGTGCCTGTGACGATTGTCTCGGATCGTGATGCTCGTTTCACTTCAGAATTCTGGCGTAGGTTCCATAAAGCATTTGGGACATCTCTTGCTATGAGCACTGCATTTCACCCACACACAGATGGGCAGACTGAGAGAGTGAATCAGGTGATGGAGGATATGCTTAGAGCTTGTGTTCTGGATTTTAAGGGAAGTTGGGCGGATCATCTGCCTTTGGTAGAGTTTGCCTACAACAACAGCTATCACTCCAGTATAGGTATGGCTCCATATGAGGCTCTTTATGGTAGGCCATGTAGGACTCCTATCTATTGGGCGGAAGCAGGGGATGAAGGGCTCATCGGTCCTGAGATTGTACAGGAGACTACAGAGAAGGTCACTACTATTCGGGATAGAATCCAAACCGCTCAGAGTAGACAGAAGAGTTATGCTGACTTGAAGAGGAGACCTTTAGAGTTTGAGACAGACGATCATGTGTTCTTGAATGTCTCACCTATGAAAGGTGTGGTGAGATTTGGCAAGAAGGGGAAACTCGCACCGAGGTATGTTGGACCCTTTGAGATTCTGGAAAGGGTTGGTAACTTGGCATATTGTCTTGCTTTACCTATTAGCATGTCGGGTGTGCACAATGTCTTCCATGTGTCTATGCTTAGGAAGTATGTTTAAGACGAGTCGCACGTGATTGATCACGGTGCGATCGAAGTGAACACAGATGTGACATTTGTAGTTGAACCTGTTCGTATCTTGCATAGGTCTACAAAGAAGTTTCGTAGGAAAGAGGTTGATCTCGTGAAGGTGTTGTGGAGTCATCATGAAGAGGGTGATGCATCATGGGAGTTAGAATCTGACATGAGAGCGAGGTATCCACAGCTCTTTGGGGAATTGGGTACTTGAATTTCAGGACGAAATTCCTTTAAGAGGGGTAGATTGTAATACCCGTAATTTTCATTTTTAAATTCAAGTAATTGTATTGAATGATTATTGTGCGATTTCACGAATGTTGTTCGATAATATTTCACTTTTTGAATTATCGAAGGTCCGAAACGATTATTTTAACGAAACGCTCAAAATACTCGGTTTGAGAAATCGACTTTTTCTACGTACAAAATTTGGAGAAACTTCCTTCATGAAAGTTGTAGAACTCGTCGATACGAGTCCGTACACGTGCGGAACACAAAGATCGGATTTTTTTTGAATTAGTTATTGAATTTAGAAGATTTTCTGAAACTTGTATATATAGGAAAAACCCTAGAACTTTTTGGAAACCCTATTTTTTTTTCCACCGGCCTCCCTTCCTTTTTTGGAAAGGAACTATTCATTCTCTCTCTAACTCTCGTGTTTTCTCTCTCGGCCGAAAGCAAAAAAACAGAGCACTGAGAAACCATGCTCTCACTCTCTCCTCCGGCCACCTCTCAAGCTGCAACCACCTCCAGGAGCTTCGCCTCGACCTTGCGCAGTTGCCAGAGGCAGCCTTGCGCCGTGACATGGCCGGCAGTGGCGGCGGCACGGCCCGAACCAAGAATGCTCGTTTTCGGTTCGATCTCAATATCTCGAGCTATAGGTCACCATTTCACTTGATTCTTAGCTCATTGAACTCGCCTCAACTTCCTCTACAAGCACCAAGAAGGACCAGAGCTGGGTCGATCGTTTTCACGTTCATCGGAGCTCGACCCAATGTGGATCGTAAAACCACCTATCGATCCAAATATCTCGAGTTATACACGATCGTTTCTTGTGATTCTTGGCTTGGTGAGTTCACAATGAAGTTCTGAACAACTTTCCAGAAGAGATCGAAGCGAGTTGTTGCAGTTTTCACGTCGGTTTTCAAGCTCACCGGATTCTGGAAAAATTCCAGCCGCCAACTGTATTTGGTAATTTTTGATCCCTTCCCTTCGTTTTTTGGTCTTATGCTAGTTATGAAAGTTGCTCAGGATGATGAAACGAAGGGGAGAAGCTCAGCCCCGACACCATTGGTGGTGGTCGGCAACGGCTCTGTCCCTAACTCCGGCGGCTCTTTCCAGCCACCTCTGGAGGTCTAAAATTGGTTTCTGTCCATTTTATGATTCTATATTTCAATACGATCATTTCAGCGTATTATACGTATTTTTCGGATATCGTATGAATTAGTTATGAATTTTGTGATTTCTATCGATCTCGATCGTTAGATTATGATATGTGAAATTAGGACCGTCCGATGAACTTGTAATTTTGATATGATGATCATATGACTGTCCCAGAGGCTTTGTGTGGTCATGGGTGAAGAGCCGACCGTTGGATCTTCGTATATGTGCAAAACGGTAATTAGGGGAGCGATTCGTGAGAATCCGCTCGTCGGATTTTGTTATAAATTAGAATATGGCCGTTAAATTGTAGTTCAATTATGTTTTGGAATTATTGGTTAAATTCGAATCATATTTGATTAGGTAATTGACGGATTGTATTTGAGTGGGCTATTTCGGCGTTATTTATATTTGTATTGAAGACGCAGCAGGAGTATCGAGGTGAGTAAAACTCACGTGGTTCATATTACGAACCGAGCGTTTTAAATTTATTTATTTTTGGTAATTGTGTGAAAAATATTTGCGGATTAAATATTTGTTTTAAAATTTCATGGACTTGAATCACCACGGTCCATAGGTAAGTAAAATGAATTTTAATTATACAAATGAATTTCACGATTTTCTTGTGTGAACTATAGATGGTATTAGTAGTCATTCCTGAGTGGATGATTACGTATATATATATATATTTATGTGGAAAATATATATTGATGAGTGGATTGTGGAGTGATGATATGATTGAGTTGAATTGTTGAATCGATTATATTTTCAATTGTGTAATTTCATAATAATATTGTGTATCTTGGTTTGGTTGATTTCAGTATGTGATATTACATGTTGTGCTCATTTATGGGTTAGGTCAACGTAGTAACCGGTGTGTGGGTAATCGGATGCTCTAATCCTAGGTGGATAATGGGATACAATTGGTTAGTATGTGAAATTATCGGACGTTCTAAATATGTATATAAGTATACATATTGATGAAATACGATAATGATAAATATGTCAGATGCCATAACCTAGGCCAGGTGACAGGCTACGATTCAGTTAGAGCTCTAGTCTGTCAAGTACCGTATTTTTATAAATACGATGTTGAGGTGTTGTGAAGAAAGATGTGAGTTGGGGTTTGTCTTGATATATTGAATTAGTGTTTGATTGAGATTGTTAGTACTTTGTGGATGTGGAAATTATTGGGTGTTGATTTGTGTGGGAATAATTATGATTAAATTAAACAATAGTTCTTTCCTTTTACTCATACGAGCTTTCATAAGCTTACCGGGTTTTGTATTGTTGCAATCCCGGTACACTATTCAAATGGTGTAGCGGATATTCCTGCAGGTCAGGATAACCAGGGAGGAGACCGTGCTGCTTAGGTGTTACAGCAGTTATTGTTATTTCATTTAGTTGTGAGGTCTGTATGCTCATTTAGTGCTTTACAGTTCATGTTGTATTAGAGTTGTAATAATTAACCGAGACTAAATTCGGTTTGATTTTATTTCGTGTGGTGAGGATGTTAAGAAAAGGAATTTTCAGGATGATTATTTGAGTTTATAGTATTTTTCATGTTTCGGATTTTGAATTTTTATTCTAAAATCCGGGGCGTGACGTAATGCACGAGCCTTTTCCAAGAAGCCGAAAATACTCATCTCCACAAATAATTTGACAAAGTGAATGACCCATCTTCAATCATATTCATAGACGTAAATGCACGAGCCTTTTCCAAGAAGCCGAAAATACTCATTTTGTAACCGCACCTTTGGATTGTGTTTCTTTATTTGAAGGTCCAGAAACAAAATCAAAAAGATTCTATAGGCTTGCTGGCTTTGTACACTTTAATAATGCATCAAACACTGCATGTCATGTCTCTGTAGAAAGGTTTTAAAGGAAAAAAGATTCCCATATTAGTATGCATTTCATGTGAAAGAAGCAACTAACAGTAGTTAAGACTTTTGGGGAACAAAGGTTCTTTAATACAAAACACTACAAAATTTTGTGAGCTAGTTTAAATGAAGAAGCAGAGACAAGGAAGCAAGGACAAAAATTGTTATTTTCTTAATAGAATATCTAACAAAACCAGCATCTGCCTCCCCAAGAGTCAATAATAACTTCAATAAAAAATATAAAAGTAGAAACTTCTTATGATCAAGCTCATATTGCCATTAAAAAACTTGAAATCAAGAATTTTGAATTTTTCAGACCAGAGAATCATAGGAAAACTAGTTTAGGCATTTGATAAGAATAGAAAAAGGAATTGCTCTAAAATTTCAAATTCAGATGGGGAGTCAATTAGTAAGTTGACTGGTGATGTTATTTCATTGTGGGTTTGAATTTGAAATTTTTGTGACTTTTAAACCCACCAAATAAAGAGGGTATGTTGTAAATGGATGCAACTTGAATGAAAATAGTGAATCAGCATATAAAATTGCCTCCCTATTATTATTCCTCCTTCCCATATTCCAACAACAAACCCCCCCTCCCACCCTACACACACACACACACACAACCCCAACAACTTTATTTCTCTCTTTTCTTTTTTCAAATATGTGCTCTACATCATAAAATCTCTAATAATATTGTTTTACTTCTGATAAGAAATATGTTCTAGACAAATCAAAGAGTATAATACATGGGAATGAACATATAAAAACCTAAACCAAAAGTATGCTAGACCATAATGCAAAACAACCAAGTACTAATAGCAAAAATTTACCTGCAGCTGCCTTGTTTTAGGGCAAAACCCAAAGACTATTATCCTTATGTCTTTACCTACATTGTATATATGAAAGCATTAGCCCTCTCAAATGGTTTCCCATTTCACTGTTAATATATCTGACTAAACAAATTACATAATGGATTGCATGGGTGTTAACGTTAGCAACTGAAGGCTCTTAGTCAGCGTTAGAGAAAGAGAGTGAGAGAGTGAGACACACACCCAAGAAGTATAGTGGTCCGTCTCTCACTTTGGGGGAGACTACATCCACTTAAAATATTCAACTATATGTGTTTGGGCCTTGCGGCCCAACATGATTATAAGGGATGTAATGGAGTTGATTCTAAGTGGGAGGAGGGGTCTCTTTTATAAGGAAGAGAGTCACTCTCCTTTACATGTTTTCCAATGTGGGATGCAAAACAACTATTCTAGTCTAGAAAGCCATATTGTGAAGAAAAATTGGCAAGGTCGGGAAGATGGCTTCCCGGAGAGGTCTCAGCCTCTTCCGACTATCATGGCATAACTTGGACATTGGGCTATGGGATGTATATCGTGATTGGGTCCCACCATGGCTTGTGGGCCCACTAAAAGGATGTTACTTATGCTTGGTAATGTAGCAAACCCTCCATACTATTGGAGGTATGTACAAATCCCCGAAGTCCTCAAGTAAGAGGAGCTTCTTGGTTGGGGAGTTATAAACACGACGTCATCAAGCATAAGTGACGTCGGGAAGCGCCGGGCTCTTACAAGTCCCCGAACTCCGTAAGTAAGAAGGGACTCTTCAACCTGTAAAACAAATATAGGAACATGTGCGCATAGAATGCTTTTTGTATTGGGCAACGTATATGAGTTGCATTGATATGCATTAGCATATACGAATGTTCGAGGTGCATGATACATATTGATATATATGTGTGTGTGTGAATGGCGCTGAGTACGATTGATTATGACGTATAAACTCGAGAACTCATATGGTTGTGTGAACATATCATGGGTAAGCATATGAATTGCATATGATGTATGCTTGATGCGCGCAAGAAAACGAATGTGGTCGAGTTGACGAGGTTACGCTTGTGAGGTGTAAGTTGCATGAGTGCCACGAGGGAAAGAGTTTGTAATTCATGAACGAAGAATAAACGAACGCTTGTGTTCATTTGGTTTTCGCTCGTATTAAGGAACGTGAAAAGAATTCGATTTGTTATAAACAGCAAATAGTAGAAGAATTCAATATTTCATTAATGTGTGTTATGTCGAGGAGACGTGAGTGTAAGGCTCAAAATTGCCGGGAAGGCATGAGCGTGAAAGCTCGGAAGTGCCGAGAAGGCAAGAGCATGAAAGCGCTGAGATGCTGGGAAGGCATGAGCGGGGAGCTCGGGGGTGCCATGAAGGCGTGACCACGGAGCTTGGGGATGCCGTGAACGCGTGAGCATAAAGCTCGAGGATGCCATGAAGGCGTGAGCACAGGGGTCAGACTATAGGATGCATATCGTGGTTGGGTCCCACCATGGCTTGTGGGCCCACTAAAAAGGTGTTACTTATGCTTGGTGATCTAGCAAAGAGTAATTTTGTTCACACATACCAAATTACTTAATGCACACCCCCATTTGAAACTTTTTTTAATACATTTTTATCCCTTTTTATAAAGATGAACAAAAAGAAAACTACAAAAAAAAAAACCAAAACAAAATAAAGAAAATAAAAACTTTGACCTAGAACTGGAGATGATCAGGATGGCCAATATCCTACATTCAATGACAACACAACTAATTGATCCATACACTCAACAAACTTCTTATACTCTATTCAAGGTTTTTTTCATGGATTTGATTGGTTGAAGTAACAAATTCAAATATGAATATTAAGCTTTTGACTTTCTCTACATATTTGGGACTCCAAGTGATCTACGGTCTGCAAGCGTCCTTGTGATTTCAACTTTCTCATGGTACATTGCTTAATTGAAAATCTTGGAGGTTAATTGAATGGGAAATTAATATGAAAAAATAAATCTTCTCTCACTATGTTTCTATTGATTGTTTGTTGAATTTCATTTGCTTGCTAATTTCCTTCGATTTGATTTCACTTGGAGGATGGTGGTATGGGTCATAGAGGTGAGACTGTGAGAAATAGGGTGCAAGATTGAGAAGCAGCTTGCTTGGGTTCGATTTGGCAGAAGGAAGAGACTGTGAGAAATAGGGTGCAAGATTGAGGAGCAGCTTGCTTGGGTTCGATTTGGCAGTAGGAAGAAGATGATGGATTTAAGGAGTGTACGTGTATTAAGTGAAATAATGAGGGCATAAGAGGAAGTTTGGGGAAAAAATTTGGACAAAAATATTTAAGAGGTGTGTATTAAGTATATAGGGATGTGTGTATAAAATTTCTCTCTAGCAAATCCTCCATACTATTGGAGATATGTACAAGGGGCAACTCAGAATTTCAAAACCTTTTAGTGACTGTAATTAAGAGAGAAGATTTGCTTCAACAAATACTGACAACTAACAGCTATGTCTTATCAAACGAACGAAACGAACAAACGTTAAATTTCCCAAATTTCACCAGCAGAAGGCCACAATAAACTAGCACAATACAGAAGGGTGGTTGATAGGAATTTCTGATCCATGGTTTATTTGTCTGGAGTTCAAATCCCCTCACAGTTCCTACCTTGCTATTTGCCTAGTTTCATGTCTCCTAAAGATTGTAGGATGTGGCAGGAGACCCAGATTCAAGCCCCGGCCCACAAACTGAGTATATCAAGAAAACAAATAATGAGCTATCATAAGCATGCAGATAAAATGAAAGAAGGAATAAGTTCTCTATTTTCTCTTTAACTACAGCCAACTTCAAAGACAGCTATCAGCTGGCATTTACGTGATATACACCGAGTAATTCTAACGTATTAGCCACCATTCAGCATCTATGTTCATACTTCTTAGTCTACTCTTAGCTTAAGAAGCTCCACCATAAATATAAATGAATTAACTTCTACAAGTTTTTTCCAACCACTACGCAAAATCTTGATACAAATTCAATCTCTAACTTATGACAAAGTTTGTTCCGAATATAAACATTTTAAACTCTTGGTGACAACCAGTTAGCAGCTAGTACATAAGGAATTTATCTTCAATCAGAAGAAAAAGTGAAGGTACACATCCGTAATCAAAAGCCCATGTTGTGATCTAAGGGCAACTCAGATAACATCCAACTGTTGAAATCTCCACAGCAGTGATGCAAGAAACAACAAAGTCGTCTATGGCCATAAGGCTCTCAGGCTGACTATGGCGTCTGATAATGATAGAACATCGCGCATTCAGGCTGACAATTAATTCGAGACTTAGTTGAGTGGACATAAGATTTTTTATTTGCTTATTATTAGTACAGTAACCTCTGGACATTTAGGCTGACAAAGTGGTGGAGACTTAATTGACTAGGCATAAAAATGTTTCTTTAACAAAATTAAGCACCCACAAGCAGAGAGAGAGATAGAAAGATGGCAATGCACATGTAAACTGGCACTATTCGCAAAATTAAAGAAGACTATGAAGAAAATTAGCCCTGTCTACAACAATCAATTTTCATAATACTCGGCCAGATGATAAAGTTACAGCCAAACCCATGCTTAAGCAATGCTGAAGAAACTCTAAATATCACAAATCGCCGATGGCAGTTGATGTTAACGGGGCTAAATTTTTTGTACCACATTTAAACCACCAGATGTGGCAATTAATGTCGCATTCAAACATTGGTCTAGAAATCATGTGGTCTTTAGCATTGTCCAATGTGTAACTGCCACATTGATTGCCACACTATATGCTCTAAATGTGGTGCAAGTAAATGTTTTTTGTACTGGTATGGTCTAGTATTGGAAAGAAAGCCCACCCTACAATATGGGGTCAAAAAGTCAAAATAAATTATTTTAGCCCTTACAAAAAAAAAACTGATTCGTGAATCCTTTCACGCTCATGTCACGTCGAGGTACTGCAGAAGAAAAAACTGCAAAATCCGATCCAATTTATCGTAATCGATTAGTTAACATGTTGGTTAACCGTATTCTGAAACACGGAAAAAAATCATTGGCTTATCAAATTATCTATCGAGCCCTGAAAAAGATTCAACAAAAGACAGAAACAAATCCACTATCTATTTTACGTCAAGCAATACGTGGAGTAACTCCGGATATAGTAGTAAAAGCAAGACGTGTAGGTGGATCGACTCATCAAGTTCCCATTGAAGAAGGATCCACACAAGGAAAAGCACTTGTCATTCGTTGGTTATTAGGGGCATCTCGAAAACGTCTAGGTCGAAATATGGTTTTCAAATTAAGTTCCGAATTAGTGGATGCTGCCAACGGGAGTGGTTATGCCATACGCAAAAAGGAAGAGACTCATAGAATGGCAGAGGCAAATAGAGCTTTTGCACATTTTCGTTAATCCATGAACATGATCCATATAGACCCATGGATCCATACATCTCTAGGAAAAGAATCAATAGAAAAGAAATAATCGGAATTGATCGATATATTTCTCGAAACAAACGAAAAGGAAACGAAAGACGAAACGTAAATCATGGATCAACTAAGCCCTCTCGGGGACTTGTTTAAGAATAAGAAAGAGGAATCTCATGTAAATACCATGGAATAGGGTTTGATCCTATTCATGGGGATTCCGTAAAAATTCCATTCCAAAAAGAGAGTTCGAAACAATTGGGATTTTTTGGAGATTGGATGCAGTTACTAATTCATGATATGGCATGTACATAATGAAAACTTCATTATGATATGGCATGTACATAATGAAAACTTCATTCTCGATTCTACGAAAATTTTTATGAAAGCCTTTCATTTGCTTCTCTTCGATGGAAGTTTTATTTTCCCAGAATGTATCCTAATTTTTGGCCTAATTCTTCTTCTGATGATCAATTCAACCTCTGATCAAAAAGATATACCTTGGTTATATTTCATCTCTTCAACATGTTTAATAATGAGCATAACGGCCCTATTGTTCCAATGGAGAGAAGAACCTACAATTAGTTTTTCGGGAAATTTTCAAATGAACAATTTCAACGAAATATTTCAATTTCTTATTTTACTATGTTCAACTCTATGTATTCCTCTATCCGTAGAGTGCACACCCATTTAGGAACATATGCAAAGAGGTAAAGAGAGAAGTCATTGGATTTGGTAGTTCTCCATTGACTTTGAATTGTTCGTACCATTCTGCCATCGATTACTGGGTTGGTGACTCACCCCCAAAAAGCATCAAGAAAGGTCAAGCATATATGTTTTATGAAATGATCAGCGGTCTCATTTATGCTATGCCCTGCATCGTGTTGGTGTTCGTGTGTGTTTATTGAGCTTTCTTCACTTCAGCGCCATGCGCTTTGCTTTCTTTATAGAAGAGAAAGATTGTTGCCTTGAGAGTGAAAAGCAAGCGCAAGCGATAGAAATGATAGTACCTGCAATTCTTTAGTGGCCTCACCGTGGTGGAGGTTGGTTGAAGATGATGTTATGCGGCTTTCATAACCAACCTTGAAGTGAATGAATTCGAAAATGAGACAACTCTTTCTTGAACTATATCATAAACAAAATCTTCCCCTCAACACCGATCACGAGTTTTTCTCCATTCCTCTCGTATATCGTCCTAACGCCCTTAATGCTAGGTTTTGAAAAAGACTTTTCATGTCATTCCCATTTAGATCCGATTTGGATCCCTTCGTGTTTACTTTTCCTCCCGCACCTTTTTCTCGAAATGAGAAAGAAGATGGTACACTCGAATTGTATTATTTAAGTGCTTATTGCTTGCCAAAGATCCTACTTCTACAATTGGTAGGTCACCGGGTTATTCAAATAAGTTGTGTTTTCTGTGGTTTTCCCATGTTACAACTTATGTACCAATTTAGTCGATCCGGAATGGATTGGTTAAACATTCTATTAGGGAGCCCGGTCTTGACTCTTCTCTGTGGTATTCATTCTTGTTCGGCTCTTGGAATCACATCCAGCAGTGGTTGGAACAGCATGCAAAATCCAACCACTTTACCTACTTCATTGCCCCCAACCGTTTCTCGTACGTCTATTGAAACCGAATGGTTTTATGTTCCTTCATCGATTGGTTATTCCTCTAGGTTCGTACCTCTTTTTCCAATTTCGGTCTCGATTAGTTTACAAGATTGAATGGCCTCCGGACCCTCGATTCGATTGTTTTCCAAGAATGCTGCTGAGCCGGGTATGTAAGCGGGAGGAACTAAAAAGAAGAGCTTTTGGTTTTTGCACCGTCTTGTAGCTATTTAAATAATAATTTTTACAATCAATTACATAATATATAATAATATTATAAGGAGATTTTTTCAAATGACTTCCAACAATCAATTGAGCGAAAATTTTATAAAAAGTATCCAAACTAAGATCCATTCTAAACTTTAGTACCCGACTATACAAAACTATCATATTGGTACCTGATGTTTGAAGTCCGGCCCAACAATCATACACGCCGTTATTGACGGTGTTAAGTAACACATTTTTTAGGGATATTTTAGTCACTTCATGTTTTAATCCAAATTTTTTTATTAAAAAAAATTATGAGACCAATTTTTTTTAATTAATCTAATATTTTGGCCTAATGCTACACCAACATACACACACACAAACCCAACCACGCCGTCTTCATCACCCACGGCCTCCACCCCAAGTTGCAATAAATATATTAAAAAAAAATTGGATCCAATTTTTTTTATTAAAAAAAAATTTATGAGACCAATTTTTTTTAATTAATCCAATATTTTGGCTTAATGCTGCACCAACATACCCACACTCAAACCCACACACGCCTTCTTCATCACCCACGGCCTCCACCCCAAGTTGCAATGAATATATATATATATATATAATAAAAAAACTGGATCCAAATTTTTTTTTTTTAAAAAGAATTATGAGACCAAATTTTTTTTAATTAATCCAATATTTTGGCCTAATGCTGTACTAACATACGCACACTCAAACTCACCCACGCCGTCTTCGTCACCCACGACCTCCACCCCAAGTTGCAATGAATATATAAAATATATATATATATATATATATATATATATATATATTGGATTAAGACATGAAGTGACTAAAATATCCCTAAAAATGTGCTATTAACACCGTTAATAACGGCGTGTATGATTGTTGGGTAGGACTTCAAACATCGGGTACCAATGTGATAGTTTTGAATAGTCATGTACTAAAGTTTAGAATGGGTCTTAATTCAGGTACTCTTTGTAAAATTTTTCCAACAAGAAAGGATTTCATATGAAATCGTACCAATGACCTGAAGCAATCTTCTTGATGGAGTCTTGTCAGATTGCCGAGGGGTTGATTGATTCTTTTACAGCGTACAAATTCAAAGAATTACTATTAATTGTGTGGGCAACATACTAAAAAAAAAAAAACACAATAAATGGTGAAATACAACATGGAAAGATAAAATAACAAAAAGGGTCTGATCAGAAACAGACATGCATAAATTTATCATACTTCTCTTTTCTGTGTTCAGTCTAGCATTTAGTCAAGCAAAACATATTTGTCTTAAAGCTCTGCCATCTCTCCAAAAATGAAAAGGACTAAAGAGATATTGTGCAGGAGAAAAGAAAAAAAAAATGATGTCAGAAATGGGGAAAGAAATTGGACAGGACAATGGGAAATACTTGAAATTGTTGGAGACTTGAATTAGGAGAGAAGCCAACAAAAAATTCAAATCAAACAAGCTTTCCTTTCTAATTATGCGACCACATTTTCTTATAGAAGTCATCTTTGCAATAAACCTGAGTTCGTCCAGCTGACCAGATTTGGAAGGCTTGATGGGTGGCTCATGGAAAATTAAACTCTTGTAACAATGTTCAAAAGCAACAGCTTGATCATAATCCTCAATGTTGCATCCTATGCAAGGGAGGGAAGAGAGTGTAGACCTTTTATTCCTTAATTTTCCTTTTACATCACAAATCTGGTTGAGTTTCTTCAAGGAAGCGATGTGCCTAATGATGCACTTTAGGTGTGTCAGAAGAGGCAAGATGGCCAAAACTCTTTGGGATGCAAAACGTTCACAGGTTTGGGTTACCTTGGAAGTAATTATTAATAGTTTCTAAGCCTTAGTTTCTTTGAATGAGGACTATGATTTTGCTCTCTCATACCAACACTCGCCTGACCGGAGATGGAGTTGGATCCACCGTCCTCGATCAACTTCGGCAGCCAAGAGGCTCCGAACCACGTCCGTAGCCTGACCCACGTGGGAGCCATGACGCGCATAGCCTACCAGCGCGCGTTGGATCTCAACCTCGACCACCTCGATCCTCTCCCAGCGCTCCGACCTCGACAAACACCTCTCCGATCTCCAGAATTCCTCTCAGCTCCTGGAGATCGTCAAGTCCGACTACGCCGACCACGTCCTCTCCAACGTCTCCTCCACCTGCGACCTCGCCGACCACGTCAGCGCCAAGGTCCGCGAGCTCGACCTCGCCGAGTCGCGCGTCTACTTCACCCTCCCCCGACTCGACGCCATTGTCGAGCGGATCAACTGCATCGACGGCGTTAGGCAGGCGCTTGGCGGCCAGGACTACGAGTCTGCGGCCAAGTTCGTGCAGAGGTTTGTACAGATTGAATCGGAGTATAGGGCTTCGGGCTCGGAGCAGAGGGATCAGCTCATGGAGTCGAAGAAGCAGCTCGAATCGATTGTGAAGAAGAAGCTATCTGCAGCCGTGGACCAGAGAGACCATCCCAATGTGCTGAGGTTCATTAGGCTCTACACGCCTTTAGGGATAGAAGAGGAGGGTCTACAAGCTTATGTGAGTTACTTGAGGAAAGTGATTGGGATGAGATCGAGGCTCGAATTCGAGCATTTGATGGAGTTGATGGAGCAGAAGAACAATCAGCAGCAGGTCAATTTTGTGGGGTGTTTGACCAATTTGTTCAAGGACATTGTGTTGGCAATTGAAGAGAATGATGAGATTTTGAGGGGGCTCTGTGGGGAAGATGGGATTGTTTTATGCCATCTGTGAGCTTCAAGAGGAGTGTGATTCGAGGGGGACTTTGATTCTGAAGAAGTATATGGAGTACGGGAGATTGCCAAAGTTGTCGTCGGAGATAAATGCGCAGAATATGAATTTGCTTGATGTTGGTGTTGTGTCTGAGGGGCCGGACCCCAGAGAGGTTGAGCTTATATTGGAGGAGATACTGTCTTTGATGCAGTTGGGTGAGGATTATACTGAATTCATGGTGTCTAAGATCAAGGGCTTGAGTAATGTGGATCCGGATTTAATGCCGAAAGCAACCAAGTCTTTTAGGAGTGGAAGTTTTAGCAAAGTGGTTCAGGACATTACTGGGCTTTATGTCATATTAGAGGGTTTCTTTGTGATTGAGAATGTGAGGAAGGCTATAAGGATTGATGAGCATGTGCCTGACAGTCTTACCACTTCTATGGTGGATGATGTTTTCTATGTTCTGCAGAGTTGCTTGCGAAGGGCGATATCCACTTTGAATATCAGCTCAGTGATTGCTGTGTTGAGTGATGCTAGTTGTTTATTGAGTAATGAGTACCATGAAGCTTTGCAACACAAGATGAGAGCGCCCAATCTTGGTGTGAAGCAGTTCTTGGGGGTGGTGTTGGTGTTCAAAAGACTGGCACGGAGATTGCCACGGTTTTGAATAATATGGATGTGAGTAGTGAGTATGTGCTCAAACTGAAACACAAAATTGAGGAGCAATGTTTGGAAGTAGGTGAAATGCTTCTATTTTGCACTTCTCTGTGCTTACTTTTGAATATCTGCCATATGAAATCTTGAATGACTACTACAGGCAACTTTTTGGCTCACATTTTACCTTGCTTAGGGTTAGGTTCAAAGCCCCAAATGCATATTTAGATTCATACAATCCTTCCATTACTGTATCATTGTATTGTAGTGTAGGAAGATATGTGTTTGATAGTGCCACGTAGTTCTCCTCTGCTGTTTACTTGCCTTGTAAAATTTCATTTTGGATGCTGCAGTTTTAGGCTTTTTCTATGATCAAGCTTTATACTTGAGGCTTGTTATCTTAATATACCAGGAGAAGGTTATCTAAAGTTGATTAGTGTATTAAGATACATGCATATCTGCTGTTACTGAGTGTATGATCTGTTTGTATAGCTGTTTCATATATCTTGATCCTTCGAAAAACAAAAGTCTATTGCTTTTTCTCTATTTTTACTGAAACTCTTGCATATAGTGATAGAGGTGAAAAGTCAAGATAACTTTGTAACTCATTTAGACAGTTGTTTAACAGTTCTCAGATCCCTTCTGAAAATAATTGCATTATCAGGTATTAAACTGAATGATGTTTTAATTATCAGTTATTTCCTGCACCAGCTGATAGAGAAAAAGTTAAGTCTTGTTTGTCCGAGTTAGTGGATATGAGCAACACATTCAAGCAAGCTTTGAATGCTGGCTTGGAGGAACTTGTGGCAACTGTGACACCACGTACCCGTCCAGTGCTTGATAATGTTGCAACCATCAGCTATGAGCTATCAGAGGCTGAATATGCGGATAATGAGGTTAATGACCCATGGGTTCAAGGGCTTCTTCATGCTGTTGAGACGAATGCAGCGTGGCTGCAGTCACTAATGACTGCCAACAACTACGATTCGTTCATACATTTGATAATTGAATTCCTTGTGAAGAGGCTTGAAGTAATTATGATGCAGAAAAGATTTAGTCAACTTGGTGGCCTTCAGCTGGACAGAGATTGTAGGGCATTGGTGAGCCACTTTTCTAGCATGACTCAAAGAACTGTTAGAGACAAGTTTGCTCGGCTCACTCAAATGGCAACCATCCTCAACTTAGAAAAGGTCTCTGAGATTCTGGATTTCTGGGGTGAGAATTCCGGACCTATGACCTGGAGACTGACACCAGCCGAGGTCAGGCGAGTTTTGGGTCTGAGAGTTGATTTTAAATCCGAAGCAATTGCCGCCCTCAAGTTGTAATTCCCCCTGAACCAACACTTCTTCATATTTTTATTTTTTTCCTCTTCAAAAAGATACAAATCTTCATTCTTTTTGTTACCATTTCCTACAGTTTTGTTCACCATATTTCTCTGTAATAATTCTACTTTTCAGTCAGATTTCTGTAATACTTCAGCTTGAACATGTACTAGTTATCTATAAAACCTCCTAAACGCGTAGAATATTACTTCAATTGCAATACATCATTCATCTTTCCAATAGCATTGATAGTTTAGTTTCTTATTTTGTCAATTTTGCATGTCGCTTCATCTTAATTTTTTGTAAATTGTATCAATGCACTGCTTATGTCACGAGCCCCATACAATGTACAAGGAGGATCAACAATTTTTCGAAGTCAAGTGGACCATTTCTCCATATCACTTTAAACTTCAAAGAAGGCAAGATTTTAAGAATAATGGGTAAATATAAAATTTTTGATAAAATTGGATTGAACCAACATCCCTTCGGGGGATTGTTTGCAATTACAGAGAGTGATAATTTAAACACGAATGACCAAAATTCAAATGAAAGACCCACCCTAACACAAGTATCCTGCTTCCATTAGAAATGCAAATACAATCTTCTTTTTAGGTGACAAGAACTGCTACCAGTAACTAAAATTTAATAGCAGGCATCTAGGAACAGAGAAATAGCACAAGATTGCCATAGGTCCAACAAGTTAATTGAAATGCTTCCATTTTGCAGTTCTCTGTGCTTACTTTTGAATATTTGCTACATGATATACTGAATGCAGATCTATCTCTGTATCTCGTGTTGTTATTTTTCATACGAGTAACTTTAATCGAGTTCAACATCACATCTAGAAGGAAAGAAAATCTTTTTAATTGTGGTAACTCTTGTTCTAGAGAACATGGAGTATATATTGGCAGGTCACAGATGATGACTCGAGCACACGAACAATAAGATGCTGAAGATTTGACTCGAGCATATCAATTTTCTACAACCATTTTGCAATGTAGTTCGATCGAAGTAGAAAATTTCAGAGATCATGTTTATGAAATCTTAGCCTATTTGGAATGGGGGTTCCATACTATGTCAGCAACTAGAGACCGTCTCCGAAACAGATGATGATAGTTATCAAAAGTGGCTTCTATATAACCGTGAATTCCGTGCAAAATCAATCCATATAACAGCCTAATATTCTACAACACAAAATCAATTGTGGGTCGCATGTATGTCTAATATTCGGCAGTTGCATATATATAATGTCATTATAAAACCCGAAGTTCCAGTCAATGAAGTGCTAAAGAAGCAGAGAGGCTGGCAAGAGTCAAATGTGCTGCACCAAGCTTTGCCAAAATACCTAGATGAGCTTGAAGATGACAGACACCGAGTCAGAGATTTTGCTGCTGGGAACATCAAAGATGGTCCGATATGGGGGATGCAAATCTAGCAGTGGAGCTGATAGTTCCGATGAAATAATGACGTCGTCCCAATATCAAACCCCTCTGAACCTATGGCACAGAGAATGCCAATATATCTCACTTCATTGGCCATTGGAATCTCATACAGAGACATTGAGTACTCAAATATCTACTAAAGGAAATGAATTTCAGTTCCTCAGTTTCGGTTTGTCTGTACAAATAACAGATTGCATGAGTTTGTGAGCCTCTAGTACAGCATATATACTGAGCCTCTGGTTTTAAAAGAACTCTAGGTTCGCCTTCAGCGTATCCTACTTGTAGAGAAGGAAAACGGTTCTCATTAGCTTCCCACTGCTTGACCATGCATTCTATATTAGAAATTATTGATTGTTTGTAGGAGCTTAATTGAGATTACTTCGAACCAGTGTAATAGTGAGATCCAAAACTTGTATATATTAAACATAAATCTCTGCAAACATCTGGTGCCTTAAGCAAAAAGAAATTGGATAAGCAATAGAATGTGGAGGGTTAGTTTCGAATATAACACAGATGTTACTGATATTAGTGAAGAATTTGTTTCTGGCTACAAAGGGGTGACATTGAATGAGTTTATTTGTTGTTTACAGGCTATGAGTTTGTTACCTTCTCTTCGAGTATATCATAGGTAGTTGCTCCATATAGGAGCTGTGCCATTGGTGTCTCTAGCTTCTTCTTCAGTCAGAGAAGAAAAGTGGAACAAAAAATAAAACCAGAAAAGAACTCGATATAAGTAAATGTAATTGTACCTTCACAATGCCTTCAAGCACTTCAACCCTCACAAAATGCAATTGAATCATGGTTGAAGACAACAAGCTTCATAGCAGCTTCCTTCTTATATAGGCCTTATACATTTATACTACAACACTCCCCCTTGGATATTTCATGTCAATAGTATTTGTGTTGGTGGTACGCTTCGAAGTTGCCTCGTTAAAAACCTTGCCAAGTAATAAAACCCTGTAGGAAAAAACAACCTTGGTCGAAGGAGAAAAAGAGCACAACGTGCGTTGAGTGTGGAGTATGTTTCTGGATACTTCCCCTGATTTAGATTCCCCTTGAAGATCGTGGGAGTTCGGATATCCTTCTTAATCCGATGCTCTTGACATGTTTCTCGAAATGGGATTTTGGTAATGACTTAGTAAATAAGTCCGCTACATTATCTTCTGATCGGATTTGATTTACTTTAATGTTCAGAAGTGTTTGTTGTTGCTGACTGTAGAAGAATTTCAGCGATATATGCTTGGTATTGTCACCCTTGATAAAACCTAATTTCATTTGCTCAATACAAGCTGCATTATCCTTGTAAATGCACGTAGGTTCATTTGTGGTAAACTTCAAACCACAAGTTCCTCAAATGTGTCTATTTACAGACCTTAGCCATATGCACTCATGCACGGCTTCATGTAGGGCAATAATCTCTGCATGATTTGAGGAAGTAGCAACAAGAGTCTGTTTTGTAGATCTCCAAGATACCGCGGGTGCTTCCCATGGTAAAGAAACAACCTGTTGGGGAGCGACCTTTGTGAGGGTCAAAGAGATACCCTGCATCAGTAAAGCCCATCAAAACATCATTATCATCTTGATGGAGGGGAGGAGGAGAACGTTGGTCACCATAGATAGTGTTCCCAGCGTCTACATTATGGAAGGTGGCTTTTTGCTTCGTGGGGTCTGATCTCATGCTTCCGTCTTTTCTTTTCTCTCTGTAGGGATAAATAAGCCCATATCAATCGTACCTTTCAGGTATCGAAAGATTGTCTTTATACCAATCCAATGGCTGCGTGTTGGCACAGAACTATGTCGAGCTAACAAGTTTATTGCGAATGAGATATCCGATCTTGTGCATTGAGCTAAATACAATAATGCGCCTATCGCACTTAGATATGGTATCTCAGCCTCTAATAAATCTTCGTCCTCATCCCTTGGACGAAACGGATCTTTTCTGGGCTCAAGACTACGGTTGATCATGGGAGTACTCACAGGCTTTGCTTTATCTTCATTCAAGCGCCTTAGTAACTTTTGAGTATATGCTGACTGATGGATCATAATCTCATCACTACAGTGCTCGAGTTCTATTCCGAGACAAAACCGTGTTTTTCCAAGATCTTTCATCTCAAATTTGGATTTCAAATATTTAGCAGTTTCTTTTAACTCATCTAGAGTTCCAATTAGGTTCATGTTATTGACATAAACTGCTACAATTGCAAATCCGGAACTTGTCCTTTTAATGAACACGCAAGGGCATATTTCATTGTTAACATATTCCTTCCCAATCAAGTAGTCACTTAGACGGTTATACCACATCCGTCTGGATTGTTTCAATCCATATAGTAAGCATTTTAATCTTATTGAAAATGCGCTCCGTGGTTTAGAGCCACTTGATTTGGGTAATTGAAGTCCATCTGGAACCTTCATATATATCTCTAAATCTAGATCCTCATAGAGATATGTTGTAACCACATCCATGAGCTGTATGTCTAGTTTTTCGGAAACTACCAAACTGACAAGGTAACGGAACGTTATAATGTCCATTACGGGAGAATATGTCTCCTCATAGTCGATTCCAAGACGTTTTGAGAAACCTTGCACCACAAGGCGGGCTTTGTATCTAACAACCTCATTTTTCTTATTACGCTTTCTAACAAAGACCCATTTATGGCCAACAGGTTTTATATTTGGTGGTGTCAACGTTATAGACCCAAATACCTGTCTCTTTGTTAGTGAATCCAATTCAGTCTGGATCACATCTTTCCATTTGGGCCAATCTGCTCTTTGTTGACATTCTTCAACGGAGCGAGGTTCGATATCATCGCATTCTATAATTCCTTTTGCAATATGATATGCAAATGCATCATCAATAGCCATAGAATTTCTATCCATCATTACATGTATACTAGTGTAATTCATGGAGATCTCTCTATTCTCTGGAATTGGTTCTGTCATTGGAGAGTCCCCCAATGATTCGGAATATTCTCATGAGATGGATTATTTGTATCGATGTTCAATGGATTATTTTGTGTCAAACTCACTTTCTTTCTTGGGCGAGAATCCATCGAACCTATGGGCCTAGCCACTATATCACCCATATAGGGGATGTCATGTCCTCTAGTTTTAGGGACATCAGTCCTTGCAGGTACGTTTGTAGCAAGTATGTGTGATCTTGTCACTTTAGCGATATCAGAAAACGCATCAGGCGTCGATTCTGCTACGTTCTGAAGATTGAGAATTCTCTGCACTTCTATTTCAGACTGTGCGGTTCGTGGATCAAGATGAGACAAAGTGGGGACAAACCACGGCAATTCCTGTCTTTTCTGTTGAACATTAGTGTTCATGTCTCCCCCTAATGACTAGAAGACTGTCTCATCAAAGTGACAATCTGCAAATCTAGCGGTAAATAAATCACCTGTCAAGGGTTCTATGTAGCGGATAATGGTTGGAGAGTTATATCCAACATAAAGGCCTAAGCGTCTTTGAGGACCCATTTTGATGCGCTGTGGCGACGCAATTGGCACATAGACTGCACACCCAAATATGCGTAAGTGTGAGACATCAGACTCATACCTAGTCACCATCTGGGACGCAGAAAAGGGTTAGGTGGCAGTGGGTCTCAGATGAATAAGCACAGCTACGTGCAATATTGCATAGCCCCAAGCAGAAATAGGGAGATTGGTGAGCATAACCAATGCCCTAGCAACCATTTGAAGTCTTTTAATGGCAGCTTCTGCGAGACCATTTTGGGTGTGTATATCAGGGACAGGGTGTTCAACCTCAATCCCAATGGACATGCAATAATCATCAAAAGTTTTTTATGTAAACTCTCCAACATTGTCAAGACGAATTGACTTAATAGGATGATCAGGGTGGTGAGCCCTTAACTTAATGATTTGTGCTAGGAGTTTAGCAAATGCAGCATTTCTTGTGGATAAGAGCATGACATGTGACCAACGTGTCGATGCATCAACCAACACCATAAAATATCTAAATGGTCCGCAAGTTGGTTGGATAGGTCCACAAATATCACCTTGTATTTTTGCAAGAATGGTATATTTTCTTTAGTGTCCTTTGCATAGGATGGTCTCGACCCTACTTTTGCTAAAGAGCAAGCTTTGCAAAATGAATGATATGCTTTAGAAGTAACTCTTTGGACCAAAGTTTGGTTCGTACTTCTTTTCGGTTTGAAGAATGGATGTCCGTGTGAAGTTTTTAATATACGGGGCATCATATCACGACCTAGATGTCCCAAACGGTCGTGTCAAAGCTTGTATATGTCAGGATCCCATAAATTTTCTTTCATGACATGGTTGGAATCAATGACTCTAATAGTGGTTGCATACACTCCACTAGAGCGATACATAAGTTTCTCTAATACTCGTGTATTTTTGTAGTTATTAGAGGTGATGCAAAGGAACTCTTGTCCATTCTCACAATTTGTTTCCACATGAAAATCATTGGCTCTTATGTCTTTAAAGCTTAATAGGGTTCTTCCAGCCCTTGGAGCGTATAGAGCTTCGGTGATATTAATATTTGTGTCATTTGGCAACAAAAATTGAGCTGGTCCCTAACCATGAATCAATTGTGATGGTCCTGCCATCGTAGTTACTGAAGATCGACTAGGCGTCATTCATAAAAATAATTGCCTATGTCGCAATATAGTATGTGTGGTGCCACTATCGAGAAGGCATTTCAATTCTCCGGAAAACATACTGAAAAATAAAGTTCGAAATATTAACACATGTCCATGACATTGAATGATAATGCGATACTTTATTAATAAGGAAAATAGCCAATGATTACATCAAAGTTTTTCAAAGTCTACTCCAAAATAAAATCAAACTTTAGACAAATTGTTGTCACTCAATCCGTTTGGTAATCCAATAAAATATGACCAGGAAAGTAGAGAGATGTTGGTGGAGCGACGCTCGCTTAAATACCCCGATCTCAATTACTTTCCTAGACATCATACTTCATTGGGTACGTCACATGAGAAAGAGTTAATACAATTGTTATTTATTGACTAAGGCACATTTGCCGTTCTTGAAAAATACAAAATGACTATTCTAATCAAAGTCTACGGCATCCTCGTGCTCTTTATTTACAGCTTTAAAGTCCTCAATGGTGAGATTGACATCTTCACCATCTTCATCTTCGGCAAGGTTGGCTTCTTGCTCCCTAGCTTCCCTGTACTCCTTGTAGCGTGTAGCTAGTTGGGTACTTGCATAGCATTGCTTAAATCAATGCTCGATTGGTCCACATCGATGACACATGTCATTGTGGTTACCTCCCTTCATTTGAGGTGCAGGTTGTGCAGGTTATGCACATTGTGAATATTCCCTAGGAGGGTTGCTGCTACTATCACTGCGTATGGTGCTATTTCCATGGCCGGTGTTGCCATATCTCCCTCTCCCACGTGTGGAGTTGTCATAACGTGTGCCCGCTCTAAAGTTGCGGTTTCCTTCTTTATTGGGGCGGTTATATGGACTCGTTCGTCCTTCATGTCCCCTATTATTAGGGTATCACTCCTTGCGCCCTCTCTTGGGGGCATTATAATTTGGCTCACGAACACTCTTGGTTCCCGGATCTTGAATTATAATTCTTCACGAGGATATTGTCTTGCTTTTCAGCTACCGACAAAACATTGATGAGCTCATTGAACCTCATAATTCGTCCAGCATTTACTTCAGTGCGATATTGCTTTGATAGCAAACTTGCTGCAACGGGGAAGGTGTAGAGAGTTTTCTCAATTAGCTCTTCTTTTGTGAGGAGTTTTATACAGAACCTCAACATAGCTTTGAGGCGAAGAGCTTCTGAATTGTATTCAGCAACAGACTTGAAGTCGGAGAAGCGTGCATCGTTCCACTGAACCTTCAAGTCAGGGAGGAGGGAGTCTTGGATATTGTAAATGCTCTTCTAACGCTCCCCATAGATCATTTGCATCTTTGATAGACATATACTCTAATATGAGTGCTTTGTCCATATGGCGTCACATCAAGATGATTGCTTATGCATGCTTTATGGGTGTTCGTTGGAACAAAGGCTCACGTTTGGTGCATGGATGATTGGCAATATCCCTTTCGATGTGAGATGGTTCTCAACGTCGGTTTTTCAGCTATGGTAATCCGAACCTGTTGAGTCAAGGATTTGAAAATCGAGTCTAGGTTCATTCGACATCCTGAAGATAAGAAGAAAATATTAGTTTCGGAGTTTAAACTTCCACGAAAGATAATAAGATTTCCGAGCTATGCTACCAAGAAATCAATTTCCAAGAATATTTAGATTAGACCAAAACAATGATGTTTAATAGGGTCATAAATTGATGCTTACGGACGCTCTTAGTCCGAACATTATGAACACTCTTAGTTCATTTATTACGAATGCTCTTAGTTCGTTTAGCGTGAATTTCTATAATTCTACTTTTGATTGTAAGTTCCCGAGAAAAATGAAAGAGGAGAAAAAAATGAATAAAAACTCAAAAACGGGAACTTTTAGTAAAGAATACCTTGAAATAGTGTTGTCGGAAAATTTGGCCTGGGCAAGTTGTCCGAAGTGATCGGAAGGATCGCTGGAAAAAGTCGAGAAAATCGTCCGAAAAATGTCGGAAAAGTGGCCGGAAAAGTAGTCGGAAACTTGCCCTACAAATTTGTCGGCAGCTGCTCGGCAGGTCCTCAGCAAGTGTCAGCAGGTCCTCGACAGGTGCTCTCGACAGTTGTTGTCGGTAGGTCCTCGGCAGCTCTCGGCAGGTGCTGTCGGCAAGTGTCAACAGGTCCTCTCGGCAGGTCCTCGGCAGCTCTCGGCAGGTGCTGTCGGCAAGTGTCAGCAGGTCCTCTCGGCAGCTCTCGGCAGCGGTTCAAAACTTCCGGCAGCCGGTTCAGGCTGTTTCCGGCCGGTTCTGGGCTTCTTGGATCAAGGGCTTTGATATGTGCTGGGGTTTTGAGGTTTTGTGTAGGTTTGGAAAAATGACTTCGGTTGGATGTTGAACTTCTTTTCTCTTGTCGATTTTCGATTCTAATTCTAGAGCAACTTCGTGCTGATAACGTGTTTGAGGACAAACGTAAAATAACAAAAAGAGAGAGAGAGAGAGAGAGAGTTTTGTTTCAGAGAGAATGAAGATTCAAGTGTGTTTATTCATCTCACACAAGAGGGTATTTATAGGAATACATTGTAGTGTGAATGCTCAAAGAGAAAACCAAATTGATAGCAATCTCAATGATGAAATCTGCCATGCTTGTTGCCTCTTGGTATAAAGCATGTTACACAAGTCTTCATACACTCAAATACCTATGTTTATACACTCAAGTACCTATCTATACACTCAAGTATTTATTTACATGATATAGACATTTATAGTATAATACATTTATACTACAACAAAATCTAATTAATTTCTGGGGTCTTCAAAAACTCTACCCATGCTTCCTTCCAAGGAGCCTAGTAACTGAATCAACTTTGATTGCAACTGGATTTGGAAGGTGCTTAGTTTTAATTTGGCGACTTCTTCTTGTTTATACGAGTCTCTGTTCTATATTTTTGTAAGCATTAACATTTACAAAACTGTTCCCTGGACAGCACTGCTTTCAGTTTTCTGTAACATGTATAAAAAGCACAACAATGTGCATAACAAATATTATTGAGAACCAAATTTCTAATATATAACTTGCAGTATATTTTCACTATATATTGGTTGGAAATACCAAGTAAGCTTCAATGTACATACATAATATAGACTATACTGTACAAATAGAACCATCCCCTCCCGATAGATACACCTGAGAATAGAACTTGGGTAACAGTAGTATTTTCACCAACATGTACTGGATGAGAATATATAAACCATACAGTAAAATTAGGCACTATCCCCCCTCCTAAAAGATACACCTGAGATTATTTTTACTCCTGAACAATGGTCTGTGAGCACAAACCATTATAGCCCAAGTCTGAGAACTCATGAAACATCACCAGAAGCTGGAGCTTCTGGAGCTTCTAGACTTGGGTAGTTGATCACAGTTTCCAGGAGTCCATCCAATCATCTGCTTGTCATTGTCATAAATGACCATCTTATCTTGCATGGAAATGTCTATGACATGGGAAGATAAACGAAAATATCAGTACCATGTGTTTAGGTAGTGGTCATGCTTCGTGACATATAGATGGAAACTCTTACCTCCAATGATATTTGAATTTTGTAAGCCAACTTCAGTACCATTTAGAATTCCCAAGCAAACATTTCCTTTGGACTGGCAGATGAATAAATTTAGGTTTTTAACACAGAGTAATTCTACTTGTAACTGAAAACTAAAGGAAGAAAAATAAGGAGAAAATGGAGGTGAAACTCACCGATATTATTAGATAAGCTTCAGGGGACAATTCAAACTGTGCTGCGTCCTTTCTTCCAATGGCAAATCTCAGAGCTAAGGGCTTGAAGTATTTCTTGGCATCACGTATGTTCTTAAATGGCTTTCGACCTTTCCAACAGAGTGGGAGAGTCCTGTCATCTGGAGCTTCTTTCAGAGGCTTTCCATTTAGTTCCCTCTTCAACTACAACACATGAATAAGATGAACTGGTTAAGCATGGTCTTCACGCAGGAAAGTATCTATATTTTACAATCTTCAAAATTGAAGGGCATCAACATAAATTAAGAAAAATTTCCGGAGTTAAAAACATAAAGATTAAAAAAAATGGAAAAGGATAAATACATACTGATGCCATAATACAGGAAAAGAATACTGAAATTTAAGTTCATGCTATATGTATGGATTCAGTAAAATGAATGAAGAAGAGGAAAAGCAATTGAAGTACAATCAACAAAGCCTTGCTGGTGTAGTTTAATGTGAATGTAAACTGCATTGTTGCTTTTAACTCACCCAAGAAGTTAAAAAATGATAAGCCTGAGAATTGAGGTAAGTGTAAGAACTCCCACTGTCAAAAACCATGAATAGGTTTCTAAATCCAGTAGGTTTCCCATCAAATATAAGTTCCGCCAATCCAGGTGAGTAATGTTTGCTGATATAAACAGAAGGAGAATAATTGAGACTGGAGAGAAAGATTATGAACTATCAAGTATATAGTTAACCAGATCGAAAACTTGTGGGAGATAAAGAACAGGGTTTAAGAAATGTTCATTACGAGTAATCAGGTGACATTGGTGTCCAAACTGCTCGTGAATAATCATAGAGGTCATCCCCAAAGATGAAATACCCTCCACCTCGAGAACTCAAACAATGACCAACGACATTTCGCACGAGACCCTGACTAGCAAGTTGTGAGACGATACTAGATTTTCCCTTGCCAAGGCCGAGAACTCCATCTATGGGATGATAAGATGATCCAGGAAGTTGATCATATCCACACCTGTGATAAGAGAATATAAAACAATTAGATGACCAAGATCATATATAGAAGCAACTTCACTAATCATTGGTTTCAGTTTACTCAAATGTGGTGTATATAGTGCAGGTATAACCTAAGGCTTGGTTTCCACTTTGTAGCATATTCTTACACTTGGCTTATGCTCTAATTGAGTATCAAATGCGGGATTCTGCAGAAATTTCATTTATATCTGATTGCAAATCATCATAACTGGCATCACCTAACTGCTTATTCTTCTCAAACAAATTAATCAAACCTCTCAGCCTCATATTTTCTCATGAATTGACTTCAAAAGAAACCAACAACTCTTTCACCATAAGCTTAATAGTAATCAATAAAAGAATATCATCTGTTTAGGGACCTGATTCCCTCCTATGCTTTTTCTCTCATACATATGTCCAAGTTAGACCTTGTCTTTTTCAAACTCAGTTTTTCTTTGCTGATGTCAAACGCCCCATACAACAAAGATATATGTACCGTGTGTCTTGTAATTTGCCATTAGCCTTTACTACTTTCTTGCTCATTTGCCATAGTTTTCTTTACCCTGCAATCTGAGAAGTCCTCCTTTGAGAGATAAAAGTGCCTAGAACATATTAGTTAATGACTCTCTCATCTATGCAAACTTATACTTTGATTAAATGTTGCAGTTTGCCCTTTGGCGTGTGTTACTATTGACAAATGGAAAACTGAAGACCTCCACAAATATTGCCCAAAAGTGAAGCCTTCAAATTGTCAATAGTCCGGTAGTCAATTTTTGGATTTCGTTATCAAATCTCTTCTTCAACTCCTGATTCTTATCAAAATACTTTTCTTGATCCATGATGCATGCTAATCTTTTTGTGTTACATATATTTCTTTATCTATCCCAACCCTCTCTCGCATCAGACCTTCCAAAATTTCTCCTTTGCTTCCACCACTAATGCGCTGAATTTAGGCTAATCTAGGGACTGGCGTTGACAGAAAACACTGATGGCAGGGTTACAACAGATAGAGAAATAGTATTGGTTATAGCATCTTCAACTTAACCCATTTCTAAGGCAGAAAGAAATGTTCGAAGAAGTAGACCAAATCAAATTACCTAATAACTATTTTCTTAAGGATTTAAAACTAAAGAATGCTATGACAGTTTCTTCCATAGGTACTATAAGTTGAAATGATTGCTTAAGAAGCCACTGGCGTTTCAACAGGATGAATAGTTTAGCATGGTTATATATAATATCTGCTGAACAAAAAAGCAGGAAAAGTTGCATACCCAAGGGCCAGATGAGGTATTTGCTGGATTCCATTTGTAAAGTTGAGGTGAAAGGCATCCCTTACAAGTACACCAAGAGATGAGCCGCCGTCTGCATACCCAACTTCATAGTCGCATTGCTCTGGATTGTCACACTTGTGAGCACCAGGTGCGTGCAAGGATGCACAGAGAGGGTCATTACAGGCCACCAGGTCATTGTTGGGCCGGTAGTATGGATGAGGCGCCTGCAGAGAGTAGATTGAATAGTATTAGGACCCTGATTGCATATCATTCAAGGTGAGATGGATTCCACAATAAACAGGATTATGTAGAGACTAATTCGCCAAAGCCAAGACATCATCAATAAATTGCAAAATGAGCTAAAAGGAACGGTACAGATCACATTGCCCAATTGCAGAACGAAAATCATTCAGGGAGCAATGGATGTCACACCCCAAGTACATCCCATCATGTAGGAATTTGAGCAGAAGAGACATTGGCTTCTTCAGCAAACAATTTGCAAAATCGGGTATTACATTTTCGCTATAATACACAAAACTCATTACTGGTTTCGATTTTATAAGGAAGTAAGCATTAGTTCAGAGCTAGATACCCTCAAGACTGACAACTTCAGCAAGACTAGAACAGCAGTGTAAAAGTTGTAATCATTAGCTTTAAGCCTTTATCAATCAATTGCACTTGAGTTACCTCAGTACATCTCACACAAGGAGCATCACACTGGAGCCATGTAAGATCACTACCGGTGTCGGGGTCGAGAAAGTAGGGCTTTGGAGGCTGACCAATGTTTAAGGTAACATTATATGACCTGCAAAAACAAACCTATGACTTCAAAACACACTTTGATCAAGAGTGCAAGGCATATATAGCCTCACATATATACCACACTTACCCAATTGGGTACACGTTTCCATGAACAGGTAACACAATGGACGACGGTGCACGGCTGAACGCCAAAGACGACGTCGCTTCCGACGGTAGAAAAGATTTCCTTCCCCGATACCGATCACCAAAAGAAGCTGATGTCAGAGTCACAGACCAACCCATCACCAACACTGACATTATCAGCAACCACTTCCCCTCCATTTCTCACTCACTCTTTCCGGGTATGAAACTACAATGATTGAATCAATGCGCACAAAATGTCTCAATGAATGAGAATTTGAGCTGTTCATATGGGTTTGGTACTTTGGTTGCACCAGGAGTTTGTTGGGGGTTTAAACGGTTGAATTGGAATCGATTCGATAATGAGAGAGTTGGGTGGTCATTTACTTGGGCATTAAGGATTCATGGAATTGCTTGTTTGGGTTGATTCCCTCTGCTAATTGCTCTTTTCTGGGGCTCTCCCATTTATGGTACAATCATTCCAATTCCAGGTTCTTTATTCGTTTCCTCATTGAGATTTGGAGGATTGCTAATGCTTGGATGAGTTTCAAACCAAGATACCAATCTCTAATAAATGGTTCTTTGCGAGTCAAACAAACGATTTCGCACGCCAATGATTGTTCAGATTTAAAAAGGACAGCGCCCGGTAATTTCCAGGAGCCTTCCTTAGCAAGTACCTTCCTTAACAAGTACATTCCTGTAGTAGAATTAGATCATTTGCCGGACTACCCACTAATTTTCATCACCGTACGACTCAAGGATTAGTAATGGGAGAGCTACGGGTAGCTAGACTAGTTTATGCAGAGTTGAAGCAACTTCGCATGGAAGTATTGAACATGTTGTAGTATAAATGTATAATGTTATGTATGTCTATATTATGTAACAAATACTTAAAATGTATAGATAGGTACTTGAGTGTACAAATATAAGTACTTGAGTGTATGAAGACTTATGTAACATGCTTTACCAAGAGGGGCAACAAGCATGGCAGAATTCATCATCAAGATGGTTATCATTTTGGTTTTCTCTTTGAGCTTTCACACTACAAATGTATTCCAATAAATACCTCATTGTATGAGATGAATAAACACACTTGAAATCTCCATTCTCTCTGAAATATTACTCTCTCTCTCTCTCTGTGTCAATTTAGCTTGTTCTTAAACACGTTATCAGCACGAAGTTGCTCAAGAATTAGAATTAAAAATTGACAAGAGAAGAGTTCATCATCAATCGAAGTCATTTTTCCAAACCTACGAAAAATCCTCAAACCCTAGCTCATATCAAAGCCCTTAATTCCAGAAGCCCGGAACCGGCATCAGAATAGCCGGAACCGGTCAGAAAAGGCCTGAACCGGCCGCCGGAAGTTGTGAGCACGAACCGGACCGCTGCCGAGAGCTGCGCAGCAGCTGCCGAGACAACTGCCGAGCAGCTGCCAACAGATCTGTGGGGCAAGTTTCCGACTACTTTTCCGGCGACTTTTCGGACGATTTTTCTCGATTTTTCCCAACGATCTTTCCGATCACCTCCGATAATTTTTCCGGCAACACTATTTCAAGGTATTCTTTACTAAAAGTTCCCGTTTTTGAGTTTTATTCATTTTCTCTCCTTTTTCCTTTTTCTCGGAAACTTACAATCAAAAGCGGAATTATAGAAATTCACGTCAAACGAACTAAGAGCGTTCGTAATCAATGAACTAAGAGTGTTCACAATGATTCTTGGAAATTGATTTCTTGGTAGCATAGCTTGGAAATCTTATTATTTTTCGTCGAAGTTTAAACTCCGAAACTAATATTTTCTTCTTATCTTCAAGGATGTCGAATGAACCTAGACTCGATTTTCAAATCCTTAACTCAACAGGTTCGGATTACCGTAGCTGGAAAACCGACGTTGAGAACCATCTCACATCGAAAGGGATATTGCCAATCATCCATGCACCAGACCCAGCCCTTGCGTTCCCTCGAACACCCAAAAGGCATGCACAAGCAATCATCTTGATGCGACGTCATATGGACAAAGTACTCAGATTAGAGTACATGTCCATCAAAGATGCAAAGGATTTATGGGAGGCGCTATAAGAGAGCTTTAACAATATCCAAGATTCCCTCCTCCCTGACTTGAAGGTTCAGTGGAACGATGTACGCTTCTCCGACTTCAAGTCTATTGCTGAGTACAATTCAGAAGCTCTTCGTCTCAAATCCATGTTGAAGTTCTGTCAATAACCCCTCACAGAAGAAGAGCTAATTGAGAAAACTCTCTCCACCTTCCCCGTTGCAGCAATTTTGCTATCAAAGCAATATCGCACTGAAGTAAATGTTGGACGAATTACGAGGTTCAATGAGGTCATTAATGTTTTGTCGGTAGCCGAAAAGTACGACAATATTCTCGTAAAGAATTATAATTCAAGACCTATTGGAACCAAGAGCGTTAGTGAGGCAAATTATAATGCACCCAAGAGAGGGCACAAGGAGCGGTACCCTAGCAGTATGGGACACGTGTACCCTAATAATAGGGGACATGAAGGACGAACAGGTCTATATAACCGCCCCAATAAAGAAGGAAATCGCAACTTTAGAGCGGGCACACGTGATGGCAACTCCACACATGAAAGAGGGAGATATGGCAACACCGACATTGGAAATAGCACCATGAGTAGTGTAGGTCGCACCATGCGTCGTGGTAGTAGCAACAACCCTCCTAAAGAATATCCACAACCTGCACAACCTGCACCTCAAATGAAGGGAGGTAACCACAATGACATGTGTCATCGATGTGGATCAATCGAGCATTGGTTTAAGCAATATCATGCAAGTACCCAATTAGCTGCACGCTACAAGGAGTACATGGAAGCAAGAGAGCAAGAAGCCAACCTTGCTGAAGATGAAAATAGTGAAGATGTCAATCTCACCGTTGAGGACTTCAAAGCTGTAAATGAAGAGCACGAGGATGCCATAGACTTTGATTAGAATAATCCTCTTTCTATTTTTCAAGAATGGCAAATGTGCCTTAGTCAATAAATAACAATTGTATTAAACTCCTTCTTATGTGGCGTAACCAATGAAGTATGATGTCTAGGAAAGCAATTGAGATCGGGGTATTTAAGTGAGCCTCGCTCCACCAACATCTCTCTACTTTCCTGGTCATATTTTATTGGAATTACCAAACGGATTGAGTGATAACAATTTGTCTAAAGTTTGATATTTGGAATAGACTTATGAAAAACTTTGATGTAATCATTGGTTATTTTCCCTATTAATAAAGTATCGCATTATCATTCAATGTCATGGACATGTGTTAATATTCCGACCTTTATTCTTTTTCAATATGTTTTCCGGAGAATTGGTATGCCTTCTTGATAGTGGCACCACACATACTATATTGCGACATAGGCAATTATTTTTATGGATGACACCTAGTCGATCTTCAGTAACTACGATGGCATGACCATCACAATTGATTCATGGTCGAGGACCAGCTCAATTTTTGTTAGCAAATAGCACAAATATTAATGTCGCCGAAGCTCTATATGCTCCAAGGGCTGGAAGAACCCTATTAAGCTTTAAATACATCAGAGCCAATGATTTTCATGTGGAAACACATTGTGAGAATGGACAAGAGTTTCTTTGCATCACCTCTAAAAACTACGGAAATACACAAGTATTAGAGAAACTTATGTGTCGCTCTAGTGGATTGTATACAACCACTATTAGAGTCATTGAATCCAACCATGTCATGAAAGAAAATTTATTGGATCCTGACACATACAGGCTTTGGCACGACCGTTTGGGACATCCAGGTCGTGATATGATGCTCCGTATATTAAAAACTTCACACGGACATCCATTCTTCAAAACGAAAAGAAGTACGAACCAAACATTGGTCCAAAGAGTTACTTCTTAAACATATCATTCATTTTGCAAAGCTTTCTCTTTAGCAAAGGTATGATCAAGACCATCCTATGCAAAAGACACTAAAGAAAATATATCATTCTTACAAACAATACAAGGTGATATTTGTGGACCTATCCAACCAACTTGCGGACCATTTAGATATTTTATGAGGTTGGTTGATACATTGACACGTTGGTCACATGTCATGCTCTTATCCACAAGAAATGCTGCATTTGCTAAACTCCTAGCACAAATCATTAAGTTAAGGGCTCACCACCCTGATTATCCTATTAAGTCAATTCGTCTTGACAATACTGGAAAGTTTACATCAAGAATCTTTGAGGATTATTGCATGTCCATTGGGATTGAGGTCGAACACCCCGTCCCTCATGTACACACCGAATATAGACTCGCAGAAGCTGCCATTAAAAGACTTCAAATGGTTGCCAGGACATTGGTTATGCGCACCAATCTCCCTATTTCTGTTTGGGGCTATGCAAAATTACATGCAGCTGTGCTTATTCGTCTAAGACCCACTGCCACCCAACCCTTTTCTGCGTCCCAGATGGTGACTGGGTATGAGTCTGATATCTCACACTTACGCATATTTGGGTGTGCAGTCTATGTGCCAATTGCGCCGCCACAGTGCACCAAAATGGGCCCTCAAAGACGCTAGGCCTTTATGTTGGATATGATTCTCCAAGCATTATCTGCTACAAAGAGCCCTTGACAGGTGATCTATTTACCGCTAGATTTGCGGATTGTCACTTTGATGAGACAGTCTTCCCGTCATTAGGGGGAGACAATAACACTAATGTTCAATAGAAAAGACAGGAATTGTCGTGGTTTATCCCCACTTTGTCTCATCTTGATCCCGGAACCACACAGTCTGAAATAAAAGTGCGGAGGATTCTCGATCTTCAAAATATAGCAGAATCAATGCCTGATGCGTTTTCTGATATCGCTAAAGTGACAAGATCACACATACCTGCTACAAACGTATCTGCAAGGATTGATGTCTCTAAAACTAAAGGACATGACATCTTCTCTATGGGTGATGCAGTGGCTAGACTTATGGCTCATGCCAGGAAGCGCGGGAGGCCCATAGGTTTGATAGATTCTCGCCCAAGAAAGAAAGCGAGCTTGACACAAAATAATTCATTAATCATCGATACAAATAATCTATCTCATTCTAAAATTCCTGATTATGGTTATGTCCAAGAGACATCAGTGGAGGAAGCTCCAATGGCAGAACCAATTCCAGAGAATAGAGACATCTCCATGAATTACACTAGTATACATGTAATTATGGACAGAAATTCTATGGCTATTGATGATGCATTTGCATATCATATTGCAAAAGGAATTATAGAATACGATGATATCGAACCTCACTCCGTTGAGGAATGTCAACGAACAGCAAATTGGTCCAAATGGAAAGATGCGATCCAGACTGAATTGGATTCCCTAACAAAGAGACAGGTTTTTGAGTCTATAACACTGACACCACCAAATATAAAAACTTGTTGGCCATAAATGGGTCTTTGTTAGAAAGCGTAATGAGAAAAATGAGGTTGTTAGACACAAAGCCCGCCTTGTGACGCAAGGTTTCTCACAACGCCCTGGAATCGACTACGTTGAAACATATTCTCCGTAATGGACGTTATAATTTTCCGCTATCTTGTCAGTTTGGTAGTTTCCGAAAAACTTGACATGCAGCTCATGGATGTGGTTACAGCATATCTCTATGGGGATCTAGATTCAGATATATATATATATATATATATATATATATATATATATATATATATGAAGGTTCCAGATGGACTTCAATTACCCAAATCAAGTGGCTCTAAACCACGGAGCGCATTTTCAATAAAATTAAGACGCTCACTATATGGATTGAAACAATCCGGACGGATGTGGTATAACCGTCTAAGTGACTACTTGATTGGGAAGAGATATGTTAACAATGAAATATGCCCTTACGTGTTCATTAAAAGGACAAGATCCGGATTTGCAATTGTAGCAGTTTATGTCGATGACATGAACCTAATTGGAACTCTAGATGAGTTAAAAGAAACTGCTACATATTTGAAATCTGAATTTGAGATAAAAGATCTCAGGAAAACATGGTTTTGTCTCGGAATAGAACTCGAGCACCATGATGATGGGATTATGATCCATCAGTCAGCATATACTCAAAAGTTACTAAGGCGCTTTAATGAAGATAAAGCAAAGCTTGTGAGTACTCCCATGATCAACCGTAGTCTTAAGCCTAGAAAAGATCCGTTTCGTCCAAGGGATGAGGACGAAGATTTATTAGAGGCTGAGATACCATATCTAAGTACGATAGGCGCATTATTGTATTTAGCTCAATGCACAAGACCGGATATCTCATTTGCAGTAAACTTGTTAGCTCGACATAGTTCTGCGCCAACACGCCGCAATTGGATTGGTATAAAGACAATCTTTCGATACCTAAAAGGTACGATTGATATGGGCTTGTTTTATCCCTACAGAGAGAAAAGAAATATGAACGCCAGCAACATTATCCATAGTGACCAACATTCTCCTCCTCCCCTCCATCAAAATGATAATGATGTTTTGACGGGCTTTACTGATGCAGGGTATCTCTCTGACCCTCATAAAGGTCGCTCCCAAACAGGTTATGTCTTTACCATAGGAAGCATCGCGATATCTTGGAGATCTACAAAACAGACTCTTGTTGCTACTTCCTCAAATCATGCAGAGATTATTGCACTACATAAAGCCATGCGTGAGTGCATATGGCTGAGGTCTGTAAATAGACAAATTCGAGGAACTTGTGGTTTGAAATTTACCACAAATGAACCTACATGCATTTACGAGGATAATGCAGCTTGTATTGAGCAAATGAAATTAGGTTTCATCAAGGGCGACAATACCAAGCATATATCGCCGAAATTCTTCTACAGTCAGCAACAACAAACACTTCTAAATATTGAAGTAAATCAAATCTGATCAGAAGATAATGTAGCTGACTTATTTATTAAGTCACTACCAAAATCCCCTTTCGAGAAACATGTAAGGAGCATAGGATTGAGAAGGATATCCGAACTCCCACGATCTTCAAGAGGAGTCTAAATCAGGGGGAGTATCCAGAAACATACTTCACACTCAACGTGCGTTGTGCTCTTTTTCCCTTTCGACCAATGTTGTTTTTTCCCATAGGGTTTTATTACTTGGTAAGGTTTTTAACGAGGCAACTTCGAAGCGCACCACCAACACAATACTATTGAACATGAAATATCCAAGGAGGAATGTTGTAGTATAAATGTATAATACTATGTATGTCTATATCATGTAACAAATACTTAAAATGTATAGATAGGTACTTGAGTGTATAAACATAGATACTTGAGTGTATGAAGACTTATATAACATGCTTTACCAAGGGGGGCAACAAGCATGGCAGAATTCATTATCAAGATGGTTATCATTTTGGTTTTCTTTTTGAGCTTTCACACTACAAATGTATTCCTATAAATACCCCATTGTATGAGATGAATAAACACACTTGAAATCTTCATTCTCTCTGAAATATTACTCTCTCTCTGTGTCAATTTAGCTTGTTCTTAAACAGAACCAAGTTAATTACATTACATAAAACTTGTGAGGAGGTAATTATCATTGCATGGAGTCAATCTACTAGGCCTTAATCCATGAGGACAAAATCACAATTTTTATTTTTTCAATTAATTTTTTTAAAAAAAAATATCATCTCCAGTGGTCTATTTTTCTCTCGTAAATTTATTCATCTTTAGTAAAACACTTCACTGACCCTCGTTATACTTTAATAAACACTTGTTGACACCACTGGCAGACCTAGTCGGGGGCAAGTGAAGACTCATGCGCCCATTGAGTTTTTGTCTACATTGGAGTTAATTGATGATCTACTAGCTAGCATACAAAATTTTAACTTAAATATTAACATATATGCCTTTAAAATAGTTTAAAATAAAGAGAATATGACAATATACCCCAATATAAATAAAATTTTGGATCCACCATCGGTTCACACCCTAATAAACAATTTACTGACATCTAGTTAAAGGGAAGGTCCACGTTCATTGTACCGGAGAACCCAATTTTTCTTTGGACAGGTAGGTAGACACGTGAGGATGGGAAATAGATAATCTCAAGATTCCAAATGGGTCATTCTGGCCCTAAAATCTAGTTTATATAAACCGTTTAAATTAGAATGTGAAAGTGGTCACGTTTTTGGAACTGTGTATATGGATTGGAATTTTGTATGAATGATTTCCGGTGAAAGAAAGTAATTTACAAGAGAAAAAATATATTGAGAGATTACTAGCTGCATTGCGTGCTTGGGGACAGATCCAAGTAACTCAAAAGTCTTGATTGCTAGCTGATTGCCCTGAGGTCTCATTGAAATCAACTGTTGAGCTTCCGAAGTCGAAAGTCGACAGAATAAGATTGGTGAAAATGAGAGAGAACACCAAGAGTACTCGTATCATTATGTCTTAATTTGCTCTGAGCTTGGTGGTTTTGGTCTTGACATTTATAATTAGGGAGTATCAGTGAGTTTGATTTGGGTAGGTAGGAAAACTAGAAAAATGACTCTTTGTTCACCCCTCGCTTTGCTTCATCTGTTATTATGATAACTGTTTGTTTGTTCTATGGCTAGTAGTTTGGGATGGTAATGTTTTGGGAAAATCGTCCAAACAGTGTCTGAAATTTTCTAGACTATTAATTTTCATACCTATAATTGGAAAAATGTCAAAATAGTACCTGAAGATTTGAATCCGACTCAATTTTCGTACCTAGAAACAGTAAAGACGTTAACCCCGTTAACATTTTAAGGGTATTTTCATCCCTTCACTTGAAATCCCAATTAATCCGGATCCTCTCCTTGGCAAGAAATCTCCTTATTTCTCCTTGACTTTAATTCTAGACCATTGATTTATTATCTATGGTCTATCACATTAACACATCAGCAGAAAACAAGGAAATTCGTCCAAACAGTGTCTGAGTTTTTTTAAACTATTAATTTTCATACATATACTTTAAAAAAATATCAAAATAGTACCTGACTATTTAAGTCCGATCTAATTTTCACACTTAACAACAGTAAAAACGTTAACTCCGTTAACTTTTGAAGGGTATTTTTGTCATTTCACTATTCATCTTCTCCTGCTTCGTGTTCTGCCTCTTCTTCCTCTCTGACCTCAAATCCTCCTCATCTTTCTACCACTACAACCCGAATCAAAACCCCTCTTCTTCTTCTTCTACTTACTAAGCTCCTTACTGAACTCTTTCCGTGAAAATACAATGACTCTCTCTCTCTCTCTCTCTCTCATCTTTTCTTTTTTCTCTGTCCTCTCTGCCATCTCTCTCGTCTTCATTCAACGTTCATCAGCAACTCCTCCCAATTGGAAACAACAATTGGAAACAACGAGAATCAATTTGGCTTTATATCTTTATGATATGACACAAGACAACGACAAATTGGAAACAAAAATCAAACAATTTTAAACCCAATTTCCTTCTCTTTTGCTCTATTCCCAGAAAATCTGCACAATTTCCTGCATTTTGGGTTTATGCAAGAAGATTATAGTAAAGGCTAAAGCTACCCAATTTCTTTACCACTACTACTGCACAAAAAGAGATAAGATCAGATTGGTAAAGGACTGTAATGGAGTGGACTGGGAGTGAGATTAAGAAAGAGGCCAAAAAGTGAATGGGTTTCATCTCCGAGCACCAACAGTGAGCCTAAGAAGCTCAGGAAGAAATTGGAATGGTGGGTGTCTTTGGATGAAGAGGTGGACTTTCTCAGCGACGTCATCTGCGTCGAAGTCGGAGCGGACCTCGAGGTGGAAGAGGCGGGAGAGGAAGAAAAAGCGGCCGAGATGATTGAGGAACTTGCGGATTTGGTTGGTGCGGACGGAGATCAGCCGCTTGTTGCCGCCATGCTGGCCGTCCTCTTACTCAAAGATGATGCCGGGGACGCGGCCTGCCTTCCGCTCTTTCGCGGCGATGCTTTTGCCGGAGACTAAGCGCGGGATGGCAACGATGGTCTGGTCGTATTTCGGGTCGGGTCTGGGGAAGGACTCTGGGTTGGAATCGTCGTCGACGAGAGCGACTGCGGTAGATTGGGTGTAGCGGCGGAGCTGGAGGGGTGAGGAGAGGGCGGAGGCGCAACGCCACTGGAGGAGGAACATTTTGGATTTGGGGTCGGCGAGTAGGACGCTGGGAGTGGGAGATAAATGTCAAATGGCATGGGGTTTAAGAGGGTTTTTCCCTTTTTTCTATATGAAAAATGAAAATTGCGGATGTGAATGCCGTAGTATAGGAAGAAAGATGAGGAGGATTTGAGGTCGGAGAGGAAGAACACGAACCAGGAAGAAGATGAATAATGAAAGGATAAAAATACCCTTCAAACGTTAACGAAGTTAACATTTTTACTGTTGTTAGGTGTGAAAATTGGATAGGACTTAAATTGTCAGGTACTATTTTGATAATTTTCAAAATATATGTATGTGTTCAAGGAAATCCAGATTATGTGTCTGGCCCAAACTCTAGATTACTTGACCTAGTGGTAATAGGGTTATAGAATGATTTAGAATCCTATTCAATGTAAAATTACTTTCATTGTATGTTCAAATTCTATGCATTGTAATCCTCTATATAAAGAGGCCCCTATTATCAATGAGAATACACAGCGAATTCCTTTCAATTTCAGTTTCTCAATAACACGTTATCAACACGAAGCCCTAACCCTGAAACAAATAGCCAAAACCCTAAATTCTCAATCCCAAGATCCTCAACATCCTCGCGGCATCTCCTCAGCATCCTCGAGATATCCCTGCAGCATCCTCGTGGCCTCGCCACATCCCCGCAGCGGCCCCAGAACAGTCCTCGCGCCATCTCTGCAGCGTCCTTGCTGCCTCGCTGCATCCTTGCAACAATCCTACAGTATCCCTGCACTGCCAAGCCAACAACTTTTCCGGCCAAGATTTTTGGCATCTTTTCAAGGTAAACTTTTCTAAAATTTCCCGTTTTTCAATTTCTTCTTCTTTTCTTGGGGACTTGCAAACTCCCCTCTTCTACCCCTCTTTCTTCATCATAGGGGAGACTTAATTAAGCCGAACTGTGGGGGTTCGTGCTCACTCCAAGCTTGGAGCTTGTTGAGATCTCCAAACTTAAAGTTTGTAGAGAATTTATGATCGACCACTTACGTCATTGTTTCGATCTAATCCAATATCACTTGGAATTAAATTTCTTAGAAGTGATTACGCTCAGAAATTCCTAATTTCTTGGAAGCGACTACGCTCAGAAATTTTATATGTTTTCGTGGTAGCCTTTTACGCTCCGAAACTAACCCTAATTTCTTGTTCTCTTTCAGGATGAGTAACCTGAACAAACTGGACTTCGCTCCATTGGAAATAACTGGCTCTGGATATCACAAGTGGGTTCGTGATGTTCGCCAGCATCTCAAGGCCGATGGAATCTTGGATACGATTCTCGAGCCTAGGCAGGACATGCTAACTGTTGAGCAAGCTCAAGCTTTGGAAGCAAATAGAGCAGCCTTAGAGGCAAATAAGGCGAAAGCCATCATCCTAATGACTCGTCATATGGATGATTCGCTCCAGTACGAGTATATGAATGAAGAAGACCCCAGAAGGTTGTGGGTCTCACTTGAAGAAAGATTTGGCAACGTCAGTGACTCCTTGCTTCCTGAACTAAAAGTGAGATGGCATAGCCTCCGCTTATGTGATTTCAAGTCAGCTCTTGACTACAACTCAGAAGCACTTCGCATTAAATCCTTAATGGAATTCTGTGGTAAAGAGATCAAAAATGCGATGTTGATTGAGAAGACTCTCTCTACCTTCCCCGTCTCTGCATTGATTGTTTCTAAGAACTATCGAATCGATGTTGCTGCAGAACGAATCACAAGGTTTCATGGGCTCATTGGAGCTATGAATGTCGCAAAAAGCATGACAACATCCTTGTGAAGAACTATAATTCGAGATCCATGGGAACATAGCATATTTCGGAATCAAATATAGTCGCGCCCCAAAGAAAGGGCGTTAAGAGCAAAACCTAATCTTAGGAATACATTTGGATGTTCTTGTCCATATAATCGCTCTACTTGGGAAGGTAACCGCCAAAATAGGCGAACACGGAACTAAAGAGATCAAGTGGAAAGAGAGAGGGAGGCAACGCCTCTGGCCATGTTGGTGGCGCCACCAACACTAAGAGCCATCTAAATGACGCTTTCAAAGCACCTCAATCAATGGAGTCTGAGCAAAGAGATGTATGTTCTCGATGTTGAGTATCCGATCATTGGGCACAAATTTGTAGAGCTCATGCAGAAATTGTCACCGCCTACAAAGCATATTGTGAAGCAAGAGAAGCTCACAACGTGGAACAAGAAGATTAAGATGATGATCTAGAATGAAGGGTTAAAGACTACAAATCTGGCTTGGATCAATAAATAGCCAATTTTGTTTAAGTCTTTATTTTTCCAAGAGATGTAATAGGCAATCGCCATATTATTTTTGTAGTAAATGCCTATGGTTTAGTCTTTCTTCAGAGTAGGCTCACCCAAAATAACTATGATATCTAGGAAGGTTCTAAGATTAGTGGTACTTAAGCGAGCATTGCTCCACCGACATCTCTCTGCTTACCTGGTCACATTTATTTTGGAAATACCGAAAGAAGTTAGACGGCTACCATTATTTTGCATTAGCTAGAATTTTGGATTAGATTTTCTTTGGTCAAAGAGACAATGATGTAACTCTGTTGGCTTATGAATACAATTTCGAGTTCTTTTCATTATGACTCCATTTTGATTCAGAGCATATGACTTTGTGACTACGATGGCTTAGCCATCAGTATTAATTCAAGGACATGGAATAGCCCAAGTTCCCATTGCCAAATGGCACCTTGATTACTATCATAGAAACTCTGTACGCTCCTAGGGCAAATTACACCTATGAATAGTCAACGGATTCCATGCAAAAACGCATATAAAAAACGGAGATGAGTTCCTTTGCAATACCTCTAATGAGTGCTAACAAAGGCGCATCTTAGAGAAGTTTATGTGTCTCTCTAGTGGACTCTATGTCACTATTCGAGCTATTAAATCCAATAAAATTATAAGAGAAGATCTCTTGGATTTAGACACATATTGGCTTTGCCACGACAGGATAGGTCATCCTGGTCATGATATGATGATCCATCTACTAAAGACTTTACACAGACATCCATTCTTCAGAGTGAGAAGAAGCAAGAATCGAAAATTGATTCCTGGACTTAACAAGACCGCAACAATTGCAGCATCTGGCGCTGTAGCCATCTTGGGGCACCATAGGGCAGCCCAAGTCCCATGTGGCAATGCCATAAATGGCGCTACCCATGTCCATGACACCATGGAAGTCCCTTCCCATGGTCATGATGCCATGGATGATTCTCCCCATGGTCGAGACGCCATGGATGCCACTTTCCATGGTTCTAATGCCATGATGGGTGATGTAGTCACACATTTTGCTTCTAATAGCGCTACAGACGCTCAGGCCCAACCAAAATCCTCATTGGTTGCTTCCAAGGCCTCTCGCTCATTTTGCAAAGCCTGTTCCTTCGGGAAATTAGGACTGAGACTGTCCTATGCAAAGGATATGAAAATACTCATTATGTTCTTACATCAAATCCATGTGGATTCTGTAGACTGATTCAACCAAATTGTGAACGTTTAAATATCTCATGATGTTGGTTGACACGCAAACACGCTGGTCACGTGTTGTGCCATTGTCCACTTGTAAATGCTGCTTCTGCTACACTCCTAGCAAATACCATATGACAACGGGCTCACTCCCCGGATCATCCTATTCCGTCAATTGGACTTGACGATGCTAGAGAGTTTATATCGAAGACTTTTGATGGATATTGCAATGGGATTGATGTTGGACATCACATTCTCATGAACACACCCAAATGGTTTCCCGGAAACGACTACAATGGTAGTCAAGATATTGGTAATGCGCACCAATCTCCCTATATCCGCTTGGGGTGATGCAATATCGCATGCAGCTATGCTAATTCGTCTACGACCTACCACCACTCAATCTATGTGTTACAACTAGTGACTGGGTACAAGTATTTTGTCTTACGCACATTTGAGTGAGTCATTGATGTGCCAATTGTGTCGCCACAGCGCACTATAATAGGTCCTTACAGACGAATAAGAAAATTGGATTTGAGACTCCAACCATCGTCAGCCACTTAATGCCCTTGCAAGGCGATCTCCTTACCGCTAGATTTGCGAGTTGTCACTCTGCTGAGACAGTCTTCCCATCATTAGGGGGAGATAAGGACATGGATGTTCAACAGGAACGACAGGAATTTTCGTGGTCTGTCCCCACTATGTCTCATCTCGATCCCTACTAAAAGTGACGAGATCACACATCTGCTGCAAATATGCCTGCAAGGAAGTACGTCCCTACAAGAGGACGTAGCGCCATCCTACACGGAGGTAGGTATGGTGCCAACGCCAAAGAGAGTGGCACTCTAGCGTTGCATGTCATGGCCCCAGCTAGGATGCATGAGAGGCCCGTGGCTTCGAATGATACTTTGACACAACTCAATCCTTGGATCATCAAGACTCAAAATCCGTCTCATGAGAATCTTCTGGGTTATGGTTATCATTGGGGGACGTCTCAATGTCAGAACCTATTCCTGAGAATATAGAGCTCTATGAAACCTACACTAGTGTACATGAGATGTGGGATAGAAACTCCATCAAAATTGATGATGTAGTCACGCATTTCGTAGAAAATGAGTTTGTTGAGTCTGATGATATCGAACCACATTCTGTTGATGAATGAATGCCAAAGTAGAGAGATTTGGCCTAAATGGAAAGATGCGATCCAGGTTAAGTTGGATTCTCTAACGAAGAGGAAGGTTTTTGAGCCAGTGATGCCAACACCTCCTATCATAAAACATGTTGACTAATGGGTCTTCGTTAGAAAGCGTGTGGAGAAAGAGAGATGGTGATCTCGCCTTATGGCGTAAGGCTTCTCACAAAAACGCCCTGGAATCAACTACAATGAGACATATTCTCTCGTAATGGATGTCATTGCACTCCACTACCCTGTCAGTTTGGTAGTTTCCAAATAACTGATCATGCAACTTACAAATGTGGTCACTATGTATCTATACGGGGATCTAGATACATAATATACATGAAGGTTCATGGTGAACTTCATCTACCCAAGTCAAGTGGCTCTAGACCACGGAGCGCGTTTACAATAAGGTTGAAACGCTCACTAAAATGACTACTTGATTGGGAAAGGATATGCCCACGAGTTTCCATAACAAGTTTCGGATTCTATCGCGGTTCATGTTGGACATGACCTTCATTGGAAGTTCTTAAAGAGTTAAGGGAAACCGCTGAACACTTGAAATCCAAGTTTGAGATGAAAGATTTTGGGAGAACACGATTATGTCTCGGTTTGGAACTTGAGCATCGTGTCGATGGATGCTTAGGCATTTTAACAAGGTCAAGCCTTCAAGCACCCCCATAATGGTCTGTAGTCTTGATCCTGAAAAGGATCCTCTTCGTCCGTAGGATGATGGCGAAGATGTGCTAGAGGTAAAAGTACCCCACTTAAGTGCAATACACGCATTATTGTACTTAGCTCAATGCACAAGACCGGACATCTCATATGTTGTGAACTTGTTAGCTAGGTATAGCTCTGCGCCAACGCGACGCCATTGGATTGGTGTAAAAGATATCTTTCGATACTTGAGATGTACGATAGATATGGGCTTGTTCTATCCCTACATAGAGATGATGGATTCGGACCCATCACACACCAGAAACGCCTCCAACGCTGGCCTGCGTTTCCTATCCCTACCCCAAAACAACATGTGTTTTGGAAGGTTTTGCTGATATTGGGTATCTCTCTGACCCACACAAAGGTCATTCCCAAACTGGTTAAGTGTTCACCATAGGTAAAGACCGTGATATCTTAGAGGTCTACAAAACAGATCCTAGTCGCTATATCTTCGAACAATGCAGAGATTATTGCTCTTCACACCGTGGTTCGTGAATGTATATGGATTGGATCCATAATTACGCATGTTCGAACAGTTGTGGTTTGAAGTCTACCACAGATGAGCCTATGAGCATATAGGATAATACTGCTTGTTTTGAAGTAAGGCTACATCAAAAGCGACAACACCAAGCATAATCAACATCAACAAACTCTCCTCAAGATCAAAGTGAACTAGGTTCAATCTGAGGATAGTGCGGCAGGCTTGCTCACTAAGTCATTGCCTAAATTCCACTTTCGAGAAACATGTTGGTAGCATCGTTTGCGGAAGTTATCCGAATCCCCATGATCGTAGTCATCAGGGGGAGATGCAGACATCAGGGGGAGATGTCTACATGTATGGTCTCGAAACGTGAAGGGTGTGTTCTGCTCTTTTTCCCCTTCGACCGAGGTTATTTTTGTCCCACTGGGTTTTTGTTACTCGGCAAGGTTTTTTAATGAGGCAACGAGAGAAGCACCACGTTTGGGCGATACAAGGGGGAGTGTTCAAGGAAATACAGATTATGTGTCTGGCCCAAACTCTAGGTTACTTGACCTAGTGGTAATAGGGTTATAGAAGGATTTAGAATCCTATTCAATGTAGAATTATTTTCCTTGTATGTTCAGATTCTATGCATTGTAATCCTCTATATAAAGAAAATACACAGCGAATTCCTCTCAATTTCAGTTTCTCTACAACAGTATAAAAATTAATAGTCTGGAAAAGTTCAGACACTATTTGAATGAATTTCCCTATCTTTTAAGACTCATTTACTCAAACCAAAATCTATATACCTCCATTAACAATCCTAGTAATGTTAAGTACACAGTATACTATCTTTTTCTGAACAACGTATATGAGAAACATGCCCGTGCCACGGCCATACCATGCTATTTTCCATATAACCCAATTATCTGCCATGCTGAAATGACATGGAAACAAACATGGATACATGAACTAGAGAAAGAATGAGAAATTGATTACTAGCTTGTTGCGTGCTTGGAGTCGATCGTCGGATCCAAGTGAAGCAAAGTCATGCCTTGTAATAGTCATGAAATCAAGTGTCGAGCCTTTGAAAACATTCCACTCAATAAGCAGGGTTCCTGCAATGATGAAGATGATACAGAACAAAACAAGTGCCAGCATTCTCATATCTTTGCTCTAATTAAGCTATTGGCATGTGTACTTTTGGCCTCGACATTTATAAACAGAGAGCTCGTGTGGGTGTAATTGGGTCGGTGGAAAAGCTAGAAAGATAGTCTCTCAAACCTCCGCTAACGTGCCTGGATGGTGTTGACATATCATTAGTCAGGTTGTACTGGATCATTGATCGTCCCTTTTTGTTGTTTCTCTTAAAAAAAGTGCGTATGTTCTCTTTAAAAGTCTTGAAGTCAATCTGCTATTGTTAGATCTGTTTTTGCAAGTTTATTTTCCAAAACGACGTTTGGGGTTTCGATTTAGGGGTTGAAGGTGCAAGATTATTAGTTTAGAATCAACGCTTTTATTGGTCAGTTGTCCATGGGTTTACGTCAAAAAAAAAAAACTCCAGTAGGAGAAGGTCAGAGGTTTTAGTTTTTTCTTTTCTTATAGCTAGAAGAAATAGATATACAAAACAAAGCCATGCTTACTGGCCAAGCTAGCAAAGTTCATCAACATGAGGAAGTAAGAAAATTCAGCAGGCAAAGAATATTGACTCCAAATTTTGTATGAGGTTGACTTGTCTATGGCCAGAGGAAGGAAATGTATCTCCAAATATTGTTTCTCTAATTAAGCACATGATGAAATAGATGGAGAGATGAAAGGTTGAACAAGAGGATAATGAATCTCTCTGATGATTCATAGCCTCCAATGAATCAATTAACAACTTGAATCAATCTCCATCAAGAGACTCCAAGATAACCTACTTAGGATCACAGGAAGACCCTCACCTTAAGCTTGAAGCATATTTATTAAGAGAACCTAATATTTTAAGCACCAGCTCAACGAGTATTGGGGTTTAATCTTAATGACTAATAGGCATGCCTTTGTTAGGCTTCTTGCAATTAGTATGATCCTCCTTGTAGTAGTTATGCTTGCAAGAAGGTGGGTGTTATGACTTAAAGCTGCCTCAAGAGCTAGTCTTTGATCCCTTATCCTTAGGAAAGGACAGCAAACTGTGTCTTCTTATTGTCTTCTGTTCTTCCCTAAGTAAGGGTTAAAGATCGATCCTGTGAGTCAAGAAACTTTTAACACTGATCCTGTGCCATTTGTCATGACTTGTTTCGGACCGATGGGTACATCTTTCTATGGAGTTATTTTTAGCAAAGAGATTCAAGTAAATTACAGTATAGGGTGTTCCTTAACCTTATAAAAGCATCTCCGGTCCTCAAATCCCATATACCAAATTAGAATTTGGCAGCCAATGTGGTGACAAGCACTAGAGCATAGGTTTTACCACTTCTCTTGGCTTGAACAAATGAGTACTCGTATACTATTGGCCGGGGCCTGGGGTACGAATTTTCACTCAGTTTACCTAAGCCGCCGTGAGGTTGTAGGCACTTTTACACAGTTGGTCGACAATGTCGGCCTTTATTACCTGTTCACCTCATTTTCTCTTCTCTTCTCCGTTCTCCTTCTTCCCATCTTGTTTTTGGAGGAGACATTTTTTGTCTTAATTTGATGGCTCAATTCCTTAGGTCTTGTTCGAGGTAACATATAAATGAATTTCAAGGCCCAGAACTAACCCGAATTTTATACATTGAAAAAAAAAAAATTAAGTTTTTAGATAAAGACCCGACCGAACAGGCAAGGTTGAGCCGGTCCTAGTTAATTTTCTAGATATTTGATGTTTAAATGCCCAGACCTACTTGAAGGATCCTCATCCCTTAACTTTTCATCCTCATCTTGTTTCGAGATCGACAAGCGAGACAACAAAGATAGGAGACATCATGTACATACCACATAGTCGTTGTCCTTTGTCATTCTCACAAAGAAATGAAAATTGCCAAGATATTGTTGGGAAACCCCTAGCAGGGGATAGAATGGAAAGCCTCTACAAAAGTTAGTAGTTCATTGATAATGGATGCCCGTTTGACTTAATTTGCCATCAAAGTTTCTTTGACATTTAATTCTATAATAAAAGGATCATTACATAGTCTAATCAAAGAAAAGAAAAATTAAAAAAATTTCTGCCTATTTATATTTCCGGAAAAATATAAAAAATTTGTAAAGGAATAATTCCCTACAATATTAACACTACGAGAATCTAACAAGCGCCTGCCCATACGTTTGTAGACGTCACAAGGTTCAATAATTTCAATGACCAGATTAAATTAAAGAACCATCACCTAGAAATTATCAACTAGACAAACTAATAATTTGGATCCATTACAGATCTCCCATCACTCTTCCATTTTTTTTTTTTTTTTTGGTCCTAAGATTGAAATTAATTAAATTTGATTCTGCAGGTACATGAACAGGTCCTGCTGGTCCATTTGATACTGAGGCTGAGCTTGAGCTTGATTGCCGAAAGGGTCACTAATATCTGCTAGTGAGAAGCCATCCATGTAATTGAACTGGTCATTGTTATCAAGGAAGTTCAAGTTCATCGAATTGTCCAATTCACTGAATTCAGGACTACTCCACTGGAACTCGCTCTGGACCTCCGGCGAGAATACATGATCCGAGCTGCTAGAACAGTCCGTTGTGTGCTGCAATCTCGGTGCTGAATAATCTCCGGACAACATATCTGTGTGCTGTGATACTGGTACTGCAGCTAATGGCATTTGTTGACCTTGTGATGGTGCTACATTGAACTGTATGTTTTTCAATACTGGCTTCTGCTCATGGTCCATTATTTCCGAGTAAGTTGCCACTTTATTCCGGTCCATGGTAGCAGTATTATGCTTCTCAATGCTACCCTTCTTGTTGTAAATTCGGCATAGCACCCAATCATCAAGCTGCAATATAACATGAAATTCACAGTGAGATAATGTGTCATAAATAAATATGCAAATGACTAATCTTGTGCAAGTTTGAAAAGTTTGCCGACCTATAATCTTAGCCCATAAGGCAAATGCAATGACATTGACATGGTCCACTATACAATTTTGGGTTTTTTTTACACAATGGTCAAACTTATATCGAGAGTCAAAACCTACCAAACCATTTAAGTTAATTTTCCAAATTCTAAGCTTGCTAAGGATAATTTTTTCTTGTCCATCCATTACATCCAGATTGATGGTCCGACAACATAAACATGTACCCAACTAAACGCATGTATACCAAAAATCGCAAACAGGGATTAAGGAAGGTTAGGATCAAGTACCCTCAAGTTGTGGTTCTTCTTGGAAGCAGACCTATCAACATTTGCAAGTCGATACTCATGCATGATCCAATTGGTCTTGACTCCTTTAGGGGCTTTCCCGGCATAGAAAACAAGAGCCTTTTTGATCCCGAGCGCCTTTGGCTTTCCAATGTGCTTGTCTGCTCCGGTCGCCTTCCAGTACCCGGTTCCTGCCGCCCGGTTCGGCCTTGAACCGTTTGGATATTTTCTGTCCCTTGGGGAAAAGAAATACCATTCTTTCTCGCCATAGAGCGCCATTTCTGCATCAAAAAAATCACAATCAATCAGAAAAAAATAAATAAATAAAATAAAATTTTAGTTGTATAATATAATCGAAAGCTACAGTCATCCAAGAATGAATTTTGAGATTAAATCCAGGTGACCCAAATCCCCAATTGTTGAAAATTCATCAATGGAATTAAAAAAAAATTAGAATTGATTTTAGAAATTGAAAATGAGTGGTTCAGAAAAATCCAAGTGACCCAGATCCCAAATTTGAATCAGAAATCAACAAATCGAAAAACCAATACATACCAGGTAACTGCCACGGATCGAACTTGTAAAGATCAATCTCCTTGATGATGGGAACCGAAATATTCTGGGAAGCACATTTCTTAATCAAGTAGTGGTTCACCAACTCCTCGTCGGTCGGGTGAAACCTGAACCCCGCCGGTAAATCCAACTGCGCCTTCATTTTCCGGTCAACCTTGATATTTGCTTGCTCTGAAATCTTCTTGTTCTTCTTCTTCTTCTAGTTGTAGGTGTTTTGCTCTCAAATATCTGAACGAATGAGCTTAAGAAGAGCAGAGGGGCTTTATATATATACCCGCGGATGCACAGAGAAAAGGGTTTGTTTTAGACACGTGGGCGTAGTGAGTGCCAGCGAATCGTATATACGCGACGGAAACGTACGTAGGAAAAGTGGGAGAGGGAGTGAAAGGCGTGAAGCGCAGCCAGGTGGGTCAAGGTAGGAGCTCGGTCTACTATTTAATGACACGTGTGGTTGGCCCCACCGTCGTAGTTTAGTTCTGTCACTGCTTCCGTCACCTACTTTGGACGTTTATTATATCTGTAAAAGTTAGCCCAACATGATCGTTGACGGTCTCGCCCCCAGTCAGCACCTTAATCACCTGCAAGGCAACTTGTGTTGCTTTTGGTGTCTGGCCAATCAGCATCAGCCACGTTGAGCTCCCACTCATCGACATTTTTGTCGGCATTGCTCGACATTGGAGCGATAGGACGTGTTACAAAAGTATCTTTGGTCATTACCCTGTATTTACTAAGAGTAAAAAATTTATTCGAAACAATAGAAATAATTTATACGATATTTTAAAAGTTTTCAAAACTAATTTTCATGTACTAATATTGCTAACATATATTGATATTTCAATTGTCACATAAAATTTTCTTATTTTTAGAGTACTGAAATTTATATTGAGATCGTATTTGTAAACCTTGGCATTAACTTATCTATATGTCATAAGATTTGATTCACAATAGAACAATTCTTAAGTTCACTCCTAGGGTGAATGAGCATACTCACCCTCATTGTCGATTAACGCATAATAACCCGTCACTTTTTAATTTTATAATCCAACCATTCATATTGTATAACGTAATACAAAGATTAGTTTTGTAAAAAATTAATCAAATTGAAGACCTTTCAGTTATTCATTTCTATGAAATACATGGACGGTTCATCATAATAGTAGTAAGTTTTGTTATAACCATCCATTTGTTTGATTCAATTAGATAATTAAACGATTTCTGATTCGATTTGATTTTTTACAGAAATGATCTTTAAAAGCTAATTTAAAATATGGACCGTTTGATTATAAATCTATTAAATAAAAGTATGTTAATCGATAATATGGATGAATATGCTCATTCACCCTATGGGTGAATCTAAGAATTGTTCTTCACAATATCATCAAGTATGTTTTTACAGCAATATCAGAGTTTTTACCAATTTAACACATAATTGAACCGTTACTTTAGACTTTAGTTGAAAATTATAATTAGACTATAAAGTCTGCCTGTAGATCAAGTTTGTTTAGCCATAAACTTGCTTAAAGGACACCCTCCACACCCCAGTTCAGGAAAAGTCATTTTCATCTTTAAGCCCCATCATTCGTTCATATGATAAAAATATTATGCTTTAGAAATAAGCTTTATTTATGTAACAACTTGAACGGCTCAAAGATATTTGCACAATCTCCAAACCTTAAAGGACACCTGCAAAGTCATTGTTGTAGGGCTCTTTCCTCCTATTCATTCAGTCACCCGTAGGAGGGAGGTTTGGGGTCTGTTCATCCAAGTCGTCAAACTGAGGGCTAAGGGTCTTTTTATCCGGGTCGTATTAAAACCAAGACGAGGTGCTTGACCGCAGAGGATCGATCGGATAAGCAACAATTCAAAGATGGAAACTTGAATCCCACGTCAGTATTGCTTGGGGGCCACGGATGACGTATTGGAAATTTCGTCATGGCTGTGCTGGCCAACTCTGAAATCTGAATATTGAATTTTCTAGTGCATAGAATCAAGGGATGGTCTTTTCAACCAACTGGTTCAACAGTACTAGTGTGAACCCTGAAACCTTGTTGCCTTCCGATTCTCCGAGTCCATCCTCACGTTTCCATGCCCCACAGTTTAAGCTAAACTAAACAACATTTGTCCCTCTCGTGTCTGCCCCCACAAACCATGTTAAGGTTCATTAATCGAAAAAAGACCATGTTAAGGTTCATCTTGTTGATTAGTTTAGAGGATGACTTCCAATGGTAATGGGATTGTTGTAGACTTATGGACCATGAAATTTGAAGTACCCTAGCCAGTGTGTGCCAATGCATTAGTTTTCAGCTTTCAATCATGTTGCAGCTAGTTGTTTACTATATGGATCTGTCTATTAGTGATACATTGATACACTTGAAATAGATAGAATAGATAGAAGAACTTCATTATGTAACATACAATTACTGACTTCTTATAAAAAAAAATACAATTATTGACAGAAAATCAGAATGCACGGGTGTCTATCTATTACTTTAATGATTCAATTACGTGGTGAGGTAATACTCATCAAAGCCCTATATATCTTTAAAAATTTATTCAAATTCGTCCATGTATTCATCATATAATACAAGTAAGCAAGTTTCAAGTGACATTTGAATATCCGATCACCACTGCAATCTGGTGAACAATTAAATCCAACCGCTTAAATCTTCCTTGTCCGTTGATCGATATTAAACATCCAACCCAAACATTGAGGTAGAAAGAAAAAATGGTCAAGTTAGCACAACTGCATAAGTTGAAGGCTAATATATATAAGAAATATAAAAGATAAATGCATGAGTAAAGCCAAAAAGTGGTCTTCATTGTAATAATTAAATTAATTTAAATTAAGGTGCATGTGAATATTCGACTGGAACGCAATTCACATACATAGGTTAGCTAACACCTCGATCGAGAACTTTATCGTTTATAATTTTACATACATATGAAATATTAAAGAGTGATCGATGTGATGCGGCACAAAGTTAGAAAGCTCCCTAGCTAGGACTATTATATAAAGTAATAATAGCATGTCAATACTTAATTATGAAAATAATTAAGAATCTTGGATGTTCACACTTCTCAGTTCTCACAAATAACATATACCTAGAGAATTACAGTCAATTACTATGTAATGGAGGAAATTGTTTTTACATATCCGATTTGATCAAGTATGCATTTTTTGTTGAACTCAAACGTCAGTATGATTTACTAAAACTACGGTTTATAATTCTTTTATGACAGTGGAAGTATTAAACTGAAAATATAAGTAAAACATTAATATCTGATCCTAATAATGTGTGAACAAATATAACTTATAAGTGTGTGGTTCACTATCAATCTCACAAATGTCTCATAAATAAAATTCTACGTAAAACTCTAACATCAACTAATAATGAGTTATTTTAATTACTTTTGTCGTTTAACCAAGTCGTAATATAATAGATAAATAATTTATCGAGGAACCGGGAAATGGTTTTGGGGAAACTTGGGGAGGAAGATGTCAACTTTATCATGCACCTGCATGCTTATAATTAATTAATCTCATAATCAAGATCCTTGCAATTAACTAATCTCATACCATATTAATTATTAATTATTATGGTGTAGTGTGACGTGGTGCATGACCTTGCAACATGGATGGCGATGGAAGCTAGGAAGCTGCTGGGAGATTGCCTCACACCCTAGTCGATATTAGTTTCTCGAGTAAAGTCTGAACCCTAGCTTTCAGAAGGAGGATCAGAATCCCAATCAATATCATGGACTTCTTATTCAACTTTTACAATATTGATTGGTCAAAATGGATTGGATTACTTTTCCAATTGGTTGAGACTTCGTTGCACGTACATTAATCGAATTCATCTGGGTCAAAGGAAAACCTAATTAATAAGTAATACGCATATGTATTATGTCTCATGTACCTACTCCAACTAAAAGCTTTCAGATCAAGCAAAGAAATAATCGAGACAAAGGCTAGGTAATTGTCAAGAATGGTCAAGAAAAGACTAATTTTATGTATATATTGTTAGAATTTTACTATAATTAGTAAATGAATCTTCAACTGTACGTGTGATATTGTATCACAAAAACATGCGATATTTTTCAAATATGAGTTACTGAATTATTGATATGGTGAAATGATCATGTATTGTTTTAATTACTTTTCTATTTTAGAACTTTTCTTATGTGCTATTATCTTTGTGGCATATGCATGTTTCTCACGTACATATGTTGTTTTATATCCAAGTCCAAATGAGTTTATCTCACTCATGACGCATTTTTCTTTATTCACTTATTGCATGGTATTAGTTTTTTATTTGGATAAGTTTCACGATATATTTGTATTTTTGAAATCATCCATTTTCTAAGTAAATAACTCACCAAAAGAATATTTTCGAGCCAAAGGTCAACTAAATCGGAGTTCTTTAAATATTCAAAACTATTGAATAGATTGACAATGTTGTTCCTTAATAGTAATCAATCTCATGTTTGTCTAATATATTCGGTTAAATGAGTATAGAGTGTTAGATTTAATTGATTTTTCACACAGACGATTTTAGAAATTAAGCAGTTTCAATCATCCCACTACAATAAGATAAGAGTTCAAACAAGTGTTTCCTAAATTTGTATGGATAAAAATATTTTCAATATATTATATATGGTGATGTCAAGTCATACAGTACATTTTTTTTTATCGAATGAATAACTCATATACAACAATTAGTTTATTATGATTTAAATTCACGACTTTTCACTTATAAAGATGAGACTTATGACAATAGACCAAATGGTACCAGACAAAACAAATGTAATACCCGCAAATTTCATTTTAATTCGAGTATTGTATCGAATGATTATTATGCGATTTCACGATTTATGTTCGATAATAATTCATTTTTACAATTATCGAAGTTTCGAAACAATTATTTTTAACGAAAAGCTCGAAATACACGGTTTGAGAAATCGACTTTTTCTACATACGAAATTTGGAGAAACTTCCTTCATGAAAGTTGTAGAGCTCGTCGATACGAGTCCGTACACGTGCGGAACACGAAGATCAGATTTTTTCTGAATTAGTTATCGAATTTTGAAGTTTTCCGAAACATGTATATATAGAAAAATTTTGGAAACCCTAATTTTTTCTACCGGTTCCTCTCTTCCTCTTCTTCCTTCTGTTTCTGGAAAAAGAAAAAAAAAAAAAACTGGGTTCTCTCTCAGCTCTCTCACCGTCGCTCTCAACCGAAAAGGGGAGAAAACTTCTCCTTAATTGTTCTCCCTCCACAGACCACCTCTCTACCTCAAACCAAGTCCCAGGCGTTCGTCTCGAGCTGCTCTAGCTCCCGGAGGCAGTTTCACAAGGCGGCGCAGCCTGTGGCGGCGGCGGCACGGCCCGAACCGAAAACGACCATTTTCGGTTCGATCTCGATATCTCGAGCTACACTCCACCATTTCACTTGATTCTTGTCTCATTGAGCTCGCCTCAACTTCCTCTACAAGCACCAAGAAGGGCCGGAACTGGGTCGAACGTTTTCACGTTCGTCGGAGCTCGACCCGAACGGATCGAAATACCGAAACTTTCGATCAAGATATCTCGAGCTATACACGATCGTTTCTTGTGATTCTTGGCTTGTTGAGTTCGCAAGGAAGTTCTGAACAAGTTTTCAGAAGGGATCGGGGCCTGAGGTTGCAGTTTTCAAGTCGGTTTTCAAGCTCGCCGGTTTCTGCATTTTTTCCGGCCGCCGACTGTAAATCGGTAATTTCGATACCTTCCCGTCATTTTTAGGTCTTATGCTAGTTATGAAAGTTGCTCAGAATGATGAAACGAAGGGGACAAGCTTGGCCCCGACACCATTGGCGGTGGTCGGTGGCGGCTCTGTCCCTAACTCCGGCGGCCTTTTTCGGCCATCTCCGGAGGTCTAAAATTTGGTTTCTGTCCATTTTATGATTCTATGTTTCGATACGATCATTTTGGAGTATTATACGCATTTTACGGATATCGTATGAATTAGTTATGAATTTTGTGATTTCGATCGATTTCGATCGTTAGATTTTTGATCTGTGAAATTATGACCGTCGGATGAACTTGTAAATTTGTTATGATGATCATATGACTGTCCCAGAGGCTTTGTGTGGTCATGGGCGAAGATCCGACAGTTGGATCTTCGTATATGTGAAAAACGGTAATTAGGGGAGCGATTCGTGAGAAACCGCTCGTCGGATTTTAATGTAAATTAGAATCTGACCGTTAATTAGTAGTTAAATTATGTGTTGAAATTGTTGGCTAAATTCGAATCACATTTGATTAGGTGATTGACGGATTTTATTTGAGTGGGCTATTCGCCGTTAATTATAAATTATAATTATATTGAAGACGCAGAGGGAGTTTCGAGGTGAGTAAAACTCACGTGGTTCATATTACGAACCGAGTATTTTAATTTATTTATTTTTGGTAATTGTGTGAAAATATATTTGCGGATTAAATATTTGTTTTTAAAAGTTCATGGACTTGAATCACCACGGTCCATAGGTAAGTAAAATGAATTTTTACTATACAAATGAATTTCATAATTTTCTTGTGTGAACTATAGATGGTGTTAGTGGTCATCCCTGAGTGGATGATTACGTATATATATATATATATATATTTACGTGGAAAATATATATTGAGGAGTGGATTGTTGAATGATGATATGATTGAGTTGAATTGATGAGTTGATTATATTACAATTGTGTAATTCCATAATAATATGATGTATCTTGGTTGGGTTGATTTCAGTATGTGATATTATATGTTGTGTTCATTTATGGGTTTAGGGTCAACGTAATGACTGGTGTGGGTAATCGGACGCTCTAATCCTAGTGTGGATGATGGGATACGATTGGTTGAGTATGTGGAATTATTGGACGTTCTAAATATGTATATAGGTATACATATTGATGAAATACAATAATTGATAAATATGTCGGATGCCATAACCTAGGCCAGGTGACGGGCTATGATTCAGTTAGAGCTCTAGTCTGTCAAGTACCGTATTTTTATAAATACGATGATGAGAGTTGTGGAGAAAGTTGTGAGTTGGGTTGTCTTGATATATTGAGTTGGTGTTGATTGAGATTGTTATTATTTGCATATGTGGAAATTATTGAGTGTTGCTTTGTGTGGGAATAAATGAGATTAAATTAAGTAACAGTTCCTTCTTTTACTCATACGAGCTTTCATAAGCTTACCGGGTTTTGTGTTGTTGCAATCCCGGTACACTATTCAATGGTGTAGCGGATATTCTTGCAGGTCAGGATAACCAGGGAGGTGACCGAATTGCTTAGGTGTTACAGCAGTTTTGTTATTTATCTAGTTGTGAGGTGTGTGTATGCTCATTTAGAGCTTTACATTACCGTTTGGATTTGAGTTGTAATAATTAACCGAGACTAAATTCAGTTTGATTTTATTCGTGTGGTGAGTATGTTAAGAAAAGAAATTTTCAGGATGATTATTTTGAGTTGTAGTATTTTCATGTTTCGGATTTTGAATTGTTATTCTAAAATTCGGGGCGTGACAACAAATCTAAAAATTTGTAGCTCAAGATATATGAATTTTTTTTCAAATGTCAATTAGAACTAAACTTTGGATTCAAGCTCTAATAATATATGACGAAGTGGTGTTAGTTCAGTGGTTAGAGCACCCACTACTTAAGATAAAGGACCTGGATTCGAGTCACCATAAGGGTAGGAGTGAAATCATTTGATCTTTTTTTCTTGAAAAAAAAAAACTCTAATAATATATATTTAATTCCAACGTTGAAACTTGCAGTCAATTAACAAAATTATTTAATTAAAAGTTTAAATAGCAAACAACATGGTGTAGTAAGGTTGGTCTAGTGGCATAGTATGAAACTCTCATATTTAGCGTTCGAGGCTCAACTCCAACCAATTTGTGGCCAATAGATCCCTCAATTCATGCGTATGTTGTAGGAGATTAGTCTGGTTTTGTTGAAATACCATCGTAGATCTCGGTTTGAATACTGATTAGGTAGATGTGTTGCTAACTCGCTAATCTAATCGAGGTGCTTTGCTATCTAACTCTCGATTAAAAAAAAAGTTTAAATAACAAAGTAATACTAGTGAGCATATAATTAAGGCACTAGAGTGCTTATTTTTTGTTTTTGTTTTTGTTCTATGACTTTGTTGGGCTACAAAATAAATACATCTTAAATTTCCATTTTGATATTAGGATTATTAGTGCAAATATTAGGACATTAACGTACACCACATGTGGTGACACAAATGACTATATTACTTCGAGTTGAAACACACAAGATATATATTGCACCTATTAGAGAAGCAACCCTCCACCTAAAGAGATACTATTGATTAATGTTAAAAACAAGCACCATAGACTCGCGACTTAAAATAGTCGTGCCTATGCCAGCCAAACTGAGTGTTTGATCCAGGTTCAAAAATTGATTCAATATCTAGATACTCGGATTCCAACCTTTTAAACAAATCCACCAGGGTTCCAAATCCAAACCTCAGTAATTGCAGGACTAATAGCCTGAACAACCAAAAACAATAGTCACAAATAGTTTCAACCGCAAGCATATTCACCATTAAAGGTTCTAACAGAACTCAACTCATTTAACAGCCAATCATCATTAGCAGACCGTTGTGCACGAAGACAAATGGTGATGTCCCTAGGATCGATCCCATATTGCACTCGAGACCTGAGGCCTGGCAAATAATATATTCTCGACTCACAAAAAATGTAGCCAACCTTATTCAAAAAAAAAAAAAAAACGTAGCCAACTAGTGATAACACCATTAGAAAATCATCAAAGCAGAAAGAGAATGCCACCAAAAGCACAGTAAACCTCCGTCATAGCCTATAAAGCTCAACGTGCAAAATCATAGGAATAGGATTTGCGGGGGCCGGTTGAGAAAAAAACCGATTATGACATGCTGAAAGAACTAAAGTGGTGTTGAAGCTAGGATGCGCCACCACAAGCCTCAAGGTGTTGAGTCACCGTCAAATTAGATGCTAGACATCCCCGCCACGTTTGGTGCTACAAACAAAACGTAAAAAAAAAAAAAGGTACAATTTATTGTCGAAAGCCCTTAACACTACCATTGATAAGATGCCTGCGAAATATAACCTTAGCATAACATAACGAGCTAAACCACTAAAATATAATTTTAATTAATTTATCAAACCCTACTAATTCAGCACTTTTAATACCGATCATGCACTTCTAAAACCCTTCCAAAAAAAGAAAAGAAAAAAAGACACTGACAACAAGGCCGGCCACCTTTGTTTGTCTTCTCACAAAAATATAAAATTATCTCCATGACATCTTAATTTCAATGCATGCACGATTATAGCCGTCGACATATAATTTTCTTTCATCAATTGCACTTTAAAAAAGCCCACATCGATCAACAGATCATTCAATCATTCAATCATTCGTTTAACAGTTTTATTGTTTTATAATCGCCGTCGTCCTATAAAACTAATTAATTAATTAATTTAATTTAACATTATTTAGAAAAGGAAGGTGAAATTTGCACCCCCGTTACATTCGGCACACCATTCCTAATTTTTTAATCTCCTTTTATGTTTATTTTCCATATTACCCTTCTTCTCCAACATTTTTCCTCTCTCTCTCTCTCTCTCTCTCTCTCTCTCTCTCGTGCTCCTACCGGCAACCCGATTTCATCTTCGCCGTCCGGCCACGACACGACTGCGGACTACCATTAATCGAAGCGTCTCTTCATCTTCGACCTCTTGGTGGTCTCGGATCATCCAGGCATTGGCTGTAGAAAGAGAATCGAAGGCCCGAAGTTCATGATCCTCTGACGGTTTTTGGACAAGTTCCGGCAACTCCGGCGTCCGGCCACCCCATGACGATGCACCAGCGCCGTTCTCTTCATCTCGACGTCGCCGTCACACTTCTTGTGGTAGTTCGTTCAATCGTCGACCGTGGAGGAAGAATCGACGACGAGAAGTTTTTGGAGCTCCGGCGGTCATCATCGAATTCCGGCCACCGATGACTTGCATGTGGTATGAAAATAGATCCCCTTGTCATGCTCTCACGTTAGTCTACTTAGCTTTTCAATTCGATCGATTTTGACTGATTTTGGTTTTGAGGTTGCTTTGGCCCTGTCACTGTCTTCAACGTCGGCAAGTTTTCCAAGATCTTCTGGGCTGTTCGAGGTATGAACCTTCTTCTACTCGTCTACACGCTGGTATAATTGGTTTTCAGTTTTGATTGAGTTTTAATGGATGGGTGTTTTGATTGTTTCGGTCGTCGTCGGAGTTCACTGTGCTTGGCGATCAATCTGTGTCATTGTGCTTCGAATGCTTTGGCCCCCTCTCTGATTGCTGTAGAAGCTTTGGCTCTGCAACTGGTCTGTTCTCTCTTTGATTGAGAGGATGAGATGCAACTTTGAGTTGGTTGGAAGAAGGGTAATATGGGAAACAAGTATAAGAGGAGATCAGAAAATATTAAAAAATTAAGAAGGGTGTGCCAAATGTAAAGAAGAGTTCACCCCCTTACAAAACTAAATAGCCGATAATGATGATGATTATGAATGTTGCTAAAAAACATCACTATCAGTGTGGCTACTACTGCTGGCCTGGATACATATAGTGACAGGTCCAGGTGAAATGAACATGTTCTTACTCAACTTGCAAGTTGCAAGGTTACTTGCTTGGAAGCTTCTTCATTTGTTTTCCCACATAAAAGTTATAAACTAAATAAGCTGCAGCCATCCTTGACCAGTACATATTTTTCATTTATATATCATTGTAAATTTGTCTTTGTTACTTAATTTCTCAATTACATAATTTTTTATTTAATTAAGAATGAGATAGATATCATCTAGGGGAGTACTTTGTGGCCTGTGGTTGGACTCAAATCCAGTTACAACTAGTGACAACTGCAGGTCAGCTACTTTTACTTGAACAGTTGAGTTAGGTCATGCTATGGCCGGTAAGGGTCAAGTATGTATGCATGCTTTGCAATCTGTCCACTGCTATTGCAAGTTGCAACCTCCCACTTTCATCTATCAACTGGGGCAATACATACCTAACAATTTCATTCAACAGAGAAGAAAGTTTCGGACCATTGATGAAAATTCCCCAGCATCATCGCTCGTAATAATGATATTTAAATTTCTTGCAATTTAGCAAAAATACCAGAATACTATTTATATGCTTTTGTTTATGCTATCACATAATTGATGGGTCAAACATATCATGACTCATGAGATATTATGTTTTTAAGCTCAATATACACAAAATTTAGAGAATACTTTGACAATAAATTGTATGATCTGTTGGACCTAATTCAATTGTCCATCTATCTTTTCAATAAGAGGTAATTAGAACAGAAAGTAGAACGAATCAATGCTGGCTCTTCGGATAGAAGTTAACTTCTAAATCACGAGAAACAAACCAATAATGAAGCTTCAGCCTTCAGACTAGGCAATGGGTTTTGGCCCAACTTGGTTTTTGGGATTTTCTGTAGATTTTATAGCCTAAGCTTCCTTGAGCGTTGCATTGTGACCGTCCCACAATATAGCTACTACTAATTTGAAATCCTAACAGACTATCAATGCCCCAGAATTTAGGCCTTAGTATTTTTTTGGGTAATAAGAAAATTTTCCTCTCCAAACTTTGTAATCCCCTATCGAAATTGATATCCACAAAAAAGAATGAAGAAAAATATCGGTCACACGATCACTGCCTTACAAATAACGCAACACTTAAATTTAAGTTCACAGAGTTTGTAGAAGTTGGATCGACTGATGTTTGAGTTTACAGCTCATTTCATTATCAATTGAATAAAACAATTAATATATGACAGCTCTAATAGAACTACACGAGGAGTCATGCTTGAACTAGGCTGTCTTATTTCATCCAATTTTCATTAGCCTCCTCATCTTGTTCAGGTGGAGCGCTTCTTCTTTCCTGTAAGGTAGCCATGCCAAATGGTAGACCGTTGCAAGTTTTTCTGTGCCAAATGATATTTTAGTGTTTAGACAATGAGGCAAATTAAATTGTTGGATATCAACATATATCTTCGGAGGAGAATCGATCGCCCACAGGGTGTAGTTAGAGGATTCTTCAGTGGATTTGTTTAGGCCTTTAGGGGTTCTTCATTTTCGACAACTAAACTCACTATTGTTGTTGCAACGTATGTATATGGGTTAGGACGTGATGGGTGTTGGAGAAAGGATGAGAATAGTAGAAGAAGCATTTTGCCAGGTTTGTGATCGATCATTCTATACTTACAAGGCAATCGGAGCAGTTGGCGAAACTTCTCTAGGGTTAGGGTTTCTTAGTATGGTTTACAATGCTAAAAAATGACTGGTACAATAATATATCGTAGATTCTTTCTTAGTTTCAGAGTATTAGTTTCAAAAGAGATATTGTGTTAGGATTAATTACGAGAAACAACTAGAAAAGTTTTTCTTTAGGTCACCAATGCATATTCCCAGGCTCCCTTTTATTTATTTTATTTTATTTTTTTGAGTAGGAAAAAAGAAAACAGACTCATGCTTGTTTCTTTAAGAATGTACACACAATCTTATTATGATATTTGATTCGTATTATGAAGTTAGAAAGACACTCATGAGTTCTAAGTCGGGCAACTAAAGGTACACGTACACGGTACACCTAGCAAGCTCTAGCTAGCCTCACACTAGGCGTGGTAGTCGGGCTCCTTGATAACGCCATTAAACCCTATCTTTACATTCCAGGCACGCCATGAGGCACACATCACTGCAAGTCTGCAACCACAGTTCAACAAATGTCTAAACTTCATCATTCCATCCAACGTATTTTAGTGCTGTCAGAAATATTTTTGTTAAACGATCAAATAGGAAAAATATTGTTAAATGAATCACATTTTTATGTACCACATAATAAATACCTTATGTGATGACTGACATAACATACCATAATATTTAATAAAAATATTTTTTTTAGGTCATATTAGTTGTATAATGTCATTTTTACATGATACCTTAATAAACCAAGTATTATTAAGTAATTAGAAATGATCAAATAAATGACAAACAACACTATAAAAAAAAAATTGCATTAGCCACAGCGCATCCCTGTCGCAAAAGCCTCTTTTGCCGTCGCAAAAGACCATTGACAACGACAATGTTTCCTGCACCGATGGTGGCGTCGCCAATACTTATGACGACGGTAAATGGTTTGCCGTCGTAAGTTTCTTGCGACGGAAATTTACCATCGCAAATACCAATGGTGACTGAACTTTTTTGCCGTCGCGAAAGCCTTTTGTGACAGCAGCAAAGTGCCGTCGCAAGAGTATTTATTTATGAATTAAAAAAATTCTGGCCTTCATATTTGAATGCCAGATATTTTTTTGGATAAAAACTGTACAAAAGAAAATGAATATTACATTTTAATTTTTTCTCATGAATATTACCAAAATGAACGGAGCTTTAAACAAAAAATTTATCATTGCCTCCTGGAACTATCTTACTATATCATTTTTTGCTCCATAAATTCAACCGCATTGGTATTCTTCTTTGCTTCATTGATAGCTATGTTCTTTGGTTCTACCTCTTTCTCCACCACTCTTCGTCGCTCTATAGCATATAGGTCGTGCTGATTTGGGTTCTTTACCATCTTCAATACCGCCCTGAGATTAAAGCCCAAAAATTAACTACGTACCAAAGTTTACACAACTAAGGCTAGCTCAAAGAATTCGACAAAATAGCAGAACTGAGACCTGCTCTCAAAAACAACAAGGGTTATGTCACTGCAACTTCAAAGAAAAAAAAATCATATAGGACAGAACTTATCTATATTCATGTTTTCAATTGGAGGACCTAAGAACCTACATCAAAGATAAATACACAATGAAAAAGTAGAGTTAATTAACTAATAAATTATGTTTCCTTGAGCTTAATATATATACTGTAAGAGACAGATAGAAGTACCTTTGAGTCCAATTGTGTTGTTGTTACCATCACCACTTGTGCAATTGTTATCATTACCATGTTTGATAACAATTGCAGCAATATCAATGAAACTCTAACATCACACACTAGAGAATAAGAACCACTGAGCAAGCAGGATTGCATGACTAAGAAGAAGAAGAAGAAAAAAGAACTCCATTTAAGGACATAGAAACTGGCTAGGATTCGACCAATTAATACCCATCTACCTAATCCCTGAATCCAAAATCATGTGCCTCTTAAGGCGGAACCGTAGAGATGTATTTTGAAGGCCAACATTCAATCATGTGCTTTGTTATATCATAATCAAAGTATTGTAAGGAGACATTCAATTGCCAGACTTCAAATTGCAACCTAGTTCATGCTTGTAAGGAAACTGAAGAAAACAATCATCGTATAAGCGTACTTGAGAAACACCATATATGCACCAGCAGTCAAAAGTCAAAAGTGCAAGTGACCTGACCAAACAAAGGTGAGAAAGTTGAACAAAGTCTAAATGTCTACCATAACTTCAGGACATAGGAACATTAAGCTTGACTTTAAAATAACTCCATTTAAGGATAGTGTATTCCATGCACCTACGAGCATATGCACTGACAGCACGTGGTCACGTGCGCCGTTAGTGGAAGGTAGATTTTAGCTAATCTTCAGTTAGTCAACAATAATGAAATTGAGACAAAAACATATGCACCGGAGTAAAAATAAGTTTTACCGCCCAACTAAAACCTCCTACCCCCCAACTAAAACCTCCCCAGCAGATGACTCTACCCAGATTCACAACACATGACTCGGGTCGGAGAGATCCCTACAGCCCGATTGGGCTGGACTGCAGAGGGCAGAGGTCGTGCTGCCTTGAGAAAATACCCAGGACGCCTTGTCATCAACACAAGGTCCAACTGCTGTATAACACTAGAATTTGTTTCTCTTGTCTATTACAGTATAGTTTACCTTTTTTTTTAATGACTACAGTGTAGTTTACCTTGCCAAACCAAAATTCATACAATTATTGTTAGTTGTTGTCGAGTAGTATGTAAATTGATCATTGATTATTTCTATACATGAATTGTTGCACCATTTGTCCCTTTTTGAGTCTTGGACAATGTCTTTTCTTTCTAACTCTTGTATGCAACATCAGTCCTGACTCAAGTATCAATTTGTTAGATTTCCTCTCAATTCAGTAACATTTGCTTATCTCAATCAATTGTTGTAAAAGTCTATTATTTGGTTATTGCACCATTCAATTTCAAAAACAAAAGGATAACTTTGATGGATCAAAGAAGTAGATTTACACAAGTACATGCTATATTTTCACAAAGGATATAACTACAGAGAGCCAAATGATTACCAGTACATGGGACTCAACCTTCAAGTTGATTAACTATAAAACAGACACAAAGATAGCTAAATTAGATTGTAAACAGCATTTGTTCAAGTCTTCAAGATAGGCATAAAGAACTTCAAGAGCCATGCGTACACATCTTTTTCACAAGCCTGTTCTTCATACTCTGATACTGGACCATTCCAACAGTTTCATCCAACAATGATTCTTCCAAATAGTGTTGATATAAATCAATATATTGATGTAGTTAATATGTTACAGATGTTTTGATTCTCTTTTAATACCAGATCCTCTTCTTGCCTCACTGCATCTCACAACTCGGGTTCTCTCTCTGCTTTGTCTATCTATGGAGAGGGTGCTACTTGAGCAAACTCAGCTTGAGTAAGCTTCTCATCCATTCAAGCTTGCACAATAATTTCTTCAGCTCACTTGGCACATGTTCATCTACAATCACAATAGATGACATTCAAGCACATGGAAAAACAAAAGCAAAAAAATACATGCATAGATACATTAAGCTCAGCAGTGTTGACATTTAAGCTAGAGTAAATATGGCAAGAAGAGTTCGGAAAACCGATATAAACCAGATTGGAGAGCTTAAGTCATGGCAAGATTAAGGAAACATGGTCAACTGCACACAAGCACATATGTACACTTAATATTAACATATAGGAATGCACAAGGACCAACAAATAGAACAGCATAGATCATACTCAGACTCAAGCACTCATCCTCTCAGAGTTCTCAATTACAGAACTGATCATCCTAAGGCTTACAGAGTCTGAATACTGAATATTTTTTGCGTATGCTGTATGCATCTCCCCTGCATTATTCAACAAAGAAAATCTAAAGTTCAACTACACAAAATCACAAGAAAGAAATGAACAACCTCCACCTAATTTTAATGGAGTGAAAGTAGCAATGATGCTCTATGAAACTAAATAAGCCGAGAGAAGACCATAAGCAAGTAATTAGAAGAATGAGCTTACCACTTTTGGGTCTCAATAATATTCAGTAGTAGCAGTTTGTTCTTATTACCAATCTGCAGCTAATGATAAAATTATTTTTAGAAATCATACCTCAAGGTCACAATTAGCATGACGAATATAATCATTATACCCTTGACTTTTTTCTTCAGAAAAGCTTCATGAATTCAGAATCTACACATACCAACTTCCTTCTGAATAATTCGCATCCCAGCAATGTGAATTAAATTCAACCATTGTTCCATCAGTTTAAGATTTAATTAGGCAGTGAACATAATTGTATCCTGCGTAATCTCACACAAATGGTGTTTCCACTTCAAGGGACTAGCAAGGTTGTGTTTCTTTCCAAAGGCTTATCCATGTCCTTTATATTTGCACTGAAATTCACAGTAGTATGAAATGGCATGACAAAGATATATAAACTAGATCGCAAGAATGTAACCTACTTGGGCATCTGGCTTCTAGTTTCTTTTACAAGAATGATACAAGAAAAAGTATCAAACTATAACTAGAATTTCATGAACTGTCCACTTGATCCATAGTTCAAAATCAATATTCACAGCGTCAATTTGTTGGCAGTGATAATAGTCATTAACCCACCTAGCCTTATTTGAATTCATATCAAAAGCATGAAATTTCCATTGTATAGTAAAAGAGCATGTTTCAAGTTCAAATTGCATAATTGAAATAGATTTACAATAGAAACTCAACAAGAAATGGGAAAGCCGATCAGGAATATACCTTAAAGGGCCAAAAGATAGGAGACATCAATCCAGGAAGTGACTGAAACTGAAGTCTCCTCTCTCAAGACCTTACTGAGCTCCCGCCGTGACCTCATCCCGTGACATTTGAAATGACTGCCATTCCAGCAATGTTGATTTGGAGACTGAAGAATGATTTAGGAATTTCCGCAAAGAGTGAAGGAGAGGAATTTGGGAAGCTGAGACACCTTGGTTCGCTCTGTTAATTGAAACAAAAACCAAATTTGAACAAACCCAATAGATTGGATCTCCAAATTACTCCCTAAATTTGTAATTGAAAAATTAAAAGAATTAAACACCCCTCATTCTATGTATCTCTGTATTCAAAATGTAGATATCTCAGAGACCTCTATGTATCTCTTTTTGCAAATTCTAAATTTCTCGAAACCCCTAAGCCTACCCAGACACACAAAAAAGCATATAGAGGAAGGAAGAGGAGGAAGAGAAATACCCTTGCCTAACAATGGGAATCTTGGTGCCTTGGATTTGCTACGAGATAGAGAGAATCTTCTGGCAATCTGGGTGTGAAGAAGATAATGAGAGAATATGGAGGTATTAAAGGTAGGGATAGCGTTTTATGATTTTTTTTTCTTTAATTGAATCTAAGTGAGGGAATATGATTCTCAAAAAAAAAAAAAAAAAAAAGTGAGGGAATATGAAAGTAGATAGCGGGAGTTTTAAGTTGATTTGAATATTTTACCGCCATAAATTAAACAGCCATTGAAAATTTGGTTAAAATTTTTGCAAAATTTTGAAAATTTTAAGTTCTGGCGGCATTCTTTTGCCAAGTTTTAACTTTTTTCTTTAAATCTATAACAAGAAAGAAATAAAAACATTATCAATACTATTAATATTTAAAAGCACCCACTTTTAGAAATACTTTTCAATCGTTTCAAAAAAAGAAGAAAAGAAATACTTTTCAATATATTAAGGATATTATAGTATTTTTAAAAATGTCAAGAAAATAAATAAAAATAAAATACTAAATAGTGAGAAGTTTCCGCCCCAATTTTTTTTTTTTTAACGGTTTCATATTAGTTTCAGCTTTGATCCATGTATGTCTTTAATTAGTTTTATCAAAAGAAAATTGAAGTGAGAGAGGATGTTGGGTTTATAATTTTATGTAGGTAGATATGACGAATGAGAGAGGATGTCAAGTTTAATTTTATGTAGTTTCTTTATTTATCAAATAGCAAGAAATCCCAATATGCTTGTTCTGCAATGCAGAGAAGGAAACAATCTCCCACATCCAGCGTGACTGTCCTTTGATGTGGGATGTTTGGAAGTTGTTTCTGTCTTTGTCATGTGCAATTTCGATAAGTTTTACAATTCAAAACTATTATGAGTGGCTGGTATCTTGTTCAAACCTTTTATCTACGGAGGACTTCGGCTTGTTGCTTTTCATCTCATAGGCAGTTTGGAAGGAACGCAATCAGCGTTTCTGGAATGATAAGTCTTTGAGCTTGTTCCGGCTTTTCTTTAAAACTCGAACTGAGTTTCTCACCTTCCAATCAGTTCGCAAGTCTACCTCTTTGTCCTTACGGAGGCGTATTCCTCAACCTTGGCTACAACCACCAGCTGGGTGGCTAAAAGCCAACACTGATGGGGCTTTCGATCTTCATTCAAAGCGTGGGGGCTTGGGAGTTATTTTTAGAGACTCTGTTGGTGTGGTGGTAGCAGGTGGGTGTTGGTTTATCCCTCGAGCCTCCTCGGCGGAGGAGATGGAGACTTTGGCTAGGCGTATGGCATGCAGGCTAGCTACAGATCATGGTCTTTCTCCAGTTAGTTTTGAGTCTGACTGTTTGACAATGGTAAATGCTACCAAGGACAGTGGTGGCAACCTCTCTGTTCTAGGTCGCATTATTGATGACATTGTGGCCTATTTGCTAGTTCTCCCTGGAGCTTCCTTCTCTCATGTCTGTCGTGAGTCCAACACAGCAGCTCATAAGCTTGCTAACCTAGCTTTGCATTCTTGTTTAGACATCTCTTGGGTGGGCACTATTCCTCCAAGTGTTAGGGAGTATGTACTCTTAAATTGTAATTGTTAATCTCGATTGCTTAATAAAGTTTGACGTCCTTCTCTTAAAAAAAAAAAAAAATTCCCAATATGCTTCTTAGGATATCGAATTGCAATAAATGTATATCTTTTTAGATATCACATGATGAGGGGAAAAGAAATTAATCAAACCAACCATTTGATGCGATTACTAGGATATTTTATGAATTTGGTAAATATCTCAGCCAAATTTATCTTCATCTCAACCTCGTTCGACGTGGTCAACCAAATATACATTTATATTCATGTATTAATTAATTAGATTTCTCAAAGAGCAACTTAATCAAGACCGTATAACGTAGCGTCGTCGAAGGCAAGAAGCGGTGTTCGACACCGAGGCATGGTTCGTGCCCAGCGCTGACTGTTGGGACTTGGGAGTTGTTTCTCTGGCATAGATAAGCATGGGAGATGAGGTTATTGGTAGAAACCGACGTGGATTTGCGTTGGTATTTCGATGGAATAGATTTCAAGTGGTGATTGGGCACCTGCGGCTGCAGACGATGCTTTTGATGATGGCAACGACACTTCTTCTGGAGGTGACGCTACAAGTGGCCGCGACTTGCTTGACGCCGGTGTTACAGATCTGGCCGAATTTGATCAGCAATGCTTGGCTGCCCAACCTCTGGGTGTCCAGATCAAATAGTTGGGGTGTATGGTTGGGCTTCTTTTGGGCCAAAGGTATACCTCAGTTGGGCTTGACCATTTGAATTTGGAACCCAGGAGGTGTTCCGCATGGTATCTTGGTTATCCATTCTCCACATTATATAAGAGATCTCAGTACAATATTGTTGTGAGTACCACAATTGCTGCCTGGCGAACAGTATTACTTGTGCTGAGATGAATATAGTTTTGATTGGTCTACCAATCTCTTGCATGCCCGGATTGCAGATTCTGATGGTTTGGTTTCCAAATCTTAAGGTCGTGGCAATTGTCTCCTTGTTGGTAATTATCTTGAGGAGGCTGGGAATTTACCTCCAGTTTTTTGCTAGTTTTTCTATAAGTGATTCAGAGTAGTATTTAATTGTACATGAACAACTTGTTGGTGTAGTACACCTTCTAGTTTGTTCTAGCTTAGCTCTAGCTTCAAGCTGTTTGTGGCTTGTGTCTACTCCCAATGTTTTTTGGAATGTCATTTTAAACAATTGTAATGGTTAACAGTTTCAATGAATTCACTTTTTTTTTTAAAAAAAAAACGACGGTTTTACGCAGATAAACATAACTTGTTCTACAAGAGTGTGATCGCGAGTCTCTCAAAATCATAGTTGTATCAGAGTCGTTTTTGGTGTTTTAGGCAAAAATGATTTTTTTTTTTTGGGGTGAATGCATTGACCCGAGACACAAACGATAACAAATGAGTCTATTTTGTTTTGGTACTCTGCATATAATTACTGCGACGTAAAAACACAAGCAAAATCAAAACACCATTTTCATTTATTATTTCTCAATCGTATGAAATCCCAATGTACCTTTAGAGTTGTCTTACTTATTTATTAGTTGTAAAGAAATTTATACCTTTAAAAAATTGATAAGGTCGATAAAAAGGAAATTTGTCAAATTAACTATTTGATGCGATAACTCATATATTTTATACATATGGTAAAAATCTTAATATCTTTTAGCATTATTTTTGTACCGATCAACTTGGTCAGTTGTCATCTAGCAAACGAAAACATCTACAACGTTTCCATATCTCCATCACAACTCTTTTTGGCAAAGCATTCGCACCCACACTCTTGTGGGTTCAATCTCTGTCAACCCATGTAAAATATTTGGGAGAATAATTCGTCATGATTCGCATATTTTCTAAGGATATATAAACTTAATAGGGTTGATTATTTTTATAAAGGTCAAAACGATGACGAGTCTAGCTAACTTATTACTGTGCATAAGACTACTCGAACATATGGGTTAATGTCGAATTTAATGATTTTCATATTCAATACTTCATATCATATAAGATTCTTATATGTCTACTAGTGTGGTCTAACTTATTCATCAATTTTTTTTATATAACTTATTCATCATATATATGAAGAAATATACATTCAAAAACTCATAATATGGACAAAAAATAAATTGATCCGCCTAACCATTGGATACGATGATTGTGAGGCATAATGACTATGCTAAATCTATTAGCCACTTACATCCTTGTTTTGAGCTCGATACCTTGCCCTTAAATGTCTGTATCCACTTCTCATGACTCTTGTTGGTAGGTTGTTCGATTGCGCAATTTCATGTGTTCTATTTTTATTTAATTACGCTTGTAAAAAAATTTAAAAAAGAGCCACAAGTAGTTCGTTCGATTGTGTTTAACTTCACTTTAAAAATTAAAGTGATTCATATCTATTTAAAAATTAAATATAATGTCTATGAACTTGAAAATATTTTTCATTCAATTTTATATAATGCAGTGCACGTTTGTTTTGTTTAAGTAATGTAGTTGGGTAATTTGGAATAAAAGAAGAAGTGATGTAGTGAGATACAAAAATAAAAATTTAATTACAATTTTTTTTTTTTTTTAATAACAGCTCGCCATGGCTACTAAGAATGTCCAGATCCATATCTTTTCTTGTATTGAAGTTGAATCTTGTGTACACCACAATATAAAACATATAATATAACCAAACTACAGAGAACAGAAGTTCGTCTGGGCTCCCACTGAGATTTCCAGCAAATGAGGTCTGTATCAATCCACCTCTGGCCCATTGCACCACCATATATAATTGACAAATCCAGAGACATCGATCGGAGCTGGTATCTTCATGCCTCAAAACCCCGCCGTCAGCCTCTCGTAGTCCAAGCCGCGTCTCACCTTGGTCGATCGTCCCCCTCCGTCATCGGTTGCGAGAGCATCATGACCCTGGCAGAGCACGCGAGGCTGGTCTGACCTCCTCGATCCTTCCACAATCTACCCCATTTCAGAAAAATTCTACCCTTCAGCCAGACAAGAGAAATTTTTACCCTGTTGACTTCATTTGTTTTTGGAATCCATCCCTTTTAACCGTTAACGTTGACCGTTATTATCCATTTATGACAAAAGGACAGTGGGGTCACCTGAAGTTCTGTGATTGGATGTTTGTATTAATATAATAGAGGTGCAAATACACTGACAGCGCATAGAATCCGTTCCCCCATTTAAGATAATGAAAGAAACAAACAAAGAGCTAGTGTTCTTGATATTGCAGCCAACTTCAAAAAAAAAAAAAAAACGTAGGGGAATGTTCAATTAAGGATTTTATGACTTCACTCAAACCTAAGGCTCAATTCAATTAATGCCTTGATCCCAACAAACAATGCCTCGATGAAATCTAGGCATTTTGAATAGCTCAACTCACATAAATGTCTCTGGTAACTACATCAATGAAACTGTAAATACAAGTTTGATTGAACAAGATGCAATTACCTGCTGAACACTTTTAAGCACAACTCTCCCGAGCGCATAAACAAGCCCTGCATCAGTCCAGAAAACCAAAATCTATAAATATCTGAGCAAGCACATAAATGAAAAAAAAAAAGAGGGGGTTGGACACAATTTTTAATTTAATTTTAATTCTTGAACCAATATTTTATTTTAATTCTTTTTATCATCAAGTCATGGTTCTGTTAACAACTTAATTACTAATGGGATCCGTGTAACGCCCCAAGCTGCACCTCACCAGCTTAAACTTGTTATAGTGTCTCGAGTCTAAAACATAAACCGAACGCAATTTACATCGTAGAGAACTACTAGACATTTGTTTAATAAACTTTTCGTAAGCGCACAGCAGAGCTTAAAAATAATTTTGAAGTGAAATTCTTTAAAACACTAAATCAATTTGTTTATTCAGAACTTGAGTTGAATGTTCACTCGAAAAATAACAACTTCAAGGAGTATGAAGTCAACTAGGTTCAGCACAAGACTAGCTTTTAACAAATTCCATAAAATAAATTCGAGAAATAGAATTTTAAAATAAAGTCTGGAAGATGGATTACTGAACATATTCAGCACACTCAGCTCCATCCGCTATTGTCCCGTTACCAGTGCACAACACCTGCATCTACACTGTTGTAAGGGTGAGCTTTCGTCTTCGCTGCTCAACAAGAAATTTACCTCGACTACATTTGAAACCAATAAATAAATTAATATGAAAACATATTTAAACCAAATATTTCAAAGAACGACAAACTTTTGAAAAATGCTTTCTAACTAAAAAATCGATGCAATTTACTCAAATAAACACGCTCGCTGAATTTTACCCGATGGCCGGTCCCGTGGACCCACTACACGACCTTACCTCAATTAATTTGTAAACTAGGTAAGCGAGCGTCCGCTATCTAGCTACACACATGGAATCAAGTAGTCATTGCAATCGCTCACTATCTGACCGGTGTATCTAACTCTTCAGAGGTTAAGGGGATCGAACCCAAGCAAGTCGGTGTCACCATTCGCTCTCAAGCCATCACATTTCTCATACGGTTTGGTTAGTATGGCATCACATTTCTCATACGGTTTGGTTAGTATTCTTCACATTTAAACTTAACCAAACCAAACAACTTAACATGCATAACTTTAAAACAAAATAACAAAATAAAATCACACATAAGGGAGAGTCTCGAATCCCCTACTTGGATCCCAATGCTTTCTCTCACATACTCCGAGAGTCGCGAACCTTCCGTTCTTCAGTGGAGTCTTAAGTTCTGACATTTTGATCATTAATAATTTATTGAACAAATATCTAAAATCTCGATGATCAACAAATCGTCCAACCAACTTTTCCTTGTTTGACCAGGAGTTGACAGCTAATCTTTCTTGGTTTGACAAGGATTGACCACTTTGACCAATGTTTGACCAATCGCTACAAGTTTGATAATCATCTTAATTACCGAACATTGTACTTGAAATTAAGGTATCGACCAATTACGACTGTTGGAGTAATTCAATTATTGGACCACTTTCCATTTCAAATTTTGTCGCATAGTAATTCGATACCCAACACAATTCCAATTTCATTCAAGGTGTGCCCAAAACTACTAAGGACACCCAAGATCATAACTTGACCATTTTTCAAATTTTGCCACAATCATTTCAAACAACCTGCTTAGCAAACCTTAGCAAAACATTAACTTGCAGAACCAGAAACAATCTCAAACCACGATTTTCAATTAAAACTTACGATCAAAATACGAGCACAAGCAAGCAACTCCAATTCAAAACATACGGCTTTAGTAATCCGACAAAATGTCAAGCTTGCAGACGGGAAACAACTCAATCGGTGGTGAAAGGATTGAATTTCATACAACATGCAACCCAATAGGTGGCCGGAGCCCCCAGAATTTGCAGAAAACTTCATCGGAAAACCTCAACTTTTGGATAGTCAATTCTCCTCCTTCGTTCAGTGCATGTATGATCCAAGGACACAGGGTTATTGCTGACGGCGAGATGAAGATAATGGTGCAAGTTTCTTTTTTCAGGTTCTATTCACTATCCTCGGAGTACACCTGAGGTAATGCATTTTCTGGTTCTATAAGATTATATATGATCAGCTAGCATATGCAATGCGTTGTGCAACTGTTCTTTCGTTCTCTTTATTATTATTTTTTTCAGTTTTTTTTTCCGTCTTTCTGTTTTTTTTTTCCCTCAGAATGTGAGATCCTTCTCTCCCAAATTCCCAAATCCCAATAATGTGTGATTTTAATGATAATTGTTTTTACCAAGTACGGACAATTAATAGATCACGGGTAGCAGCAATAAGGAGGCTAGGTCCTTATCACTTTGGTTCACATGTAATTCCTTGATTGATATCGACCTTTTGCCCATTTTCTGTGAACGTACTGTAAGAATGTGAACATTGGAAAAATATATACCACTGCTGGCTGGTGGAGTGAATGAACTAAACTACAAAGAAACAAGAAAAGCTTTACCTTTCTAGACTATTGTCAAAGACATCAAGCTCGTTGAGGCTCAGTTTCGAGCGATGTCCTCAACCCAAGTATATCGAGAAGCACATTCATCTCGTAGCCGACACAATTGTTAGCCCGGGTTGTTCAAGAGTCTAGAAGTTTATCTTATTGTCTTTCCCTATCTTGCATTCAGTTTTGATCGGCTAAGTCGGGATTATTGTAGTTATTTTTCCTTATTAGAAAGTGACAGAGAATAAAATGATTGGTGTAGATGTGGCCATCTCTGATCGGAAAAGCCAAAGAAGGAGGACTTGATGTGATTCAAACCTATGTGTTTTGGAACCTTCACGAGCCTCAACCGAGTCAGGTACTAAGTAATTAAATGTCATATCAGTCTCATATTAATCCATTGCTCTCATATTTCTTATAACTATTAACAGAAATGAAATATTTCACAGTACGATTTCAGTGGAAGATGTGATCTACTAAAGTTCATAAAGGAAATCCAAGCACAAGGGCTTTATGCTTGCCTTAGGATTGGACCATTCATTGAGGGTGAATGGACATATGGGTACGTACTATACTACTATGCATGCATGTATATCTGTGTATATATGGGTATATAACCTAGCTATTTGTACTAATTAATATAATTGTTTCTTTGTGGAATATAATTAATTCGTGGTTTTCTAGCATTCTTTGTAGTCATTGCAATCGCTCACTGTCTGACCGGTGTATCTAACTCTTTGGAGGTTAAGGGGATCGAACCCAAGCAAGTCGGTGTCACCCTTCGCTCTCAAGCCATCACATTTCTCATACGGTTTGGTTAGTATGACATCACATTTCTCATACGGTTTGGTTAGTATTCTTCACATTTAAACTTAACCAAACCAAACAACTTAACATGCATAACTTTAAAACAAAATAAGAAAATAAAATCACACATCAGGGAGAGTGTCGAATCCCCTACCTGGATCCCGATGCTTTCTTTCACATACTCCGAGAGTCGCGAACCTTCCGTTCCTCGGGTAACTGGAGTCTTAGTTCCGACATTTTGATCATTAATAATTTATTGAACAAATATCTGAAATCTCGACGATCAACAAATCGTCCAACCAACTTTTCCTTGTTTGACCAGGAGTTGACAACTAACCTTTATTGGTTTGACAAGGATCGATTGACCACTTTGACCAATGTTTGACCAATCGCTACAAGTTTGATAATCATCTCAATTACCGAACATTATACTTGAAATTAAGGTATCGACCAATTACGATTGTTGGAGTAATTCAATTATTGGACCACTTTCCATTTCAAATTTTGTCGTATAGTAATTCGATACCCAACACAATTCCAATTTCATTCAAGGTGTGCCCAAAACTACTAAGGACACCCAAGATCATAACTTGACCATTTTTCAAATTTTCCACAATCATTTCAAACAACCTGCCTTAGCAAACCTTAGCAAAACATTAACTTGCAGAACCAGAAACAATCTCAAACCACCATTTTCAATTACAATTTACGATCAAAATACGAGCACAAGCAAGCAACTCCAATGCAAAACATACGGCTTTAGTAATCCGACAAAATGTCAAGCTTGCAGACCGGAAACAACTCAATCGGTGGTGAAAGGATTGAATTTCATACAACATGCAACCCAATCGGTGGCCGGAGTGCCCAAAATTTGCAGAAAACTTCATCGGAAAACCTCAACTTTTGGATAGTCGATTCTCCTCCTTCGTTCAGTGCATGTATGATCCAAGGACACAGGGTTATCGGTGACGGCGAGATGAAGATAATGGTGCAAGTGCGCCGGCCGAAGGCTGGCAGACAGTGGAGCACCGATCGGGTCACGAAACAGGGTTGCGGTTTCCTTTTTCGCAGGTCGAGGATTCAGTTTGCTTATGGAGTGATCTGGAACCTTGATCAGCTTAAGGGATATTTATGCCCTAAAGTGCAATTTATTTCAATGGCTAGGATGAAGCGATGGCTGGATGGACGGCCACGATTGCATCTTAGTAATTTTCTTTTTCTTGAATAGTTTCTAAAATCCCAGAACTTCCGAAAAGCATGATAAATAGTTCGGGTATCCGAAAAATTCCAGAAAAATTCCCACGAACTCGTCATGTCGTGTATTTTATTATCCAGCTCTTAAATTGAGGATTTCAACTTATGAAAATTTCTGGAATTATTGTTGAGCACCTTTAATAACAACCGAGATCGATAAGTAATTTATCGAATGATCTCAATTATGCTAGATAAGTTTTTTTGGGGCTCACAATCTTCCCTCTTTGACAATGGGATTCTAATCTTCACTCCTGTCTCATCTTCAATCATTTTCTGAGTAGATCCTCTGACATCCAAAACATAACAAAACACTAATTACAACATTGAGAAAGTAATCATGCAATATACTTTCAAAAAATATTTACACGCTGAACTCTGTGTACCCTTTGCCTTTGATAAAGCGAAGCAAAGAAGCCCCAACCTGCATATCGAAGAAGAAAGACACAACAAAATATACATAATGTGTCTCACCAAAATAACTCAAAAGTGAAATGGTAAGAAATTAAAAGGAACAATATGTGGCATGTAATGAAAAGCATAATGGAAATTGCCTTTGGAGTTCAATGTGCAGTAAGCAATACCCAATACCATGTCTGTAAAGATCTAGAAAACTCCTACTGTAAGATAATAATACAAACTCGTTTTGTATCCATTCAACAGTTGCTCAGGCTTACTAGTTGCCAACCTCTTTCATCCTACTCACCACCCCCCGAAAAATAAAGTAAAAGGCATTACAGTATGAGGTGGTGAAAGATAAAAAGATGTTGTGATGACCTGCATTTTTGTTATTTAATCCTTGCAACTAGTAAGAATTATTGTTGTTATGCCTTGTTTGTATGCTGTTTGTGAAATGGAATTATTTTCGGAAAAATAATTATTCGGAAAGCATCATTTTAGGGGGCGTGAAGGTTGACTTTTTTATATGTTGAGATTCTCCAAATTCACGAAAGTAATAGAGCGCGTTGATACGAATTCATGGATATGCGGCACATATAAATTGGAGTTCGTATGTGAAAGTAACGGTCAACGGAAGTTTATGCTAATTTTGGAAATTATTATAAATAGGAATTTCTATTTTGGGAAAATCAGAATTTACTTTTTTGGAAACTTTCCAAAATTAGAAACCCCCAAATGCTCCATTCTCTCTCCTCAGAAACCCTAGAATCCGCCGAACCATAGCCAACCTACCCGACTTTTTCGGCCACACTCAAAGTTCTCCGGCTACGCCACCATCACAGACAGACTCGCCTCGTCGTCCTCGTCATCCTTATTGGACTGGTTTTCACCGATTCAAGTCAGAAACCCTAGATCGACTAGATCGAGAAAGGGACGGTGACCTAGTCTAATTTTCGCGATGGCTATACTTGAAACCGGTCTTATATTATTGCTGGAAGCATCCTCGTTCGATCCTTGGAGGTTTGGTTGATCGATTTCCACCAGAGGAGCTGCAACTAACGATGACAATGATTTTTTGCTTGCAGCGGCTATCTAGGCTAGTTTGGCTCAAGTCCCAAGTATTAAAGTTGATCTTTATATTGAGCTCTCCAAGTTAGACGGTCGGATTGAGCTAGTTTTGAGTTTGCCACAACGGCACGTGGGGTTCACGTGCTGCTGCCTGTGGCAACGTGTGGCGATGCGTCTGACTATGGTTGGGGCAAGTTCTTTCACTAATATCATCTACTCGTCGATACGAGCGTTTTGATATATGGTTTGTAGCATTTGGAGATCGTATGAGCATGTTAGGATTTTTAATATTTTTGATTTGCTCGGTTTTCGATCCGTGAGGATCCAACTGTTGGATCGAATTTTTGTTTTGACATATTGATCCTAGAAGTGTTCCAGAGACTTTGGATGGTCTTGGAAGAAGTTCCGTTACGATTGGCATTACTTTCGGTTTTTAGTTCAAACGTGGGTTTCGAACTTTAATCGCTTTGTGCTCCGTGTAGATGAGAACATATGTGATTAGGTACTTGATGAAGTTGTCTTGGATGGATATTTTGTGATTGTGTGATCTCAGTTCTGTAAGAAGACGCAGCGGGATTCAGAGGTGAGTAATCTCATAATGTTCTTTTACGAACGGTGTTACCTTATCATTTTGGGAGTTAGTTATTTAACTGCAAACTATAGTTAGTATTAGTGGTATTCCTAAGCGAATGACTACGTGTGTGTATATATATATATATATATTTATTTACGTGAAATATATATACTTGTGAGTGTGATGTGTGATGAAACAATATGCATGGTTGTGTTCATATTATTTTTTTGAATGTGACTTTTTAGGAAACAATATCGAGGAAAAAGATGTTTTCTATTGTTTGAAAAGTATTGAGATTGATGTGACATTTTTGAGTCAAGTATGACTTATTTTAAATGTATTGGTCTTTGTACCAAGAGTCACATATAGTGATCAAGGAAGGGGAAATCATTTATTAGATTTACGTAACATTTTTAGGTCATGTGCGACTTATTCAAATATTTGGTTTGAATACCAAATGGGTATGAAAATCAAATGTCACAAATGGTGACTGTCACAAATGGTGACCAAGGCATGTAATCGGGAACCAAGCATTTGGCCGGATTATTGGTTATGATCAGTTAGAGCTCTAGTCTGTCTGCCATTATAGCTTATGGGGGTAATGGTAGAGGTTGCTTGAGACTCAGAAGTATGTAGTTTAAAAGAGAGTCTCGAGAATATTCTTTCTTTTATTGTCTATGAGAGATTTGAATTTCATATTGATTTGTTAAGTTACCAAATAATATGTTTTTGACACAGCGGTGACTTGTGTTGTTTCTTCTGAGAAGAGGACTTGGAGTGTTGGAAGGAATCATGGTTGAGTTGTTTCCTTAGGTTGATTGGTGTGAGTTGCTTGATTTATGTATTTGAGTTACTCATACAAGCTTTCATAAGCTTACCGGGTTTGTTGTGTGGCAACCCGGTGCACTATTCAATAGTATAAGGGTTAATCCTGCAGGTCAGGGTAATCGTAGCTGAAGCTAAGATAGTGTGTTCGCAGCTGTACAGCTAGGAAGCAAATGTTGTTGGCTTTGCCATTGTTATGACTTCAGCTATGTAGTAGGCTATGAGGAGCATTTATGTTTATTTTGTTGTAGCAATTTAATTCGTAAACTTGTATAATATATGACTCTGAGGAGCGAGTATATATTGACATTGTGGGTTCAGGGCACCAGTATGTACTTTGTTTAAAAGAAAAAAAAAATTTCAAGTATTTTGTATTTATGACTGAATCATCACGTCTATATAATTATGATAATTATCTTGATTTTTATTAATGTTTAAAAATCGGGATGTGACCGTTGTAAATTTCATTTGTGGACCCAACTTATCAACACTTGAGCTTTGTTGCCATGCATCCCCTTCATTTCAGCCCGTATCATCACATACTTCATTACATTAATCCCAGTACACAATCACTTTCAATTCTTTGATTTGTTATAGCAACAAAAGAAATTGGTTAAAGCTGATCAAGAAAGCATTCGGTCCCAAGGCTCTTCTACAATATACTCATTATAGCATTCTTTAATTGAGCTCAATCCACATACCAAAAGCAATCAGTCCCAACAAAAACAAAATCAATTTTTCTAATCAAAATCGTTGTCTACGCTTGCTATTGGGTATTATATCAAAATCAAAAATAAACGCAAAACAAAAATCAGAAAAGTCAAAAACAAACCTCGTGCCTGCGAACACTCAAACGCAGCCAAGGGAACCAGTTCTTCAATCCACCGGAAGAGAAAGTTAGGATTTATGTTGCCAGTATCCAGATGTCTTAGCCCACCCTGAATCATCTATCAGCCATTGGCCAAATTTTCAATTAGAGATGTTAACGTAACCATCACTTTCTAAAATTGATTCAAGAGACCCAAGTAAGAGGAATAAGAAGATGAAGATAGATGAGTTACCTGAGAGGAAGACGGAATGACAATGGAATGAGGTTCTCTGCGTGTTTGCCCTGTGTCGAGAGGAAGAGAACGAGAGAAGAAACCAGATCTGGATGGTTTTTATCGTTTTTTCCCCTTGATAGTCACATCTTATTACCTAAAACAAGTGACGGCTTGTTAGCTCTGTCGCAATTGATATAAGTACATGCAACGGCATGTATATGCAGTCACACTTGATATAAGCCCAAATGACGGTAATGCAAAGCCGTCGCATATTATTCATGTCTTTGCGATGTCAGTAATTGCAGTTGTTAACGGAGTATCATTAGCTACGGTAAATCTGCGCCGTGGCCCTTTGCTGAAGCCATTGCAATTCTTTTTATAGTGCAGTTTTCATGGTGGTGGTTAAACACCTGACTAAAACTTAAAAGATTGCATATGCAACTTTGTTGGTGCCTTGGCCTTTTCAGAGACAATGAGATGCATATATTACATAACAAAACTAAACTAGTGCATCTATGAGTCATGGGTCATGAGTCGTGACAAGCAACCTAAGCTAGCGTTGCTTTGCATTCCAGGCACGCCATGATCGACTTAGATGTGTACATATATACAGCTCCAACAACAAAACTAACCAATAATCACGCAAATCTTGTGCACTATTTATCAATCTTAGCAAAACTGAAACATACAAACGGTGCATGTGACACTTCGAGATCTCATCACCAAGATATATAACCCTATATCATCTTTTTGGAATTTTATATAACCCTGTATCATCTGTTTGGTAGCGATGAAATATATTTGAATGGTGTACGTAAGAATCAGAAGATTTCCTTTTACATTAATACAATCCCATATATACATTCCCAAGTACTCCACCTTTCAGTTACCTAACTTTAACGAGTATATATGTGTGTGTGTATATATATATATATGTCTCTAACGTCTCCATAAAGACGAAGTTAAGTGTACGCTGCTGCTTCAGCTTCCTTGCTTATCTTAGTAGAGAGAGAGAGAGAGAGAGAGAGAGAGAGAGAGAGAGAGAGAGAGAGAGAGAGAGAGAGAGAGAGAGAGATGGAATGGCGCTGGATACAATTTTGGGTTATGGTGGTGGTGGTTCTGATTACTGATGAAGGGGTTTCTGTTAGTGGAGGAAATGTGACCTACGACGGAAGATCTCTCATCATCGACGGCCAAAGAAAGTTTCTTTTTTCAGGTTCTATTCACTATCCTCGGAGTACACCTGAGGTAATGCATTTTCTGGTTCTATAAGACTATATATGATCAGCTAGCATATGCAATGCGTTGTGCAACTGTTCTTTCGTTCTCTTTATTATTTTTTTTTTCAGTTTTTTTTTCCGTCTTTCTGTTTTTTTTTTTTCCTCAGAATGTGAGATCCTTCTCTCCCAAATTCCCAAATCCCAATAATGTGTGATTTTAATGATAATTGTTTTTACCAAGTACGGACAATTAATAGATCACGGGTAGCAGCAATAAGGAGGCTAGGTCCTTATCACTTTGGTTCACATGTAATTCCTTGATTGATATCGACCTTTTGCCCATTTTCTGTGAACGTACTGTAAGAATGTGAACCTTGAAAAATATATACCACTGCTGGCTGGTGGAGTGAATGAAATAAACTACAAAGAAACAAGAAAAGCTTTACCTTTCTAGACTATTGTCAAAGACATCAAGCTCGTTGAGGCTCAGTTTCGAGCGATGTCCTCAACCCAAGTATATCGAGAAGCACATTCATCTCGTAGCCGACACAATTGTTAGCCCGGGTTGTTCAAGAGTCTAGAAGTTTATCTTATTGTCTTTCCCTATCTTGCATTCAGTTTTTATCGGCTAAGTCGGGATTATTGTAGATATTTTTCCTTGTTAGAAAGTGACAGAGAATAAAATGATTGGTGTAGATGTGGCCATCTCTGATCGGAAAAGCCAAAGAAGGAGGACTTGATGTGATTCAAACCTACGTGTTTTGGAACCTTCACGAGCCTCAACCGAGTCAGGTACTAAGTAATTAAATGTCATATCAGTATCATATTAATCCATTGCTCTCATATTTCTTATAATTATTAACAGAAATGAAATATTTCACAGTACGATTTCAGTGGAAGATGTGATCTAGTAAAGTTCATAAAGGAAATCCAAGCACAAGGGCTTTATGCTTGCCTTAGGATTGGACCATTCATTGAGGGTGAATGGACATATGGGTACGTACTATACTGCTATGCATGCATGTATATCTGTGTATATATGGGTATATAACCTAGCTATTTGTACTAATTAATATAATTGGTTCTTCGTGGAATATAACTAATTCGTAGTTTCTACTGCCTTTTCATTTCATTTTAATTTAATTTCTCAGGGGTTTTCCATTTTGGCTGCATGATGTCCCAGGCATAGTTTACCGCACAGATAATGAACCCTTCAAGGCATGCACTCTTCCTATAACTTATATAGTGATGATTCCTTAATTTTTTTTAATTAATTAGGTTTTCTTACGCAGTTATATATGTAATTATATATAAGTTCAAATATAAAGTCACAAAGATCACTTCACAATTCAATAGATGCAAAACATATAAGCATAGTGATTAAGAATATGAATCAAATTTAACAAGTACGTAGATAATTAACCTAAACAGAGCATTAATCACAGCCTAAGTCTTCTACATTGCTCTCAATCGGTGCATTCTCTCTCTATATCGAGATTTTGAATTATTTGGATTTGGAGAGAGTAGAGACCCAAAATTTCCTGCCCGGATGACAATGTGACATTCCAACTAATCATCTGTTCATCAAGTTATTATTAGGTTCTTACACTTAAAACAATTCAGAAACACCATAGATAATTAAGATCGTAATAAGGGTGTTAGAGTTTCGATATACATCTCCAAATGTTTCTTCTGTATGTAATAACGTACAGGTACGTTGTTGTTTAGTAGATGTGAACTAATAATAAAATTTCTAACAAGTTATTGTTTCTTGGTTTATGTAGTTTTACATGCAAAATTTTACCACAAAAATAGTGAACTTGATGAAATCAGAGGGATTATATGCTTCACAAGGAGGTCCAATCATACTCTCGCAGGTACCTAGTTAATCTTGTACGAATGATTATTTTTAACAAATATTCGACCATCAACTTTAGTAAATTTGCATTTTTTACTGGAAAATATATTGTAATGTGCTTATTAAAAATTAAACTCATAGATTGAGAATGAATATCAAAATGTGGAAGCAGCATTCCATGAGAAAGGACCTGCCTACGTTCGATGGGCTGCAAAAATGGCAGTCGACCTCCAAACTGGTGTGCCATGGGTGATGTGCAAGCAAACTGATGCTCCTGATCCAGTGGTAAGTAAGTGCATTTCTATTACTTAGTTTCACTAAACCCTAATCATTTGCAGTATGACGGCGAGGCTCTTTTTTTTTTTTTGTTGGTTTGATTCTATGCAGATCAATACCTGCAATGGAATGCAATGTGGGAAGACTTTTGGAGGACCAAACTCACCTAATAAACCTTCTATGTGGACAGAGAATTGGACATCATTGTATGCTTCTTCGTTTCTCCATGAATATCTATTTTAATTCCATATAAGTAAATAATCTATAAGGTTAATTAATTATTAGTTGGTAGCTATGAAAAGTAGTTAAATTCCTTCGTACCCACTAGTCAATATAAAAAGAAGCTTGCGCTATCTGATAGTTCTTTATTTCCCTTCATTTTAATATGTAGCTATCAAGTGTATGGCGGAGAACCATACATAAGGTCTGCTGAAAATATTGCATTTCACGTTGCGCTTTTTATAGCTCGGATGAATGGAAGCTATGTAAACTACTACATGGTATGTATGAGTTTCGATCCTATATTCGTGTTATTATATATACCTTAATTTGATTAATATAACTTAGTTTACATCGTAATTGATATAGTATCATGGTGGAACTAACTTTGGAAGAACAAGCTCTGCATATGTCATAACAGGTTATTATGATCAAGCTCCTCTAGATGAATATGGTGAGTACTTTCATAATCACCAATTTACATCCTATGTATTAGTTGCTCCTTTGTCATTGTATAGATTAACAAAGTAACCACTTACTCGATTTTGCGCTCTAAAATTAGGTTTGTTAAGGCAACCCAAATGGGGTCATCTTAAGCAATTACATGCTGCATTTAGAAACTGCTCAACAACTTTACTGCAGGGAATGAGAACTAATTTTTCTTTAGGTCAACTTCAAGAGGTAATTATCGATCTCGATCAAAAGCATCTTTTCCATGTTTTGAGTATGATATACAAACACTGATAATTACAATATTACTAATTATTTGTCAATTGTATTTATAGGCCTATGTCTTTCAAGAAGAAAGTGCAGAAAGATGTGTTGCATTTCTAATAAATAACGATGAAAAAACTAATGCTACTGTTCAATTTCGAAATATATCATACTACCTGATGCCAAGGTCAATCAGCATTCTACCAGACTGTGAAAAGGTTCTTTTCAACACCGCAAAGGTAAGTTATAGTTTTGCCCCATTTATTACTATTTAACATCAAATATGTACATCCCTCATCCAATCATGAGGTCAATCTTATAATACGAAAAGTGCACTTACTCTTACTTCTTACTTACGTACACAATACACTCCAGTAATTAGAGCCCTTTAAGTATTAGCTGTGCAAAAATTAGTTATGTCGGAAGTCCTGTAGTTACCTTAACTATGCAGACTAACATGATCGATCTGTCACATATATAAACCTAAAATGACAATGATGGTAATAAAATGATTAAATGATTTGTGATTATAAACCATTTATTTTTTCGAAGGGGTGATTATAAACCATTTATAATTACAAATACTTTCAATGATCTTTGAATGAGGACCTTAGAATTTTATAGTTCTGGTCTTTAAATCGTAGAAGTTAATGAAGCGGGAATAAAATTTCTATACTAATTAAGGTTAAACTAAATAGAGAGGGGAATCCATCGATCTCTCTCTCTCTATATATATATGTATGTATGTGTATATATATATATATATATGTATGTGTGTGTGTGTATATCTCTATATATATGTATGTATGTGTATATATATATGTGTGTGTGTGTGTGTATATATATAGGGCTCTTCCAGTGAGGGATTCCATTTTTTTAGTCTTTTATAGGGATAGACATTATGCCAACTTTTCGATCATATTTTCACATCTTAACCGTTCAGTTTTTAGGTACTAATGTATAGATCACTTATACAAATTTTCAGTCAATTTGATAATCGTTAAGGCATCCAAAACTGTAATTTGCCATTATAAACACGAACGGTTCCGGTTCGACAGATTCGGTCCGTTCGTGTAAGTTGCAGTTTTGGATGCCTTAACGATCACCAATTTGGCTGAAAATGTATAGAAGTGATCTATACATTAGGACCTAAAAACTGAACGGTTAAGATGTGAAAATATGATCTAAATGTTGGTCTAATGCTTATCCCTATAAAAGACCAAAAAAAGGAATCCCTTAGTGAAAGCCCTCTATATATATATAGAAGCTTAACCTATATATGTCTTTAATTTAGCCATTTTCTGTTATGTTTTCTATTGATCATCGAGTTGATTCTATAGCTACTTTAAAAGCTTGTTTGTTGTATACAGTTAATATATTATATATATTTGCATGGATAGGTGAATACAAGCTATAACAAAAGAATTACAAGATCAGCTAAAATCTTTGATTCAGTGGATATGTGGGAAGGGTCTAAAGATGTCATCCAAAACTTTGAACCTACAATATCTCTACAATCGGACACACTACTTGAGCACATGAACGTGACCAAAGACAAATCTGATTATCTTTGGTATACTATGAGGTATATTCATATCTATATAAACTTGCTTTCCCTTACATAAAATCATCACATATAATGTAATGGAGTTTTATGGAATAACAGATTTCAACACAACATTTCTTGCACTGAATCAGTACTTCGTGTAGAGTCTTTCGGACATGTAACACATGCTTTCGTGAATGGCATACATACAGGTAAATACACTGGTGTGTATACTTGGTCATATTCTCATTCGAGCAAAAAACAACGAGTTTTACACATTTTTTCTTTCTTTCTTTTTCTTTTTCTTTTTTCAAAGCCAAACAAAAATCGACAGTAAATATTAGTCGTCTGATGATAGAATTATTTATTGACTTTCTCATTTCGGCCATGCTATAAAGCGGTTCAATATTTAGAATCACATGTTTCTCTGCAAGGATCATTTTTGCAAAAAAATAAAAAAAATAAAAAAAAAGGTCAAATTGAATGAAATGGTATTTTGATAATGTTGGTAGTCAAATGATCAATAATTTCTGATTTCATTTTACTCCCAACTATTCAGGAAATGCACATGGTAGTCATGATACCAAACAATTCATTATGGAGATTCCAGTTCTGTTAAATAATGGAAGTAACAATATTTCTTTGCTAAGCGTTATGGTTGGACTACCGGTTCGTAGATCATCTCCTCTTGATTATTTCTTCATTAGAATTTAATTTCCCTATACATATAATGATTTTCTAAGATTTCATGTGCTTTTTAAAGGACTCGGGTGCTTTTCTTGAAAGCAAATTTGCTGGCTTGAAAAGAGTTGAAATTCACTGCAACAAAACCGATCAATTTTACAATTTTACTAACTATGAATGGGGATACCAGGTAAAACCTTATCAGATCATGAATATTATAAAAATTCATTTATATGTCATTTATGAATAAAATTATTGTTTGACAGGTTGGGTTACTTGGAGAAAAGTTGCAAATATATAGAGAAGAAAATCTAGACAATATTGAATGGAGCAATATCGAAGGCTATTTCAATCAATCACTGACTTGGTACAAGGTATGCTGCAGAAACTTCTGAACAAAATATAGAAAATCTAAGCACTTTCCTTCAAAATTCATTTGCATTACTTTGATTAACAAGACCTTGATAAAAATTTGCAGACATTTTTCAATGCACCTGTGGGAAATGATCCAATCGCCTTAAACCTTAGCTCAATGGCAAAGGGGGAAGCTTGGATTAATGGACAAAGTATTGGTCGATATTGGGTTTCATTCCTTACTTCGAAAGGCAAACCTTCACAAACGATGTAAGTTGTCAGCACCAGTAATTTCATGATCAAAACTATTATATTCTGGATAATCTTTCAAAGCTAATTTCTACAATAAAGGAATCAAATTGAAGATATTTAGCCACATGACGTTATCTTGTTAAGCTACTGAGAACTTATTACCATATTCCTTACTTTTATTTAAGCTAATATAATCTCATCTCACCAGTGTTTATATGTTTCTCAGGTACCACGTTCCTCGATCATTCTTAAAAGATTCTGAAAACCTTTTAGTTTTATTCGAAGAAGTTGGTGGAAACCCTCTTCACATTTCTTTAAATACTATTTCACTTTCCTCTCTATCTGAAAGTACTTCCTATCATCAAATCCCATCAATAAGTTTAGAGTGATCACTTATTTGAATAGTCAAGAAATTTATAGCATTGTATAACCACATAAATGTTATCATCCTCATTTACCAAGAAAATTTCTTTACTGTTGTAAATACTTATAGTAGTGTGGCTATTCATGTAAATAGTCATAGGGTATACTTGTAATTGGAACCCTACCTCTCTCTATGTAAAGATGGATTTATCAGATGAATAATACACACAATTTCTCTGTCTCCAAACACTCTCTTACTTTTATATTTCATAACACAAGTTATTATCATGAATAGCTCTGAGATTCGGATTGTCAACTAGAAGAAGCTAATAGCTCTTGGGTTGGATTGCCAAAGAGAAGAGATGAATCATTATTCAATCAACATGGCCTTACTAGCTCTACAACAAAGTAGGTTTTCTAAATCTGAATCTATATTAATGCTTATCAAGCCTTGATCGAATATGAAAAATCACCATGAAGCATGAACCCTAGCTTTGTTGTTTCAAATCTTAAATCTACATTCTTATTAAACATGATAGTATGTAAAAATCCCCCATGATGCATGAAACCTAAATCTGTCTGATAGTTTATTTGGAATATATTTGTTCATGCTTTGTATTGATTGATTGAAAAAAGAAAAAGAAGAAATTAGGGTTTTTAGGATTGCAGCCGGCAACCCAAGCCACTGATCCTAACAGGTAGGTCAGCCCAAGCCGCAGGCCCGCTACCACGTTAGCCCTAAGCAAATCCACGCTAGGCCTATAGTTACCAAAGCAACCCCTTTGCCTAAAGCAAATGTTGTTGATCATCGCGAATCTAATTGTGAAAGAAGAAATCGGGGCCATGGAAGGGACAAAAGAATCCATCGTCCAAGACGAGGAAGAAGAGGTGGCCCATATGACCATCAGCCGCATGGGCAAGGCGCACGTAATCCGGCCCCACGTGGCCAAGGCCCACATGGTGGGAACAGTGGTACCCCAGCTCAGCAAGCTTGAGTTGAAAGGAATACTGGTTCGCCCTATTGCCACTAGAATCAACAGGATCTTTGATATCGATGTAGAGAAATTGTCCACTAGTCCTGCTCCTTCCGTGTGGAAGCATATGTTGTAAATGAGTATCACGCCGGTCGCTGAACTCAAGTGGATAACTTTTTCGAAGGGCCAATTCCTATGGATACCACACTAGAGATCACAGATTTCTAGGTAGCTACTGGACATACCAAGGATTGAAACTCGAAGACATGGATATGATTGTCCCCTTGTGCCATATTTATTTCAACTTTATTAATGATGTTTAGTTTTTCGGATTATATTTGGTAATTTATGTTTTGGATTATAAATTTTGAGATTTTCGATATATTTGGATCATATTTGGTGATTTATTTCAACCTTGTACTCTCCATGTTCCAGAAGAATGTAGCTGAGTTTTAAGGATCTTCAAGCCAATGGTTATCACATTGAAACCACTAAAAAAAAAAGTAAGTGGAATATCTTTAATTGCATAACCCCCGAACTATATGGCCGGAAGCATACATTGGAGAAGGTGAAATGCCTTTCAAATGGTCTCTACATAACCATCATTAAATCGGTTGAGTTAAATCACTTAGTTAGTCAAAAACTAATTGATTCGAGTAACTACTTGCTATGACATGACTGTTTGGGTCACTCAAGTCAAAGTATGATGTGCTGTATCCTCAGCTTATCACATGGGTCTTTGTTAGCCAAATAACGATCCTCAAGTATAAGAGCCAAGTTATAGTGTAGGGATTATGAGTAGGGGATATTTGATTTTGGTTTTGGAGATGATTAGATTCGGAAATAACTAAATGAGTACTTGAAATGTAAATTTGCATGGCTAACCTGTCGTGCCCCGAATTTCGAATAATAAATTCAAATCCGAAACATGAATACAACTAAACAAATAATGTCCTGCATTTTTTTTTTCTCAAAAACAACATCTCTCAAACCATAATACAAACCTCGTAGCAAACTATCTCTCGAGTCAATTATTACAATACTAACGTAAATAAAATGTTATGCTCACAAGAGTCTACAAACACACCAAAATAGACCAAGTGTTGGTCTCAACCCTGCTGCCCTACGCAGCTCGCTCACCACCCTGATTATCCTGACCTGCAGGATTATCCGCTACACCATTTGAATAGTGTATCGAGATTGCAACAACACAAAACCCGGTAAGCTTTCTGAAAGCTCGTGTGAGTAAATAAGAATGAACGGTTGATTTATTAGACCACAACTTATTTATCTCAAGTAAACATCCAACAATCTCAACAACCACAAGCAACATCAATCCAACACACATGAAACAACATGGAACATATTTCCACAATCACCAAATCACGACTCTCGCCACTTTGGCACCTAATCACAACTATCGCCACTTTGGCCCCACGTTAGAGCTCTAACTGCTTCGTTACCTCTGACACCTTGGCCCAAGGTCAAGCAACGGCACCTCCAGGTTACTCAGTAACCCGCGAACTTTGGACCATTTCCTGTCTTCAGAACAACATATCCCCGTTATTATTTAACAGTCGAACTTTGGACCTCCCTGTCCTCAGAACACATACACTCCGGTTATCATTAACCAAAGATCCTTGGACCCTCCGATCCTCGGAATCCTACATTTCTCTACCTTCTATTCAACTCACAAAATCAACATGCTTATCACCAACTTTTATCAAATATTAACAACATAATTAAAATCATATTATCAACATTTATCAACAACATATTATCACAATTCCACACCTCAATGTCACACCATTCAATATATAATCACGTAAATATATATATATATATATATATATATATATACGTAACCATCCGCACAGGAATGATCACTAATACCAACTATAGTTCACACGATACAAAATCAAGAAATTCATTTTTAATATACTTTAAAACTCATTTCTTAAAACAATTTTCTCACACATAACAATAAATTGAGCAATTAAGGAAATTCGGTTCGTAAATGAACCAAGTGAGATTTACCCACCTCTAAACTCCCGCTGCGTCTTCTTACAGCCCAAAATACGATTCACAATCGTCCGCTAACAATTCTGTCAAACACCTAATCAAAACGATAATTAACTTAGCGTATAATTTCAAAAACACACTTATATGAAGATCCAACGGTCGGATCTTCACCCGTGACCACACAAGGTCATCGGGACAGTCCTACGATCATTATATCAAAACTAGAATCCTATCGGACGGTCCAAACTTCATAGATCACAAATCGAGCGATCGAAATTAATCGAAATCGTAAAATTCATAACTAATTCATACGATATCCAAAATTCACATGCTATATATCAAAATGATCGTATCGAAATGTAGAATCTAAAAATGAGTAGAAACTACTTATGATACCCCCGGAGGTGGCCGGAAAGGGCCGCCAGAATTTAGGGCAGAGCCGCCCCCAACCACCACCAATGGTGTCGGGGCCGAGCTTATCCTCTTCGTTTCATCATTTTGAGCAACTTTCATAACTAACACGAAGTGAGAAAATGAGTGGAAGTGGTCGAAACTTACCAAAATAGTCCGGTTTGGCCGGAAAAACTGCAGAAACAGTTGGGAGCTCCGACGAGCGTGAAAACCTCCACTTCAGGTGCTGTCCTTTTTGCTGCGTGTTCTACTCCTCAATACGAGTTCAACAAGCCAAAGAACATGAAGTTTGGTGGTCTAGAACTCGAGATATTCGCTTCGCACTCAAAACGGCTGAAAATGGAAACCAGCTTCCCGTCGCCGCTACAAGCCGTGCCACGGAGCAAGGCTGCCTCTGGCAGCTGCGCAAGGTCAAGGCGAAGCCGTGGGAGGTGGTTTGGCGTCAAACGGTGGCCGGAGGAGCATGAACTCGGCTGGGGAAATCTTGCTCTGTTTTTGCTTCCGGTTCGGTGCCGCGCGAGAGAGAGAGAGAGAGAGAGAGAGAGAGAGAGAGAGAGAGAGAGAGAGAGAGAAAAAAAACTAGGGTTTTTTTTTTTATTTTTTTCTGATTTTTTCAAAAATGGTAACCTATATATATACAAAATCGAAAACTTCCAAATACCATAACTTCTTCCTACGAACTCCGATTCTTGTGTTCCGCACACGCACAAATTCGTATCAACGAGCTCTACGACTTTCTTGAATGAAGTTTCTTCAAATTCCTTACGTAAAAAAAGTCGATTTTTAGTAACCGCTAAATAACGTTAAATTTCGAAACTAAAATCATTCGAAACCAAATTTCTCAATTAACGACATTCGAATCACACTCACAACTCATAATTCATATAATTTGCGGAATATTGAATTACGAAATGTTTAACTAAAATTTCGGGTCTTCACATAACCTAAATTAGATGTAATGGAATGGATGAGAGTTAGGATTTAAGGTTTCCACCTCTAGCATTTCTTGCAAACAATGATACTTATATAGTGAATGATGCCATTTTAATTAGCATATTTCCCTCCTTGCATCCCTTTTAGGTATGACAAGGGACATGCTCATTTGATGATATTAAGTAACCCCTCTCGGGTGTAATACTTAACTACTTAAGTCGCATTCAATACAGTTCGGTATCTAGTACATTATCCTAAGTGCATAAAGCTTGGAGATGAAGAAATTATGCAAATCAACCATATGCTCGTCTTTAAGTGATGGTACACTACTAGAATTTTGGCCTTTAACATCGGCCATAGACCGATGTTCAAAAAAAAAACTACCGATGTCTTAGTGGGTGATGTTAAAGATCAGAAAATCTCAGATATCGATTTTTAGCTGATGTTAAAAATGGTTCTGCACATCAGTTTCTTATAAGGTCCTGATGTATAAAATGACTATAGACATCGTTTAATTTATAAAAAATTGATTTCGTATCCTACTATGACATCGTTTTACATAAGAAACTGATTTATATGTCATTATTAGACATATGTTCTATAGATAGAACTAATGTCCTGAGTCATTTATAACATCAGTTTGTTATTTCAAATTGTTGAGTTTTCATTATTTTTGCTTCAGTTTCTAGTTTAAAAGTGATCTGCTTCTTATTTGCATAAATCAGTTTCTTCACTACAAAATTACTGCTTCTTATTTGCATAAATCAGTTTCTTCACTACAAAATTACCACAATGAGAGTACAAGTGGTAACCAAAAGAAAATTCTTATTAATACTATTTTTGATAAAAAGAGTACAAAGAGTAGGGAGAAGGGGACATATGGCCTAAACTTCTCCAAATACAAAACAAAGGGCTCGCAAATAAGTAGCACAGTCATTGTATACCATTCCATAAGCAAGGCAATCTTTGCACTACTTTCTGCAGAACAAAAATAAAAGTGAGATTAAGTTATACCAAGCTATCCCTTCCACACAGATGAATTTGGAATCTTCTAGATCCATACCTTCTCACCGATTTAATATTGTTAGTGAATTCAATTATAAAGCGCGCCTTTGTTGACAGTTCAAGTACCCTGTCTTAAATCTGGATGACTGGTGATGGATGAACAGTCAGATGTTGGGCTAACAATTGGCTCAATACTGGGGGCTTTAATTCAGTTTGTAATTTGTTACTTCAAGGGCTATATTCACACCACCATCAGCAGTCATTAATCATGGAGTAAACTTCAAATCTAGACTAGCATAACAAGAACATATAAATAAATCTGAACAGACAATGTATCGAACATTGTTACTTACTTGGTGAGATGAAAGGAAGAATATATCCGGATCCTCATAGAAAGCATCATTTGTCCCATTCCCGTGGTGAACATGCATCAAAATCAATTATAAAGACACCCTTTAAGCCCTGTGCAGGCTGAGCAAAATGAGCTGCAATTGCAATATTTCCAAATACACAAAACCCCATCGAACCCTTTGGAATTGCATGGTGTCCTGGAGGTCTTATTAAAGCAAAACCAGTAGGTGGATCCCTGCTGTTCTTTGACTCTTCTACCTGAGATAAGAAACAAAACGTATTGGAAGAGATGAGATTTACACCATACAAAATTTTGATCTTTTTGAAGAAGAGTCTCACAATCAATTGAACTTCAATGCAAACATATCACCCAAACAGTTCAGGACACATAATTAGCCTAGATTATCAGTAAGACACTGATTAGAAATCACCACTGAATCAATTAAGGCAATTCATGCTCCAGCTGCAATCAGTCTCCTTGAATGTCTACATTATTAACACCGCTGTTAGTAGAAGCGGAACTGACTATTTGATGGTTATAAAAGAATAGCTACCCGTTTGCTTACACAATTAAACTTGGAAAAGAAAGCTAAAATGTCTAATATGTGAGACTTACCTCAACAGTTGTATATGTTTATCCTTGGAGCACTTGTATCTGGCCATTATATAATAAGACATTAGGATATCGATCTTTAGCTAATTTTCAGTCCAAACAAACATAACCCAATAGGATTTTGAGCAACAGGAACACATTAGGATTAATTTGAACTAGAAAAAGAAAAGGACAGAAAAGTAGACAATACTAAATAACTCAATAGCTCCTGTTATAATGACCTACCTTAAACTACAGATAAATCCCCAAAACCAAGTATATCAACAAACAAATAAGCATTAGCCGAGTACTCACATAATTTCGATGCCTGCCACTTTGCAAGTAGGCAGCTAAAGGCTCAGTATGTGTCAAGCACTGCAACACCGAATTGAGATAACAAGTATTCCTCATGGTTATCGAACCAGCACCCTAAAATTTTTTCAAGCCATTCTTCCTCTCAATCATTGCAATATTCCTTACCCGAAAAGCATGAAATCAGCTAAAACTAAAGTTCGGAAGTTGAAAAACAGAAGCAAAATAGAGACACTCTGTAATCCATAGTAAATTCTCAATTCAAAACTGAGCAATGACTAAATTAGGCTTAAAGATTAAATCTTTAACATCAAAAACATAATCAAAGGGCACCACTACTACTCACAATTAACTGAAATGTGATGGGAAAGCTGAGCTCCGGATCCCACCCGTTTTCCAAAAACTCCAATCCATCACTCTTCTTCGCGCCCGAACCCGACGTTCTTTTGTCAAGCACTTCGCCACAAAATCATGAAACAAGAGAGACCTGCATAAGGAGACGGCCCAAATTCATAAGATGTTCAAGAGCATCTGAGCATGAGCTGTCACAGTGAAATTGAGATTACACTAGCACAATTCCTAAATAGCATTGAAATTGAGATTAAGCAAACCCATACCAGCAGGCTTCCTTCAGATCCTCCTTGGATTTCTTTGCCTGAAAAACAGAATGAACCCTATCACTGATTCCGATCAAGTCCAAGTACTCAAGAGTGAAAATTGATAAAGGCCCAAAAATTTAAGTGGATGGATTAGCCGAATTTTTAACCTCAATGTTTACTTGAGACCAGGGAACAGACGAGAGAGAAGAGAGAAGAGAGAAGCATAGACGAGAGAGAGGGAAAGGAGAGAGAAAGTGGATCTGGAGGAATCTCTCTCCTCCATCACCGATCTTTGATCACCGGGGTGGACTCACCGTAGCCACCATCTTCTTCGCCTTCCTCCAACGAGTCAATGCCAGGCTACACCTCCGAGATGAGCCGGCCACCATCTTCTAGAGTTGTGTGGTTTTGGTTCTATTGGAGGGGAGGGGGAGAAAGGGAGAGAGAGGGCGAGCGGGAGGGGAGGGAGTAGAGGGACAGGTTTCAGGGAAGAGCGAGAGAAAATGGGTTGCAAGTTTTATGTGTAAAGGTTGGAGATAAAGTGAGTAAGATAAAAATTAGATCTGGGCATATGTCGGGTCGGGTCGGTTTGATGTCCAAATCGATCCCGACCTGAAGTCGTCGGTTGGAAAATTTTTAGGACCGAAACCGGATCTTGAAAGTAATGGGCCGAATATTCGGTTGGGCCGACCATTCGGGTCGATCCGGTTCGGTTTCGGGTTGGGCCGTTTTAGAGTTTTTGGCCCATTTTTGTGGACAAATTCTTCAATATTTCAGTTTCCCTGCTTTGTAAGACCTCTTTTAGGACATTATGAAGGCCCAATACACCTAGACATTCAACAGAAATCAAACATTCAAAAACCAAAAGTTCAAAAAGCAGCAGTCAAAGATTTAAAGTGCAGCAACCTAAGAGTTCAATACCAGTACTACTTAGTTACAGACCAATAAAATTCCATCAGCCATACTAATAAAAGTCCACTATCAGTTTCAGTCCAGTCCTAATAAAAGTATATCACCAACAACAAACAAAAGTGAAAAGTTTTTGATTTACACAAATTAAAATGTAGTAAGTTAAAAGTCTTCAACAAGCAGCTTCTTTCATCATCACATAGTCTCTTCGGGTAGATCACCAACATTCGTTACAATAGAATCTGCATCATATTCATAATATCAAATAATCAAATTCAAGTTTTCAACAAGTTTTCAAGAACAAAACAGAAGTAATTTACCTGCTTCCATCTTTTCAAGCTCGGCGTACTGCTCCATTTCAACCCTAGTAGGCTCTTTGAATAGTGGCTTACTTGTACCCCTCAACCAATCACTTGAACAAACAAGAGCCTCAACCATTTTAGGGGTCAAACTTGACCTAAATGGATCAAGAATCCTCTTTCCAAGACTGAAGGCGCTTTCACTAGCTACTGTTGATGCAGGTACAGCCATAACATCTCTTGCAATCTGCGACAGAATGGGAAATCTAGCACAATTCTCCCTCCACCAATCCAACACTTGAAAGCTTGGGTTGGAAGGATCCTCTGATGGCTCCAGCAGGTACTTATCAACTTCATTCTTGATCTCAATGACATATTTTTCCTGCCTAAGCTTCAAGAACTCATTCATGGTTGCAGTATAGCTGTCCTCTTCAACCAAACTTGTAGTTCCAGTATCAAACTTTGGTTGAGATACAGAGAAAGACGCTTGAGCTGCCTCCGGATCATTTTCTGCATACTCAACGAAGAGTTGCATAAACATGCTCTTGACTTCATTCACCATCGAACCCACCAAGGACTTGTCTTACTGCAGTTTTGGGAAAAAATACTCCATGTACAGCAACTTGTACCTACAAAATAGAAAAAAAGTGTAAAACTCCATAAACTAAAGTCCAGCAATATATCAAGTACCGAAACAGAAAAAATAAAATAAAAACAATACCTTGGATCCAACACCACAGCTATCAAAAGGATCTTATTAAGCTCTTCAAGCCTCCCCCAATATTTGTCAAACTTCTTCCTCATTGAAATCCCAATGCTCATAAGCAATGGATCATCACCTTGTAAAAACAGAAATCATGCAATTAGTTATGCTACTTTACAATAACAGAAAATTTCACAATTAGAAAAACAGAAATAAATGCAGTAATTTACCTTGAATACATTTGTCCAACTCTCCGATGATGGTGCACATCCAAATCAATGGCTGGTTTGCGATAACAACTTGTGTCCCACTAAACTTGAGAGTTCCATCATAAAATATCTTCAAAAATTTGACCAGCCTTGCAGCCTTCTCCCAATCAAGACCAATTGGAGGTCCATCTCTTTTCTTCCCACCAACCCTCTCATTGAAATAGGATTCAAACTGTGAATCCTCATCCTCCAACCTTAAAAAAGCTTTCTGGTACTTAATTGCTATGTCTAACATGAAATAAGTTGAGTTCCATCTAGTGCACACATCTAAAGGCACTATCCCACCCTTGTGGTCAACTTTTTCTTGAGCTGCACACTTTCGAAACTTTTCCAACCTAGATGGACTTGACCTAATGTACTTCACGCAGTTTCGAATCCCATTAATTGAGGAATCTAGCTCCTCCATTCCATCCTTAACAATTAAGTTAAGGATGTGGCAGCAGCACCTCATATGTAAAAGCTGCCCCCTTAAGACCAATTCTTTCCAGTTTCTTATCTTTTCTCTCATGTAATCTAAAGCCACTTGATTAGGTGAAGCATTATCGACGACAATACAGAAAACTTTCTCTATTCCCCACCCAATTAAACAAGTCTCAACTAGCTGTCCTATTGTCTTGCCCCTATGGTTTGGTATCACACAAAAATTAAGGATTCTTTTGTGCAAAACCCATTCATCATCATTAAAGTGAGCTGTGAGAACCATATAGTTGATATTTTGGACCGAAGTCCAAGTATCAGTGGTTAGGGACACTCTCTGACCATAAGTGGCTAAAATATTTTTGATCCTAGTCTTCTCCGATTGATAGAGATCCCAAATATCTCTAGCAATTGACCTACGGGATAGCAACTTAAAATGTGGCTGACAACTCTTCAGGAAGTCAATGAATCCCTGCCCTTCAACAAAGCTAAAGGGCAGTTCATCCCTAATTACCATCCTAGCACAAGCTAGCCTCGCCACATCATTGTCAAAACATCTTGCCACTAACTTACCCCCATTATCTACCGAATCAAACACTAAATTTTTCTGTTTTTTAGCAGGAATGAAAAGGGGACATTTCTTACACTGATATAGCATATGATTTTTCATCGAACTCGTCCCATTGAACTTCGTGTGGCATAGGTAAGTCTGCGGACAGTAGTTGCATTTGGCCTTCGGCTTTGCCATCTTCGAACCATCAGGATTCATTAACTGTGTGAAGTGCTCCCATACCATGCTTTTGTTCTTCCTTTTCGTAGCATACTGAACTTGAGCCACATCTGAAGAAGGGGTTGCAGCTCTAGCAGGAGGTGGAAGTGCATGGGGAAGTCGAGGAATCGTGGCACTAGATGCAGGGGTATCAGCGGCAGTAGTGCCAATACTGCTCCCAATGACATCAGTCTCGACGACCTGTGGTTCACCCTCAATTGATTCATCCATCATCTGCATCAACAATTAAAAAAAAAAGAAGTAGAATGTCAGTTCCAAATCAAAGTCACAAAACAAAGACGGTTTAACAGATCGCTTTAATAACATACTAACATAAACAAAGTAACATGACAGATTGCTTTACTCAACATAAACAAAGTAACACAAACATTTAAATAAGTGAAAACACACATTTATGAACAATCGAATGATTCAAATTCACATATATCTGATCAATGCAGGTATTGTAGTAGCCATAGAATCCAATCAATCCATACACATGAAAACACACAGATAACTAAGTGTTCAAAAATTAAAAATTAAAAACACAAAATCAAAGTGAATGATTCAAATTCACATATATCTGATCAATGCAGGTATTGTAGTAGCCATAGAATCCAATCAATCCATATACATGAAAACACACAGATAACTAAGTGTTCAAAAATTAAAAATTAAAAACACAAAATCAAAGTGAAAAGAGAGCCGACCTGATCTGGAAAAGAAGGAGAGTTGAGCGTGAGACGCTGACTGGCTGAGAGCAGGTAAGATAGAGAGAGAGTTGAGGGTGAGAGGCCGAGAGGCTGATAGCACACTGAACTTGAGCCGAGAGGCAAGAGCAGGCGAAATGCGTCGGGGATAGAGAGAGGTCGAGCTGTGGAGGGCGAGCCGGCGATAGAGAGAGCCAGAAAGCAGGTCGAGGTTGATCGATCTGCTGGGAGGTCGGAGGCGAACAATGAGAGTGAAAGTGAGAGACTGAGTGAGTGAGAGAGAGGCGCTGACGCCGCTGAGAGTGAGAGAGAGGCGCTGAGAGTGATCGATACATACTCTTAGGGTTTTCTAAAGGCGTGATCGGGTGTGAGGTAGTGTACACAAGTGCTGTGTTCCGCCAATCATATTAAGACAAATATATAAAAAATGATTAAAAATAATTATTTAAATTTCGGTTCGGTCCGGTTTTAACCGGTCGGTCCAGGATATAAAACAGTATCTGACCCGGTTTATGTCCGGTTCGGTCCTGTTCTGCAAACTTTCGGTCACAATGCAATCGGTTCGGTTACCGAACTGGAAAAACCGGTCCGGTTCGGCCGGTTTTCTGCCTTATTTCGGTTTTTTGTCCACCCCTAATAAAAATGGGAAAACTTTGTCCCCGTGTATGAAAATTTTTAATTTAGGTCTTTCCGCGTTTTTGAAAATTTTGAAATCAAAATATAGACATGGGTTAATAGTAATAAACGATGTTAAATATATAAATAGAAATCGAATTTTCAGAAATCGATGTTTAAAATATTTTTTTACATCGCGTGAATTCATCACCGATGTAATTGTCGTGATGTCTAAGAGCAAAATTCTAGTAGTGGTAGTTCACAATCCTAATATGCACTTATGATATGCTATCTCATGCTTCAAACAACCAAGGTTAATCATGCCCTAATTGTTTCTTAAGTCATGATAAATATTCATACCCAAATTGGTTACGTTTAAGCATACCCAAATTGGTTAAGGTGCTAATGAAAAGTGCATCAAACATAGTATTTACACTAATGTCATATAAGATTGGCTAGGGCTTTGAACCCTAACCCCAACAAACTAACTACTCACTCATGATCAAATACATAAGCTTCAACATGTTTATTAATATTAAACTAAAGAGTATGGTTAGAGAAGTGATTAGTGATGATCAAGTTAAGGATGATGTAGATGAACTGATGGAGTTATTGTGTGACGACCTATACTTTTAATGATATTTAAAAAGTATGATATAGTGAATATTATTATTTTTTCTTTCTTGAGTATTAACTTATATTCTTAAATATGGGTGTGTGTGTGTGTGTGTGTGTGTGTGTGTGTGTGTGTGTATATATAATTGTTTGGGTTAAATACTGGTTATTACCCTGTGCTTTGAGTCCAAAATCAATTTAGTCCATGAACTTCTAATTTCATCAAAAGCACTCGTACACTAATATTTCTCATCCAATAAGTCATTTCGTAATGTCTCCATCAACTCGAGCCGTTAAATTGCTGACGTGGCATGCCAACTCAGCTCCTGTAGGTAAAAAACCGAATTTAACCCTGGCTCTATTCTTTCTGAAATTTCACCCAATTCGGGTCTGACTAGTCAAGTCTTCATATCATACCCAACCTCTGTACAAACCCACATAAAAATTCAATTGATACGAATCATTTTTTCCGGTACCAATCTAAACCTCGCATACTCCAATCTCCTATACAAATCTCACATAGAATCAAAATTTCGAATCTTCCAACTTCTCCCAGCTCAATAGACAATGAATCTCAGGAAACCGCTTCTTTTTGTTCTTATTCTTCGATTGAATCAAACGGGATCGAACTTGATGATGATGAGAACAAACTCTCTTCTTCCATAGTTTCTTCTTTATTGATATATCAGCAAACCCATAACTTTTTTTTTTTAGCTCTTTTACTTTTCTTTCTCTTCTCTCTCTCCACTAGGTGCGTTCTATTGGCATCCCAAATCAAAATTTGATTTCTTTTTTTTTCTCTGCAATTTTTACTGATTCTTTTATTCTTTGGTTGATTCAAGATCACTGACGAAATCCTAGAAACCGAAAATGCATGTGGGACTTGGAAGAGCCGGAGCTCTGACAAAGTATCGCTTTCTTTCATGTGAATTAATGGCTCTGGACCATTGTTGGCAAGACCAAAATCACTGTCGTTGAGATTGGGCCAAGCAATACTGCTAAGACTGAGCCAAACAACCCCATTGATGCTAAGCCCTAAGCAGCCCAATGCTTTACTGCTCGGTGCTATGATGATTCATGCTTACTATTCTGGTTTAGTCTAATGTTTTAATCAAGTGGTAGGATGAATTAGCTAGGCTACTTTTGGATTCGTGGTTGGTAGGCTTAATGGCTTAATCATGGGGTTTAATTTAAAGGTATGAATGTGTATGGTGGTTCTAACAAATAATTTCTATGATCTCATCGGTATTAATGTTCACTATTTCTAAAATATCAGAGAGATTATTATTCCCTTCCATTTTCCAGTTCGAGTACTAGAGATTTTGGTTTAAATCTCAGATAGAATAGAGCAGGGTTAATTTTGGTATTTTCCCTTCCATGTGGGCCCACAGGAGCTGAGTTGGCATGTCACCCAAGCAATTTAACAACTCAAATTGATGGAGACATGCATGACGGAATGTCATATTGGATAAGAAATATTAGTGGAATGGTGTTTTTTGATGAAATTATAAGTTCAGGGACTGAATTGATTTGAGCATGAAGTACAGGATAATAACAAGTATTTAGCCCTAATTGTTTTATGGTGTGATATATAAACATATATACACACACATCACCAAAAAGTGCTATGTAGATATATATAAGTATATATGCTATCTCTATATTTATAGACCAGCCCACTATTTGTGTTTTTTAAACCCAAGTCAATTTTAAAAGCCCAAGACCAAATGACTTATACTTTTGTTGGATGTCATTTAACGACAAACCAACCTCTCAAAATCAAAACCTTTTCTGTTATCTTCATCGTCTTCCTCCCCTATTTTGATTATCTTTGCAAGCACCACTCCACCAAAACTAAAGGATCAGTACCACTACGATAGACCACTCTGATAAGAATAATCTTAGAAGCTGGAGGTGTTGATGTTGTTGAAGAGCCTTGGAGAGTCAGTTACCAGAGTTGTGATTCATCAAAGCTAGTAGCAGGAGGTAGATCCCTAGAAGCATGTGGTGGAGATCTAGAACCAGGAGGTGGCAGTCCATATCAAAACATAGATGAAGCTGGTAGTGTTGGCATCCAATTCTACTCTTTATTGTGCTTATCTAGAATTAAAATCTGACCTCTTTGCCATTCACTATAAATATCCAGGTTTGTTCTACTTTCTTTATTGAGTTCCCAATATTTGTTTTTACAAAATGAAAAAGAGTAAGGGAAGGAGAATTTTTTAGACTAAGGAAGAACCTGAGAAGTAAAAGCTAACTTCAGAAACGAGGTAGGGGATCTTGGGAAACCTCTATTTAATTTGCTTGGTTGCTGTGTTGCTATATGTGATTTAAATTATGAAATTTGATAGATGAATGAGTTGATGGGTGTTATCTATTATTTATCATATTGTTTCATTAGCATGTTCATGAATTCTTAGGGATGGTTTTGATAAAATAGAGTGGGAATGAAATATGCGGGAGTATTCTTTTGTGTAGTTGAGCTTAATCCATAACGACCAAATTTCAAATGGGCTAATAGAGTTGTACGATTTTGGTGATTGAGGTCAAGTAAGATGACTAGCAAAAAGGGAATCATGGCTTAGGTATGGGGTTAATTCATATGTTATTTCATATATAGTCACCTCAACAAGGTAAATTACATGGTACAGGACATATAGACTCTTTGCGTCTTAGCATGTGAGTTAACAGGTAATAGATGAAAGGGAAAATTTTATAAATAGTATACCAACTAAAGGCCACTAATAATTTCTATACATAAAATTACGAATTACAAACTTTAGTACACGAACTTAGAATTCCGAACCATTATCTAGAGACGACGTCATTAACACCGTTCACTCTTATGTCATTACTCACTTGTCGGAGGGTAATTTAGTACTTTTACCTCTCTCTGACTTTGACTCTCTCTCTTTCTCTCCGTCCATGGCCGTGAATGGAACTCAGTTATTGCAGACTTGGGTCGGAGCGGTATGTAATACCCGCAATTTCCATTTTAAATTCGAGTAATTGTATCGAATGATTATTATGCGATTTCACGATTTATGTTCGATAATAATTCATTTTTACAATTATCGAAGTTTCAAAATGTTTATTTTAACGAAAAGCTCGAAATGCTCGATTCGAGTAATCGACTTTTTCTACGTACAAAATTTGGAGAAACTTCCTTCATGAAAGTTGTAGAGCTTGTCGATACGAGTTCGTACACGTGCGGAACACGAAGATCGGATTTTTTCTGAATTAGTTATCGATTTAAGAAGTTTTTCCGAAACTAGTATAAATAGGAAAAAACCCTAGCTAATTTTTCAGAAAACTATCATTTGGTCCGGCCTCCTTGCATTTTCTGAAAAACACTATTCATCATCCCTAACCTCCGTTCCTCGACCAAAATCATCCGAAAAGGAGAGAAAACTTCTCCTTAATTGTTCTCCCTCCACAGACCACCTCTCGACCTCAAACCAAGTCCCAGGCGTTCGTCTCGAGCTGCTCTAGCTCCTGGAGGCAGTTTTACAAGGCGGCGCGGCCTGTGGCGGTGGCCGCACGGCCCGAACCGAAAACCACCGATTTCGGTTCGAGCTTGATATCTCGAGCTACACTCCACCATTTCACTTGATTCTTTTCTCATTGAGCTCGCCTCAACTTCCTCTACAAGCACCAAGAAGGACCGGAACTGGGTCGAACGTTTTCACGTTCGTCGGAGCTCGACCCGAACGGATCGAAATACCGAAACTTTCGATCAAGATATCTCGAGCTATACATGATCGTTTCTTGTGATTCTTGGCTTGTTGAGTTCGCAAGGAAGTTCTGAACAAGTTTCCAGAAGGGATCGGGGCCTGAGGTTGCAGTTTTCACGTCGGTTTTCAAGCTCACGATTTCTGCATTTTTTCCGGCCGCCGAATGTAAATCGGTAATTTCGATCCCTTCCCGTCATTTTTAGGTCTTGTGCTAGTTATGAAAGTTGCTCAGAATGATGAAACGAAGGGGACAAGCTCGGCCCCGACACCATTGGCGGTGGTCGGTGGCGGCTCTGTCCCTAACTCCGGCGGCCTTTTCCGGCCACCTCCGGAGGTCTAAAATTTGGTTTCTATCCATTTTATGATTCTATATTTCGATACGATCATTTCGGCGTATTATATGTATTTTTCGGATATCGTATGAATTAGTTATGAATTTTGTGATTTCGATCGATTTCGATCGTTAGATTTGTGATCTGTGAAATTATGACCGTTGGATGAACTTGTAAATTTGTTATGATGATCATATGACTGTCCCAGAGGCTTTGTGTGGTCATGGGCGAAGATCCGACCGTTGGATCTTCGTATATGTGAAAAACGGTAATTAGGGGAGCGATTTGTGAGAAACCGCTCGTCGGATTTTAATGTAAATTAGAATCTGGTCGTTAATTTGTAGTTAAATTATGTGTTGAAATTGTTGGCTAAATTCGAATCACATTTGATTAGGTGATTGACGAATTTTATTTGAGTGGGCTATTCGGCGTTAATTATAAATTATAATTATTGAAGACGCAGCGAGAGTTTCGAGGTGAGTAAAACTCACGTGGTTCATATTACGAACCGAGCATTTTAATTTATTTATTTTTGATAATTGTGTGAAAATATATTTGCGGATTTAAATATTTGTTTTTAAAATTTCATGGACTTGAATCACCACGGTCCATAGGTAAGTAAAATGAATTTTTACTATACAAATGAATTTCATAATTTTCTGGTGTGAACTATAGATGGTATTAGTGGTCATCCCTGAGTGGATGATTACGTATATATATATTTACGTGGAAAATATATATTGATGAGTGGATTGTTGGATGATGATATAATTGAGTTGAAGTGATGAGTTGATTATATTACAATTGTGTAATTCCATAATAATATGATGTATCTTGGTTGGTTTGATTTCAGTATGTGACATTATATGTTGTGTTCATTTATGGGTTTAGGGTCAACGTAATGACCGGGGTGGGTAATCGGACGCTCTAATCCTAGTGTGGATGATGGGATACGATTGGTTGAGTATGAGGAATTATTGGACGTTCTAAATATGTATATAGGTATACATATTGATGAAATACAATAATTGATAAATATGTCGGATGCCATAACCTAGGCCAGGTGACGGGCTACGATTCAGTTAGAGCTCTAGTCTGTCAAGTACCGTATTTTTATAAATACGATGATGAGAGTTGTGGGGAAAGTTGTGAGTTGGGTTGTCTTGATATATTGAATTGGTGTTTGATTGAGATTAAATTAAGTAACAGTTCATTCTTTTGCTCATACAAGCTTTCATAAGCTTACCGGGTTTTGTGTTGTTGCAATCCCGGTACACTATTCAATGGTGTAGCGGATATTCCTGCAGGTCAGGATAACCAGGGAGGTGACCGAGCTGCTTAGGTGTTTCAGCAGTTTTGTTAATAATTAGTTGTGAGGTGTGTGTATGCTCATTTAGAGCTTTACATTACATTTTGGATTTGAGTTGTAATAATTAACCGAGACTAAATTCGGTTTGATTTTATTTCGTGTGGTGAGTATGTTAAGAAATGAAATTTTCAGGATGATGATTTTGTGTTGTAGTATTTTCATGTTTCGGATTTTGAATTGTTATTCTAAAATTCGGGGCGTGACACGGTAACTCAGTCGAAGCCCTCCGAGTATTTTCTTTAATGCGGAAGCTCTCTCAGACCCAACCGCTCCTCCTTTCCTTGAAACCATCAAATCATGCTAGGCTCTATTGGATCTTCAGTCTGGCAGGCAAGCCCACCAGCAGGCCTTGACAATTTTTGTTGGAAGGTTTCATTTTTTTTATGTGTAATTTGATGGAAGATTAGTATTTTGTTGACTAGTTCGGATCAATTTTGATTCCAATGTAGAGAGTGTCTGACATTTTGGTATAAGAAGATGATGACGAGATCGAAGGTGTTGGTAGGATAATGACCGATGATCGCTGATTGGAAGAAGAAGAAGAAGATGATGATGATGATGATGATGATGATGGAGGAAGAAGTAGATCAAATCTAGAGTAAGAAGAAGATGACAAAGAAAGTGGAGGAATGGATTTATGATTTATCATCCCATTTACTGTTAGTGTTCTGTACTTTTCTGGAAATTTCTTGACTACTTCTCAACTCAAGTTTGTGGTTTATTAAGTCTTGTCTCATATGATGAGAAACAGAGGTGAATCAAGTTCCCACAGTTCTTATTCAATGGTTCCATCATGAGCTTTGGCATATGATTGCAAATTGATATAACCTCCTGGAAATAAGAATTGTGCCCAATTTTATTTTATTTTTGTCTTGATTTTTCTTTAGAAATTATTGTCCAATTGATTGTGCCCAGCAATAGACTATTTTTGGATCATTGGTTTGGAATAAGAATGAGGAAGGGCGACCTATATTTGACAATGAAATTTATGCATTAAAGAATAAAGAGATTGAGGAAGAAGCAGGATACGATTTTTGGGTGAGATCATGCAGAAATGGAGAAGGCTAAATACTGGTTACTATTTTATGGTTTAGGTCTAAAATCAATTCAGTCTCTGGACTTCTAATTTCATCAAAAACACCCCTGTGCTTTCAATTTTGATCTAATAGGTCTAATTCGTTAATATTTTGTTATGGGTTCAAGTTATAGTTGGATTATTTGTTGAAAAACTATTTATTTTTAATAGTAGGACTCACTCTTAAATTGACTAGAGGTGGCCTGCAGACATCACATCATAAAACATAAGCCATATATGAGCTACATTAACAAATTAAATAACTCAATTGTTGGAAAACTAACAAATTGGACCTATTAGATCAAAATTGAAAGTGCAGGGGTGTTTTTGATGAAATTAGAAGTTTAGGGACTAAATTGATTTTGGACCCAAACTATAGGGTTGTAATCTGTATTTAGCCCAATGGAGAAATATGAGGACACTAGCATATTCTCTCCTCTTCTTCTTCTTCGAGCAAAGCTTCGGTGCTCTTCTTCCCGCACTCTCATCACAACCTCTTAGGATTTTCTAGCAATTTGAGACGTATAGAGAGAAAGAATCGCATATATGAAGGTGAGGAGAGAGAAATTCGGTCTAAGAATCTCTCGCCTTCGTTGCTTGAATTCTTAGAACAATCGACGAGAATGCTGCTACAGGTGGGTTCCTAGTCCTTCAATTAGACAAAAGAAATGTTCAATCTTGATGGGTGTGGATTGATGGTAATGGTTAAAATTGTAGAGGTGATCGGGATTGGGGGTGGGGGGGGGGGGGGGAAGAGAAATGGTGCCCATAGTGACGGGTGAGAGAGAGAGGGAGAGAGCGATGGGTGCCCAGAGTAAGAGAGAAAAAGTCAGGTGCCCAAAGTAAAAATCTGAAGAGACTAAATTACCCCTCAAATTATGCTAGGTGACACGTTTATTAACGACGTCATTGATGCCGTGTCTAGATAATGGGTTGGAATTCTAAGTTGGTGTACTAAAGTTTATAATTCGTAACTTTATGTATAGAAATTATTAGTAGCCTTTAGTTGGTGTACTGTTTGCAAAATTTTCCTAAATGAAAATAATATTGCATATATCCATGTATTACTGTTTTGATTGTTACTAGTTTGTGTTGTTTATTTAAAGAGGCTTAGCCTCCTACTGAGCTATTGATGCTCACCCCTATTAAATATTGCAGGTACCAAACATGAAGTTTAATTTTCCCTTTTGAAGAGCTTTGTGATTAATGTGAAGAAAGTGTGAGACTTGTCCTGTTTAGTTTTCTAGAATAAGAGCAAAGGCTACTAGCATGTAGTTTTGGCCTTTGAAGTATAGGTTTGAATTTTCTATGGGAATAATGAACTATCAAGAAAGTTTGTACTGTGATCTATATAATTATGTTAGCAATAAATTGCTTCTTTTTCCATAATCCATGCTCTTTGAAGTATAGGTTTGAATTTTCTATGGGAATAATGAACTATCAAGAAAGTTTGTACTGTGATCTATATAATTATGTTTGCAATAAATTGCTTCTTTTTCCATAATCCATGCTCTGTTCATTGAATTGGTTATGTCTTTTAATTGATTCTAAGTTCTTTGATTTGTTTCATTATTTTCCAGCTCTTATATTTAAAATTCATTGGTTAAATACAAGGTAGAATAGAGGTCTGCAAATCTGAAATTGTGTTTATGAGCTTTTGACCCAGTTGGGTTTTTACTGAAAACTATATATTTTGGTTGGGTCTTTGAAGTTGGTTCTTCATAAAAGTTGCAGTAGACATCTTAAAGATCATTTTAGAATTGGAATCTCTTGAAAACGATTTTTCTAGAATTAGTTATGATTTTTCAAAGCTACAGCTCTGTTGCATGATTTTTTTTCAAAAACAGCAGCACTATCATGTTCTTTTTATTTTTTTTACTAGCTTTCTATTCAATCATGCTTGAAGGCACCATTATTTCAAAACTAGACATTCCCAAGTTTCAAATGAAACCAGTCTTTTCCTTTTTGGAATTCATATAAAGGATTTATGTCAACATGAAGTCTTTTTTTTTTTTTTTTTTCAAAGGGAAGAGAACAAACTGTATTAAGTGAAACTAAGGAGTACATGGAGCGATGTAGAAGCATCGAAATAAAAAAAAAAGCATGACAAGATGCACAAACGCATCTATGATAATAAAAGATAACAAGATGCATAGACGCATTTGAAATGGGAGGTAACCAGGATGTGACTTAATGTCAAACGACATCGCTGCACTGCATATGTCACAAAAGCAGTGTAAATGTAATAGTAACCGTAACTGGTGATATGATCACCTAGGAGAGGTGATTCGCTCACCAGGAGTTTGAAAGTAACTGAGGGTTCAAAAACTCGAAAATTAGCAAACGAAATCCTAAGAACCAGAACCAATACCAGATCAAAAAGAGTAACTATCTAGAATCTAAGATCCGGATTTGAGTGTTTCATGGATCACAAATCCGGACCCAAATCCGGCCTGAAGCAATGAGGTCTGACCAAACATGCTTAACACAGATGTAGGCCCAAATAGATCTGCTGCGGGCACCCTCACTCCAACATAACTTTGGACACCTGAAATGCAGGGCACCCCTCCTGAGCCGCACCGCCGCTGCAATCCCCTGACTAAGACCGGACCGAGGTTCCCCCTACAACCAAAGGGCCCTACTATGGTGCCTTTATCCTTCACCCAAAATGTCTGATCTCTGTGTCGCTACCCACGACAACTAGGATTACCACTGATGTAGAGAAATTGAAAGCAACTTCTCCAACCATCGTCGGATTTCAGCAACAACCCGGAGTCTATTCGCTATTGCCGAAGAAAGTCTGATCGTACCTCTTACCAGACATCTCCAATTGGTTAGGGCTGTCACTCGGTTATAGGTATTAACAATTTCAAAACCAAAGCTTTCGGTTTCAAAATTGAGCTACTAATTATCAACCAAAATTTTCTGTTTTTAATCATATCTACAAAATTCAGGTATTTCAGTTTTCGGTATTACCAACTTTAGAAAAACTAATTCTTTGTAATATAAATTAGAATGAAGGAAATTAAGTTTTTCAATTTTAAAACCGTAAACTTCGTATTCATCTAGTAATCATAGCTTTCTTTTATATATATGACATCAAATTTTATCTATTTTCAATAAAACTAGGTTACTCAAAATGATGTACAATTAATTATGTAGTATATTGAGTAATGTTCATACTATTATGAAAACGATTATGTTTATTTCTTAATATACATGTATGTGTATTGAAAACCATAGTATATAAAGTTAATATTTAGATAATCGGTAGATTCGGTATTTACCAAAACCAAAACAACTTTTTCGGTAATTTTTTATTTCGGTTTTATCGGTCTCGGTTACCAAAAAGTCTGTTTACCTAACCTAAAGTATCAGTTGGTATTCGGTCGGTTTGGTAATTACCAAACCAAATGGCAGCCCTACACTTGGTAGATCTTGGATCCCACGTTTGGTTTGGATCCACCAAACCATGGCACCGTCTGTCACCACCTCTGAAAGGGGCGGCACATGCAAGAGAAAACCCCGAAGAGGGAGGATCCCACCGATAAACGGACAAGATGATGGTGCAGCAACCAGATTGTTGCATGGGAGAGGTACAAGAGTCCAGAGAACTCACCGGGCAGTGACCGCGAACACCACTGACGCAGGCCAAAGAAAACGGACGGTAAACCCCTAGGGTTAGCTGCTGCAAGGAAAAGAGAGAAAGAGCTCTTATTATTTAGGGCAATCCCTGAAGGAAATCCTATGTCAACATGAAGTTAGCTTTATGCATTAGTAATTCTGCTAGAAAGGCAACTTGGTTATTTCTTTCAGTACTTCAAATCTGATTCAAATGGGCTATAATTTTTCTTTATTGTGTTTTTATTCTTTAGTACTAGTCATAATTTTAAATAAAAAATAATAAAAAAAATCCCTGAGTTGGGGTGTGACATATTGACATGGTGCAAATGGTGATGGTGATGGTGATGATGATGATGATTCCTCAGGTGATATTAGACTTCTTCTTCCATCTTTTTGCTTGATGGTGGAGTATGAGATATAGAGATGATTAAATGGTGAAGCTTTATGTATATGAAATGGAATAGATAGATGGAAAAGATGATGAATTTGGTGGTAGTGGTAATGAAGGTTATGAAGGTTTGTGGAGGAGATGCTAATGGATTTTGAAGAGAATAGTGAGAGAGAGAGAAAAAAAAAATGTAATGGCTATGTGTGGGTGATGCCTTCTTCAATGGGAGAAGCGATGCTTAAATAGATGAAGAGATGGGAGTGAAGTGATGATGAGAAGCAAATGGTGCAATTAGGTTCTTGAATTGATTGAGCAAAGAGGTGGAGTATGAGAGTGGTAATAGATCCCAAAGCCAAGGGAAAAAGGTATGAGAGTAATGGTGTAGGTTAGAGTAGGTAATGAGGAGTGAAAGATGGTGATTAAACCTAAAACATGACAGATTTTTAAGTGATGATGATGATGGACTTTTGGGTAATATGGAGAATTGAGATGGCGTGAATAGGGAAAATAGATGGAGTTGATTTTGAACCAAAAATTTTGGGATTTGGTTATGGTAGAATGATGGTGAATGGATGTAAAGGAATAAGTACAATGTTACTCCTCCTCCTTATGGCCGGAAAATATATGGAACCACCGTGAGTGGTGGTGCGCCTCTAAAGGTGGTAGTGCATGGAAATTTTGCCGGAAATTCACTTTTTCTCCTCTTGTCAAGATTTTCTACAAAACATGAAATTTGATTAGTCAACACTAAATTAGACTTTAGAACAAGCAATTTACATGTGTTATGACACATACATATGTGAATGATGATCCAATAGTATCCCCTTCTGAACAAGGGTCTTAATGACACACTATGCCAAGTTTTCTCATTTGGAAAGTTTAAAACTAGACCATTATATGCAAAGACCAGTTAAATATTAATGGTTTTGGTTGATGCATCAACAAAGTGATCACATGTTACACTATTGTTCACAAAAAACGCTGCTTTTGCTAAACTCTCACCCATATCACAAAATTGAGGGTTCGCAACTTGGATTATCCCATAAAGTCCATAAGACTTGATAATGTCGAAGAGTTTATATTGAAGTCTTTCGATGATTATTGTACATCCCTTGTGATTGATGTTGGACATATAGTTCTCTAGGTTCACACCCAAGATGGTCTCACAGATAGAACCTTGGTAATGCACACCGAGCATTTAGTTTTTGCGTAGGGCTATGCAATCTTGCATGCAACCATGTTGGTCTAGTTGCGGCGCACTGCTATCCAATCTTATTTCACGTTACAGCTGGTGACTGGGTACGAACCTGATGTTTGACACTTATGCGTATTTTGGTGTGCAGTCCTTGTACTAATTATGCCACAACAACGTAAAAAATTGAAATGCCATGTCTATACCATGAAATGCTACTAGAAGTGGATCATGGCAAGAGAGAAATCATGAGCCAGTGTAAATATTTTCCTACCATTCAAACATGTGAGGAAATTGAGAAATGAGCGTGTGTCTACGGTACATTATATGGTGGATCTTTCTGAAGCCACTTTCAAAAAGGTACTAATCAAAATAAATTGCATTGACTAATAAGAACATTGAGATTCATCTCATATGCTTGACGTCTTTTGCTTGCAATAAACAACTTGAAAGCACTATTGTGTAATTCCACAGATTTATTGTAACCTCTAGAGTTTCCATTGAAACTAAATGTTTCTTGATCCGGTTATCTAGGAACCTGATGTTCCTTAAGAGGTATAAAATGAAAAAAATTGAAACCTCAAGTTTCTTGAATCTCCAATTATATGAGGGCTTGAAATCCCTCCTCTTTATGACTACACATTTATATGTGACACAAAACTTGAGGTTACTTTGTGGATTGGAGTCTTTAACTCGAAATTTTGAGTATATCATTTTGCCAGCAGTTCAAAATGAATTTGGTCTATTGCAATTGTCAATATTTCACAATTGATGTTTACTAAAGGTAAAGTAACATTCATGTCAAGAGTTGTAGATATTGATTTATGGCTCCAAATGAGCTACGGTCATATTACTGAATTTGAAATATTGTTGCACGAAGTGGCTCCTATATAGTTGGGGAAAACTTTTTGCTATCTCATATACACTGTGTTAAATTTGTACAGTAAATTGAGGCATATAATGGTATGAACCAAAAGTTCATTGAACCAAATACATCATTTTAGCTTGATTGGTTACGTCATCTTTGTCTTCCATGTTGCATGGAATCACTTACAAGTTTTGATGACTATTAACCTCACTCACAAGCAAATTTTTTTATTACCCGAATATTTGCAAGTTGTCACTTTAATAAGACAATCCTCGTGCCATGAGGGGGAGAAAGATTGTTCCTGGAGAACAACATGAATTGGTGTGAGATATTTATCTACGGTCTCATTTTAATTTTGGGAAATAACTAAGCTAGTGAATTGACAAAATTATATGCTAAATGCAAAGGCATATGCTTGGGTTAAAGTCACTAAAACCAACCATATTAGCACAAAGAATCTCGACCCAATTTGATTTCTATTATGCATGTGTATCCAAGTGACATGGTTCTCTTGAAGAGAATGTCATTAAATAATGTCAGAGTTCCTAATATGGCTACACGTACAAAGGTTATAAGTACGCCATTAGAGAATGATGTCTTCGTGATTATATGGTTCATGAATTAATATTTTTGACCCCAAACTTGGTAATTGGTTCGCCACCAACCAGTGAACATCTTGACTCAAAAGAAAGTGATAGATCTTTAAACACATTTTTTGCGCATGGTCATAATAAGATAGTCTTCCCACCGTTAGGGGAAGGAAAGACTATTATTATTTGGATAACGACGTGAATTTGTGTGGAATGTATCCACCAAGTCTAAAGCTTTAAACTCCCAAAAGAGAAGATTATACAAGCCTTACAATGCTCTACATGAGATTATAAGTAAAAAGATCAACATTCGCTACATGATTCATCTATGAGAGATGATTGTCCTAGAAGTGACAATGTATGCCTTAGAAGTGGCATGGGTACCCAATATCAATAAGCTTATTACAGCTAATGCATGCATATAAGAATATGTGGGATCTATGCTTAATGATCATCGATGATAATTTACATATGGTAGCTACCAAAAATCATGAAGGGCTGTATTGATGTTATACCACGTTTCATTATGAATATCGAAAAAGTATATTATTGGCCAAATTGGAATAGGCAATTCCAATGAAATTGAATATTTGAAATGTGATGAAATGCTTGGACCTTTAACCCTACATGGTACAAAATGGTATTTGTTAAAGTGAAGAAGCGAAGTTACTATGACACAATGTCTATTTATAGAGACATGAGATTATGAATATCTTTCCTTATATGAATGACAATTTTCTATAAGTATAGTGTTACATATAGCTGTTATATTGACGAGAGATTTATGGCATGTTGTCATCGTATATTAAAAAGATCTTAAAGACACATTAGAAAAAGCAAAATCTCAAAAGAAAAATGTCATTATGAGTGTATTGCTTATCAAATCCTCAAGGGATTCAAATACATGAATGTTTCAAATGCAAGTCCATGAAAGGTTGAAAGAGCCTGAAGCTCACTCATGGAATCAAAGAGTCTAAAGTTAGCTCATATGTACTCATTCCGTTATAGTTAACGTGAACTAAATAATAAGTACTATGACAAGACTATGAAATCCAATTCGAATTATGATTATAGTATTGCAACATACTCTAACTTTCACAAAGTTATGAATTATTTAGAGCTTTTGAAGAGCTTAGATGAGATGTATGAATACACAAAGATATTGATATGTATGGCTAGGTATGCCATGATGATTTTTCAGTGTTTTAAACTATACAAAGTTTAATGTGTCAATTAGTTTATATTGTTTAGCTATTACTTAGTGTATGTATTTGAGCATTTGAGGTTGTTTCTAACCTTATTAAATGAGATAAGCCTTATTGAAAATTATCTAGCTTTGCTGGTATTGCTTAAACTTTGCAGGAATGAAAATTCATGATGAGCTCCTATATGCAAAGCACACATGGTCTCACTAGACACATCAAACCACTATACATAGTACATGTAGCTTATCTCATCCAAAATATCGAGACTTGTAACAATCGGGGGGAGATTCTCATCAAGAGGAGTATCCGGAGTATGCTACCTATGACATATGCGTGTTGTGCTCTTTTTATCCTTCGACCAGGGTTATTTTTGTTCCACTGAGTTTTTGTTACTTGGTAAGGTTTTTAACGAGGCAATAATAAGCGCATCCAATACCATATCATTCATTGGTGGACATCCAAGGAGGAGTGTCGTAGATATTATTATCTATGTGGTTGTTCACATAAAACTCATTAGTTATGTACTTTGATGTAAACCCTACCTCTATATAAAAGAGGTTAATAAGACTGAATGAAAACACTTTTACTTCCTCCCAACTATTCTCTCTTTTTTGTCTTTCTACTTTATAACAAAATTAATAATGATAATAAATAAGAGCTTTACACATCCTTGCCCATATGCACTTCTCTTCCTATTTTTTTTATCCTCCAATGACATTTCATCCCAATATTTACAGAGAATTTTTCTAATATGTTCTCTATTCGACTGCTCCCAAAACCTAGCCATCCTGGCTGGGTTTTCAGTCACCACAATCGAAGCTAGAGTCCTTTAGAAATGAGCTTTGTTTCTCCATACTACGATGTCTGAAACCAGCCCTTTAACGTTGACTGTTGCCTCAATCTCATTCACCGAAGCTGCTTCTTGCTGAAGTCATTTCGTCCCTAATTACGTAATGAACTAGGAATCTCCAATCACTACATTTGATAACATGATCTTGGAGTTGGCTGTTTGCGGCCTAAACAGGGACGACTAAAGGCTTTATGGTGGCACAGTCTATTGATGGAGGGAGTGAGAACTCTAGTGCAACCATGGTAGGGGAATTTGATCTCGATCCATCAATCTTGGCGAAAACAAGATGCCTGGCTCAAGGCGGTGAGAAAAGGTATGTGCCATTTTGTAGGAACGACGAAGAGAGTCTGCACTCTCAGGCAGCAACGAGGAGATTAACGATGTCGCCATGGCTCTAGTACCTAAGGCACTATTGGGATTTGTAGGTTACCGAGATGCGGCGGTGCACGATTGTGGGGCTGTGGAGCGCTGGTACTATTGTGCGAAGGCAGCGGACAACATCAATTAGGTGTCAACAGCGTGACGAGCAGAAGACATGAAGAGTGACAGAGACGATGCAAATTGGGTGCACAGCTTTGGCTGGGTGTCCAGAGTATCTTGGAAGGTTAAACCAATGTGAAGGCCCAAGTTAAAGAGGATACCTAGAATGTTTTGGGTGTTCAAAGCTACTTGGGATTTGATTTGGGCCCAAGTATGGGCTAGGCTAACGGGCTCGAGCTCTCTACTCTCTATGTTTGTAGTGAACCAATATATTATGTTTATAAATTATAGTTTCAAGGGCTTGAGCACTCAGTTCAAATTTAGTTGGTCTATCCATATGTACCACTGTGGTCTTCACCACAACTCCTTGATATATCTACAGCAAGGCAGCGAGAGAGTATGTAATGGTCTTCTTAGCATGAGTTTCTATCATTGAAATTATCATTTTGTCACGCCCCGATTTTTAAGCAAATAAAAACCAATATATATAATCCCATAATTATACATGCGTGAATAATCAGTCATCAATACCTAATATCTGGAAAACTTTTTCCTTTTTAAAACCAAGTACATACTGATGTCCTGAAACAAATACTACGATACACACTCGCTTATAGAGTTATATATTACACACCTCATGAATTAAATTGTCAACAAAATAAACGTAAGAGGCTCCTCAGAATCCATAACATAGCGGAAGTCATAATCATGGCAAAGCCAATGAAACTTGCTTCCTAACCTTACTGATGTACCCAACCTACCTTAGCTTCAACCACGATCAGCCTCACCTACAGGATTATCCGCTATACCATTTGAATAGTGTACCGGGATTGCGACAACACAAAACCCGGTAAGCTTTTTGAAAGCTCGTATGAGTAAACAATAAACAATGGTAAATCAACACACACAAGGTAAATCCAAAATACACAAAAACATAAAAGAAGGAATACTCTTAATACTCTCTTTTAAAACTCAAGCTTATGAGACTCAAGTAATCTCATAAGACCACTCACATTTGGCAGACAGACTAGAGCTCTAATTGATTGCAACTAACAACTCGGCGCAAGAGCATGGTTCACGATAATTGGCAACCAACAACTCCGTAGAGCATGGTTCACCAATATCAGCAACCAACAACTCCGAAGAGCATGGTTCACTGATAATATGCCAGTGACCCACTGATCTCTACAGATCAAAACAATTAAAGAAGTCACACTTGACTTCAAAATGTTACTCAACTCTCAATACTTTTCAAACAATAAAACTCAACTCATCTCAATATATTATTTCTCGAAAAGTAAACATTCAAACAATAATAGCAACACAATCATGTATATTGTTTTCTCAACGCAATCCATCAATACATATATATTTCACGTAAATAGTATATATACATAGACATTCAAGCAGGAATGCCTATTATTACCAACTATAGTTTGCAGTTAAATATAACCTAAAAACTATAAAAGTAACTTCGTTCGTAAATGAACAATGTGAGATTACTCACCTCAAAATCCAGCTGCGTCTTCTATCAATCAAAATCTCAATAATCCAAACGCTCGTCAACTCAAACCGCCAAGTACCTAATCAAGTACGGTCTTTGCTTAGCAAACGAAACATTAAATAAACTTAAACGACGATCCAACGGTCGGATTCTAATATAAAGACGATCCAACGGTCAGATCGAATTTAAACGATGATCCACCGATCAGATCCTCACGGATAGTCCTTGGAAACATCATATCAAAATTATATGAAAATCTAACAGACGGATTCTCACGAATCGCCTCCCGAATCACTGTTTTACAATTATACAAAGATCCAACGGTCGGATATTTACCCATGACCTCACAAAGTCATCGGGACAGTTATACGATCAACATATCAAAATTTGAAGCAAAACCGATAGTCTGATTTCACAGATCATAAACCAAAGATAAAACGTAAAAACCGTAAATAGTAACTTCAAAATATAAATCCACTATTTATCAACTTTTTCTAAAATAACATTATAATATATCAAAACGCTCGTACGGATGCATAATCATCGCCTAGATAATAAAAACTCGATATAAGGTCCGGTGCGCCGCCACAAGCGGCGGTCAGTGGGCGGTCAACACGGCGGTCAACGCCGACCAACCACCTCTAATGCAAAAGTTGTCAAATACAAACTTATTTAAAATGAAGGAGTGATAGACTTTCATACCTGGGGCTAAGCGAGATTTGGTCTAGATCGTCCTAGATAGAGCTTTGAAGTTGGATTAATCTCGTGCGTCTGATCAGATCCTAGATCTGTTCTGGGCCATCAAAAACTTCAAACCTTGATCTATCACTCTACACTCCAAATCGTCATGCAAAGAGGATATGAGGATGATTAGCAGGAGGAGGAGATCACTAAAATAGAAAGGATCGGCCCGTATAACGCCTGCACGGTCAAGATCGGCTGGGTCGGGTTTGGGGCTCGGGAGAGGGCTTCGATCCAAGTCTGGGGGCAGCGGCGGCACGGGACGACGCCACGGGGAGTTGGGTGGGGAGCGGCGAACACGTGGGTAGCTAGGTCATGGCCGGTGGACGCAAGAGGCAGAGACGACCGTCTGGTCGGGTCGAGCGGTTTGGCCGTGTGGGAGGGGAGAGAGAACGGAGAGAACTGGGGGGCAAAACGCAAAAATGGAAAAATTTCGGATTTATGAATAAATCTGGAATTTTTCCTATATTTATAGAAAACTCCCCAAATTTCAAACTCTCGTAACTTCTTCATACGAACTCCAATTTTAGCGTTCCATATATGCACGGACTCGTATCGACAAGATCTACAACTTTCATGAATGAAGTTTTCCCAAATTTTGTACGTATAAAAAGTCAATTTTCACGACCGCCCTAAATAATGTTCGTTTCGAAAATAAAATTTGTTCTAAACTCATCTCCTCATACAACGACATACGAAGCAAGCCCAAAATTCATAATTCATATTATTGAATAAATATTGAATTACATAAACTAATTATATGAAAAATCAGGCCTTCACACATTTATTCAAAAAAAAAATGACATTCAATCCCATGTGCAACTGCGTGCAAGAATGCTACTGTTTACTTAAGTGGCTATATTAGTAGTAAATGTACAGTTGTTACTCCTATAATGATCCAAACTAGATTCATGTCTGTATATGTTTGCGTTAACTAATGTTTATGATGTAAAATATTAAAAAAAAATTATATATCTTGTTTTTATTTCTTATTCAACCTTTTTTTTTTTGTTATTTCAACATCATAATTTTTCATTTTCTCTTAAAATTACGATATATTTCTTTTTATATTTATTTATAAGTTAGCCCAAACGGACATAATACTCGGTACTAGGGCATAAGATTGATGTACTAAACCCTCATTCTAGACAAAAAAAGACAATTTTATAAAGAAAACTAGAATCATATATATGTTTCTTGTATCGATAGAACTTGAGTGTTTGTCGATTACACTGACCACATTCTTTCCCAATTATTATGTGCCTCTATTTACTTAAGTTGTTATGTTAGTAGAAAATGTCAGATTATTGAGAGTACGAACTGTCTGTGGTTTACTCTCATTCTTGTTATGTAAGACGTAAACTAATTTTGTACCTATATATACTCAAGTTAGTTTGTGTTTCTCAAATGAGAAAAACAGTAAAATTATATATTTTGTTCCTTTTTCCCATTCAACTTTATTTTTTCGTTATTTCAGCATCGAATTTTCCATTAATCTTTTGAAAATACAATATATTTCTTTTTATATTTATTTACAAATTAGCCCAATGTACAAAGCATCTAACACTGTTGGCATAAGATCCATACAATAAATCCTAATTTTAAATAGAGAAAGTTAGTTCTGTAATACCCGCAATTTCCATTTTAATTTCGAGTTATTGTATCGAATGATTATTATGTGATTTCACGATTATGTTCGATAATCATTCATTTTTACAATTATCGAAGTTTCGAAACGTTTATTTTAACGAAAAGCTCGAAATACTCGGGTTGAGAAATCGACTTTTTCTACGTACGAAATTTGGAGAAACTTCCTTCATGAAAGTTATAGAGCTCGTCGATACGAGTCCGTGCACGTGCGGAACACGAAGATCGGATTTTTTCTGAATTAGTTATCGAATTTCGAAGTTTTCCGAAACTTGTATATATAGAAAAATTTTGCAAACCCTAATTTTTTTTCTACCGGTTCCTCTCTTCTTCTTCTTCCTTCTGTTTCTGAACAAACAAAAAAAAAAAAAACTGCTCTCTCTCTCTCTCACAGACGCAGCGGTCGGAAGAGGAGAAAAACTTCTCCTTAATTGTTCTCCCTCCACAGACCACCTCTCGACCTCAAACCAAGTCCCAGGCGTTCGTCTCGAGCTGCTCTAGCTCCCGGAGGCAGTCTCACACGGCGGCGCAGCCTGTGGCGGCGGCGGTGAAGCCCGAACCGAAAACGTCCATTTTCGGTTCGATCTCGATATCTCGAGCTACACTCCATCATTTCACTTGATTCTTGTCTCATTGAGCTCGCCTCAACTTCCTCTACAAGCACCAAGAAGGACCAGAACTGGGCCGAACGTTTTCACGTTCGTCGGAGCTCGACCCGAACGGATCGAAATTCCGAAACTTTCGATCAAGATATCTCGAGCTATACACGATCGTTTCTTGTGATTCCAAGCTTGTTGAGTTCGCAAGGAAGTTCTGAACAAGTTTCCAGAAGGGATCGGGGCCTGAGGTTGCAGTTTTCACGTCGGTTTTCAAGCTCACCGGTTTCTGCATTTTTCCGGCCACCGACTGTAAATCAGTAATTTCGATGCCTTCCGATCATTTTTAGGTCTTGTGCTAGTTATGAAAGTTGCTCAGAATGATGAAACGAAGGGGACAAGCTCGGCCCCGACACCATTGGTGGTGGTCGGTGGCGGCTCTGTCCCTAACTCCGGCGGCCTTTTCCGGCCACCTCCGGAGGTCTAAAATTTGGTTTCTGTCCATTTTATGATTCTATGTTTCGATACGATCATTTCGGCGTATTATACGTATTTTTCGGATATCGTATGAATTAGTTATGAATTTTGTGATTTAGATCGATTTCGGTCGTTAGATTTTTGATCTGTGAAATTATGACCGTTGGATGAACTTGTAAATTTGTTATGATGATCATATGACTGTCCCAGAGGCTTTGTGTGGTCATGGGCGAAGATCCGACCGTTGGATCTTCGTATATGTGAAAAACGGTAATTAGGGGAGCGATTCGTGAGAAACCGCTCGTCGGATTTTAATGTAAATTAGAATCTGACCGTTAATTAGTGGTTAAATTATGAGTTGAATTTGTTGGCTAAATTCGAATCACATTTGATTAGGTGATTGACGGATTTTAATTTCGTGGGCTATTCGGCGTTAATTATAAATTATAATTTATAATTATATTGAAGACGCAGCGGGAGTTTTGAGGTGAGTAAAACTCACGTGGTTCATATTACGAACCGAGCATTTTAATTTATTTATTTTTGGTAATTGTGTGAAAATATATTTGCGGATTAAATATTTGTTTTAAAATGTCATGGACTTGAATCACCACGGTCCATTGGTAAGTAAAAGGAATTTAAACTATACAAATGAATTTCATAATTTTCTTGTGTGAACTATAGATGGTATTAGTGGTCATTCCTGAGTGGATGATTACGTATATATATATTTACGTGGAAAATATATATTGTTGAGTGGATTATTTGATCGATGATATGATTGAGTGGAATTGATGAGTTGATTTTATTACGATTGTGTAATTCCATAATAATATGATGTATCATGGTTGGGTTGATTTCAGTATGTGAAATAATATGTTGTGTTCATTTATGGGTTTAGGGTCGATGTAATGACTAGTGTGGGTAATCGGACGCTCTAATCCTAGTGTGGATGATGGGATACGATTGGTTGAGTATGTGGAATTATTGGACGTTCTAAATATGTATATAGGTATACATATTGATGAAATACAATAATTGATAAATATGTCGGATGCCATAACCTAGGCCAGGTGACGGGCTACGATTCAGTTAGAGCTCTAGTCTGTCAAATACCGTATTTTTATAAATACGATGATGAGAGTTATGGGGAAAGTTGTGAGTTGGGTTGTCTTGATATATTGAATTGGTGTTTGATTGATATTGTTATTAATTGCATATGTGGAAATAATTGAGTGTTGCTGTGTGTGGAAATAAATGAGATTAAATTAAGCAACAGTTCATTCTTTTACTCATACAAGCTTTCATAAGCTTACCGGATTTTGTGTTGTTGCAATCCCGGTACACTATTCAATGGTGTAGCGGATATTCCTGCAGGTCAGGATAACCAGGGAGGTGACCGAGCTGCTTAGGTGTTATAGCAGTTTTGTTATTTATTTAGTTGTGAGGTGTGTGTATGCTCATTTAGAGCTTTACATTATATTTTGGATTGAGTTGTAATAATTAACCGAGAATATACTCGGTTTGATTTTATTTCGTGTGGTGAGTATGTTAAGAAAAGAAAAATTTTCAGGATGATTAATATGTGATGTGGTATTTTCATGTCTCGGGATTTTGAATTGTTATAAAAAAATTCGGGTCGTGACAAGTTCATTTTAGAAGACTAGAACCCTCTATTTCTTGTATAAATAAGAGCAAAATATTGGTTGATTGTTTGTATGTAACATAAGTCTACCATCATCTACTAAAATTACTGATTACGATTTTCCTTTTGAAAGTATTGGAGAATCATGAATGTTTCTCTCGTTTTAGAAGACCAAGATAAAGAGGTACATGGTGATGGCACTGTAATGTCTGACCTAGGCTTTAATAACGTCGAATCAATGATCTACCGGTTGATGTACAGATATCAAGAAAAAGATGAGGTATTAATTTATAAAAGCACTTCATAGTTGTATGCAAATTTACTTATGCATCAGAGATAATACTTATAAATCCAAATCCAAATTTACTTATGCATCAGAGATAATACTTATAAATCCAAATCCAAATTTACTTATTGTCACACTCATACATGTAATTTTTTGTTGATTGACTAATGAAGAATATTCTAATTATTATTCTTGACAGGGAGTGAATTTGATAATCGAAGAATTACTTTCTTTTGAGCATTTATTGAAACAATAATAATGGAGATTATTTCTTTACAAACAACTTTTCATGAGATCTCAAAATAAGCACCCATGGCATTGGTCACTTATCAACTTCCTTTCATCCCCTCCTAAAAGGGCAATAGAGGACTGATGGTAACATCTGGGGCACCCATTTACCTATTTTTTATCTTGGTCATTGGTAGGTATTTGTTTGTGTATATCTAATTGCTAGTTTTATTTTGTTTAATTATTTTTTATATCTTTTTATGAGATTCTGAACTACTTAACAATTTGTATAATATACATGTTTTTCAGGAAACCCATCCATTTGCAGGCCTAGACACACACACACACATATTTGATTCTAGTCCAACGAGGTCCAAAACCTTGTTGGATATTCTTAGTTACATTTCTATAGTTCTAATTGTTTCTTTTATAGTACTATGTTTTCTTTTGGTTGGTATGTGTTGGAGTGATTTTGATTTTTCATTTGTTTATTAAATATTTGTCATCGTCTACATCATCTTAGATATGCGTTTTTTTTTTTTTCACTCCATGGCTAAAGAACTTAAGCTAATTTCTCTTAATTATACATAGCGTTTCAAAGTTTCTGATGCTCTAAAAGTTTGTATGCTATTATTGAACTTACTAGTTAGCAAGCCCGCACGTTACTGTGGGTTTGTTATCTGCCTAGATTATATTATTAATACAGATGAGCCTAACAGAATAGCAGTTATAATTCAGTTGTATCATATTGTAATAACCGCAATTTCAATTTTATTTCGTGTAATTGAGTGAAACGAATAAAGTGCATTTACACGAATATTACTTAAAATATTTCATTTTTAGAATTATTGATGTTCCGAAACAATTTGTTTTAACGAAAAGCTCGAAATGTTCGATTCAAGGAATCGACTTTTTATACGTGCGAAATTTGGGAAAACTTTCTTCATGAAAGTTGTAGAGCTCGTCGATATGAGTCTATACATATGCGGAACACAAAAATCAGATTTTTTTTTGAATTAGTTATCGCATTTAGAAGAAATTTCCAAAACGTCAGGCCACCGCACGACGTCAGACCACCTCCTATAGTGTCACGCCCCGAATTTCGAATAATAAATTCAAATCCGAAACATGAATACAACTAAACAAATCACGTCCTAAATTTTTTCTCAAAACCAATATCTCATAAAACCATAACAAAAACCTCGTAGCAAACTATCTCTCGAGTCAATTATTACAATACTAACATAAATAAAATGTTCTGCTCACAAGAGTCTACAAAAACACACCAAAATAGACCAAGTGCTGGTCTCAACCCTGCTGTCCTACGCAGCTCGCTCACCACTCTGATTATCCTGACCTGCAGGATTATCCGCTACACCATTTGAATAGTGTACCGGGATTGCAACAACACAAAACCCGGTAAGCTTTCTGAAAGCTCGTGTGAGTAAATAAGAATGGACGGTTGATTTATTAGACCACAACTCATTTATCTCCAGTAAACATCCAACAATCTCAACAACCACAAGCAACATCAATCCAACACACATGAAACAACATGGAACACATTTCCACAATCACCAAATCACAACTCTCGCCACTTTGGCACCTAATCACAACTATCGCCACTTTGGCACCCACGTTAGAGCTCTAACTGCCTCGTTACCTCTGACACCTTGGCCCAGGGTCAAGTAACGGCATCTCCAGGTTACTCAGTAACCCGCGAACTTTGGACCATTTCATGTCCTCAGAACAATATATCCCCGTTATTATTTAACGGTCGAACTTTGGACCTCCCTGTCCTCAGAACACATACACTCCGGTTATCATTAACCAAAGATCCTTGGACCATTCGATCCTCGGAATCCTACGTTTCTCTACCTTCTATTCAACTCACAAAACCAACATGCTTATCACCAACATTTATCAAATATTAACAACATAATTAAAATCATATTATCAACATTATCAACACATATTATCACAATTCCACACCTCAATGTCACACCATTCAATATATAATCACGTAAATATATATATACGTAACCATCCACACAGGAATGATCACTAATACCAACTATAGTTCACATGATACAAAATCAAGAAATTCATTTTTAATATACTTTAAAACACATTTCTTAAAAACCATTTTCTCACACATAACAATAAATTGAGCAATTAAGGAAATTCGGTTCGTAAATGAACCAAGTGAGATTTACTCACCTCTAAACTCCCGCTGCGTCTTCTTACAGCCCAAAATACGATTCACAATCATCCGCTAACAAATCCGTCAAATACCTAATCAAAACGATAATTAACTTAGCGTATAATTTCAAAAACACACTTATATAAAGATCCCACAGTCGGATCTTCACCCGTGACCACACAAGGTCACCGGGACAGTCCTATGATCATTATATCAAAACTAGAATTCTATCGGACGGTCCAAACTTCATAAATCACAAATTGAGTGATCGAAATCAATCGAAATCAATCGAAATCGTAAAATTCATAACTAATTCATACGATATCCAAAATTCGCATGCTATATATCAAAATGATCGTATCGACATGTAGAATCTAAAAATGAGCAGAAACTGCTCATGACACCCCCGGAGGTGACCGGAAAGGGCCGCCGGAGTTTAGGGCAGAGCCACCTCCGACCACCACCAATTGTGTCGGGGCTAAGCTCATCCCCTTCGTTTCATCATTTTGAGCAACTTTCATAACTAACACGAAGTGAGAAAATGAGTGGAAGTGGCCGAAACTTACCAAAAACAGTCCGGTTTGGCCGGAAAAACTGCAGAAACAGTTGGGAGCTCCGACGAGCGTGAAAACCTCCACTTCTGGTGCTGTCCTTTTTACTGCATGTTCTACTCCTCCATACGAGTTCAACGAGATAAAGAACTCGTAATTTGGTGGTCTAGAACTCGAGATATTCGCTTCGCACTCAAAACTGCCGAAAATGGAAAACCAGCTTTCCGCCGCTGCTACAAGCCGTGCCACGGCACAAGGCTGCCTCTGGCAGCTGCACAAGGTCAAGGCGAAGCCATGGGAGGTGGTTTGACGTCAAACGGTGGCCGGAGGAGCAAGAACTCGGCTGGAGAAGTTTGGCTCTGTTTTTTGCCTTCGGTTTGGTGCCGCGCGAGAGAGAGAGAGAAAAAATCTAGGTTTTCTGATTTTTCAGATTTCTCCAAAAATGTTAACCTATATATATACAAAATCGAAAACTTCTAAATGTCATAACTTCTTCCTACAAACTCCGATCTTGTGTTCCGCATATGCACGAACTCGTATCGACGAACTCTACGACTTTCATGAAAGAAGTTTCCTCAAATTCCTTACGTAAAAATATGTCAATTTTAATAACCCTAAATAACGTTAAATTTCGATACTAAAATCATTCGAAACCAAATTTCTCAAATAACGACATTCGAATCACACTTACAACTCATAATTCATATAATTTGAGAAATATTGAATTACGAAATATTTAACTGAAATTTCGGGTCTTCACATATAGCTTCGCCTCAACCTTACACGGCTGCTAGGGCCATCCTTACGTCGCGGCACGGCCGGAAACGGCGGTGGGAGCACGGTTCCGTTTTGAGCCCGTTTTGGTTCGATCTCGATATCTCGAGCTACAGATCATCATTCCTCTTGATTCTTGGCTCATTCGACTCGTATCAAGTTGCTGAACAAGCACCAAGAAGGACCGGACCTGGGTATATCGATTACACGTTCGTTGGAGCTCAACCCTTGTAGATAGAAAAACCACCTTCAAATCCGGATATCTTGGGTTACAAATGACCATTTCTTGTGATTCTTGGCTTGGTGAACTCATCTTGAGTTGCTGAACAAATCTCCAGAAGGGATCGAAGTTGAAGTTTTTATGTCGAACTGAAGCTCGCCGGATTCTGGAAATTTTCCGGCCATCGTGACTAGTTTGGTAATTTTCGACCTCTTCCCGTTATTTTCTCATCATGAGCTAGTTTTGAAAAATGATCAGCATGTTAAAATAAAGAAGAGCAGTTCGGCCCCGACACCATTGCTAGTGGTCGGCGGCGGCTCTGCCATTAATTCCGGCGGCCCTTTCCGGCCATCTTCCGGGGTCAAAAATATAGTTTCTGTACATTTTAAGATTCTACATTTCAATGCGATCATTTCAGCATATTATACGCATTTTTTGGATATCGTATGATTTAATTATGAATTTTTAGATTTCGATCGTTAGATTTGTGATCTGTAAAGATTAGGACCGTACGATGGACATGTAGTTTTGATATGTCGATCATATGATTGTCCCAGTAGCTTTGTGTGGTCATGGGCGAAGATTCGACCGTTGGATCTTCGTATAATTGCAAAACAGTGATTAGGGAGGCGATTCGTGAGAATCCGTCCGTCAGATTTTCTTATAATTTAGAATCTGACCAGTGGATGGTAGTTTAAGTATGCTTTGGAATTATTGGCTAAATTCAAGTCACATTTGATTAGGTGATTGACGGTTTGTAGTTGGGTGAGCTGGTTCAGTGTGATTTGTGTTTAAATTGAAGACGCAGCGGGAGTTTCGAAGTGAGTAAAACTCACATGGTTCATATTACGAACTGAGTGCTTTTAATTTATTTATTTTGTCGTAATTGTGTGAAAAATATTTATGGATTAAATATTTGTATTTTTTTAAAATCACATGGACTTGATCAACTACGGTCCATAGGTAAGAAAAATGAATTTTAATTATACAAATGAATTTCACGATTTTCTTGTGTGAACTATAGATGGTATTAGTGGTCATCTCTGAGTGGATGATTACGTGTATATATATATATATATATATATTTACGTGGAATATATATTGGGTGGTGTGTTGTTGAGTGATGATGATTGAGTTGGAATTGATGATTTGTATTATATTTCAAATCCTCAAATTTCTTAATAATATTGTGTATCTTGGATGGGTTGATTTTATTGTGTGAAACATATTGTTGTGCTCGTTTATGGATTTACGGTCGACGTAGTGATTGGTCTGGGGGAATCGGACGCTCTAATCCTAAGTAGATGATGAGTTACGATTGGTTGAGTGAGTTGGATGCTACAACCCTTGTCATGTAATGGGGCTAGCCGAGTATCGGACGTTCTAAATATGTATATAGGTATATATATATATATATATATATATATATATATATATATATATATTGATGAAACACAATAACGATAATTATGTCAGATGCCATAACTTAGGCCGGGTGATAAGCTACGATACAGTTACAGCTCTAGTCTGTCAGACACCATATTTTTATAAATACGATTTCGGGGCTTTGAGAAGAAAGATGTGAGTTTAGATTTCATGTTGAATTGTTGATTTGGTGATTGATTGTTGAGATTGTTGTTTCTTTGTGGACGTGGGAATTATTGGGTGTTGACTTGGGTGAAAATAAATATGACTTAATTAAACAACCGTTCTTTCTTTTTACTCATACGAGCTTTCAAAAAGCTTACCGGATTTTGTGTTGTTGCAATCCAGGTATACTATTCAAATGGTGTAGCAGATATTTCTGCTGGTCAGGATAATCAGGGAGGCGACCGTGCTGTTTAGGAGTTGCAGCATTTGTTTGATTTCTTTTACGTTGTGAGGTTGTTATGCTCATTTAGAGCTTTACAATTTTATTTATGAGTTTCAGTTGTAATAATTAACTGAGGGTAAATTCGGGATTTGAAATTCAATTCGTGTGGTGTGTTTGTTAAGAAAAAGAAATTTCAGGATACTATTTATTGAGTTGTAGTAATCCATGTTTCGGATTTTAAATTTATTATTCTAAAATTAGGGGCGTGACACATAAATTTGCTAAATCATTATTTTCTACTTATTGCAGATCCTTCTGTAGTTCACAATATCGATTTTACTCAAGCTGAACTGGTTGTATCATGTCCAAACTTTGTCCCCCTCAATATTTTCATCGATAACTAGTGCTTGTCTCTGGTTTCTTCATTCAAGGCTACTAGAGAAGCATAAAACATCAGTATCTTCATTGAGATAATTTGTTATCAACTATATGCCAAGTTTCTCAACGCCATTTTATAGAAGAGGAAAGGATAGCCTTTATCATCTTTCAATTTTTATTTGCACTTTCAAATCATACTCGAGTTCTTTAATCTCATGTCTAAATCTTTGAGGATAAATTCCTCTCTCTGCACAACAAACATTGATTATGACTAACATCGATTCATTTGCAATTGCACACCGCTATTAACAATGAGTATGATTATAATAGATAGTTTTCAATCACCATTTTCTAAGTCCTTAAGGGTTCGATGTTGATTTACCACGGGATCAGCCAGTTAAGAGATTTGAGCAGTATATTGAGATGGGTGGAGAAAGTTTATAGAGAACCTGGCCACTTTGGAGTTTGGAACAACGATTTACCAGATGTGTATCATTATTATAGTTTCTTTTAGTGTTAACATTGAGATCAGCGGGGGTCTTAGTTAATCGTTTAGAGAGAGAGAGAGAGTGACACGACTTGTATAGTGGTTCGTCTCCCGCCTTAGCGGGAAACTGCATCCACTTGAAGTGTTACACTATGTGTGTTTGGGCCTTGCGACCCAAGTAGATTACATTAGTGGAGTATGTAATGGGATGGATCTAAGTGTGAGGAGGGGTCCCTTTTATAGGTAAGGGAACCCCTCCCCTTTACATTTTCTTCCATGTGTGATGCTAGACCCACTATTCTAGTCTTTAGAAAACATGCTTGTGAAGGTAACTTGGCAAGGCCGGGAAGGTAACTTCCCAGCGAGGTATTGGCCGCTTCCGACTACCGTGGCATAGCTTGGACATCAGGCTACGTGATACATGTCAGGGTTGGGCCCCACCATGGCTTTTGGGGCCCCCTAAGAGGGTGTTACTTATGCTTGGTGACATAAAAAATAGCCTTGCTAGTAGAGGTATCTATAAGTCCCCAAAATCCCCAAGTACGAGGAGCTTTTTGGTTGGGGAGTTATAAACATGAAGTCATCAAGCATAAGTAATGTCTAGGCGGTGCCCAGCCCCTACAAGTCCCTGAACTCTTTAAGCATGAAGGGACTCATTAACCTACACAACAAAGACAAAAGCAAGCATATGTGGAATGCTTGTTGTATTCGGCAACAAATGTGAGTTGCATTGATATGCATTGGCATATACGAATGTCCGAGGTGCATGATACATATTGACGTATATATGTGAATGGTGCCGAGTACAATTGATTATGACGTATAGACTTGAGAGCGCATATGGTCGTGTGAGCATATGGATTGCATATGAAAAATGGGATTGCGCGCAGGGAGGAAACGAACGAGGTCGAGTTTGATGGGGTTACGCTCGTGAGATGTAAGTTGCATGAGTGGCGCGAAGGTATGCATTTGTAACTTATGAACAATGAAAGCGCGTACGGTTGTGTTTGTTTGGTTTTTGCTCGTATTAATGGAATGCGAAAAGAATTCGATTTGTCGCAAATGGCAAATGGTAGAAGAATTCAATGTTCCATTAATGTGTATTATGTTGAGGGGATGTGAATGTAACACTTGGGAATGCCAGAAGTAAGAGCGTGAAACTCGGGGTTGCCGGGAAGGCGTAAGCGGGAAGGAAGGAGTGAGCCGGAAGCTCGGGGGTGCCGGGAAGGCATGAGCGGGAAGCTCGTGAGCGGGAAGCTGGGGGTTGCCGCTGAGGCGAGATTGTGAAAGCTCGGCGGTGCCGCTGAGGCGAGAGCGTGAAAGCTCGGCAATGCCGCTGAGGCGAGAGCGTGAAAGCTCAGTGGTGCCGCTGAGGCATCAATGGGTAGCTCGAATGTGATTCCCTAAGACATGGGCGTAACTGTTGCTAATTATGTTGGACTGTATGTACAAGTCCCTGAAGTCCCTAGTCAAGGAGGGTTTTCAGCGGGGTTGATACCAAAGCGTGGCTTTATGCCGTATCTCGAGCACAATTAGTGCAAGTGCGTCATCCATCTAGAATTGGTCGGAGCGAACACTTATGCCCTTTCGGGTGGGCCCCCTGTTAGGCCCTCCTAGGAGTCCCCCACTCCTGGCTATAGACCTCCTTATGGTCGAAAAATTGTTTGATGAGGGAAGCTGCGTATAAGCAGTGGGTGTTAGGTAGCTAACCTAATCTTTGATACCCAAGCGTCGGGGATTAACTGCCTGATCAATGGCTGTCGTTGGCTATGTTAACCTGTCCCTTTACTCTTTCCTGAAGGAGAAAAGCTTGACTGCAATGCCGCATAACAGTTATTGTCATTATGAGGCATTGCCTTACAGCTTGGCGGTTGGTCGTGGACCATAGACTCGTGGAGTCTTAGGCCAGTTTAGGTCTTTTTCCCGTGGGGAGAGTTTGGCAAAGTATGGTGCCCGAAGGCTAGACAACATATTTGCATATAAAGTATATGTAAAGTTTGTAATTGTATGAACAATGACAAGTATAGCAAGTAATAATATATCTTATGCCCATGTGACATGCATAATAGATAGAGGCAAGTGTAATGGGTGTCCAAATAAAATTTTGAGAGTAGCTTCCGATGAAAGCTATGAAGCATTGTGAACCTAGAGCTTAACTAAAGCATGTTGGATATGTTTGAGCAAGTTAGGTTGTGTTCGAGCAAGTTGGGTGTAGTTGAGCGGATAAGCACTATGTGAGCATGCGGGGCGTGGCCCAAGCAAGTCATGGCCATGATCGATACCCAAGCGAGTCGTAGCCGTTGCCAGTATTTATCCGAGCACGTTTAATTAAGTCATAAGTGTCACAAGCTTCTAGATGTGGCATAGTTTGTTTAAGTGAGTGTCACATTAAATTGATTTAAGCATGGCATGTGTATATCACATGCACTTGTAGCGAAGTTGCTAATAATATTTTTGCATTGTTGTAAACATGCTGAAGGATGATTGAGATACTTTAAGCATGGCTTTGAGCATAGTAGATGTACTACTTAAATTGATATATGGTGTAGGCATGCTTTAAAAGTCATAGAAGCATGTAAATTTATATATATCGTGTGATATATTATAAGCATGCTAAGAAGTAGTAAAAGCATGGCCATGGCATGATACTAGCTCAAATTGAAAGAGAGTAAGAGCTAAAATATAGTTACTTATCTTATGCCGATTTGGAGCGAGTTGGAGTTGGAATTGATGTAGGTTCCCAAATCATGTTGGTTTTGTCTAAGCATGATGGTCCATTGCTTTGGTGGATAAAGTGCTTAAATAATGTACATCAACTAGTAGTTGAGGATGAATACTCGATAGAAATAGTTGAATTTCCTTGAAACAAAATAGGTGATTAGTATATGAATTTGTAAAATCAACGGTAATAGCTTATGTGTGTGCTTTGATGAGATAGACAATTTTTTTGAATATGAGTAGTATTTAAGCAAAGTGTACAAAGCCATCTAGTTGGTCAACTACAAACAATCTGTTTTGAATTTCAGAGTGACAGAGAAGCATACAGAACTTAATATGTATAATAGCCATTGAAACATGGCAGCTATGCTATGGGCATAGATAATAAGATGTATTCATGGTATGGAAAACGTGTCTATCATATGGCATAAATGAGATATGCAGTGAGATCAATAAAGTGAGCTATTTAAGAAGTAATTAATGTCATGCTGACAAGTTTGTGCATAAATAATTAAATATCATATAAGTTCTTGGATCTTGATAAATAAATTAAAAAACACAATAGATATGTGCTGTGCGTTTCAATGAGCTAATCACTTTTCATGGCCAAGTAGCTACTGACATATAATTAGATATGGACTAGGATGATTACGTGTTATATGAAGCTGCATTGAGGTATAACACGTGAGTGACCATACTTGTGCTATATGTGCATAGAAGACAAGGATATGCAAGACATATAACTTTAGCCACGTCTCTGTTGACTTGATCATGGGCCAGCGGTAGGCACGTGTCGTGCATATGAAATAAAAGAATACTCGGAAGACTTATCTTGTTGGTATCTCTGCTGCAAGTGGAATCGATGAATAACCCAGCGTTCGAAGCAAGGGCTGCAAGCCTGCAAGTGATTTCTCTTTGTTCTTATAAATATAGAATGACCAGCAGAAGTGAGCGTTGGGTGTGACAGGTGACCAGAGGCGGGAGGTTGTACACTCAGTTGGGTGTCCAAATCAAATTTAGATTGTGGATGCTTTGCGCCGGTGAAGCCCAATGGAAGCTGCTCAGCGGAGAAGCTCAATAGAAGCTGCTCAGCGGTGAAGCCCAATGGAAGCTTCTCAGCGGAGGAAGTTTGCCTTTCATGGTGCTTAGAGGGAGAAGTTTTCCTCTGATAGAGCTTAGCGGTGAAAGCTTGCCGTTGATAAAGCTGAGAGGAAGAAGTTTCCGCTGATGAAGCTTAGTGGAGGAGGCTTGGTGACTGACACTTAGTCGAGTATGGCCGAATGGAATGATGGAGTCCGCTGGTGCTACTGGCACGTTGGTGTGCTAGTGGTGTATGGCTAGCGGAAGCAGTTTTGGTCAGTGGAGCCTTGGCAGATATGGTTCTCCGGCAGAGAACTCTCGGTGTTGGCTCCTTGGCAGAGTAGCGGAGTGCACTGGCCTGCCAGTGGTGGTGCCCAGAGGAGCATGGCCACAGGTGTGTGGTCGGCGGAGGTTGCTGACGGAAGTGATGCTTAGTGGCTTGATGTTCAGTGGTGACGCTTGGCGGAGCTGGTCTTGGAAGCCATGGTCAGCGGAGGTTGTCCAGAGGAGGTTTTGCCAGAGGAGCTATGCTAGCGGGGTGTGGCTGGCGGAGCGTGGCTGGCGGAGGGAGATGATCGAATCCAAGATTGATGATCAGATAGCCGCTGACGCATGACGATGATCTGCCGGCGGTGATGTGCTGGCGTTGCCGCTAGCTTGCTGACGCTGGCGATGTTTGTTAAGTTAGCAGAGGATGGCTTGCGAGAGATGCCGCTGATTGAAGTTTGTCGCTGTCGTTGCTGACGCTGGCTAGCCTTGCTGCTATGGCCACGAGCTGTGAGCTGTGATTGATAATGGCGCTAGCCTCGTCTAGCGGAGGATGATGATTGAAGGTGGGATGGTGTCCAGAGTATATCTCTGGGTGTCCAAAGTAATTTGGCACCCCCAAATTCCCTTTTTTTTTTCCTTTTATTTTTGTTCAGCTTTGACCAACCTTAATTTGATGTTTACCGAAGTTCATGGTACGTGACGAAGGTTTTGTGTTGGCTTCCCACAGACGGCGCCAATGTTAACGTTAAAATCCGCGGGGTCTTAGTTAATCGTTTAGAGAGAGAGATAGTGTGTGACACGAGATGTATAGTGGTCCATCTCTCGCCTTAGTGGGAACCTACATCCACTTGAAGTGTTGCACTATGTGTGTTTGGGCCTTGCGGCTCAAGTAGATTACATGAGTGGAGTATGTAATGGGATGGATTCTAAGTGTGAGGAGAGGTCCTTTTTATAGGTAAGTGAACCCCTTCACTTTACATTTTCTTCTGTGTGGGATGCTAAACCTACTATTCTGGTCTTTAGAAAACATATTTGTGAAGGTAACTTAGCAAGGTCGGGAAGGTGGCTTCCCGGCGAGGTATTGGCCGCTTCCGACTATCGTGGCGTAGCTTGGACATCCGGCTAAGTGATACATGTCTCGGTTGGGCCCCACCGTGGCTTTTGGGCCCCCATAAGAGGGTGTTACTTATGCTTGGTGACATAAAAAATAGTCTTGCTAGTAGAGATATCTACATTTAGAGTTTAACATTTAGTTAATTTAATTAAACTATTATTAAACTTTAGTTCATGTAACTAAATTATTTTTATATTTGATGAGAGTACTTATTAGTGATAAAATTTGCACTTGTATACAATCTCAACTTCACATCAACTCTAATTAATTATCGGGAAGCAAAAGTCAAAGTTTTAGTCTATTTTTCTTCTCCGACTCCAACAGATTCCTGATTTTACAATAATTCCTAAAATCTCCATAATTCTTTTTTAAAATTTTAGAGATTGCTGTAAATTTAGGGATCCAGTTTTCTCTTTCCTTAAAATTGGAATAGTTATAGGGAATCTGTTGGAGCAAAAAAAGCTTATTTTTCCTTAAAATAGAGAAAAATCAAAATATAGGGAAGCACCAAAATAAAGATTTTTATCAGGATCCTTGACCCAAAGCATCAAAGTGAGCTAAAATTATCTCACTTACTCCAACAACAGATTTTAATTCTCACTATACAATTTAAAGTAAAATGACTATTCTTCCCTCAACCTAATTAATAAATTACATCATTGTCCACATTCTCTCTAGCCGACGCAGCTCTCTCTCTCTCTCTCTCTCTCTCTCTCCCGCTGGTTGCCATTGTACGAAACGATGTCGTCTCAGTTCTCCATTTTTGGCTTTATGGTTTTAGATCCGAAGCTTTCAACTGGAGGCGCATTTAGGGACCGAGATGGTGTCATGGATGAGGAGGATGAGGTCTCGCTTTGTGTCGGTATTAAGGAGCGCCGTGGTTGTCAGAACCCATCCCGAAAATTTTCTCTAATTCCCAAGATGGATTCTGTGGGGCCCACTTTTAGGAAAAATTCGACAGAACTTCCCCTAAAAGTGGGCAACCCAACCTGTTAAAACAACGAAAGTAAATGCTTCTAAATCCAAGATCCAACAAAATGAAGTCATCCTACATTTCACAACCACCACAAATTACCAAGCTAAAAACTAAGCGTAAAGGCAGTAAAATTTATACAATACAACCTGAGGGTTCTAATCTTTAACTCCATAAATAAAACACATCTCCGACAACGAAATTAATACACAATAATACTAAGCCTCTCAAGGTTATCAGAGCGATCTACGATGAAATCAAATATATTACATGAGGTAGGTTAATATTAACCTACGAAAGACAAGTGGCAGGACTGGTGCTAAGCCTCGATCCTACGCCGAACAGCAGCACTGCGAACTGGGCAAAGGAAACCGAAAAGCCCAGGGGAAAGTAAGCAATAAAACGTTAGTGTGAGTGGACAAAAATATTTAATTAAGAAAGAAATGTTTCTTACTTTCCCGCGTTTATTGTTTAGAACGTTCTTATGCATGCAATAGGGAACTAATCATTTCAAATCACTCTCATGACTAAGCCAGCCCCGCTGGTTTGAAGGAAGTTCGACTGGCCCCGTTAGTCGAACGAATAAATAAATAAATAATTTAAAATGTATGGGGAAAGACGTCATCACCATACAATAAAATAAAGTGAGTCGCTAAGGCTCGGGTCGGAGTGTCCCACACTCAAGAGCATCCCATGCTCGGCTCTACTCACCCACAAACACAAAGTAAGTAGGGAGGAGTACTAATAGGCTAGCTAGCAATAAAATATATCTACCCAGGTATGGTGGGTAAAAACCATATGAAAATCGAGAATTAGTAAGACTTCCTCGAAGTCTCACAAGAAAGGAATTTAGTCCAACGACGTGACCCCGCACGCCAACATAACTCGAAATCATAAACCAATATATGAAAATAAAGTAAGTTCATAATCTCAAAGAAATCTCCTATTTCCGAAGATTCCTCGGAAAACTCAAATCTACTAATAAATAATAATACTTTCATTTCCGGAAATAATCTCGTCGAAGATTATTTCAGATAACAAATTTAAAATGGAGCATAACAAATTCTAATCTGAAATTCGAACGATAAATAATTCAACAATTAAAAATCGGATAATATGCTCATTAAATAAAAGATAATTTAAATAATTTCGTAACTTAGAAAATTTAATTGCATGCATGAATTAAAATCAAACGTCCACTCACAGTATACAGCTAAGCTTGCCGTCGATCCGAACCTTCCTCGTGAGAATCCTCCTCACGTCCTGTACAATGTAACGTTCGTAAACCGATAATTACAGGACGGATAAAAAATTAAATTCACCAAAAACACAACCATATCCCAATTTGTTCTTAATTACTTAAAAATCTCCAAATTCACTTTTCTAACTTCGTTCCTTTACTTTGAGCTTCCGATTAAGGATTCCGATACACGGATTATCCGTAAATTAATTAACGAATTTCACACCATAACGAAAACCATATCTACACTTCACGAAAGTAACTCGAGGTTACCAATATGGATACTACATTATGCCAATGATTAAATAGCTAAATTACGGCAGTTGGAAACGTGCCCTACACCACCTCACGCGCCGCCCACAGTGGCGGCGAGTGGCGGTTACTCGCCGGAATCAACCCCCTCCTATGGCCACCAAATTTCATGTACAACATCAATTCTACCCACTGGTCATTTCATTCAACTACAACACATCCAAATAACAATTAAAAACAGCCGAAATCAATTGATGAACACAAACCCAGAAATTTCCAAGAACCCTAGAATTTCATTTCGTCAATTCAGCTTCTACACAACAAATCGTGATACAAGGCCATAGGAGAAATGATCAGTGATGAAAACCAAACCTTCGACGCCGGTTTAGCGGCCGGTGACGGCCGGAATCGTCGGAAATCGTCAAAAAACCAAAACTGCTACAGTGATCTTCTTGGTTCAATTCCGAGCTCCTCCGGTCGAGACACCGTGAAATACGACCATGGGCATGACGAGGAGGAAGAGGCGAGCCTAGGGGTGTCTGGGTTTCGTGGTGGGGTGGCCGGAAACACAGAAATTCGGAGGAGGAAGAATCGGGCCGAACGGGAGGAGGAAGAATCGGGGGAGAAGAGAGAGAAGAAGCCGGATAAGTTTCCAAATTTGGAAACTTACCACAGTAACTTACTATGAACAGTAACCAGGAATAGTAAATTTAGTTTTTCGCTTATAACTTTCGCATACTAGCTCCGATTTTTACTAACCACATATGCAAGTTCTCGGTTTAATATCCTCTACGACTTTCATGAAGAACATTTTCTCAAATTCTGACCCGAACAAAAAGTCAACTTTTAGGGCCACTAAAATCGTATAACGGAGTAAAAATTAAAAGTAACTGACATTTACCGTCAAATTAATTAGAAAATTGAAAATTCTAGGTTCGGGACGTAACAGTGGTCGTCTTCACAAGACTCCTTCAAGCTCATAATACTAGAATTCTTGGGCAGATGCTTCATTACTGCCACCTCACGGCGCACGTCCTTCACCTTTTCATCACCGTCCTCAGCTTCCGCTTCAAAATGCTCTTGCAGGCCAAGAGCTCCCTGGAGAATTTCGGACCGATCTGATAGTCGTAATTGCAGTCTCTGCAAGTCCTGCTCCACGTGGTAGTACGGGAGTTCGGGTCTGAGCTTTGCTCTAGGTCAGGGCTCGCAAACGAAGTTGTTCTAGCTTCTCTTTTTTTTATTTTTATTTTTATTTTTTTTGGTATAATGGGGGCAGAAGGTCTATAAGGACAGAAAAATAATAAAAAAAATGTTTTTTTGTCTCCTAATAAAACATTTATTGGGGGGGAATAAAATATTTTCCAACACTTATTGCCCCCCTCCCCTAATAATAGTTTTGAATTGATGTAATTTCCTCATTTTTTCTTCAATCAAAGTTTTATTTGTCTAACTTTAGGGAGACAATAAACCTCTCCGACAACCTCTTTGGGGATCCCCGCGAGATTTCATAAACTGTATTGCCCATAATGAATGTTTATTGGGGGTAATAAACCTCTCCGGTGACCTATGAGATCTCCGACAACCTCTCTGAGGACCTCCAGCGAGGTTTTCAGAGAAGTCCGGTGGCCAATGATCAGTAATCGGATTCCGGCAATTAGTGACTGGAATCTGTGAAGTCTCCTATGGCTTCTCTCTCTTCTATTTTCTCTCTCTGTGTGACAAAATGGTGAGGGCAAAATAGTCTAATATATATATATATATATATATATAACTTAATTGGGTATTAGGGAACAACATATTAGAGTCATTATGGGTCAGTGGAAAAAAAATAAGTGAGTGATGTAAGAGGGGAAAAGGTCCCTAGAATTAGGATAAATTGTCAAAATCCCTTTTCAGTATATAAATGGCCTAATTTATGCTTGCAATGTAATCAAATGATAATCTCTCTAAAATTAGGGTCATTGAGTGTTAACAATTATAGTCTTTTGCGCACCACATGGTAGTGCAATGCATATTGGCAGAATACCAATTTTTCCGTAGTCTAAAGTCAAAGTAAGGTTGAGATTATTTTGGGCTTGAATAGAAAGCCAGAAATGCTTAGCACGTGCACAATCTCTAAGAACATGGAGTAAATTTTCATTCATATCTAGATATACGTGGCATGAAGGATTACTCGTCAAGTGTCTCTCTTTGCGTATTTGCGAGAAGTCTTTCATAAAGAATTAACCAAGCAAAAACCACAATTTAAGTGGTAATGAGTTACTCCAAATGGATTTCCAAAGACAATTGGGAGTGTTATTCTAAGAGTGCGGCTATTACCACCCTACTGTTTTCTTAATTCATTCTACAAACATTTGAATTATAGAAAGATTATATTACCCAAGTATAAAATGACTAAAAGTACACTAGTTTTCTAAAATTCAAATCCATAAGAAAAATAAATAGATAACCAATTAATTAAATATAAAAAAAACTACTTAATTCCTGATTGGATAACAATAATCTTCATCTTCTCCACCCAAATTTGAATTTGTTACTATTTTTTTTTTCTCTTTTTGTTGCATCCTCATTGTTAATTCGTTATTCAATTCACAAAACTATTAGTATTAACTTCATCAAAATCTTTGCAATACCCTTTGTGAACAGTAAAACTAAAATTTAAAACACCAAAAAATATCAATCTCTTTTTCATTGCTCAGAGTTGTTGACTTACTAAGCTTTTGACATGGATTAAAATAGACGAACATCGAAAAGAAAAGAAAAAAAAGAAGTAAATCATATCATGATTTTAATTAGAAAACTTGAATATATTTTAGTGTTTTTATTGGTATAAATTAAATGAGAGATTTTTCTTAAAAAAAAAAACAAATAATTTTAATTGGATACGGTATATAAGGATATTATTAGAAAGAGAAATATGTTATATAAGTAATTTTAATAATTAAAATTAAAATGTAGGGTGTAATGAGCAAGTAGGGTAAACAAAGAAAATACTAGGGTGACAATAGCTACACCCTATTCTAATGAACAATAGTAGCATTTTCACCAACTTCTTTATTCCTTATTTTCAAATTTGATATCTTTATTTTACGTTAATGATCATTGTATATGATAAATTTGATAATTTTCATATTTTATTATGAATCTTTATTAAACTTGACAGTTTTATTATAGGCGTCTTGGTTGGACAGGAACAAGTTGGTTTGGAATTTTTTTTTTTTTTTTTAGGGGGGGGGGGGGGAGGGAGGGGTGTGGAGAAGGGGGGGGATTCAACCCATGCATAACGTTACGTGGTCACGTATGCACTAATAGAGTATCAGGGCCTGCCCCTAGTAAGTGTAGCCTATAAGAGCAGAAGAAGGGCTAATGCTAAATGACTTTGTCCTTCTCGTGGGAGACTCAAAATAAATGTGGATGGGGTATTCAGAAGCAACAATGGTAGTGGTGGACTTAGGGTGATCATTCATGATGATAAGGGTAACTTTAGTGGGGCTTGGTCAAGATTCATTCCACATATGATCTCGGCTTTGCATGGTGAAGCAGAAGCTTGTAGAGCTGGGTTGCTTTTAGCAATACACTAGGGATGGAAAGAGGTGGAGTTTAAAGAGTGATTGCTCCATTTTGGTTGTTGTCCTTAACCATGATGTGGATGCCAATTCTGAAGTGAGTCAAATTCTTGATGATTGTAAAAATTACTGGCAGGCTTTTGATTGCGTTAGAGTTGGACATATTTTTCTTGAAGCAAATAGTGTAGCAAATAGATTGAGTCACTTTGCCAACTTAGATTATGTTGTGGATTTGTCTTTAGATGAGGCTCCTGACTTCCTTCAGAATGTCCTCTACAAGGATGTTTGTTACGCAACTATGCTTTCTCGGGATTCAAGTATTATGTTCCCCGATGTGGCAAAATTTATTTAATAATATAAATAATGGACGTGGGGCTGCACCTCCCGACTAGGCTGAGTACCAAACTGTGAGATCTCAAAAAATTGATTTCCTATTTTTTGAAAGGAAAAATAATTTCGAGCTATTTTTATTTGAATTTCTATTATTTTTAAACTCTTTATAGCTTTCAAAAAATATTTGAACTTTTAGTTATCAAATTTTATCTTTTGAGCCAATAGGATTAAACTAGACTTCATTACGAGTTCATACGAATTTTTGGAGAATTTTTCAGGCACCCAAGCTATTTTCACTGATTTTTGAAAATTAGTTGGTATTATCCAAAAATTTAATGAAAAATAGAAAATTACTATGGCGCAATATGGACCATCCATTTTAAATGACCACTTGATCGTGACCATTGGATTGAGTTATATATATTGGATCAGATTGGACAAGAGACACAGACTGAGTCTCCACTGACCCGAATAGCCGTGGCGACCACCCGATCCCTTCTCCTTTTTCCTGCCAACTCCCAACGTCAGACCGGCCTAGTTCTCTTTATCTTAGCGTCACCGTTCTTGTTGTGCTTTTGGTCTCTTCAAACAAGCTCCCATGACTGAGAATCGATGGAAAGAAGGTTTTGGAGGTCTGATGATTTTCTTTGTTTTCCAGCGACTCTAGTCATCTTTTATGGTAAGTGAGTATGAAATTTGATAATCTCAATTAGCTTTACATGTGTGTATACATGGTTTTGATTTTAATTAAGATTTGGGTGATTTGGAGTTTTGAGAATTTCGGCCACCGCGTGTGTTTACTGTGCATGGTGGTGGTTCAGGCATTCTTTCTTCAATATTGACTTTGATTCTTGTCTGGGAACACAAATTGATGCCTTTACATGCTTAAATTATAGAGTTGATTGAATTAGAGGATTCGGGTATTGTTAGCACATAATTTACATATATATGCATTCCCCTAAATTTTGAATTTAACTTGTTTTTGAGTCTATTTTAGCTTTTACTAAATTATTTTCTTATTTATTTAGGAGTATTGCAAGAGTGAAGGAAACATCCATTTTAGGCTTTGAAGTGGAGAATCGGAGCTAGGAAGAGTGACAGTCAAATGTGGAGTAAAAGGTAAAATTCTGAATTTCGGCGAACCACCACTTATGGTGGTGTCACAGCTTTTCCAGTCACGATTAAGGAGGATCAAGGAGGACCAAGGTGGTGGAGTAACATCCTTACACCCATCCCATTATCCTTTGGATAATAGGAATCACTATGCACACATTTTTTCCATGCTTGTTCTCTTGACTTTGGTAACCCCAAACCATCTCTACACTCTTTTTTTCCTTATTTCCCATGCAATTGAGAAAGATAGATGCTTGATTACATGCATTTCTATGTGCGTAATTGCATTTTAAACACTAAAGTTAAGTTAATCTCCAAACTAATTAATATGTAATTAATCTAGTTTTATTCATTTTGTAGAAAATAAAAGGAGTTGTAGGAAACGAGAAAAAATGGTGTTAAATTGGAGTAATTTGGAATTTCCGACAAAAAGACGAAATAGTTGATTGCGGTCAACCATAGTCTACATGAGCGAGGAAGCCGATTCCAAGTATTTCAAGATGATGCCTCCTCATGTGCTTTGAGACCGGAGGAAGAAAAAGAAACAAGAAAAGAAACAATTCATGGATTAATTAGTGGCTTAATTAATTAATCAATGGTTGATTAATTAACTAAGTTTTTCAGCCATGACGTGTAGCCATTAAGGCTGGGCAGGTTAAACCGAACCCGTCCCGAACCCGTCCCGAACCCGTACCGAAAATAGGCGGGATGGGACGGTATCAAAAATATGAAAATCACTATTCGGCCCGGCCCGTACCGAACCGAATAAAAACAGGACGGGATCGGTATTAATGTTTTAAATACCAAACTGGCCCGGCCCGTACCGATTTATATATATATTTTTATTTATATATTATATACATATATGTACATTATCTTGTCTTTCTTTTCTTCTTTTTTGGGAGTATGGGACCATCAGACCACACATGCCTCCCACTTTAGCAACTCTCTCTCTCTCTCTTGTCATAAAAAAAAGTAAAACAACGCTCTCTTTATGTTTGTCACTTTGTCATCAGAGAAAAAAACTCTCCCTCTCTCTCTGTTCACGCTCCTCTCTCTCTCTATGTTTTTATCCCCTCCCTCCCTATTTGTTCACTCTCCTCTCTCTCGTTCTAATCCTTTATTCACCCTCTATTTCGAATTTATATTGGCACTCTAGACATCACCATCTTCGGTCGACACAGGTAGCACAACCATCTTCGGTCGACACAGGTAGCACAACCATCATCGCACCACCCACAAGAAATGTTGCCCAGATCTGTCTCCATCAATCTTGATTATCTTTTTTAAGATCTTGGTTTGTCAAATTGTGCATGTTCAATGAGGAAAATAGAATTTGCAGAATTTGCAGGGTGGATTAAAGTTTTGAGTTTGTCTATGGGTTTAGGTTTGAATCTTTTTTAACTCTCTCTCTCTGTTGCACTGAATTTTATTAATTTGTGTCTTTGTTTTGAGGCAAAACAAAGAAAGAAAAGGAATGTGTTTGATTGTAGGAGGACAAAACCCAGAACTCCCGAAGTGTAGGGGAGCTCTTAGTGAGGAGACCTTAGGATAAGTTGCTAAAACAAACGGGAGCTACATCAACCCTCAAATTCCTTCATCGTCCACCCTGGCACATTTAGGTTTTGATCTTTGCAAGTTCGCAACTTCGTTTTTTTTTTCCTGGGTTAGTCCCGTAATGGGCCCAAGCTCGGCCCGAAACTGATCGGGTTCAGTACTGTTAGTATCAAATCTCAAAAATCCCCTTACCGTCCCTGCCCGTCCCGATTTATAATTCCGGGCCCGGGATCGGGTTTACCCCAAATCTGGCCCGTCCCGGCTTGTGCCCAGCCCTAGTAGCCATCAATCCTTGATTGTTTGTTTAATTGTTTTGTGACAATTACACGCCTAAACATGGCAGCCTAGCACAAAATATTTTCTTCTCTTCCTCATGCACTCTGCACGTGCACATTCAACACCACTCACATTCTCTCAGCCGTATAGATACCCCCATTAGCTGATACCCCATTAGAGGGAACCACCAGCGCCGCACACCACCAAAACAGGGTGGGCTGCCCTCATTCTCTCCTTCCATCTCTATTTTCCATAGTTTCTTTAGTTTTAGAAATTTGAAGGATTACTCACCCAAAGCTTGACTGATTCATCAAAGGCTTCTCCTCTACAAGATTCAAGACTTGGGTAATTGTGGGAGTTATGACTCAAGGATAGTCATGTTAGCTTTCTGGCTAATTATGGTTACCCTTGTTTTCTCGTACACTTCTAAATTCTTTTCTCTTTGAATTTTGTAATCTTGATGTCTATGATTATGGGTGGTGAGTAATTTCCTTGTTGGGGGTTAGGGTTTTGTGCCCTAACCCAAAGTTTGTGTAAAAGATGTTTAATTTAATGTAATGATGCAATTTTCATATGATGCATGCTTATATCAATTATTGTTGGGTTGAAATACATGTCTAGGAGCCTAGTCAACTCTAGGGTGTTTATTTTGAGCATGTTTAGGACGGAGTTAGAGGCATGACCCCTTATAATTCCTAAGCTAGAAACCTTAAATTTCGTATTCGAGGGCTTATAAGCATGGTGATTTACACCTGTTGCGTGATTGCGCAGGCATGTCGCTTAGTAGTCTAATTCCTCGATCTCTAGGCCTCTTGATGTGAATTAGGGACGCTTGAACCGACTCTAATTCATGTCAAGTGAGTTCCTACGACCCTTGAACCAGAGTTGGAAAACCATGAAAGGGCATTTCGGTCCTTGAGCCTTAAACCACCTTGGATACGACTACCTTCAAAGTAGGAGATTTGTATCTTCATTAGATTAGCTTCCGACACATGAGATTTGGTGAAAGAGCCTCCCTAGCACCCGACATTCTCTTTTTTATTTTTATTGCTTTACATTTCATTATGTTAAGTTAGAATCAACTCCCAAACATTGAATTCATCCACTCATTTGTACATATCCACCACTAGGCTCTTAATTTTGATTAGGCTTTGGTGAAAACCAAGGTCGAGCATTGCTATGGCTTGGTGCCTTAGATTAGCATTTTTATTTGTTTTATTTTCCTTTAATACTTCCCTATCTTGAAACGATTCGTACGCTTGCGAGAGTATATGCATCAAGTCAATGGCGCCGTTGCCGGGGGTTTAGGGTCATCGGATCTTAATCCCTTGGTAATTGGCATTTAGAGTCACTTTTAGCATACTTTTATTTTTATTTCTTGTTGCTTTACTTTATTGTTATTTTCCACTTAAATTTTCACTTGTTTTTGTTAGTCACTTTAGTACTACTTATTTTTTTCCTTCTTTTCTCACCCTCTAATTAATTGTCAAATTTTGTGGTTGGTAGACTTGGTAAATATTTTGTGTTTATTTGGTTATTTAGGTGCATAATTTTCTACTGGTTCTTTATAGGTGCATGAGTAGTACTTTACTACCTATCAATATGAGAAGTGGTCGTACTTTGCAAAGACTTCCTAGACAAAGACCAAGAAAACGTTCAAGAACACTTCCAAGACCAAGAGTACCTCCAAGATATCCCTCACCGAGTCCAATTAGATCACCGGTTAGAGAGATGGAGGAGAGAACTATTCGAGAGTTCTCTAGGCCTTCCATGGTCAACATGTCATCATGCTTGGTACTTCTGGTTAGAGAGGTGGAGTTTGAGATCAAACCACAACAATTGAGCATCTTGCCTATTTTTCATGGGACACCATCCGAGAAGGCCATCAACCATATGTAAGACTTTGAGGCGATTGTGAGCACTATGTCAAAGTGTGAGCCCAGGCGATTGTAACTAAGCTTGCTTGGGTCTCTATTATCTTGCTCTCTAGGCCTCTAATTTTAGATATTGCAGCCTTGACCAACGTAATGCCTAAGTTAGAGATGTAATAATCGCAATTTTCATTTTCATTTCGTGAAATTGTGTGGAACGAATATTGTGCATTTGCACGAATGATACTTGAAATATTTCTTTTAGATTTATCGAAGTTCCGAAACATTTTGTTTTAACAAAAAGCTTGAAATGTTCTATTCAAGGAATCAACTTTTTATACGTGCAAAATTCGGGAAAACTTCATGCATGAAAGTCGTAGAGCTCGGCGATACGAGTCCGTATATATCCGGAACACAAAGATCGGATTTTTTTTTAATTAGTTATCGCATTTAGAGAAAATTTCTAAAACGAGTATATAAAGAAAAAAACCTAATTTTTTATTGGAAAGTTTCCTTTTTCTCCCGGCCTCCTTCCTTTTTTTTGGAAACTGTTCGCTCTCTCTCTCTCTCGAGCGGCTAAACCCAGCAAAAAAGAGCAAGGCTTCGCCGGCCAAGCTCTCCCTCCACGGGCCACCTTTCGACCCCAGATCACGTCCCGCGGCACCGCCTCGGTCTTACGCAACTGCCAGTGGCAGCCTTGTGGCTCGACATGGCCAGCAGCAGCGGCGGGAAGCTCCGCCCTGTTTAAACTCGTTTTGCTTTCAAGCTTGATATCTCAAGTTACCGGTCACCACTCCTCGCCAAACTCCATCCACGAGATCGCCTCAACCTCCTGAAGCTCCCAGAAGTGACCTTGCACGACAGCGATGTGCGTGGTGGCGGCTGGAAGCCAACCCCGATCTAGATCAAAACCGAGCTATCGATCCCGATATCTCGAGCTATAGAGCTTCGTTTCTGGTGATTCTTGAACTGGGGAGATCGCCTTGAGTTGCTGAACAAATCTCCATAAGGGATCGAAGCCATTGGTGGAAGATTTTACGTCGAACTCGAACTCGCCGGTTTCTATAGATTTTCTGGCCACCGTGACTATTGTGGTAATTTTGGACCTCTTCCCATTATTTCTTGGTCTTGAGCTAGTTATGAAAAATGATCAGTATGTTAAAATGAAGAAGAGCAGCTCGGCCCCGACAACATTGGTGGTGGTCAGCGGCGGCTCTGCCATTAATACCGACGACCATTTCTGGCCACCTCCGGGGGTCAAAAATATAGTTTATGTACATTTTAAGATTCTATATTTTAATACGATCATTTCGGCATATTATACGCAATTTTTTGATATTGTATCATTTTGTTATGAATTTTTAGATTTCGATCAATTTCGATTGTTAGATTTTTGATCTGTGAAGTTAGGATCGTCCGATGGACTTGTAGTTTCGATATGTTGATGATATGACTGTCCCCGTGGCTTTATGTGGTCATGAGTGAAGATCCGATCGTTGAATCTTCGTATATTTGCAAAACAGTGATTAGGGAGGCGATTCATGACAACCCGTCCGTCGGATTTTCGTATAATTTAGAATCCGATAGTAGGATGGTAGTTTAAGTGTATTTTGGAATTATTGGCTAAAATCAAGTCACATTTGATTAGGTGATTGACGGTTTTTACTTAGGTGAGCGGGTTCTGTGTGATTGGTGTTATAATTGAAGACACAGCGGGAGTATCGAGGTGAGTAAAACTCACGTAGTTCATATTACGAACCGGGTGCTTTTAATTTATTTATTTTGTCATAAATGTGTGAAAAATATTATAGATTAAATATTTATTTTTAAAATCACATGGACTTGATCAACTACGGTCCATAGGTAAGTAAAATGAATTTTAATTATACAAATGAATTTCACGATTTTCTTGTGTGACTATAGATGGTATTATTGGTCATCATTGAGTTGATGATTACGTGTGTATATATATATATATATATATATTTTTACGTGAAATAGATGTATTGGGTGGTGTGTTGTTGAGTGATGATATGATTGGGTTGGAATGATGATTCGTATTATATTTCAAATGTTTAAATTTTATAATAATATTGTGTATGTTGGATTGGTTGATTTCATTTTGTGAAACATATTATTGTACTCCTGATGGATTTAGGGTCGACGTAGTGACTGGTATGGGGGAATCGGACACTCTAATCCTAGGTGGATGATGGGATACAATTGGTTGAGTGAGTTGGATACCACAACCTTTGTCGGGTAATGGGGCTAGATTAAGTACGAGTATCGCACGTTCTAAATATGTATATACGTATATATATATATATATATATATATATATTGATGAAATACGATAACGATAAATATGTCGGATGCCATAACCTAGGCCAGGTGATGGGCTACGATTCAGTTAGAGTTCTACTCTGTCAGACACCGTATTTTTATAAATATGATTTTGGGGTTTTGAGAAGAAATATATGAGTTTAGAGTTCGCGTTGAATTGTTGATCTGGTGATTGATTGTTCAAATTATGGTTTCTTTGTGGATGTGGGAATCGTTGGGTGTTGACTTGGAAGAAAATAAATATAACTTAATTAAACAATCGTTCTATCTTTTTACACATACGAGCTTTCAAAAAGCTTACCGGGTTTTGTGTTGTTGCAATCCCGGTACACTATTCAAATGGTGTAGCGAATATTATTGTAGGTCAGAATAATCAGGGAGGCGACTGTGCTGTTTAGGAGTTACAGCATTTGTTTCATTTCATTTACGTTGTGAGGTTGTTATGCTCATTTAGAGCTTTACAATTTTATTTGTGAGTTTCAGTTGTAATAATTAACCGAGGCTAATTCGGGATTTGAAATTCCATTCGTTTGGTGTGTTTGTTAAGAGAAAAAAGAAATTCAGGATATTATTTGTTGAGTTGTAGTAATTCATGTTTCGGATTTTGAATTTATTATTCTAAAATTCGGGGCGTGACAGTTTGGTATCGAAGCGTAAGGTACATATTTGGTTATATGTCAATACTTTCTGAGTGATGACCCGTCTGCAGCGGATCCCCATCGTGTACTCTTCGGTATTGGGAATGTCATTGGGTATGTGTGAGTGTGAGGAATCGTTTAGGTCGCTAAGTCATCATAGGAACGTGAATAATTTCCTTGTATTATTGAGTTGGTTAATATGGACTTGTATTTGACTTATACTGTGTTTTAAGTGTTATACATGTATTAACCAAGCATACTATACTTCTTCGGTGATGGACGTTTGAAGGGGTAGGCCTAGAAACCGTGGTGGTGCCAGAGTAGGACGGTAGAGTTGTCTTGTATGTTCGTATTAGAATAAGTTTAGTTTCCGTGAGTTGCAATCTTCGAGGAATCTGAATTTAACTTTGTTGAGTTGGTGAGGATCGTTTTATGGAAATGAGGTTCTTTTATATGTTGAAGTATTTGGTTGAAGGCATGGTGTTGACCTATGCACGTATCTATTATGGATACAAGTATTAATCGATAGTAATTTTGCATTCATAAGTTGGAATTGCAGATGTTTTTGGATGGAATGTACGTACCAATGGTTAGATATCTTGTTTTCTAATGAAATGTCTTAGTGGAGTCTTGGTAATTGGCATGTGATATGTGTTTAAAGTGACTGAGCCAGCTATGTTGACCGTGTGTGAGATTGAATTCTTAGTTTTGATTGAGAAGGTTGTGTAGTGATTCCATGTCCACTTGGCGATGAATTTTTAGAAGGATGAGTTATGAGTATAAGCATGGGTTCCGTTCAAGTGGAGTTCAATTTTGTGGAGGAGGTAGTATAACTTGTTTTGGGTTATTATTGAAGCAATTGATACTACTCAACTATTTGGGCTGACTAAGGAGGTCACTAGACTAGAAGAAGTGGAAGCTAGGATAGTACAGATTACTTAATTGACAATCCATAGATTGAGAATATAGATACCTACCATGAAAAGAAGAAGAAGAAGAAGATAGTTATGCTCCTCTTTTAAGGTGAGGAATGATGAAGGCAGAATTTTTGTGCTAAGGAACTAGGAATATAGTGACCATATCTTGGGAGGACTTTGTAGAATCCTTTTAGGACGTGTGCTTATATTCTAGTGGTGGAGAAGTTGGAGTTGATCTCATTAAGTTAGTTCGGAGGGTTATGAGTGTCGGAGATTAGGAGCTTAGTTCACACAACTGTATCAATTTGTCTCGCTAACCGCTGTTGATAAGTTGACTTATATGTTCTAGTAGGGACTGAGATCAAGGAGAGAGTGGTCCCTTTACAGATGTCTCCCATGGCAATGAACATTACTAGTGCTTGAATAATGTAGCAGGAATTTCAGTCTTCTTCTGGGGAGATGACGATAATGTGGGATTCCCGAGGAAGAGGGAAAATATAGTTGTAGAAAGTGCAGTGGTACGTCAGGTACTCAGTGTGGGTCCTAGAAAAGGCAGATGATCATTAGCAGGCGTCAACTGAGGTCGCTGCTGAATTTAGTTCGACTACACACATTGGGCATGTAGCGCTCTCGTGATGTTTTAAATGGGAGGCCTTAACTGTTATTTGTCCTTGATTGTAGTGAAGCATTGCATTTCTTCACATTTATTTTGTGTTTGATTTGACTCATATGATTCTAGCGAGTTCCTCTGTGTGATTTGATTTTTGGTGTGTTTGAGAATGATTGTTGGTGATACATCTTTATGGAAGTGTGGCAGCCATTGTGGCAGTGCCTTTATAGCAGGTTTTGTAGCAGTGTTTGTGTGGCAACCCTTGTGGCAGTGCTTGTTTAATTGTCTAGCAGTATTTTGTGGTAGTCTGTGCGACAATGATTTTGTGTGGAATGCCATATGATGATTTGTGTGTGGGTTAGTCGGGGCTAGACTTTATCATGATTGTGTCCTGAAATGGTAGAACACTTATTGTGTAGTAATGCATGATTCATTGCTACTATGATAGGCTTCTTGTATGGTTTGGCATATGGAAAGATTTATATGACCTCATGATAAGATGGAGACATTGTGTTGGCGTATGAGCTGAGGTGATAATGTTATTTTCAACCCTAAGAGTGCTAGTGTTGTATTATCAATGCATGGGAACAGATATTGTTGTGAGGATAAGAGTTTGAACTGTGGTATAATTAGTGTGAGGTACTACAACTGTAGAGTTCAGACTCACGACTTGGGTTACCACCAAGTGGGCAGTGAAGTGAGTTGTGGGTGAGATATTAGGTGTTGTACCAGTGTTGATTGATGAATCAAGATATTTCTTACGTAGTAGTGGAGACTAATTTAGAAAGCTACGAGGAATTACTAGAAGTACGAGCACAACATTTTGATCACAAATTGTTGGACGGGTTGAAAGATTAGATCAAGTGTTAGAGATCATGTTGAAGGCAGGCGTTTGTCACTTCAAACCAAAAGATAAGACTGAGGTCTGTTAGACCTGTTATGGTTATGGTGAGAAGTGGGAGATTTGATGTTTAGTTTTATCGTATCTCCTAGAGTTTCGTGGCACTGAACGTATTGATGTGCTTAGACTAAGGAAGAAGTCTATGATGGATCCAGAGCGAGTGATCGAAGTACTGTTGAAGTAAAAGTTGGTACAACCATCATTAGTGTCGGTGTGTGATCCCAGATGGGACTATAATACAACGTTGAGCGAAGGATTTGACTGGTTTAAACGTGGCAAGTCAGCTAGGATTTGTATGATGAAGGACATTCTGAGTGGAAAGTTGGAGCAGATAGTGGGTTGAGATTGAGATCGAGGTTGTGTGTTCCGAGTTGTGATAATCTTAAGGAGGAGATCCTGCAGGTAGCACATTGATCTCAATATACTATACAATCAAAGAGCACTAAAATGTATATGGATCTACGATGACAGTTTTGGTGGAGTGGGATGAAGTGAGACGTGGCGGAGTATGTATCGAGTATCTTACTGTCAGCAAAGTTTAGCCCGTGACACAGAGCATCAGAACCTGCAAGTATGTTAAAGCCATTACCAATCCCTATATGGAAATAGGAAGAGATCTCTATGGACTTTGTGACTGGATTGGCTAGGTCCAAATAAAGTATGACTCGATATGGGTGATTGTTGACCGTTTAACGAAGTCAGCACATTTTCTTCCTGTGGCAAGGACTTTCTCAAGAGATGCACTATATTCTATAAGGCATTTGGAACTGAGAGACAGACTGAGAGAATGAATCAGGTGATGGGAGATATGTTGAGAGTGTGTGTTTTGGACTTCAAGAGAAGTTGGGCGGATCATCTACCATTAATAGAGTTTGCTTACAACAACAGCTATCACTCGAGCATTGGTATGGCTCAATATGAGGCTCTTTATGATAGGCCATGTACGACACATATCTGTTGGGCGGAAGTTGGAGAGAAAGGACTCTTAGGTCCTGCACTTGTTCAGGAGACTACTGAGAATATCACTACTATTCGAGAATTCGAGACAGGATCCTGACCGCTCAGAGTAGATAGAAGAGTTATGCTGACTTGAAGAGGAGACTTGTAGAGTTTGAGGCAGGTGATCATATGTTCTTGAAGGTCTCACCTATAAAAGGTGTGGTGGGATTTAGCAAGAAGGGAAAACTCGCGCCGAGGTATGTGGGACCCTTTGAGATTCTGGAAAGGGTTGGGAACTTGGCATATCGTCTTGCTTTACCTGTTAGCATGTCTGGTATCCACAATGTCTTTCACGTGTCTATGCTCAGGAAGTATGTAAGAGATGAGTCCCACATGATTGATCATGGTATGATCAGGGTAAACACGGACGTGACCTTTGTGGTGGAACCTGTTCGTATCTTGGATAGGTCTACGAAGAGACTTCGTAGGAAGGAGGTTGACCTTGTGAAGGTTTTGTGGAGTCATCATGATGAGGGTGATGCGTCGTGGGAGTAAGAGTCTGACATGAGAGTGAGGTATCCACAACATTTTGTTTTAATAAAAAGCTCGAAATGTTCTATTCAAGGAATCGACTTTTTAAACGTGCAAAATTTGGAAAAACGTCCTTCACGGAAGTCGTAGAGCTCGTCAATATGAGTCCTTGCATATGCGGAACACAAATATTAGATTTTTTTTGAATTAGTTATCACATTTAGAGAAAATTTTCAAAACGGGTATATAAAGAAAAAACCCTAATTTTTTTAGGAAAGTTTCCTTTTTCTCCCGGCCTCCTTCCTTTTATTAGAAACTGTTCGCTCTCTCTCTCTCTCTCTCTCTCTCTCTCTCTCTCTCTCTCTCTCTCTCGCACGGCCAAACCCAGCAAAACAGAGCAAGGCTTCGCCGGCCGAGCTCTCCCTCGAAGGGGCCACCTTTTGACCCTAGACCACGTCCCACGGCACCGCCTCGGTCTTGCGCAGCTGCCAGTGGCAGCCTTGCGCCGCGACATGGCCGGCAGTGGCGGCGGAAAGCTTCGTCCGGTTTGAACTCGTTTTGGTTTCAAGCTTGATATCTCAAGCTACCAGTCACCACTCCTCACCAAACTCCATCCACGAGATCGCCTCAACCTCCTGAAGCTCCCAGAAGTGACCTTGCACGGCGACGCTGCGCGTGGCGCCGGCTGGAAGCCAGCCCCGATCTAGATCGAAACCGACCTATCGATCCCGATATCTTAAGCTATAGAGCTTCGTTTCGGGTGATTCTTGAACTGGGGAGATCGCTTTAAGTTGCTAAACAAATCTCCAGAAGGGATCGAAGCCATTGGTGGAAGTTTTTATGTCGAACTCGAGCTCGCCGGTTTCTGCAGATTTTCTAGCCACCGTGACTATTGTGGTAATTTTTGATCTCTTCCTGTTATTTTCTGGTCTTAGGCTAGTTATGAAAAATGATCAGTATGTTAAATGAAGAAGAGCAGCTCGGCCCTAACACCATTGGTGGTGGTCGGCGGCGGCTCTGCCATTAAACCCAGCGGCCCTTTCCGGCCACCTCTGGGGATCAAAAATATAGTTTCTGTACATTTTAAGATGCTATATTTCAATACGATCATTTCAGCATATTATACGTATTTTTTCGATATCGTATGATTTAGTTATGAATTTTTAGATTTCGATTAATTTCGATCGTTAGATTTGTGATCTGTGAAGTTAGGACCGTCCGATGGACTTGTAGTTTCGATATGTTGATCATATGACTATCCCAGTGGCTCTGTGTGGTCATGAGCGAAGATCCGACCGTTGGATCTTCGTATAATTGCAAAACAGTGATTAGAGAGGCGATTCGTGAGAACTCGTCTGTCGTATTTTCGTATAATTTAGAATCCGACGGTCGGATGGTAGTTTAAGTATGTTTTGGAAATATTGACTAAAGTCGAGTCACATTTGATTAGGTGATTGACGGTTTTTACTTGGGTGAGCGGGTTCTGTGTGATTGGTGTTATAATTGAAGACGCAGCAGGAGTATCGAGGTGAGTAAAACTCACGTGGTTCATATTACGAACCGAGTGCTTTTAATTTATTTATTTTGTCGTAAATGTGTGAAAAATATTTATGGATTAAATATTTGTTTTTAAAATCACATGGACTTGATCAACTACGGTCCATAGGTAAGTAAAATGAATTTTAATTATACAAATGAATTTCACGATTTTCTTGTGTGAACTATAGATGGTATTAGTGGTCATCCATGAGTGGAGGATTACGTGTGTATATATATATATATATATATATATTTATATGGAATATATGTATTGGGTGGGGTGTTGTTGAGTGATGATATGATTGAGTTGGAATGATGATTCGTATTATATTTCAAATGCTTAAATTTCATAATAATATTGTCTATCTTGGATTGATTGATTTCATTTTGTGAAACATATTGTTGTACTCGTTATGGATTTAGGGTCGACGTAGTGACTGGTATGGGGGAATCCGACGCTCTAATCTTAGGTGGATGAAGAGATACGATTGGTTGAGTGAGTTGGATGCCACAACCCTTGTCGGGTAATGGGGCTAGATTAAGTACATGTATCGGACGTTCTAAATATGTATATATGTATATATATATTGATGAAATACGATAATGATAAATATGTCAGATGCCATTGAAGGAATGGATGGATTTCAAAATTTTTTAATTAGTGCGGAATTAGTTTAACAATTAAACTAATAACTAAACATAAAATTCATTCCTTTAACCCATGATCTTGGCTTATTATGATATGTATATAAACATAGCATGCATAGTAATGAAGAATAAAGAGGTAGTTTATGTTCTACTCACCCTTGGAGCGTGATTTTAATCCGATCCAAGTGAACCACCAAAGTTCCTCTCCTTGATCTCTCCTTGTGTGTGTTTCCTCCACCTTGAAGCACCTTGAATTAAGAACTCTTTCTTGTACTCTTTCTTGTGTTTGTGATATTCTCCTTGATGTAACAAGTAAAGCCACAAAAATATATGGCCTCTAAGGATCTTCACCAAATGAATCAAGAGATGAAGAAAGATGAAAGAAAAGAAGAAATTATGCAAGTGTTCTTCTTTCCTTTTAATTTTGTAATGGACCAAGAGAGAACTCTTTCTCTCTCTAATCTGAAAATAATAGTGTGGAGACACACTTATCATTTTTGTCCATGCTTTCACTTTATATAATAGGAAATAAATCCAATTACTAAAAGAAAAATATTGACTTTCATAAAGCCAATATATTGGCTGGTCCATACATTTTATTGGGCACTAAAAATGTGTCTTGGGCTTTTATTTAAATCTCATTTAGTGAAGCCCAAGTCCACACCAAAAACCCGACAATCGTTTAGGCCCAATAGGATCGGTTTTACCCGAAACTCCTAATTATGTTCAAATAATAAATCTAATTAATTATTTGGTCATAACCAACTCTTGTTTAATCTTCTTCATATACAATCTCAGGGATCCACTTATATGGTGTGCGATCTCTTAGGTTCTAATTAATAAGGCAGTGAAGTTTATAGAAACCATTCTATTTTGTTTACGAATCAAAAACTCCATTTTTGATTCTCCCTTGTTATTAGGATTATAAATGTTTATTAATCCTCGAGGACTTCACAAGTCATGAGTGACGTCTTGCAACATATCATGACTACCCTAGTTAATATAGAATGACAAAGAACCTATTCAATTGGAATTACAATACAATACGGTCCTTCTCTAACACTATGTTCTAAATCACATCATCAGGGTATGGAATTAACATGTCAATCCCCTAATGTGATTTTCATTCTTATGTGATTCTTAGAATGTGATTAGAAACTCCTTTTTAATCTCTTCAATGCTTTGGCCAAAGACTCATTGAATCACATCTTTGAACATACACCTTATTTACTTAAGGATAGAGATTCCTTATTGTACACTCACATGTCTCCATGACCGAATTGATTATACCAATGAATGCATCTATTATATCCATTACAGGACATAATATTATTGCATCATCAAGCGATAATCCATTCACTCATAAGACAACTATGGTGTCTCAGGTCAAATGACTAATTTGTATTATTGCAATTTAGAGTTCAAGTTTGACATATAAGTAAGACTCCATACAAGAACTCTAATGATCGCGTTCAGTGTACTCTTTATGTTAAGATCACCCACATACTTGTATTAGTGTCTCTACACAAATGACAAGAGACATATCATCCTCCATATTGAGCATACATAGTATGTGCTAGTCTTTCCGGATTATCAATGTCCAGGTGATAATCCTATGACTAGGAACCTTTTAGGATAAGAGTGTGACAGAGTAAAGGTCTCACACATCTAATTCTTTAGATTACTTTCTTTTTAACTCATATTCCTTAGACCTTGTTCAATCAAATATTAAATATAAACAATGAACAATAAACTTGCCCTTTTTTGATTAATAATAATTACAATAATAATTACATCAAAATGATTGTTTTAGGACACAATTCCTTCAGCCATAACCTAGGCCAGGTGACGGGCTACGATTTAGTTAGAGTTCTAGTCTGTCAGACACCGTATTTTTATAAATACGATTTCGAAGTTTTGAGAAGAAAGATGTGAGTTTAGAGTTCGCGTTGAATTGTTGATTTGATGATTGATTGTTCAGATTGTGGTTTCTTTGTGGATGTGGGAATTGTTGGGTGTTGACTTAGGTGAAAATAAATATGACTTAATTAAACAATTGTTCTTTCTTTTTACTCATACGAGCTTTCAAAAAACTTACCGGGTTTTGTGTTGTTGCAATCCTGGTATACTATTCAAATGGTATAGCGGATATTCTTGCAGGTCAGGATAATCAAGGAGGCTACCGTACTGTTTAGGAGTTGCAGCATTTGTTTGATTTCATTTACGTTGTGAGGCTGTTATACTCATTTAGAGCTTTATAATTTTATTTGTGAGTTTCAGTTGTAATAATTAACCGAGGCTAATTCAGGATTTGAAATTCCATTCGTGTGGTGTGTTTGTTAAGAAAAAAAAAAGAAATTCAGGATATTATTTGTTGAGTTGTAGTAATTCATGTTTTGGATTTTGAATTTATTATTCTAAAATTCGGGGCGTGATAAGAGAGTTGATTGTGGCCTTAACTGGCATAATCGATACACCGAAAGGATAATTTATTTAGTAGTCTTGACCGGTACTAGATACAAGACTTAACACATATAGGAAATGCATGCATTTGTGAAATTGGCATTGATATTGCAAGATAGTTAGAGTGAATCACCCGACACTCCCATGTTCCCATTAATTTGAAATCCGAATTTAATTTCTTGCTTGATAATTAGTTGTTTGCTTTTATTTTAGGTTGCATTTAATTTCATTAATTCCTAATGCAAACTCCCGAACAAAATTCTACCTTCCATTTTGCATAGCTTATTTAGGTTACAAGTTAGTGGTTTTGATGAGGCTTAGTGTGATTTGATGAGGCTTAATGTGAGCTAAGCCGAGCATTGCCGAGGCTTTGTGACTTGTGAATATTGTTTTACCTTATTTTATTTTTATTTTTCATTGTACGCTTTTAAGTTATTCTAGCATCAATTACCTTGGTTAGGTCCAACAGCTAATCTTTGAGGTACGATAACTGAGGTCCAAATACTTCCCTTACTTGACACGATTCATAGCGCTTGCAAGAGAATATGCATCAAGTCACTGCTCTCTCCCCCTCCCTTAGCCATCATTTCCTACTCTACTCTCTCTACTAGCTCATCATTACTTTTCTCTTTCATTCCATCCCTTACATACTTTTTCCCCTTTGGTTTTGGGACCTAATACCACTCCAACACATTTTTTTTGCTCCGTTCATGAAGCTAGCTGCTCTTTTTGCCTTTCTTCATCATTCTACACCTCTCTCTTTTCCCTATATAAGCATTCATTCATTACACTCTTTAAACATCACTCATACCATCCCATTACATCTCTTTAACTATCCATCATCACCACAAAACCTCCATCTTCACCTCCTAAAATCCAAACCCATACTCCCTTTAGTACTCCATGTCCTCCATCATCACCACCACAACTACCATTTTCCACAACCATAAACTCTATCACCACCACTACTACCCCATCACTACCACTCAAAGTTAGCCAAAGAAGCATCATATCTTTATCACCATTCCATTCATTCACCATCAACAAGAAGTCTACCATACATCCATTTCACAATCAAGGAGGAGATTTGTCATCCATCATCCATCAATTTGTCAAGGCTCAACTAGTTCATTCTTTCCTTTAACTCTTTAATTTACCTTAATGTATATTGTAGATTTGATGCCAATTTATATGATTATGAGTGAGCATATACTTTGTTGGGGCTAAGGTTATGGGTTGATGCTATAATATGATGTGATGCAATTTTCTTTAACATGCCTACATGCTAGTTCAAGAGTTAAATGCATATGCTTAAACTTGACTACTTTGAGTATTTGTATTTGCCATGTCATGGTATAATGTTTAGAGGTTGGTAATATTTGAATGTTAAAGTATGAAAGCACATTAGGTATGCATGTAGGAATTGTGAATTACAATCATTTAGAGATAAGCTTAGTTGGTTTGCATGATTTCTTCATCTCCAAACTTTATGCACTTAGAGTAATGCACTAGATAACTAACCAGATTTAAATGCATGACTTAAGTAGTTAAGTACTATACCCGAGATGGGTTGCTTAATATCATCAAATGAGCATGCCGTCATACCAAAGAGGGATGCAAGGAGAGAAATTTGTTAATTAATTTAGCATTATTCATATTGAAATGCATCAATACTTGCAAGGAAGGTTAGTGGTAGATAATCCAAATCCTAACTTTCCATCATTAGATCACTAGTTTAGTTTAGAGTAATTTAGTTTACATTTGAGCATCTAGTTGTTTTCAGTTCAAAACTATATTCAAAAACCAAAATTAAATTACTACTCCATCTTGCACATATTCACCATGAGCCTAGATTTGCTTGTGATTATAGGTTCGCGATTGTACATTTGGATGTTCTAGCTTTCCTTAGGTTCGCACCCTAACTAGTGAAAGAAATTCAATCTTCGTGGCTTCAACAACATTTTTTAAATTTCTATACTATTACATGTACCCCTTATATTTGAGGGTGACTATTTGATTGATAGGTATTTATCTTCGCTAGTTTTGGTTGCAGTGGTGGTTATGGATTTTCCTTACACTGTTGAACATGTTGTAATTGTTTGTTCAAAAATTTGAAAAGTAAAGTAAAACAATAAAAAAAACATAAAATAATAAAATAAAATAAAAAACTATTTAAAACTTCCCATTCTCACAATTATAACTCCCCACTACTCTCACCCATCGGGTGTAGACATTTTCTAGTATTGATTAAATAAACTGCATTTGAGTTGTTAAGTTTTATTGAATGAAATGGCATTGAATTGCGAATAAATTATTTAAGAATTACCAAAGAAACATTATTTGAGTTCTATCTTGGTGTTTGGAGCACGGTTGTCATATGATGACATAATTGAATCTAAAGGTATGGAGAAATTGGTGGAGACGCATTTTGGGTGTCCATAGTAATTTATGTAGACTTGAAAGAAAATAATATATTTCCGGATGATAATGGTCATTTGACTTGAAGTGTTGCGGCAACTATTATTGAATAAGGATTCAAGACGTGTTGAATGACTTGGATCATTACAAGAAAAGGTAGAGATTGATTGTTGTAATTCCCCGGAAATTTGTTATTAATTTCTTGGAATTTCCTAGAATTAATAAAGTGTTCGTTAGACGATTTCGTGGTTTGAGGGTGGAGCAAAAGTGTTTCGAATGAATAATTACTCTAAAACTTTTTATTTTCAAGGGGTTAAAGGGTTGATTTTCTATTCATTGAGTTTCTCAAAAAAACTTTCTTTATGAAAGCTATAAAGCACTCCGATACGAGTTCGTGGACATGCGGAACACGAAAATCGGAGTTCGTATGTAGAAGTTATAGCCAACGAACAAAGTTTTCAATTTTGGATAAATAGAAAAAAGTCAAAAAAATCACAAAAAGCCCTAGGTTTCCAAATTTGGAAACTCCGAGCTTGCTTTCTCTCCCCCAGCGCCGAACCCGACCTGATTTGGTTTTCCGGCGATATCTTCATCGTCCTGCCACCTTTGGCTGCGCCACCAGTCCCATTCGAATCGACTCTTTCTTCTCCATCGTTCTGTGGTGGTAGTACACGGCGATTCGCCGGCGGGATGATGCAGCAAGGCATAAACATTGGTGGCGTTGTGATTTCTTCTGTTTTCAACCACCTCCGGCGCAATTTCTTGAGGGGTTTTCAAGCAGATGTGACGTCGATCATTTCTCCCCAAGCATCTTGAACCAATTTGTAGTGAGGAAGGAGAATCAAACAGATTGTAATTTTAGGGTTCCACCGAATTCTTGACATTTCGGGGTAAATTCCAGCTAAATGGCTTAGATTCTGACTTTTCACATGTTGTGAAAGTTGTTGTACATGTTGAGATGAACATTTTGGCATAGGTTTCATGATCCAATTTGGGAGTTGCCGCAGCGCATCTGACTAGCTTTTAGGGTTCTGTTTTCATAGTTGTCTCCTACTCATCGATACATATTATGGAGTCATATTGTGATCATTTGAAGCATGCTAGGTTTAACATAATTTCAGTTTTTTCGGTTTACGATCCATAAGGATCCGACTATTGGATCGTCGTATAATTTTGTTAAATTTGATCCTAGAAGTGTTCCGAAAACCTTAGGAGGTCTCAGAGGAAGTTTTGTCTCGATTGACGAAATCTTCAGTTTTTGATTCAAGTGCCCAGTTGGAACCGTAATCGCTTTCGTTTTAATTGTGTACTAAGTTGAGACCTTATTTTACTTAGGTGATTGGCAGAGCGTATTTTGTACTTTATCTCGACTGTGAGAGAAGACGCATGGAGATTTAAAGGTGAATAAATCTCACGAGGTTCATTTATGAAAGTAATTACTTTATTATTCAGAATTATTTGTTTAATTGTTAAATCATTTTCAGAAATAAATATTTGTTTTAAATTATAAGAACTTGATCGACTACAGTTCATAGGTAAGTAAAATGAGATTTTAATTATAAAAATAATTTTCTCTAGTTTATATATATATATATATATATATATATATATATATTTACGTGGAATATATATCTTGATTGTGTGACATTGTGATAAACATAATAATGGTGATTTATACCATGCCTTTGGCTGGGTAACGGGTTACGATTTAGTTAGAGCTTTAGTATGTCTGCCATTGTATGTTATGGGGGTAACACGTGGTTACTTGTGACTTATGAATACACATTTTTAAAAGAGAGTTTCAAGTGGTTTCTTTCTTTTATTGTCCATGAGGGACTTGGGTTCTTACTAAATTGTGGGAGTTTTCACTTGAGTTGAAAATATGATTTCTTTGCTTTAGCGTGAGTTGTTTTATTTCCTAATTTATTTTCCTTTTTCTCGTTTTTATTTTATTTTAATGTAATCTCCTGAACTAAACTATATGCAGGGATTTCCATGGTTTTGGATTGTGTGCTTTTTGGTGATCTCCTGAACTAATTTTCTATGCAAGAATTACTGGTTGTATTTAGTTTAAATTGTGAGTATAATTGTAGTTAAGACTCGTAGTGAGTTGAGAAATACTTTATCATGTCATTTTGGTGATAAATACTTCCTGTCGAAAGGGAAAGAAAAGTGATTTCTTGGATTTGTTGTTGAGATTTCAAATGATTACTTGTGGATGGTGACTTATGTTTTCCTTAAAAAAAGAAAAGGATTTGATCATTGAGTTGTTTTGTTGTTTTTGAATCGGAAAAGTGTTTTGTGGTTATTTGGGTTTAGTCACACTAGCTTGCAAAAGCTTACCGGGTTTGTTGTTTCAACCCAGTGCATTATTCCATGGTATAGGAGTTATTGTGTAGGTCATAGTAACGAGGAACTATCGTTGAAGCTGAGGTTTTATTATTTTCGTAGCTTGGACGTAGAATCATACATTTGGTTTTAGTCTTCCGCTATGTAGTGAGTGTGGTGAGTGTGTTTACTTATTGAATTGTTGTTCAGTTTAATTTGTACACTCTCTGTAATGTAATATGTGACTCTAAATAATGAGTCTGTATTGACGTTGTGAGCTCAGTTTGTTTTGTTGCTTAGTTTAGATGAAAAAAATTTCAAGTGTTTTCTTGTGCTTGTTAAGTTATCACGTTTTGGATTCAGGTGTTAGAAAGTATTAAAAAACGTGGAATAAGGATTTGGGTGTCCTTAATAAATTTGAGAATCTGGTTGATCCATTTCAGAATAATTAATCGAGTTGATTTAAAGTACTTCAATGATTGTCATTGAATAAGGATTCAATTTGAGGACTGAATGTGGTGCTACCAGTTTCATAAGCAAAAGGATATAGATTTGAGAATGTGTGTCGCAATATTATTAATCTTGAATAGCATTGCTTGGATTTCCATATAGGGTAGGTCTCTTGGAGAACATTTTCTATTAAAACGTTAAATAGAATTATAATTGAAATCCGTGAATTGTTTGACATTGCTCGACTTAAATCTCGAATGTTATCGCTTTCTATAAAAACATGTGTTGAATATTATATTACGAGCATTGATATTTAAATTGTCATACTTAATATATAGAGAGGCATTGTGAGTATGCAATTCAAAGTGGTGTATGTGGAAGGATGTTGATATCCAAATTGGATCGAAAGTAATGAAATCTTTTGTGTAGTTGAGTTTATGTCATGAGGCATTCAGGATTTGTGGTCAGCCTAAAACAAGTTTGGAAACTATGATTATAGTCGGCCTGTAAGTGCACATTGAGGAAGAGCATGCCACTTTCAACAAAGAGTGTTGATAAAACGATCTTATCGGGTTTCGGATCTAAAAATCATGAGTAAACAAGATAACTAACAAAAGGGGCATGGGGATTGAACCGTTACAGGTGTTAGATCATATATTGGAACATCTAGGGCCACCCCCAGTTGGTAAAATACACGGTATGAGACGTGTAGGCTCTCTTGTTTTGATATATGGACTAACAGGTAATTAAGTGGAGTTAATACATCAAATTGCAATCATTTATAAAGTATTGGTTGATAACTTGATTGTCTTACATAGTTAAGAATGACCACAAAAGGTTTGGCCTACTGAGCAAAAGCTCAACCCTATAGATTATTATTCATGTGCGTTATAGGGTACGACACGTTTATTGAAAGGACTAAGCGAGAATTTGCTTATGTTTACGAGACTCGAAAAAAATTACAGAAGACATGACCGAGTTAGACCAAACAAAAAGATGTAACTTCCCTTTATACAAAATCAGAGGACTTAGTAACCTGAATCAAAAGAAAATAATAAATTCTACACAACTGGCCTCAGAGGATGCATAATATTATTAACAATATACGAAGACGTAAGTTAAAATAAGCAGAACAGACAAAGGCACGACTTAGGTAGACCAAAGAAACAATCCCAAGTTGAACAATCTTCTATGATGGCTCATAGTCACACCTCACACCTCACAACCACGCATAGCTTCCTAATGAAGTCGAGACACTCGAAGAGATGACTCAACTTAGGCTCCATCCTTAATACATCAGATCAACCGAAAGGTTAAAAGCAATCTGTGATACCGAACCCGATAGCTAATTAGTTGAACACATAAATCTATGTGGAACAACATTCTTGCAGCAATGGGCTAAATGCTAATCTCAGTCTTCAATACATGCAGAAGTGAATTTTCAATGAATGGACCTCATGGTCATATCCACTCTTTTCTTCCATACCTTGAATATCTTAAACCAATAACACAACTATTTCATGCCATGGGATCAGTCTACTTCTATCATAGGCTTACTTAAGATGGTTATGAAAAATTACCTAGTTTAGGTAAGATAGCCTCATCCATCAATCGAATGGGTAACACATAATAAGTTTGTAATTGCATGTTGTAATAATGTAGAGTATTATAGAGCATCATAACAATCTTGCACCCTATAATTTCCTATTTATATATTTGCATTAAAATCAACTTATCCAAATGCAAAATAATAAAAAATCTGTTACTCATACCTTGATTATGCTCTCCGCACAAGTAGAGATCAGCATACAGGCAAATTGGTATCAGCAAAAAGGAATAGAAAACTGAGACCTGGGCTGGGCTCCCAATCAAGTATTGGATGCATCAGTACTTGCCCAATCCTCTGCAAAAAGGAATTAACCCCAATGACGAGTGGCCAGAAACAAAAGTAAATGAAGCAGGCTCCCTGTCTACAAGCAAATTACCCTTCTTTCATCTGTCATGGCCACCCCACAGCTTGCCAAATAACCAAAAAATTTAAAGCAATCTATGACCCTTAACTCAGTCTCACAGTCACAATCTCACAGAGCTAGATATGTGCCACAAACACACATGAACTGAGAACTTCAGGTTATGATATAGATATGTGCCACAAACACACATGAACTGAGAACTTCAGGTTATGATATAGATAGCTTACCATATTAGCATTCCATCAGCTTTACAACTCCAAGGCCATTCTAAATGAAGCCTCAGTGTGAGCTGTACATGTATGTTGGTGTGATTTTCTTCTGCAATAGATACATTAGTCAGACTTGACTATATCTTGAATCAAATTAAATACGTAAAATAAGGTTTTGTTGCGCTATCCAAAGATTTCTTTTCTAAACAGCAGAACTTTGAAGCCTAAACTCCCAATTCCGTACATAGAAGGGTGATTTCAATCTTTCTGAAATTTACTTGATAGGGACTCAAGTTTTAGCATCAGAGGAAGAAGAGTATCATAACCAACCAGGAAGGTCTTCGAACTGCCAGCCTTCAGTATCCTTATGCCTTCTTTCAATGCTTTAAGGAACATCTCTCTAACTAGTGCTGTTTGTGAACTCTTAAGTTCCTGACAGTCATGGTCACCTATATAACACTCAAGCAGTAATCTCTCAAGAAAACCATCTGATGCATCATGCTCATGTCTATATAATGCATCATTATTATCACTTTTTTTTCCTTCCTAATAACTGATAAACACCAAATATACTAAATCATGCAAATCTAGAATTCTATGGCAGGAGTGATGTACCTCAATAAAGAATTAAGATATAAGTTAGATGAGCAGAAGGATACACATGAGCTGACACAACCTAGTTAGGCCAAAGGAGCAATCCCGAATTTAACTTCTCCGATGACAGCTTATTGTCACAACCTTGCATAGCTTCCCAATAAGTATAATGAAGTCCAGACAATTGAAGAGATGTTTCTTGACTAAGCTCCATCCTCGTTTTAAGTAACTAACCAAAAGATTTTATGTGACTCAGCTAACTAGTCCAACTTGAAAACCAAGACCTTCAAGTAATAATATAATCTACAAATTGGTACGAATGCAGCGTACCAATTCTGATGCCATTCTGAATGCATGTAGCTTCAATACGAGAAGTACAAGTAGCCTAGTGCAATTCACACCTACAATAGATACATAATTAGAGGACCTATATTTACAACTTAATTTACATAAGAAGATCAATAAACTACAAGCCATCAAAAGAAATCTCCTATCTGGAATGTCAGCACAAAGGAAAAAAACAAAACTGAAGGGGCGAGTATCATCTTGTGTTGGGAAGTCCAGCAATCCTTTCAGCCATTGACATGGCCTTGAATCATCATTTTCTGTATATAAGCAACAAAAGCGCAAAAATTTCCCAAAATCAATCACAAACAATGAGAAGAATCGAGAGAGAGCAAACCAGATATGGAGAATGCCTAGAAAGCTCAGAATATGAATGCCCAGAAAGCTTGAATGCAGCCACAAAGCTTCGGTAGATGAAACACAGATCCTTGAAAGCAAAATAAGAAACAAAATCAGATCGGTGAATTAAGGACTCACAAGTCCTTCGAAGACATGCATTAAACAATTTTTTCAATTACCTATGAACCCAGAAAGCTCAAGTTTTGTCCAAAAAGCCGGCCTCGATCTCAAAAATAATAAACTACAAAAGAAGATGATGTGCTAGGGTTGCCTCCCTAGCGAGCGCTTTGTTTAAGGACTTCATTCCGGTCCATAAAACGTGAACTTTGTTAGGGTGGATACTTCTCAAGTGCGACCACCCTATTGTTAGGGGCTAAGGAACTCCTTGACATGTCATAGAAGCAAGGCCAAGAGCTACCCATGGATGTTGCAATTGGTGACCAAAAGTGCAGCTTCTTAATCTTCCTATTCTTCTCATTTTTTCTTCTAGGAGCCAACCTTGCCTCCCTTCTCAAGTGGGGTAGAAATAATGCTCAAAGGAACAATTGGTGGTAGAAGCTCTTGAGTGTGATGGGAAAGGTTGAGTGCAAGTGCTTCACTTCCTTTCCAATCCATCACCTCATTGTAGAAACATTGGCCACTTAATGGTGGATTGAGAGGTAAAAGTATATTAATCTCAATCTTCTCATTAAGAACATAAGTGCTCAATGTTCTACTCTCCATCTTGGGAAGCTCATGATGGATCTCCTTGGATATGGGAGGAAAGAGAGTCAATGGCTCTTCAATTTCTTCATTATCACGAGGTATTTAAAGACTCTCTTCCTCCTTGGGAATATCAGCCTCAACGATTAAGGGATCATGGTAAGTCTTCAAGCTCCACATCCTCCTCACTAGACAAGCTATCCTCTTCTTTGGAATCAACTTCATATTTCTCTTCTTCATTGTGAAGATTATATTTTCAATATTGCACCGGTTCCTCTGAAGTGTAATCTCTCAACCCACTTGCTTCAAAATTTCCATAACCAAGCACACTTTCTTGTACATGAGCATCACCCTCTCGATCTTGAAGAGGCAACTCTTGCTCAAGATGCTCATAATATACTTCTCTTGAATTAGTCTCTACTTGGTCAAAGAAAGAATCTTGCTCATGAAAAATGGTGAATGGTGGCTCTTGCTCAAGACTAGGCTCAAGTTGCTCAATGGAATGTGAAGTCATTTCTTGAGAAGCTTGCAATTGAGCATTAAAGGCTTCCAATTTAGTATGCAATCGGGCTTGGGAGGCTAGACATTGAGCTTGGGAGGCTTGCAATTGAGCATTGGAGGCTTCCAATTGAGCTAGTTGTTCTTCAAGTGATGGCTTCCTAGGCTCAAAAGCTTGCTCTTGTGGATATGCTTCGGGTCCAAATGTCTCTTGATACATCCCCATTTTGTACTCATACTCTCGCGTAAAATCCATATACTCAAATCTCAAAGAGCATTCAAAAGGTGAATGCCACGGAGAATTACACAAGGTACAAGCTTGGTTATAACAAGGCATAGGACTCTTGGCATTGGTATTCCGCTCTTGATAACCTCCACTATAGAAACTTTGTTGCTCATATCCCCTAGGATCATCCCATCCATAGCTCCATCGATCCATAGCTCAAAGTGATATTAAAAATAAGTACCTATGGATTCCCAAGAGTGTGATTAGTAACCAACAATTAAAAAGGAAATAGAAAACTAAGCACACAAAACATAACAACTAATTAGAATAATAAAACTTCTTATATATATATATATATATATAACAAAGAAACAAAAATATGCCAAAGTGACCTAGAACCGATTTACCAAGGGATTAAGGCTATTAAACCCTAATTCCCGGCAACGACGCCATTGACTTTATACACATTTACGCAAGCGTACGTATCATTGTCAAGATAGGGAAGTATTATGCCCAAAATTATCGTACCATGGGGATTAGTGGCTAACCCACAATCCTTAGGTAATCAGAAATAAAGACACTTAGCAAACAAAGAAAAAGAAAAAGAAAACACATAAAAAATGCTATTCTAAGGCACCAAGCCTTAGCAATGCTCGGCTTTGCTTTGCACCGAAGCCTAATCAAAACTATGAGCCTAGTGATGACTAATTACAATGAGATAGAAATTGTCACCGAAAATAGTAATTTGAATTTCTAGAGACTAGATTGCAATAATTTAAATGAAAGCTTTAACTAAGAACTAAATTAAATAAAGGAAAGAAAAGTAAGAAATGAATATATATATATATATATATGGGATTGGTAGTTAGGGATGATTCCTAACCCTAATTCAATGCTCCAGATGCTAATTTGATTTACGTGCAATTTGTTAAAGATGGTAGAAGCCGTACCCAAGGCTTTTCAAGGCTCAAGCGCCGAAATTCCCTTTCATGGTATTCCTACTCCGGTTCAAGGGCCGTAGGAACTCACTTGACATGAATTAGAGCCGGTTCAAGGGTCACTAATTCACATCAAGAGGCCTAGAGTTCAAGGAATTAGGCAACCAAGTTCACCATAATTGCGATCACGCTAATCATGTAGTGAACCATGATTGAACTTCCCACGAATATTAAATCGGGGTTCTAGCTCTAAAATCTAAGGATGTCATCCCCTAAATTTTAATCTAGACTTATTAAAACACATACCCAAGAGTTGACAATTCCTAAGCATGCATTCTAATCAATTATCACAAAACACAAGCATCTAATAATTAACAAATTCAATATATAAATTAAATTAAGCATCAATTACATCAAATTTGGGTTAGGGCACACAACCCTAACCCCCAACAAAGAAATTACTCACTACCGATAATTAAATTAAGGGTTAAATACTGTTTACTCGTTGTACTTTTGCTCGAAAAACACTTCAGTTCCTGACCTTCTAATTTCACACGTTTAGTCCCTGTACTTCAAAATTTCATACCAATAGGTCCTTGCCGTCTAAAAGTCACGGTAAAATGTCTATTATGCCCTCAGTTCTTTTTTTTAATTAATTAATTATTTTATTCTTTTTGGAAAAGGAATTTTTTTCCCTTTCTTTCTTTCTGTATTTTTTATTTTTTTCTGTTTTTTTTTCTTTCTTTCTTTCTGTTTGAAAAAAAAAAAGAATAAATAAAAAAAAAATTTAAAAAAAAAGAGAAAGGAATAAATTTATTATATAAAAAAAAAAGAACTGAGAGCATAATAGATATTTCACCGCGACTTTTAGACGGCAAGGCCCTATTGGTCTGAAATTTTGAAGTATAGGGACTAAACGTGTGAAATTAGAAGGTCAGGGACTGAAGTGTTTTATGGTCAAAAGCTCAAGAACTAAATAGTATTTAACCCTTAAATTAACATCAACAAACATCAATAAAGAGGAAAAGGTGAAAAGAAGTGAGAAGTAACAAGAACAAGTCACAATTGCTATGAAGCAATTATGATAAGCCTTGATTTATAGCTCCCCACTTTTACCCAATCTTCAAATCTTGATGATGATGAAGTCCTTTGATGCTTAGAAGCTTTGGGTGAGTGATCCTCAAATACCCAAAAGAAAATTGATGTAAGTGAATGGAAAATGGAACGGGAGGAGAGAGAGGGCAACAGCCCAGCCCTCCCCTTTTGAGAATGGAGAGTGCGGCGTCTGTGTGTCTTTCGTCTCTGGTCTGGTCTCCTCCTGCTTCAAGCCTTCAATTCTAATCATTTATAGTTAGCTTGGGCGGGCCGGGCCGGACCTTGCTATAGTTACAAAAGATAGCTGTTACACCCCGAATTTTGAATAAAGAAATTCAAATCCGAAACATGAAAACTCAATAAGCACAAGAAGAACACATAGAAAATTTTTTCATTTAAATTAAGCAACTAAACAAACTGAGCTCATAATGTCAATACCGACTCATTTTTTAGAGTCACATATTACATCACCAAGTATTTACAAATTAAACCGAATAACAATTCAATAAGTAAACGCACCCTCCACACTCACAACACAGCGAAAGACTAGAACCAAAATATCATACTACGTCCAAGCTACGACAGCAACAAAACCTCAGCTTCAAAGATGATTACACTGACCTGCACAATAACCCCTACACCATGGAATAGCTTACCGGGTTTGTAAGCTCAATTTATTTAGTTGCTTAATTTAAATGAAAGAAAAAAATTAACAGGCCGGGCTGGGTAGCCCACGTATTTTCCAGGCCGGGCGGGGCTTTATTAACAAAAGAATCTTTAAAGATACAATTTTTTTGAAAGGGTTTGGAACCCAACTTAGTTGGAAGGCTCATCCCCACGCCCGGTTTAATGTATTGAAATAAAAAGACGAAGAATACAAAGTGTAGGGACTATATATCAAAAGTTCGAAATCATTCCCAATTACAACTTAGAACAAACGCGAATTATTAATACAACTTATATGCAGCGAACCTGAACTTCAATGCTTCTCTAAATGCTTCTTTACTCTTCCCTTTTATCATATGCGTGCAACCCCGCATAATTGGTACAGTGAGTTAAAAATTGGCCTTTGGTTATCAAACATAAATAAAGTAAGATACTCTCCCTGCTAAAACAATACAAACAAAAACTTTCAATCAGTACTTCCTATTTCTAGACATAGCTGACCGCCTCATTAGTTATCAAACATCTAATTGACTAATTTCCACCGAGAATGTATGTCAAAGCACATAAAAATTGTTAAAAAAATAATGCTTCTCCACAATCCACAAGTGAGAGTTTCTGCTTCTCTACTGGAAATAAACAAAGTTAAGATATTACTTGAGTGTTTTGAATGAGCAAGCTAAAACTGCTATGAGGCACAACTTATTCACAGAGATGCTACTGTCAATTCCTTGGTTTGCTCTTCCTCGTCCTGCAATATAAGAGATCACAATCAAAACAAGAAAAAAAAATAGCATACAACTAGATTGTTACTGAGAAAGCTGGGTTCTTCATTGTGAAAATAAGAACTCAAAACATGCATAAAACAACATCTAATCATTCTGACCTAACTCTAATCATTCTGACCCCAACATCTAATCATGCATGAAAACTGGGTTCTTCAAAATTGTGGGCAGTCATTTATCTTTGATTAACAGAGACAACCCAAAAGAGGGAAAATCATAGGGATTTGATTCACACTTTCAACTCCTGTTCAATAAATCAAAATATCAACTTCGAAAAAAAATGGGGGGTGAAAAAAGCCATAACCTTGATTCAAAAGTCATCGTTTCAGTCCCTACTAGATTGCAGATATATGTACGAGTTCTGAAGCATGAACAAACAAAGAAACAAAACTCAAACTCATCAGATTTTCCGATCGCTCCATTCAAAATAGAAACTGAAAATGAACTAATCAAAAAGAGAAGACATGATGATTGCATATCAACCCTCAAAAGGGCCATAAGAGCCTTATGCACAGCATCACGCTCCACAAACTCATCTAAAAAGCATCAACAAATACAAACATCATATTCATATAAAATGGCCAATATACTCCTTGGTATAGCTTCGGTACCTATTCAAACAAACAAACCAATTAATCGCAAAACTAAAACTAGAGTAGACGTCAAGGAGTTAAAAACTAAAAGGATCAATACCTTCCTGAGCTGTCAAATCCTCAGGCAACGAGTAATATGCAGAGGAAGAGGAAGAAAGTGAGTCGATGTGATGGAATTTATGAACAAACGAAGCCCAGATTCATAATCACCTTAGATACATTATGTTGGCCTTTCTCTCATATATGGGTTTGCGAGGCTGCCAGAATGCCCTTCTATCAAGAGGAAGACGAAGAAAGTGAGTCGAAGGGAGAGGATCGACAGATCGATGTGAGACTATGAGTTGTGAATGAGGAGCGATTTGAGAAAAGTTTGGAGTGATGGAGAGAATGGAGGCACAGCGGCTAAGAAAGAGAGAAGTTTAGGTCTTTAATGGGTTAGTCTGAATCTCAAATCTCAATCGTCCAACCTAGGTCATCTAAAAGGCTGGTCTCCACTCTCCAGATCCAACAGTAGGAAACGGCTACATTTATATAAAATATATATATATAATTTTATAATTTATATAATATATATTCATTTACGGGCTTTTACGCACCTATATTTATATATTGTACACTCCAAAGAGAAACTTCTATACATTCAAAGAAAATGGAAAAATTGACCGTTTGATGAGATTATTACAATAAATTATGAGTGTAGTAAAAAATTTAGACAATTTCACCATATTTTCGAATCCGATCGTATTGGTCAACCATCGTCACTTATGTCTTCTTGGTTGACCGATGGCATGACGACCGCGAAACGTGCTTATTTTTTCACATCACGTCTTTAAATATCTCATCGATGGATGTGCGTGTACATAAGATGAAACTTTCAATTTTAATTACAAAGATGTTAGCCTATACCAATTTGCCTCCAAAAATTGTATGACTTGTACATTGCATTTAAATTGTTGAGGTTCATTCTAAAGCAACCATGAAGTGGAAAATGAATTTAAAGAAACTAACCGCTCGATGGAGAGATTGTAATGTTTTATGGTGGTTGTAAAAAATCAGCCAATTTGGCCCTCGTTTTGAATTCGATCAACTAGGTCAAACTTAGTTACTCTTATAAACCTATATTATATATCATACACTCCAAAGAGCAACCCCTATCAATTCAAAGAAAATGGAAAAACGGACCGTTGGATGAGTTTATTACAATAAATTATGAGTGGTAAAAAATTTAGTCAATTTCACCATATTTTTGAATCCGATCGAATTGGCCAACCATCATCACTTGTATGTCTTCGTGGTTGACCGATGGCTTGACGACGGCAAAACGTGCTTATTTTTTCATATCACGTCTTTAAATATCCCATCGATGGATGTGCTTGTGCATAAGATTAAAATTTCAATTTTAATTACAAAGATGTTGGCATATACCAATTTGCCTCCTAAAGTTCTATGACTTGTACATTGCATTTAAATTGTTAAGGTTCATTCTAAAGCAACCATGAAGTGGAAAATGAATTTAGAGAAAATAACCGCTCGATGGAGAGATTGCATTGTTTTATGGTGGTTGTAAAAAATCCAGGCATTTTAATTCTCGTTTCGAATTCGATCAACTAGGTCAAACTTAGTTACTCTTATAAACCTATATTTATATATCATACACTCCAAAGAGCAACCCCTATCAATTCAAAAAAAATGAAAAAACCGACCGTTTGATGAGTTTATTATAATAAATTATGAGTGTGGTAAAAAAATTAGCCAATTTCACCATATTTTCGAATCCAATCGAATTGGTCAACCGATATATAGAATATATTTATGCACATATTTTATCTAGAAATATAAAAACTTCCACACACACACACACACACATATATATATATATATAAACACACACACATATATCTATATATGTATATATATATTTATTATGCGGTAATGCACACAACCCTAACCCCCAGCAAAGAAGTTACTCACTATCAATAAGGGAGCTTCTATTCATACCTCCATAATTGATATTTGAACCTCCCTACTTAATAGACCTCCACTTACTTTTACAAATAACCAATATGCTATTTACACCTCCCAAACTTTTCCACAATGCCTATCCTCCAATAAAATCAATAACAGCCTTTTTTTTCTTTTTTGAAGGAGGATAGCCTCGAAGTCCATGGCCTTCAGAGGTCATCTTAAGAGATCCACTTCGGCAGGGTGCTGATGATCATGAAATAGGGAAAATAATTGGTTCAGTAGTGAAAAGGAAGAAAGCTTCGCATGCTGAAATATTTAAAATTGCAAAGACAACAAATGCGCCCATGATACATATTGGTGGCTAATGTGCAGGTTATGCACAACCAGAATTTATTATAAACACTATGAATCTACTCCCCACCATTGAAACAAATTTCAACTAATAGCAGGTATGTCAAGTGGATTGATCGGAACTTATCAAAATTGGTGTGAGGCCATGTCTACTTACCCAAGAACCTATGACTTCATCCACCTTGATTCTATTGTCACTCTTTATATGGACAGATGAGAAATGGATTGGAAGACATTCTTTTATAAATGGATAGGATTTTAAGGCCACAAGGCAATATAATTTACAGGGATGATGTTGATATGGTTGTGAAGGCCAAGGCGCTCCTATATGCCATGCAATATAATGCCAGAATTGTAGACCATGAAGAGGGTCCTCATCATAGATAAAAGCTATTGTTGGCGGCTAAGCAATACTGGACAACACCAGCACCAAACCAAAAAGAAGGAGAAAGAAGTAAAGAATCATAGGGCTTTTCTTCTTCCTTACTTTAACTGTTACATTTTCCTGTCCATAATTTGTCTATCAAGTTATTCTTTTATGGCACACATTTCTATGGTGCGATAAATAGTTGGGATTCAAATCTGCATGCCAATGAAAAGTAAATGTTTTCGACAAAAAAAAAAAGATTTTTTTTCCTCTTTTGTGTATTTATTGGTAATTTGACATGAGTTGACAAAATCAGCTATAACTTGAAAAAAGAGAAAGATCCAAGTGTCAATTATGCAGGTATGAATAGAAGCTCTCTACCCATAATTAAATTAACATCAACAAACATCAATAAAAAGAAAAATGTGAAAAGAAGTGAGAAGTAACAAGAACAAGTCACAATTATTATGAAGCAATTATGACAAGCATTGATTCATAGCTCCCCACTTTTACCAAATCTTCAAATCTTCAAATCTTGATCATGATGAAGTCCTTTGATGCGTAGAAGCTTTGGGTGAGTAATCCTCAAATACCCAAAAGAAAATTAATTAAGAGAATGGAAAACGGAAGGGGAGGAGAGAGAGGGCAGCAGCCCAGCCCTCCCCCTTTGAGAATGGAGAGTGCGGCGTCTGTGTGTCTTGAGGGTTCTGGTCTGGTCCCCTCCTGCTTCAAGCCTTCAATACAATTATATATGGGCTGTTGTGGCGTGCGTTAGGGAAGAGGTAAAAGGGTGAACACGTGTATGGTGCAGATTGGCAAAGAATGGAGAATAATGAAATGGTGAATGGTGAATGGTGAGATGCGGCTGATCCGTGTAAGGATGAAAGAAAGAGCTCATGGTTGGTTGACACGTGTGGGAAAAGGCTTGCTTAATTAAGCATCCTTAAGTAAGGTGCTGCACGTGCATGGCTGATTGACTCCCACAAAACTTGATTAATTAAGTAATTAATCAATTGATTAATTAACTTAATTAATTAAGATGCATTATTTATTTTTTTTCTTTCTTTTTCTCTCTTCATTTTTTTTCTTCTTCTTGCAATTTCACACATACTATCGGTGACACTCTTTTAATGGTCTTGACTATGCTTGACCCGAGTGAACTATTTCCTTCTTTCACCCGGACTCCAAATTACTCCAACTATACTCCATTTTCGCCTTGTTTCTTCAATTCCGTTTATTTTCTACAAAATAATAAAAATGATTAATTACATTATAATTGACTTGAGAATGAGCTTGAATCATGTGTTTTAGATATAATTACACTTATAAAAATGCGTGTAATCAGTGTACTTGCAAGTATACAATGCTACATTGTAGATAGGACAAGTGTTTCGACTTTAGTGTTGTTAATTTTGAGTTATAAGTATATTTTGATTTGCTTGAGTAGTTGAGAGCGTCAGAAACTCTATTGGTTGTTAAAAGTAGTTGACTTGAGGTAGTAAAAGAAAACTTAATCCAAGGATGAGTCGGCAAGTTTCAAGGTTTTGAGAGCACTTAATGAGATTTTGCTTCGATAACTCTTTTGGGGACTACGAAAAGGAATTCTTTATGTTTGTGGATTATATTGTTGCTTTCATATTTTCTTTTTCTTGACTCACAGGATGGTTATTAGTTATGCTGTATTCAAAATTGCTTTTGACGATTTTATTCCTCAATTGATAAGGACTTTCAGTGACGATTGGAAATAAATCTATCTCCTAAGACGGTGTATGCAGCAAGAGCACCGTCGGAATCAACCAGATTACAATGACTGGCCATATTTCAGCTTGAGGACTGTTCCTTTTAAGTGTTGATTCGCTTATTTTATTTGGCCACCTCTTGGACTAGATCTAAAGCTAATACCTACATGATTTGAGCAGACTTGCACATCTTTTTTCGTGCACTATCATCACCATTTTCGTATAGTCGATGAACTATCTTCTTTAAGAATGTTGTATTTCGGATTGATGTGTGCGTCCTACTTCTACTTCGGCAGTATGAAATTTTGAGGATGAAATTTTTATAAGGAGGGGAAATTGATACGTCTCGTATCTCAATTTACCGGTTTGCTAGTCATTTGGACGGTAAACGGCAATTACTTTCTGTAACGCCCCGAATTTTAGAATAAAAATTCAAAATCCGAAACACGAAATTACTACAAACTCAAATAATCATCCTGAAAAGTTCTTTTCTTAACATCCTCACCACACGTAATAAATCAATACCGAATTTAGTCTTTGTTAATTATTACAACTCAAATCCAAAATGAACTGTAAAGCTCTAAATGAGCGTACACACCTCACAACTAAATGAAATAACAAAAACTACTGTAACACCTAAGCAGCTCGGTCACCTCCCTGATTACCCTGACCTGCAGGAATATCCGCTACACCATTTGAATAGTGCACCGGGATTGCAACAACACAAAACCTGGTAAGCTTATGAAAGCTCGTATGAGTAAAAGGAAAGACTGTTGTTTAATTTAATCATAAACAATTCTACTCAAGTCAACACTCAACCGTTTCCACAACCACGAAGTACTAACAATCTCAATCAAATACCAATACAATAAATCAAGACAACCCCAACTCACATCTTTCTCCATAAAACCTCAACATCGTATTTATAAAAATACGGTACATGACAGACTAGAGCTCTAACTGAATCGTAGCCCGTCACCTGGCCTAGGTTATGACATCCGACATATTTATCATTATAGCATTTCATCAATATGTATACCTATATACATATTTAGAACGTCCGATAATTCCATATACTCAACCAATCGTATCCCATTATCCACCCAGGATTAGAGCGTCCGATTTCCCCACACCTGTCACTATATCGATCCTAAACCCATAAATGAGCACAACATATAATATCACATACTGAAATCAACCCAACCAAGATACACCATATTATTATGGAATTACACAATTAAAATAAAATCAATTCATCAATTCAACTCAATCATATCATCACCCAACAATCCACTCATCAATATATATTTTCCACGTAAATATATATATACGTAATCATCCACTCAGGAATGACCACTAATACCATCTATAGTTCACACAAGAAGATCGTGAAATTCATTTGTATAATTAAAATTCATTTTACTTACCTATGGACCGTGGTGATTCAAGACCATGAAACTTTAAAACAAATATTTAATCCACAAATATTTTTCACACAATTACCAAAAATAATTAAATTTAAAACGCTCGGTTTGTAATATGAACCACGTGAATTTTACTCACCTCGATACTCCCGCTGCGTCTTCAATACAAATATAATTAACGCCGAAATAGCCCCCTCAATTACAATCCGTCAATCACCTAATCAAATATGATTCGAATTTAGCCAATAATTCCAAAACATAATTGAACTACCATTTAATAGCCGGATTCTAATTTACATTAAAATCCGACGAGCGGATACTCACGAATCGCTCCCCTAATTACTGTTTTACGCATATACGAAGATCCAACTGTCGGATATTCACCCATGACCACACAAAGCCTTTGGGATAGTCATATGATCATCATATCAAATTTATAATTTCATCGGACGGTCCTAATTTCATAGATAAAAAATCTAACGATCGAAATCGATCAAAATCACAAATTTCATAACTAATTCATACGATATCTGAAAAATGCGTATAATACACCGAAATGATCGTATTGAAACATAGAATCATAAAATGGACAGAAACCAAATTTTAGACCTCCGGAGGTGGCCGGAAAGGGCCGTCGGAGTTAGGGACAGAGCCGCCACCGACCACCGCCAATGGTGCCTGGGCCGAGCTTGTCCCCTTCGTTTCATCATTCTGAGCAACTTTCATAACTAGCACAAGACCAAAAAATGACGGGAATGGATCGAAAAGTACCAATTATAGTCGGCAGCCGGAAAATTTCCAGAAACCGGCGAGCTTGAAAACCGACGTGAAAACTACAACCTAATGCCTCGATCCCTTCTGGAAACTTGTTCAGAACTTCCTTGCGAACTCAACAAGCCAAGAATCACAAGAAACGATCATGTATAGCTCGAGATATTTGGATCTAAAGTTGGTTGTTTTGATCCGTACGGGGTCGAGCTCCGACGAACGTGAAAACGTTCGACCCAGTTCCTGCCCTTCTTGGTGCTTGTAGAGGAAGTTGAGGCGAGTTCAATGAGCCAAGAATCAAGTGAAATGGTGGTCTGTAGCTCGAGATATCGAACCAAAAACGAACCTTTTCGGTTCGGGCCGTGCCGCCGCCGCTGCCGGCCGTGTCGCGGCACAAGGCTGCCTCTGGCAGCTGCGCAAGGTCGAGGCGGAGCTCCTGGAAGTGGTTGCAGCTCGAGTGGTGGCCGGAGGAGGAGATGGGAGCATGGTGAAGCTGTGCTCTGTTTCTGCGTCTCAGCCACGCAGAGGGAGAGACAAAAAGCTGCAGTTTCTTTCCAAAAAAAGAAAGAGAGGTTGGTGAAAAAAATAGGGTTTCCAAAAAAAAAAAAACAAGGGTTTTTTCTATATATACAAGTTTTGGAAAAACTTCTAAATTCGATAACTAATTCAGAAAAAATCCGATCTTTGTGTTCCGCACGTGTACGGACTCGTATCGACGAGCTCTACAACTTTCATGAAGGAAGTTCCTCCAAATTTTACACGTAGAAAAAGTCGATTTCTCAAACCGAGCATTTCGAGCTTTTCGTTAAAAATAATAGTTTCGAAACTTCGATAATTCTAAAAGTGAATTATTATCGAATAATATTCGTGAACTCGCATAATAATCGTTCAACACAATTACTCGAATTTAAAATGAAAATTGCGGGTATTACACTTTCACTTTTTATTTTGTTTCGATACTTTTAGTGGCCCTAAAAGTTAACTTTTTGTTTGGGTCAAAATTTGAGAAAATTTTCTTCATGAAAATCGTAGAGGACATTAAACAGAACGCATGCATATATGATACGTAAAAATCGGATTTCGTATGCCAAAGTTACGGCCAAAATACAAAAATTATTGTTCATGATACATTTTTATAAATAGGATGAGTTACTATGGTAACTCATAATTTCTCTCTCCTCCCTCTTTCTCTCTCCCCGATTTTCTCTCCTTCTCCGACCTCTTCACCTTCTTCCGGCCATAATTTCTTCATCCGGCGACGGATTTTGACGCATAAGTTATCATTGGAAAGCTCTCTCCCTCCTCTGCATTTCTATGGTGGTTTGGTGATTGATTCTGGACTGTGGAGAGTGCAGCAACGAGAAGAAGAGGACGGTCACTGTAGCAGTTTTGAGTCAACGTCGGTATCTCCCAATTCCGACCACCTCTGGCGATAAACCTTGGTCCATTAGAAGCGCCTTGAGACGTAGATGATGGTCGCCAAGTATTTGGCAATGATTTGAAGCGTGGAGCACAACTCAAATGTTTGAATTTCTGGGTTGGTACTATTTAGAAATCGGGTTTTACTGTTTGAGCTTAGTTTCGAGTATTTTTATGTGTTTTCTGACCTTGTGGTAGTTGAGAAAGATGTTTGGATGGTTGAGACGAAGCTGCTGCCAAAATCTGGTGGCCGGAGGTGGAAGTTGCCGGAGCATGAACAGTGATTGGCGGGCGTGATGAGGAACCACACAGGGAAACTTTGAATATGGGGCAAGCTTAGCCGTATACTGTGAATGGACTTTTATTTTCAAAGAATGATGCATGCAATTAATTTTTCTGAAATAATAATTTATTTATCAAGCATAATATTTTGCTTTGGATTATAATTTTGGCATTGTTTTCCATATGAATTTCGGATATGAAACTCTAATACTAGGATTTGGACTTTTGATTTATTTTCGTAAATATGTTTTATAAACGTTGGATGCATCAAGGTTTTATAAATTTAAATAAGTGGGAAAGTATTCAAGTTTGCTTCATTTAAATTATCTTAATTGTTTATTTTGTCTACTCACGCTAACGTGTTTTTCAATACTTTTCCCCTGGGCTCTTCGGTTTCAAATGCCAGTTTGCAGGCTAGATTAGTTGAGGTTGGACGTACATGGAGTTGAGACATAGCTGTCACTGCTTCTGCATTGTAGGATTTATCGATAATTTACCCTCTTTACTTTTCTATTCTATTACACCTTTTGTTTTAGAATTGCTCTGATAACTGTGGAATTAATGTTGTTAAATTGAGATTTTGTGTAATGTGAATTGGAAGATGTTGTGATTTGGGGAGCAGGGTGGCTCCAGGAGTGTTAGGATGGATGGTTTAGATGTGTAAATATCTTTCTACGGGTTTTGGGTAGTCCATTTTTAGAGGAAGTTCCGCCAAATTTTTGGTAGAATTTCTACTAATTAAGGTGGGTCCCGCAGGGCTACTTCGGCTTTCAGGGTGAAATCCGAGGCAGGTCCTGTTATCACTACACAGCGGAAGACTTAAACCTAAGAGTACCCATCGACGTCCACGCTATCGAACGTACACCTCAGCTTCGATGACTATTACTCGATAATCTAACCTGCACAATAACCCCTACACCATGGAATAGTGCACCAGGTTGAAACAACAAACCCGGCAAGCTTTTGCAAGCTCGTATGAGTAAACCTAAATAACCACAAAAAACCCTTCCGACCCAAGGACAACAAATCCACACAATGATTAATTCTAGCATCAATTCCATATAAATACCAGTAATCCCTGCATAGAAAATTAGTTCAAGAGATCACCCAAAAAGCACACAATTCAAAAATAGAAATCATAGTAATCTCTGCATAAAATTTAGTTCAGGAGACTACATTAAAATCAATCAATAGAAATTATAGTAATCCCTGCATATAGCTTAGTTCAGGAGATTACTCAAAAATCAACAACTCACGTTAAAACCAAGACTTCACCCTTCAACTTCGAATACACAATCTCACAAAATAACTCGTCCCAAAACTTGACATCGTTACCTCTCAAAGGTAACATACATCACCTCAATCGTAGCCCGTCACCGCTTACAGTTATGGCATCTGATACACTCACCTCAATCGTAGCCCGTCACCACCTAGGATTATGACATCTGATACACTCCCCTCAATCGTAGCCCATCATCTGCCTAGGATTATGGCATCCGACACACTTACTCAATCGTAGCCTATCACCTGAATAGGGTTATGGCATCCGATACCCTCACCGTCCTCACTACTTTGACACAAGATCCATAGACCGAAAACATTTACAAGTCCTACATGACCAAAAATGTTACTCCAAAACTCAAATATTCTTTCTCAAGCAAACCACACTTTTACATAATAATCAACACATCATGATAATTGTATGCTCGTAAGAGAAATACTCGAAATAACAATTCAATCAACTCTCAATCATTACTTCACTCATTGTCACTCCATCCAATATATATATTCCACGTAAATATATACATACATAGTCATTCACGCAGGAATGACCACTAATCCCAACTATAGTTCATACATATTAAAACCAAGAAATTCATTTTATTCTTAAATTCATTTTCTTACCTGTGAGCCCTATGAACCGTAGTCGATTGAGTTCATATTATTTCAAACAAATCTTTATTTTCAAAAACGATTTACAATTATCAATCAATTCTGACAATTAAATAACTCGATTCGTAAATGAATCACGTGAGATTTACTCACTTCTAAATCCCGCTGCGTCTTCTCTTACAGCCGAGATCACACAATCAACAAATGTTCGCCCAAAACAATTCCATCAAACACCTAATCACATACAATCTCAACTAAGCACATAATTCACAAAAACACAATTATACGATGATCCAACGGTTGGATCCTCATCCGAGACCACACAAAGTCATTGGAACACTTATAGGATCAATATATCAAAGCTACAAGTCGATCGGACGGCCGGATCCTCACGGATCGAAAACCGATCGAACCGAAAACCCTAAAACGCTAAAATTCAGAACTTGCTCATATGATTTCCAAAAATTACAAACTATATATTGAAATGCTCGTACCGACGAGTAGATCACATGAGGGACAGAAATTATCCCTGAGGTTGTTGGAAGCCCTCGAAAAACACCACCATAGTGGCGGCCCCGTCGCCAGCCCAAAGTCAAAATTTGACAAAACTTCCAACACAAAAGTTCTTCATCTCAACTCCAATTACAACTTTCATAACTACAACAAAGTCAACTTTCAAGTCTAGAGGCCAAAATTTACCTCAAAAAGAAATCGGGCGAAGTGGCCCAAAATCGCACAAATCCGAAATTCGTCTTCCTCGGGTTGAGTTGAGATGTGAAACTTGGTGAGTTTGTAGAGTTGGTCTCCCTTCCTAATTTGGCGGGAGTTGGCCGAAATCGTGAGTTCCAAGTGGCGAAATGTTGTAGCACCGCCACCACTTCTCGGCGTTGCTTCGCCATGCACAGGCTGACCCACGTCTTGCAACTTCATATAGTTGTAGACGGGACTGAGGCAAAGAGAATGGAACAAACGGCTCGTCAATCGGTGGTTGGAGCAGTGAGAAATAGCCAGTCAGAGTCAGCTGGGCAATCTGGGGTCGGGACCGAAGAGAGAGAAAAAGTTTCCCTTTTCGGAAATTCTAATTTTCTGATATTTTTTTTTGGATTTTTCCTATATATCCCAAAATGAAATTTTTTTCCGATTGCCATAACTTCTTCATACGAACTCCGATTCTCGCATTTCGTAATCCACAAACTTGTATCGATGTGCTCTACGACTTTCATGAGGGAAGTTCTCATAGAATCAAAACGTATAAAAAGTCAACCCTTGAATCAAACCATTCCGAGCGAATAATTGTCCGAAACACTTCCACTCCACCCTCGAACCACGAAATCGTATCAACGAACACTTATTAATTCCAGGAAACATTTAGAAATTAATAACCAATTTCCAGGATCTTACATTTTACCCTCCTTAAATATATTTTGTCTCGAAATTTAAGCGCACTACCAACCATCAGGTAAGGCTAACTCGTTCTCAAATCCAGTCCACGCCCTCCTGCAAGTAATGCTCTCCTCATGAAGCCTCCATAAGATATTGAGCAAGTCCACTTCCCTCGATCCAAGTTGCTACAAAGTCCCGTCTGGAAAAACAAGTCGATCATCCACAATGGTTGCATCAACACCCTTTCCAACAGTACCATGATCAAACAACTGATACATATACAATACCTAGTATTACCACACTAAGACATCTACCCCTCCACTTGGTGGCAATTCAACATATCATGAATTCTCTTCCCTGTACACAACACCATTACAACTGTGCTAACTATAGCACTGCACACAAACTATATAAGGATTCAGAATCTTATCTTAAACAATATCTACATCCACATATCGATAATGTCACACTAACATTCCTATAATTGAAAACAACAACATCATTTCAAATTGCTTAATCAACACATATATTTGTCACAGTGAAACCATTCCAAATCACAAGGGATTTGTTTCACCAAATCACAACTACACCAAGGTCCCAATCACCATCAAAATAAGGCATGCACAATCACTCATCAATTCCGACCATCTCATAACCAAAAACACAATAAGGTTTAGCCTCAACTAACCTATACATAGGTCATCACAAAGCATTCCACGAACACAATCACATTGCAGAAAATTTCTACCACAACAAGAATCAGAGAAGCATCATTCCAAAAATCATTCTGAATTTTTGGAAATCGTATGAGCAAGTTCTGAATTTTAGCATTTTAGGGTTTTCGGTTCGATCGGTTTTCGATCCGTGAGGATCCGGCAGTCCAATAGACTTGTAGCTTTGATATATTGATTCTATAAGTGTTCCGATGACTTTGTGTGGTTTCGGATGAGGATCCAACCGTTGGATCATCGTATAATTGTGTTTTTGTGAATTATGTGCTAAGTTGAGATTGTATGTGATTAGGTGTTTGATGGAATTGTTTTGGGCGAACATTTGTTGATTGTGTGATCTTGGCTGTAAGAGAAGACGCAATGGGATTTAGAGGTGAGTAAATCTCACGTGGTTCATTTACGAACCGAGTTATTTAATTGTCGGAATTGATTGATAATTGTAAATCATTTTCGAAAATAAAGATCTGTGTGAAATAATATGAACTCGATCAACTACTGTTCATAGGGCTCACAGGTAAGAAAATGAATTTAAGTATAAAATGAATTTCTTGGTTTTAATACGTATGAACTATAGTTGTATTAGTGGTTATTCCTGCGTGAATGACTACATATGTATATATTTACGTGGAATATATATATTGGATGGAGTGACATTGGGTGAAGTAATGATTGAGAGTTGATTGAATTGTTATTTCAAGCATTTCTCTTACGAGCATACAATTATCATGATGTGTTGATTATTGTGTAAAAGTGTGTTTTGCTTGAGAAAGAGTATTTGAGTTTTGGAGTAACATTTTGGGTCATGTAGGACTTGTAAATGCTTTCGGTCTATGGATCTAGTGTCAAAGTAGTGACGACGGTGAGGGTATCGGATGCCATAACCCTGTTCGGGTGATGGGCTACGATTGAGTAACTGTATCGGATGCCATAACCCTAGGCGGGTGACGGGTTACAATTGAGGCGAGTGTATAGGATGCCATAACCATAGGCGGTGAGGGGCTACGATTGAGGTCAGTGTATTAGTTGCCATAACTGTAAGCAGTGACGGGCTACGATTGAGGTGATGTATGTTACATTTGAGAGGTTTATGAGATTGTGTATTTGGAGTTGAAGGGTGAAGTCTTGGTTTTTGCGTGAGTTGTTGATTTTTAAGTAATCTCCTGAACTAAGCTATATGCAGGGATTACTATAATTTCTATTGATTGATTTTAATGTAGTCTCTTGAACTAAATTTTATGCAGGGATTACTATGATTTTTATTTTTGAATTGTGTGCTTTTTGGGTGATCTCTTGAACTAATTTTCTATACAGGGATTATTGGTATTTATATGGAATTGATGCTAGAATTAATCATTGTGTGGGTTTGCTGTCCTTAGGTCGGAAGGATGTTTTTTGGTTATTTAGGTTTAATCATACGAGGTTGCAAAAGCTTACCGGGTTTGTTGTTTCAACCCGGTGCACTATTCCATGGTGTAGGGGTTATTGTGCAGGTTAGAATATCGAGTAATAGTCATCGAAGCTGAGGTGTACATTAGATAGCGTGGATGTCGACGGCTACTCTTAGGTTTAAGTCTTCCGCTGTGTAGTGAGCTGTGGTGGGTGTGTTTACTTATTGAATTATCATTTAGTTAATTTGTAAACTATCCATAATGTAATATGTGACTCTAAAGAACGAGTCGCTATTGACATTATGAGTTCAGTTTATTTAGTTACTTAATTTAAATGAAAAATTTTCTGTGTTTTTCTTGTGCTTGTTAAGTAAGTTATTGCTTTTCGGATTTGAATTTATTTATTCAAAATTCGAGGCGTGACAGTTTGGTATCAGAGCGTAAGGTGCATATTTGATAACAATTAGTACTACTCGAGTGATGACCTGTCTGCAGCGGATCCCCATCATATACTATTCGGTATTGATATAGTCATTGGGTATGTGGGAGTATTACGTGTCATCTTGAACATTAAGTTGTCATAGAATAGGTCGACTCTGTAGGGGAAGTGGTGAGGTTTTGTGTAGCTTCTTTGAGTTGTAGTCTTTGAGGAATGGGAACCTCTGGAATAAACTCTGGTGGAGTTGTTGAGGATGGTTTTCATGGAAAACTGTATCCTTTTGTGCGGTATAGTTGTTTAGTTGTTGAGGTCATGGTGTTGACCAATGCTTGTATCTAAAGTTGATATGAGTATTTGACCAGTGGTTGTTGTGCTTTCCTAAGTTGGATCAATAGATGTTGTGGGTTGGAAGATACTTAGCGGTTATTAGTTGCTTGGTGATAATGTTGTGATTTAGTGAAGCGTTTCATTTCTGCACATCCGTTTTGTGTTTGGACTGGATTAGGTGTGCTTAGCTAGATCCTTGTGTGTAGTATCGAGAATGATTTGTGGAATGATGCTTCTCTGATTTAATTTTGGGTTAAATACTGTTTAGTCCTTGAGCTTTTGACTATAAAACACTTCAGTCCCTGACCTTCTAATTTCACATGTTTAGTCCTTGTACTTCAAAATTTCAGACCAATAGGTCCTTGCCGTCTAAAAGTCGTGGTGAAATGTCTATTATGCCCTCAGTTCTTTTTTTTTGTAATAAATTTATTCATTTCTCTCTTTTTTTAAATTGTTTTTTCTTTATTTTCTTTATTTTATTTTTTTTTTTTCAAACAGAAAGAAAGAAAAAAGAATAAAAAAAACAGAAAGAAAGAAAGAAAGAAAGGGAAAAAAATTCCTTTTCCAAAAAAAAAATTAATTAATTAAAAAAAAGAACTGAGGGCATAATAGACATTTCGCCATCACTTTTAGACGGCAAGGACCTATTGGTCTGAAATTTTGAAGTACAAGGACTAAACATGTGAAATTAGAAGGTCAGGGACTGAAGTGTTTTTCAAGCAAAAGTACAAGGAGTAAACAGTATTTAACCCTTTAATTTTTATGTTCTACAAACTTTCTTAGTTTCTCCTAAAAAGATATGAACTAGGGACATATAAGCTAGGGATAGGTTTTGTGTGATAGATTTCACTTTTGGACAATAGGTTTGTGGCACAGTTTCTTACTTTGAAGCAGCTATTATTCTCAATTTTTTTTCCTTTTTTTCTTTGGTCAGTAAGAATGTCTATGATGCTAATTGCTATTTTATGTGTTTAATTATGTTTTTTTCTCATGGGATTTTAGTACGAGAATTGATTGCTTCAATTTGCGGCAGACCATTGATTGAGCAAAGGAGAAGAGGAAGGCTTTGGGCTAGGGTTTGTGATTGAAATTATCTGCATGTTAAGGTAAATGTACAATGAATGTATAAAACTAAACAAACCATGCCGCTGAAGTGTGATATTGTATGGTATCTTAACAGTTCGTATTATACTTATTGAGTGGTAATTTGCTTTTGTTAGCATAGTTGGATTTGTATTTGTTATCTTAGAAGTGGAAGACGTAATTTGCTTTTGTTAGCATAGTTGGATTTGTATTTGTTATCTTAGAAGTGGAAGACAATTCTTGGTTATTGAGTCAACCTGGAGGTGGACGTGCATCACTTTTGGTTGTTGGTTTATTATCTTTTGAAGTTACATAGAGAATAGCAAGAGAGTTGCAGGTCAGATACCCTCTCTCGCATTATCTTCCTCCTATTTTGGTTTTTGAAATTGGTTCAATTTGATGTCTGATTCATCCTCACGCAGTCCAAATCTTTCTTGGTCTCCACTCAAATCAACAAATTTCTCTTGCTCTCCTCGCACAGAAATCCAAAACCAAAGAGATAGAGATACGTTTCCTGCTCAAAATCTCAAACTTGCTACTGCTCAATTTATTGTTTTGAGGTGTCATTGGTCTGGATCTTTTCTTTGAAATAGATGTTGTGCTTGATTTAGATGGATGCAATTGGGCTTTATTCCATTGTTTTGGTTATGGGTATGTTATTTTTAGAGACTTTCTGTTTATGTTCCTTCTTATTCAATCAGTTTAAATTTTGCTAATCCAATTCAACACAGACTCAGTCCGTCTCATGCTTCATTTGCACACCATGTATACTAGCTACCTAATCGCAATATATATATATATATATATATGTTCACACTAATACATCAGGAGAAGTCCATCGCTCTATGACAAATTGGAAGGTTTGTGAGTCATGGTTCCTCACTAAAGTTTTTTTTAACCCATTATTCTTTCCTTTTCTCCTTCTAATTCTGACTCTTTATGTCAACTATACAGGTATGCAGAATTTGGTGGGGCAGTTCCTACTAGACCTGCACAAGACTTGGCATTTTCAATTGCAAGATTTATACAAAATGGTGGTTCTTTTGCCAGCTACTACCTGGTACTTATTCCCCTCCTTTATCTTGAGAAAATTATACAAACAATACCCGAACTAAGGCTACTCCTAACTTTAGTACCCGATTATGCAAAACTATCACTTTGGTACCCCAAGTTTGAAGCCCGACCCAAGAACGGTACACGCCGTTCATTACGGTGTTAACTAATAATTCGTATGCTAAATTTGTATGGGTATTTGGGTCATTTCGTTATCCCTTCTTCTTCTTCCCCTTGTCTCCTTCATTTGGGTGTTGAGCTCTCTGAGCCTAGAAGTTACTGATTCCTCTTCCTCTCCTCAACCACAGTTGTGGATGACCCATTTTCGGAGGTGGGTTTATCTTCATGAGAGGTAACTTCATACTCATGTTAATCGAACCAACAACCAACATGAACATCAAACCAAATGGCTCAATAATATCCAGAAAACCCAAAAAGTCTGCAGCCTAACTTTACATATCCAATTCTATAACTTCAACGATTCCATAAACATCAAATCATCAATTTTTGCTCACTGTTTCATGTTATGGTCGGAAATTGGTTAAGGAAGACCAAAACCACCATCGTGAACAATGAACCACGGTGGTTCAGTAACTCCAAAATTCCAATTTTTGCTAACCTCCTCCAAACTTAAATTCAAGTATATAGCGAGGTAGAGCTCGACAAGGGAAACAAGTTTGAGACCTGAGTTAAAACCAAACGTTGCCGGAAAACATGGAAATTTCTCGAAAAACTCAAACATCTTCTCCTCTTTGATTCTCTCTCCCAAGTTTGGTTACTATTTGAAATTTTTTCTCTTTCATCTTTGGTGATGTTGGTAAAATTATCTAATTTAACCATCTTTTACTATGATTTTGTTATAGTACCATGGAGGAATGAATTTTGGCCTAATGCTCGAAGTCACTTCATTGCCACTATCTATGACTATGATGCATATCTAGATGAATATGGTATGCAAATAGGGGATTAACATTTTGACTAGGTTCTTTGTAAATTTTGGCTTATAACCCTGCTTTACACATTTAACATTTTCCTAATGTTAAATATTAAACATTTCCCTACTGTTAAATGTGTAAAGTATGGGAATTGGTTAAACCAAACATAATCTTTCATGAAGTCTATTACTTGCCTAACACATGCTTTTTCCTATTTATTCCAGGACTACCTAGGGAACCAAAATATAGCCATTTGATGTATTTGCACAAAGCCATCAAATTAGCTGAGCCAGCTTTAGTGGTTACTGATGAACTAATAAAATTTATCTATGATAGGTATGTAATTAGCTGAACCAATGTGAGATAAAGGCCTTTCATTGTTGAGGACTTTATCTTGGATGAGCTAATGGAATTTATCTATGATAGGTATGTAATTTGGTGCCCTTATTAAATATTTTGGTTTCTTAGCATTAAACTGCAACTTGGACATGGAATGTTTAATAGTTAATATAATGATCATGTTAACTGTATTTTCTATGCTTTTTATGTGGCGACCAAAGTGGGTATACCACAGCGCCGTAATATTAAGCCAATAGGAGCTCGATACGTGGTAAACGTACCGTAAACCTACAAACTTAATACTACAAGGCCTTTTAAAAATGCGAATTTTAGAAAATAGGAGACAAAGAAAACTTTTAAAAATGAACTTTCAATCAACAACCCAATATTCAAATTAACAAGTCTAGAAATGCTTCAAAATAAAGTGGGCAAGTCCACTGTGATGCCTTAGGGTTTACATCATAACCGAAATGAAAAAAGTTCAACCACAACAATAAAACAAAGAGTGAGACGCGCTCCCAGGTAGGCGGACCTCATAGAGTTCAACATTGAAAGAAAAGCGAGTGAATCGATAGAGTACCAAAAGGGAAGTACTTCAAGTGTCACGCCCCGAATTTTAGAATAAACATTCAAAATCCGAAACATGAAAATTACCACAACTAAAATAATCATCCTGAAAATTTCTTTTCTTAACAACCTCACCACACGAAACAAAATCAAAACAGAATTTAGTCTCGGTTAATTATAACAACTCAAATCCAAAACGAACTGTAAAGCTCTAAATGAGCATACACACCTCACAACTAAATGAAATAACAATAACTGCTGTAATACCTAAGCAGCTCGGTTACCTCCCTGGTTATCCTGACCTGCAGGAATATCCGCTACACCATTTGAATAGTGTACCGGGATTGCAACAACACAAAACCCGGTAAGCTTATGAAAGCTCGTATGAGTAAAAGAAAAGACTGTTGTTTAATTTAATCATAATCAATTCTACTCATGTCAACACTCAACCATTTCCACAACCACGAAGTACTAACAATCTCAGTCAAATACCAAATCAATAAATCAAGACAACCCCAACTCACATATTTCTTCACAAACCTCAACATCGTATTTATAAAAATACGGTACATGACAGACTAGAGCTCTAACTGAATCGTAGCCCGTCACCTGGCCTAGATTATGGCATGCGACATATTTATCATTATCGTATTTCATCAATATGTATACTTATATACATATTTAGAACGTCCGATAATTCCACATACTCAACCAATCGTATCCATCATCCACCCAGGATTAGAGCGTCCGATTACCCCACACCGGTCACTACGTCGACCCTAAACCATAACTGAGCACAACATATAATATCACATACTGAAATTAACCCAACCAAGATACATCATATTATTATGAAATTACACAATTGAAATATAATCAATTCAACTCAATCATATCATCACTCAACAATCCACTCATCAATATATATTTTCCACGTAAATATATATATATATACGTAATCATCCAATCAGGAATGACCACTAATACCATCTATAGTTCACACAAGAAAATCGTGAAATTCATTTGTATAATTAAAATTCATTTTACTTACCTATGGACCGTGGTGATTCAAGTTCACGAAATTTTAAAACAAATATTTAATCTGCAAATATTTTTCACACAATTACCAAAAATAAATAAATTGAAAACGCTCGGTTCGTAATATGAACCACGTGAGTTTTACTCACCTCGATACTCCCGCTGCGTCTTCAATACAAATATAATTAACGCCGAAATAGCCCACTCAAATACAATCCATCAATCACCTAATCAAATGTGATTCGAATTTAGCCAATAATTCCAAAACAAAATTGAACTACCATTTAACGGCCGGATTCTAATTTACAATAAAATCCGACGAGCGGATTCTCACGAATCGCTCCCCTAATTATCGTTTTGCACATATACGAAGATCCAACGGTCGGATCTTCGCCCATGACCACACGATGCCTCTGAGACAGTCATATGATCATCATATCAAAATTATAAGTTCATCTGACGGTCCTAATTTCACATATCATAAATCTAACTATCGAAATCGATCGAAATCACAAAATTCATAACTAATTCATACGATATCCAAAAAATGCGTATAATACGCCGAAATGATCGTATTGAAACATAGAATCATAAAATGGATAGAAACCAAATTTTAGACCTCCGGTGGTGGCCGGAAAGGGCCGCCAGAGTTAGAGACAGAACCGCCTCCCGACCACCACCAATGGTGTCGGGGCCAAGCTTCTTCCCTTCGTTTCATCATTCTGAGCAACTTTCATAACTAGCACAAGACCAAAAAATGACGGGAAGGGATCGAAAAGTACCAATTACAGTCTGCGGCCGGAAATTTTCTAGAAACCGGTGAGCTTGAAAACCGACGTGAAAACTGCGACAACTCGCTTCGATCTCTTCTGGAAACTTGTTCAGAACTTCATTGCGAACTCACCAAGCCAAGAATAACAAGAAACGATTGTGTATAACTCGAGATATTTGGATCGATAGGTGGTTTTTCGATCTAAAAGGGGTCGAGCTCCGATGAACGTGAAAACGTTCGACCCAGTTCCGGTCCTTCTTGGTGCTTGTAGAGGAAGTTGAGGCGAGTCCAATGAGCCAAGAATCAAGTGAAAAGGTGATCTATAGCTCGAGATATTGAGATCGAACCGAAAACGAGCCTCTGGTAGCTGCGCAAGGCCGAGGCGAAGCTCCCGGAGGTGGTTGCAGCTCGAGAGGTGGCCGAAGGAGAGGATGGGAGCACGGTTTCTCCGTGCTCTGTTTTTATTGCTTTCGGCCGAGAGAGAAAACGAGAGAGAGAGAGATGAACAGTGTTTTCCAAAAAAAGAAAAAGGGAGGCTGGTGGAAAAAAAATAGGGTTTCCAAAAAAAAATCCAATGTTTTTTCTATATATACAAGTTTCGGAAAATCTTCTAAATTCAATAACTAATTCAGAAAAAATCCGATCTTTGTGTTCCGCACGTGTACGGACTCGTATAGACGAGTTCTACAACTTTCATGAAGGAAGTTTCTCCAAATTTTGTACGTAGAAAAAGTCGATTTCTCAAACCGAGCATTTCGAGCTTTTCGTTAAAAATAATAGTTTAGAAACTTCGATAATTCAAAAAGTGAATTATTATCGAATAATATTCGTGAAATCGCACAATAATCGTTCAATACAATTACTCGAATTTAAAATGAAGGTATTACATCAAGTAACAGGGACAACAACACACGGACTCAACCAACGACCCACTTATAGTCCAGATCTTCTGGAGTGACCTTGTTGTAACCTGAAATGTAGGGGTGAGCATTTCGTCCTCGTTAACCCAACCTTAGTTAGGTTTGAAAACTAATAGGTAAATAGCTACTAGAATATAGATTGCGCGCATTTGTAAAATCGAGTAAAACAAATGCAAACAAAAATAATCATCTTTGTTCCTTTTCGGGAAATCATATGCAGCATGCTTCACACAACTTGGAGCTCCGAGATACTTACTTGCCGGCTAAACTAAAATAAATCGGTGATCGACCCGGTTCGTCATCCTTCGAGAACTAGCCAACTACTCTGTAGTCCTTGTGACTACAAGTACCGAAAGTGTCCATTTCCTGGCCCTGAGTCTCCTATGACTGGTTCACTGTCGGTACTCACCCTTCCTCGACAAACATAGGAGCACAGCCTCCTCCTTATAGCTCCGCTAAACTATCGCCAATCCGAGCGACCAAAGTCGAGTCGATCCTCTCGTGTTACGAGGTCGATCAACCTTGGTCAACTCTGGAGTTGACTTTTGACTTTAACTTTGACCAAATATCCCTTTATTTATCATTATTTCTTATTTATTAAAATAAATAAGTAAATAATTATAAATAGAGTTTTATTTTTACTTTTACTCATTTACTCCTCCTTTTTCACCTTTTTCACCTCTTTCACTTTCACTTTTATCTTTTTACCTCATTCCACTTTCACCTTTACCTTTTTACCTCCTTTCACCGAATTTACTTTTACCTTCATCCTTTTCGCTTTTTACCACTTTACCACCGTAAAACTCATTTAATCCAACTTTTACTTATTTCTTTATTTTCTTTTTCTTCTAAAAACAGAGACATTTCTTTTCTTCTTTATTTTCTTTTTCTTTTGGCCAAAATTACACAACAACAATCACCAAACTCATCAACACAAAATTCCAACACTTTGAAAAGGCTAATGAAATCCTAATAATTAAACCCTTCTCAAAGATCTAATTTTCACAATTTTTCCAACAACAACAATAGCTCAACAAAATCAAAATCAACTAAATAAATTCCAAAAATTCTAGGGTTTGTCAAAAACACATTCCTTACACTTTCTTCTTCAAAACCCACAGCCTATTCCTCCTCCTTGGCCTTCTTCCCCTACAAATCTGTCCAACATCAATATCACAACCAAAAACTCGAAACAAGGTTGCATAGATAGATCCTTACCACAAATCCTTGCCAAACTTGTAGCCTAGCCTCTTGATTTAGGGAAAATCGGGTTCATGCAATAAAATCGCAAATCAAAAATAAAAACTCAGATTTAGGAAGAAATAGGTGTAGATCGGACGAATAGAGGCTAGATTAGAAGGAAGATTACATTGATTTGGACTTGGAAAGAAGAATCGCAAAAACCCCCCAAATAGGCCAAATTTCATGATTTTTGTCGGAGAAATGGAAAGAGGGAATGAAGAGGAGAAAATCTGAAAATTTTGGTGAAGAATGGGGTTCTAGCGATGGCGTCCGGCGGTGGGGCGATTTCCGGCGAGGTAGTAGAGAGAGAAGGTCTCGGGTAGAGAGAGAGCTGAAATGAAAAATGTGAGGGTTGAGGCTAGGGTTTGGAGAATGTTTTGCTTTTATACATCTCCCTAAATTTAATGGTGACAAGTCTAATTTGCCCCTCCTTTTGGGCTAAGTGGGCTTGGGCTGCTCCATTTTTCTTTTTCTCTTAATTTCCCTCAAACCTACTCTATAAATACACTTCAAACATCCTTATTTCTCCGACACTTCACCAAATCCTTTCCGAAAATTTTTTTGGGCTTGTCCTAAGCCGCAATACTTTAAAAATAGTTTCCTAGACCCAAATTGGATTTTCTCTAAATTCTTAATCCTTTAAAATGACCTCAAAACCTTAACCTAAGCGCGAATACTTTTGCACCTTACGAATACATAGTTTCATACGTTATACGACAAAAATAAAATAAACAAAAAAAGTACGGGGGTCTACATTTTAATTTAGTCCTTAAATAACATTATGTCAGCTCCAAAACCCGTGGCAAAGCATGGCCAAGAGAGATGACGAGGTCTATTGGGTGATGGTTATTGAATTTTTAAATGCTATTCATTAGCTGACAAGAATAACCCAAGCAGAAAACTGAACATCCTTGGACGTATGGAAATTCATATTAACTCAAGCTAATAAAATGACCAATGAGAACAATGTCAAAATAAGCTAATTAATGAGATAATAACTACCATTACATCTTTGAACTTGATGTCCCAACATCAATGTATTCAACTCGATTAGGCCGTTAAGCTTTCGCTTGAGTGATCCGGTAATGCCAGTTATGCTACAACTTATGAACAAAATAACTTTAAGATGTTTTAGAGTCCTCGTAAGCACTGAAAACCTCATCAATCTCCATTTTAGAATTTTCTGTATGTGAGTTATCCTCCAAGTGAATGCTCTCTTCTTCAGAATCACTCACTTTCAGAATTGCTCCTATATAAACCATTGTCTTCCATTTCTGACATGTCAGTAAAAGTTTCAATCTTCTTATTTCCTCTGTAATCGATAAGGCTCTGAACTTTTTCCTTCCAAATAACCAAAGGGCACTTCCCAATGAGCTCTGAACCTTCATAAGCTTCTGTCAAGAAGATCTCTTCCCTCTCTCCGAGACATAGAGGATGCCAAAATGCTTCAGAAATAGTCTCATAAGCTTTTGGGGCATCACAAGTTCCTGTCTTAAGTGAGTGAGGTGATCAGTCACTAATCTCTTCTCAACAGTAAAGCTAAGAAGCTCATGCATAATAGTCACTGCCCTTTTGTCAAATTCTTTCGACCTAGCTTTAAGTCCCTGGCATATCTGCATAGGGTGACAAATATGACCTTTTCTAAAAATGATCAAGCGCTCCCCGATAGTTGTACACTCTCTTTTTGTAATTGGGAGGGAACTTCAAAGGAAACGAGAATGAAAGCAAGCGAGGGGTATGAGCACCGACATCAGTAACCCACATTATCTTCTTCGCTAACTCCATTATAGCCCAAGCATGATTCCAAGCAACAAGTTCCAAGTACTCGATATCCTCATTATCCTTTACCAACCTAAAGTGTTGGGGATACTTATGCACCTAGGTAGTCCTAAAATCATTTGGAAGAGCAAAGTCTCTCCTATAATGAGCAATCTTGTCAACTCGAAGCCGCTTATCAACAAACATCATAAGAAAATGAGTAACATACTCATCAGCCTTATCTTGATGTTGCTCAAGTAACCTATCCTTCTCCTCTACCAACTCCTCAGCTTGCTCAGTCATCCCACACCATAAAACTCCCCTACGATCCCTGTACAATTTAAACAACTTCAGCGATTTCCTAATGAAAACAGACATCCTATGGGGCTTAGGAAGACTAATCTGCGCCTGGAACTTGTCCAATGACCTCATTGGAATTATCATTTCCGGCTCCTTCTTTAGTAATTCCATCAAAAAGAGCACCTTGGAAGCTATCTTCCATTTCTCAGTGACAATTTCAAGATCATGAATCCTCTTCAATTTGCTCATGTCCTGCACACGCTTACTGGTGGTCATGAACCAATTCTGATTCTTCGACCACCAACCAATGGAGGACCAGTATCTTCTCGCAAACATTGCTAGCCTAAATCAAAACCAACACTTTTTTTTGGAAAATGCAATACAAATAAGCAATGTAGTTAATGCCCATAAAGCGTTTGTGAAAATGCCCAAGAGAAGCCTTTGGGTGTAGGAACTATGTTCTGCTTCAAGACTTTGATACTGTGAAGCTCCTGCATTAGCATCCAAAACGTTTCAAGTCTTGTGCATAGCACTGGATGACAACATGGGATTCTCCATCAGAACCAGTCTGGGCTCTTGAGTTAAGAGACTGAAGATGAACACCACCGTCGCACTTAAAATAAGGAATTGAGTCAGCTGACCTGTGAAGACCCGAAATTTCAGTTAAATATTTTGTAATTCAATATTTGTTCAATTATATGAATTATGAATTATGAATTTTGGGATCGACTCGTATGTTGTTGTACAAGAAAATTGGTTTCGAACAAATTTAGTTTCAAAAACGAACGATATTTAGGGCTTACTTAAATAGACTTTTTATACGTAAGGAATTTGAGGAAACTTCCTTCATGAAAGTCGTAGAGCTCGTCGATACGAGTTCGTGCATATGCGGAACGCAAGAATCAGAGTTCGTTAAGGAACTTATTGCGTTTGGAAAAGTTTCCATTTTGGGTATATATATGTTACTATTTCGGGAAATATCCCAAAGTAGCAGAAATATCCAAATTTGGAAACTGTTGAATTACTTTTCATTCTTTCTCTCCCCGAAACAGACCGAAAATAGAGCAAGAGAGTTTTCGGCCAAGTTCTCCCTCTTTCGGCCACCGTTTGACGCCAAACCACATCCTACAGCTTCGTATCTTCTTTGCGCAGCTGCTTGTGGCAACCTTGCACGGCGGCAGTAAGTACGTTTCCATTTTCGGCTGTTTTGGTTCAAACTGAGATTTCTCCTAGCTCCGGCCACGAAAACTCGACTTCTTTAGCTTGTTGAACTCGTATCAAGGAGTAGAACATGCAGCAAGAAGGACCGGACCCGAAGCCGCCATTTTCACAGTGAAAGGAGTGGCTATTGGAAACTGTAGAAATTCCGGCCGAACGGCTATTTTTGGTATTTTTGATCACTTCCACTTGTTTTCTCACTTTGTGCTAGTTATGAAAGTTGCTCAAAATGATGAAACGAAGGGGAGTAGCCTGGCCCCGACACCAGTGGATGTGGTCAGCGGCGGCTCCGTCCCTAACTCCGGCGACCTTTTCCAGCCAGTTTCGGGGGTCCCAAGAGCTCATTTTTAGATTCTACATGTCGATAAGATCATTTTGATATATAGCGTGTGAATTTTGGATATCGTATGATTTAATTATGAATTTTACAATTTCGATTGATTTTGATCGTTCATTTTGTGATATGTGAAGATCGGACCGTCCGATCGACTAGTAGTTTGGATATGATGATCGTAGGACTGTCTCGATGACCTGGTGATGTTACGGGTGAAGATCCGTCCGCTTGATCTTCATATAAGTGCATTTCTTGAATTGTGCATTAAGTTAAGTATCATTTTGATTAGGTGTTTGGCGGATTTGTTAGCGGACGATTGTGAATCGTATTTTGAGCTGTAAGAAGACGCAATAGGAGTTTAGAGGTGAGTAAATCTCACATGGTTCATTTACGAACTGAATTTCCTTATTGTTCAATTTAATTCTTGTGTGAAAAATAGTTTTAAGAAAAGGAGTTTTAAAATATATAAAAATGAATTTCTTGGTTTTTACTTCGTGTGAACTATAGTTGGTATTAGTGGTCATTCCTGAGTGGATGATTACGTATATATATATTTACGTGATTGTATGTGGAATGGTGTGACATTGAGGTGTGTGTGAAATTGTGATAACTTGGTTATGATATGATATTGTTTTTGAGATTGCCATGATTAATTCTGATAATGATTATTGATAAACGTTGTAATAATCATGATGACCTTGTGAGTTGAATAGAAGGTAGAGAAGGTAAGGTTCGTGAGATATATATAGGGATGGTGGGGCATTGTGATATATAGACTCTTAGATGATTTCATTTATATTATTGAATTGAGCATTACTTATACCGGAAATATATTTGATGATTTATGTTGTTGAAAGGGTGATTTGGAGTCGTGATGTGATATTGTGAGTCGTGTGGTTACTTTGGTAAGCTGGGTTTGTTCTGAGGGCCGAAAGGTCTGAACTTCAAAGGTTACAGTGGTAACCTGGATTTTGTTCTAAGGGTCGAATGGGTCTGAAGTCCGAAGGTTACAGTGGTAACCTGGGTATCGTAAGAGTGAACCTGGGCCAAGGTGACACATTACGATTTAGCTAGAGCTCTAGTCTGTCAGTTATCATATAGAGTGAAGAGTAATATGTGGGTTACTTGGGGTCACTAGTACGTAAGTGTTGTTGAGAGAATATCGAGTGAGTGCCTGTGTGGTGGCATGTGTGATAATCTGTGTGATGATTTGAGTACATTGTACTGCTTGGGGGATAACTTGGCGTTATCGTGCTCTTGAGTACATGTTTGTAAAAGAATGTTTTCGTGTGAGTTGTTGGTTAGTTAATTTATTTCCTTTTTCATTGCTATTGTTTGATTTGTTGATCTATCTTCTTTTTCATTTCATTTGTTTGATTTTAATGTAATCTCCTGAACTAAGTTTCTATGCAGAGATTACTAATTTTACTTAATTATTGTTGTGAGTACAGTTGTGTTGTGGGGTTTGTAGTGGTGTGAACTATGTTGTGATGCCCTGAGGTTGGCAGTTGGTTTGTATTGTGAGATAATGAGTATGATTTCGTGGTTGTGCCGTGGAGGCAAAGGAATGGTGATCTGATAGATCGTGGGGACGTAAAAGGTTTAACATACTTGGAGTTAATTGTGTAATGGGAGTTTGGGGAAAATGAATTGAGAAACAGAGCATGTGGGTTTTAGTTGAGTTAATTTGATTTAAGCATGATATTGATTTTTATGGACTTGACGTGCTTTGTTGTGATAATTGCATATTGATTTTGTTAGACTAAGATGGTGAAATTATGTGTTGATGTTTAATATTCAGCGGTGGCCGAACTATGATCAACGCAGGTCCGATGGGCGGACCGTTACTTGATATTGTTAGTATTCCTGCTACCTGTCAAGTGAAACACAAAGAGGGTGTCAGATGGAGACCACGTTGGACGGTCTTCTCTTCTCTGATGCCTAAGTTAGTTAATGTATTTGTGTTGACAGGATAACAGTAGACAAGTAGTAGATGCGTAATTAATGAGGAGAGATGAGAGAACCTTTTATAAGTGGGGAGGGAGCTGATCCTCTCTATGTTTTCGATGTGGGACTGATATGCTTCAGTTTCTAGATTCTGGAGCTTCTGATGCTATGTTGGAGCGGCGCGTCAGTGGTGAACTGTGGGTAAGCCGGGGTGTAGGCAGTAGCCTGCTTGGCTGTGTTCCCATAGGTAACTCTTATGGCGGGAGCTGACATTTCTGGCGATAGTATGAGCGTGGCTCATTATAGCTAATTATGCTAGGTAAATGCTTATGTTTTTGTGGAATTAAATGTTGATGCTTTAATTGTCTCACGAATTGAGGAATTATAAACATGCGTGACGTGAGTCACTTTAATTGAGTTTACTCATACTGGCTTGAAAAGCTTACCGGGTTTGTTGTTTACAATCCCGGTGCACTATTTCTATGGTGTAGGGTTATTGTGTATGTTAGAATATCGAGTGATTGTCGTCGAAGCTGAGGTGTACGTTCGGTAGCGTGGGTGTAGAAGGGGGTTTATACTTGTAGTCTTCCGCTGTGTAGTGAGTGGGTAAGTGTGGTTACATGTTAATATTCAATTTAATTTGTAAACTCTTGTAATGTAATATGTGAGTCTAAAGAATGGGTCGGTATTAACATTGTAAACTCAGTTGTGTAGTTGTTTAATTTAAATGAAAAATTTTCTATGTGTTTTTTTTTGTGTTTGTTTTCGCGTTTCGGATTTTGAAATTCAGAATTCAAAATCAGGACGTGACATGACCCTCAAAGAATATGTAAAATTCTAACTAGACCCTCAATTTGCCCTTGACTACGAAATTCACAAGTATTCTCTATTCTTTTGGTCGAAAATACAAAATAAGATTTGTGGTTACGTATTCTCTATTCTTTTTATCTAATGTATACGCACATCCCTCGATTGCATATTTGAAGACGTGATGTGAAAAAATATGCACGTTTCGCGGTCGTCATGCCATCGGTCAACCAATAAGACATATAAGTGACGACTGTTAACTAGTTTGATCGGATTCGAAAATATGGTGAAATGGACTAAATTTTTTACCACACCCATAATTTATAATAATAATCTCATCAAACGGTCGGTTTTTCATTTTTCTTTGAATTTATAGAGGTTGCTCTTTGGAATGTACGATATATAAATATAGACGCGTAAAAACCCGTAAATTAATATATATTATATAAATTGTGAAATTATATATATGTATATATATTTTTTTTTTTTTTTTTGCAGAAATGTAGCCGTTTCCTACCGTTGGATCTGGAGAGTGGAGATCAGCCTTCTGGATGACCTAGGTTGGACGTTTGAGATTCAGGCTGACCCATTAAACTAAAGAGTAAAGACCTAAACTTCTCTCGTCCTCATTGACGACTCACAGTCTCAGTGTCTCACATCGATCTTTCGATCCTCTCCCTTCGACTCACTCTCTTCGTCTTGCCTCTTGATAGAAGGGCATTCTTGCAGCCTCGCAAACCCATATATGAGAGAAGGGCCAACAGAATGCATCTAAGGTGATTATGAATCTGGGCTTTGTTTGTTCATAAATTCCATCACATCGACTCACTTTCTTCCTCTTCCTCTGTAGATTACTCGTTGCCTGAGGATTTGACAGCTCAGGAAGGTATTGATCCTTTTAGTTTCTTTTTCCGTGTTTTGGATGAGCTTTGTTTATTTTGCTTGTATTGGCTATTATTACCGAGCTCAGGAAGGTATTGATTCTACTTCTCTGGCTACATTTCAGGGGTTACAACCGATTTGTCAGAAGAGCAGCCCTTATCAATTGTGTAAACACTGCGATAGTCCTTCTGGTAATACATTTGTTGGTCATAAACTGTTTTTGGGTTTGCACCGACCCAACATTAATTATTATACAGTTGATAATGGATGAACTCATTAGATGATTGGTTTGCACCGACCCACCTATTTATGCAGTTAATAATTTATTTTTAGCAAGACATATTTACTGGTTCTTTATTCTTTAATTGGTCTTTAAATGCGTAGGTGAGACAAGTTGAATCCCATGAGCTTTCAATCAATCTCCAGCCTTAATATTCAAAACCTGACCTTGAAGAACCAGAGTCAAATTGTTACTGGTAATGCTTTAATCGAACTGTTAAAGCTGCACTTTCAGATTGTTAAAGCTGCTCCTTGTGGCTAGTGGTTACAACTCTTGATAATAGTATTTTGTGTTGGTATTTTTGAGCTGAAACCTCCCCATTGGTTCCCTTCTCTGTAATTTTCCTAATTTGCTTTCTTTGTTTTAATTGCTGCATTGTTGTCTTGGTCAGTCAAGTCCCTAATTGTATATTTGATTTTAGTACAAGTTATGCATTGTTGTCTTGGTCAGTCAAGTCCCTAATTGTATATTTGATTTTAGTACAAGTTATGCATTGTTGTCTTGGTCAGTCAAGTCCCTAATTGTATATTTGATTTTAGTACAAGTTATAGCTTCTAATATAAAAAAGGATTGAGATACTGAGATCCATCAATTTTGATCATTTCAATCATTTGATGCTTCTTTTATGAATATGTTGCCATAAAGTTATTTGTGTTTGTGGTTGAAATTGATGATTTCCTGCTCAGCGCTTTGGATAGTTTAGAAGACAATTGTTTCACGTTTAGCATGCACTGCTGCTATTAGCATCACCTTCATTTACGAATGCAAGAGGCTGGGTTCCAAACCCCTTAAAAGAAAAAAAAAAAGGATCCTTAAATATTTCTTTGTAATAAATCCCGGCTCGGCCTGTCACTATTTAAAGATGTAGTAAGGCCCGGCCTGGTTTGAAGTTTTCATATATGTAGGTTGGACGATTTTTGTTTAATCTGCAATGAAGTCGTGTAATCAACACTAGTACATAATAGACTAGTTATTAGCCATGATGTAGTTTTCTCTGCGTCTACAACATTGATTTCCATTTGAATGGGTAGAATTAGAAAGTTCTGTTATCTCAGTGAATTATAAAGTGTGAATATTACTGTTGCATTGCCCGCTCCAAGCCCGGCACGTTGACGAGGCCTATTGGGTGATGGCTATTGACTTTTTAAATGCTATTAATGTACATCGTGCACCAATTTGTCTGTGCTTCAAAAATTAGATACTGTAAAATGTGTGTAGAATAGTGGGCGGTCTTATTATGTGATACATTTTTATTCTAAAAGATAAATTAAAAAAAAAAAAAGTTTATACTCAATGTACATATGCCAAGTTACAATTGGACAATTAGACAAAATTAATGATCCAACTACATTGAATACTGTTTTATGTTTGAAAGTTCACAAAGTGTACGATTATTCTTTTTGTGTCCTCATATCAATTACTTTGAAGAGTACATGATACCTAGGTAAGAAATATTAGGTAACTCAAATAATAGACATCCCAATTGTTTAATATTGTAAAAAAAATTTCTCAAAAAAAAAAAATTGGCATTTTTGACAAAAATTAATATTTGTAGTGATAATATTGATAATTTTTTTGTCTGTTTGGCCCCTATTAAAAAAAACTCCTTAACTTGACCCCCTTTTTCTTTCAATTTTCAATTTTTTTTTCTTTTATAATAATTTCTTTTTAAGCCCAACATTTACAAATGCTTCAAGATTTACAAATGGGGTTTTAGGTCTGCACTGCTAAAGCATAGCTTTCAGAGGCTTAAGGCGGAGTTCATAGTTTGTGGCCGTTGCGAAAACTCGGCAGGTAAATTAAGGGTTTAACCCAACAGAAATGAAATTCCCGATTCCCTTATCTCAAACCCCAAATGTGATACCCAATCTTTGTTTGTTTTTGTAGGTGAAGAAGCCATGGCGGGTTGGCAGAGGCATCTCCACTCCTTAATCCGTCAAGTTGGGAAAACCCTCGAATCCAATTACACCCAATCTGCCTCCTTTTCTTCTTCTTCTTCTTCTCGCTTAGGGGGTCTGTAGCTTCAAAATCTCATCTTTATTTGTTTACGTTTGCTTTCATTGATAGAAAGAAAGATTCTCACTTTGTGTTCTATGCGCAGCTGGTTTGCCTTATCTGCAGAGACTTTGCAGCAGACCATCTTTTCCTACCACTCCAAGGCCTCTTCATCACTACTTTCAACAATTGGTAATTGTAATTTCTGTGCTTTCCGTTATATTTGTGTTGTCATTTACCTATTTGTAGTTGTAACTTGAAATGGGTTTTATTGTGGCAGGGAATTTCGAGTTCGAGGAACTTACTTGCAGAGGAACTGGTTTCATCTCCTTTGACTTCACTTTTGACATCAACTTCTGCAAAAGCTGAAGAGCACAACCAGAAATCACTTACTAAGCCTCCTACAGTTCAAGCTATTCTAAAGGGCATCAAACAGGTATTCCATATTGCATGCTTGTTGTGTTGCTGCAATGTTCTCTGATAGATTTCATGCTTCGTTCGGAGTTTTCGCTGAAATGTTTTGGGAGTTCAAGCTTTTGTTTGTGGTTTATATGCATAATTGTGATTATTAAGTTCCTTTGCTGCCTGTTAATCCAAATATAGTTTAGGCAATTGGTGTATGCACGTAAGTATCGATTTCTGTTACCTTAGGATGGATTACTGGTAATGAGTCTGGGGTCTTAACAACTTATAGGAGATGCGACTTTTATGTTGTTCTTTTTAATTTATGTGAGTTGTGTATTTAGGAAATGCAGCAGTGAAACTGTAGTTTGTAAATGTTCTTTATGCCATGGGAAGCCATGCCTTTTGTTCAAAGTGATCTCTGTTCTTTTTTGCATTCAAATTGGAGCCATGTCTTGCAGTTTAAACATTAATGAAAGGATCTGATAATCTAAATGATTGTTTTTTAAGTTGTACATGATGTTATTTTTAAGTTTCCCCTCTTCTTGGGGCAGTTTTATTTAGTTTTGACTTTTAGCTCACTTGCTGCTCACTATCAGAGTCCTAAGAAGGTCAATTTGGTTGCTGCACTGGTTCGTGGCATGCGTGTTGAAGATGCATTGTTGCAGTTGCAAGTGACAGTAAAGAGAGCTGCAAAAACTGTATATCAGGTGATAATTCATTCATCTTTTTGATTTAGGAAGCATGCTATTAGTACAAATTCATGATATATATTTGCTGGGCTCTGTAAAAACTGATGCCTTAAAGTCAGCAGTTGCAGGATTGAATAATTGATATTTTTTGGTTCAATAATTGTGAATTGTATATGAGAGTAATGGTAGGTGTACCTCCTCAGGGCATCGTTGAGAGTTTATAGTCTTTCTTATTCATGCATCAACATATAAAAGATTAGCATTTTGAATTTTTGAATGAGTATAGAGTTTTGATGTTTTATATGCAATGCCTTGATTAAGCTAATCAGTTGCACACATGAGAAATGTTTATAACAGAAAGCTAAAACAAACTACTTTGTGCAGGTTATTCACTCAGCCAGTGCAAATGCAACTCATAATCATGGGCTGGATCCAGACCGTCTCCTTGTTGGTATATACAAGTGAAGTTTGTATCCTTTTCATCTTTTTGTAGTTCAACTTTTCACTTTGTATTCTCTCCTTGTGTGCAGCTGAGGCATTTGTTGGAAAGGGATACTACAAGAAAAGAATTTCCTACCATGCTAAAGGAAAATGTGGAGTCAAAATGAGACCAGAATGCCGATTGACAGTGGTAGTACGGGAGATTACCCCTGACGAGGAGGCCGAGATAGCCAAACTGAAAGTTAAGAATTTTGTTAAGCTCACCAAGAGGGAAATGAGGCTTGTTCCTCATCAGTTGATTGAGACAACTTCAATATGGGGCCGCAAAGGCAAAGGGTCGCAGTCATGAACCAAATGGTATCCTTGCATGATCAAGCTGTCTTCCAATGATTTTCAGCTTCTAAAAGACTCAGTCTCTTGTCTGTCCTTGCATTTCAATGAAGTTTGTCTTGTAGAAGTGTGAAAGGTCAAAGTGCTACAGTAGGAGCAACCTTGTTTATATTTTGTTTGAATGCTTAACGCGTAGAATATGATACGATTATTTCCATCTTGGTAGCCTTAATTTGGATGAATAGTTTTTTTTTCTCTTCGAAATAAACATGTTTAGATTTCTGAATCCATATCCATGAATCATAAGCACAAGAATGCAACTTGCGCTCTGCTGCGGGTGCGTGAAGGCTCATTTCACTACCATTTTTCCTTTGTATATATGCAGCTTCCTCCTCTTTTTGTTCCACTACTGGGTCCTTATGATGACCTTTTCTTTTTTCAAACATTAAAATGGGTTTTCGTTTCCAATTCCTGTGAAATTGCAACTGTCTTAGAATTTGAAAGGGTACAAGGAGAGCTATATATTGCCAGTAAATACTTAATCAAACACAACTTAAAAATTAAAGGTGTCATTTTGCATCCACTCATTTATAGAGAGAGCAATTTAGTATGAATGTGATCTTTATCAGGTTTGAACAAAAAACTATCAAATAATTAGAAAATAGATAGATCAAATTCATTTCTTGAAATATTTACAACAGTTAAGGTAAGCTGCCCAACTGCTTATTAATTTGAAGAGGAATAAATAGCTAATTAGAGGGCCGAGTACTCTTCTTTTTGTTCGTGTTCAATAGATCAATTTCATTCTCATAATCTGACACAGGAAAATTTGTAGAAGTTGATGCTCCCCACTACTTGAGTGCTGCCAACTCATATGCTTTTGCTGTGGACTCTTCTTTGTCATAAGCCCCTGCATATACATTTTGTGTTAGATGATTCAAGATGTGTTTATTTGACAATGGTTTTGAGCAGTGTAGCTAATAATTAAGTACTTGCCTGCTTTCCCTTCTTCCTTTGTGTTGGATTCCAAGACCCTTCGTTCCATAAATGAGCTTCATATCTCCCCGTCCATCTATGCCTGCATATAATTTTTTAACGTTAGGCTCTTCAACATTTAAATTTACCTGAAAACAAATGGGAATTTTATACATCAAATTCAATAATCAACTTTCAAGCTACTCTTAAGAAATTCAGGCCAAGACTACAAATTAGAATCAAATTGACCCAAGATTATACTATTTCCCACAATCAATTATCAGGGACACAAATCATATATTAAATAATATCTCTCCAACTCCTTGAACATAACTTTCCTGACCTATTTGAAAAGAAAAAAAAAAACTTTCATGACCTGATTTCTTTAGTTTTCACAACAAATTGAAATAGAATTATATATTCAGCAATAGCAGACGTCTTGAACCAATTAGAAACAAAAAAGCACCAGAGAAAACAACGAAGTTCAATAAAATGACCTTCTTCCTATGGTCTCGGGTGACCAATTTCACCTCCTCAGAAATTCGTAAAGTACAACGAACATGTTTCGAGTGCAGTTTCCAGTCCTTTGCCAGATCCTCTTCTCTCATCCATTAGCATGAGAATAAATGATCTCAAGTGCTAAATGTGCCTGAAATCACAAACCGTAGAATTTGAGATTCAATCTGACCTAAGGCTTCTTAAACGTAAGAGAATGAGTTTTAAAACTGTTCTACTTACTGAGATAAAACCATGCCTCAGAGTTAGGTACTCATAGTAACTGACTTGAAAAACTGTCTGAAGAAGCATACCTGATAAGAAAAGGAGAATACCTTGAACCTAGTTGTCATAGCTTTTACATACTCCATGCATTTCTGAGTTAATTCTTTGTAAAATCCAATAATTACAAGTACAAATTCCTATTAACAATGCAATAAGCTCAACTTCAAAGTAGTGCTTTACGTACAATGAAGGAAAACTGACGACTGGCTCCAGAAGTTCAAATGACTCTTTCAGGATGATGTATCCCTTGCATACCTAAACCTTTCTGAATCTGCAATGCAACCACTTTATAAGGTGTAATCCAAGAAGTTCTAGAGAGTAAGAAAGCTAAAAATTTGTTAACCGGTATCTGAGATGACATTATAGATTGTAAAAAGGAAAAAAAGTATAGGCCACATAAGCTTAATTTGTAGGAACATTTGATAAGTAAAGAAAGTCAGCCTGCAGACTAACTAATTGATTTGCATAGTTAAATGAATCATCATGTTGAAGAAATGGATGCATTTAGCATTTAAGTGAAGAGATTGAACCAATTTACCATTACTAAACTGAGTAAACTGGTATGCAACTATTTTTGTCTCTTTCTCCCAATATTTTCATATTCTCATTTGTAGTCTGGAAAAACAAAAACAATGAATTGTTGAGAGAGAGAGAGAGAGAGAGAGAGAGAGAGAGAGTTAAACCTGTGTAATGGTTTTAATAACCTTAGAAAAAAAACCATTAAAAGCTTGAAAGTCAGATTAAGTAGACCCAAAATTTAAATCAAGAAGATGGAAGCAAAAGTATCAAAAGTAACTTGAAGAGAAAGTTGCTGTAAGCAGAAGTAAAGGTAAAAAAAAAAAAAACAAAAGGTTCAAAGTCGGATTAAAGAAACATAAAAATTAAATCAAGAAGATGGAAACAAAGTACTTTTCTTTTTTCTTTACAGATGCTATATAATCGACAAGTAATAACTGTGAGTTTAGTTTTACAATGGTTTGTCGGGTGTAAGCTAAGGTCTAAAGATATTTAGGTGATGCTTATGATTATTGACAATGACACTGTATTGTGATTGAACATTGCTCACTGTTTGTAAGGTGCCTAAACAATTCAAAATTAGTGTAATTCTTATAGACATCATTTGGTAATTTCAGGTATTAACTATTAAGCCTATAAAATATATAAAAGATTTGAAACTGGGGAAGCACAAAAAAATACAGATAAAAGGAAATACAAATCAATAGAAGTAATGAACCCATATATCTGGTCAGAAATGCTAGAAAACTCAAAATTAAATTAGACAATTTAAGCATTGGTAGAAGAGAACTCACATTTGCAACAAAGTCACTATCAAACACAACACCAAGTTCAGGCTCTACCTCATAGTGACTATCTTCTTCCTCCTTCCAAAAATATTTATTCATGAATGCAAATCAGAAATAGCATAATGGATCGTAACATTTTGATATATATAAAAATAATGAAACATTACTGGCATTAGTATGTTCATATAACTTTAGTTGACAAAGTGATTGTTTTTTTATGCTTAACTGGTGTCATATTATAGATCAACTTGAGCTGTTCCAAGCTGCCTATATGGTGTCATATTATAGTTTCCTGTGTAAACTATAATATGCCATCACAACGTCTCCCACATTTGCATAAAACATTGCAGCTCTAAGGACCTGAGAAACATAAAAAATAAAAACAATGATCAGGAGTTCAGGACACTCAACAGTCAAGCAAATGACAATAAGAATGTAATACCTGCAATTTTCATTTTAAATTCGAGTAATTGTGTTGAACGATTATTGTGCGATTTCACGAATGTTGCTCGATAATATTTCATTTTTTTGAATTATCGAAGGTTCGACACGATTATTTTAACGAAAAGCTCAAAATGCTCGGTTTGAGAAATCGACTTTTTATATGTGCAAAATTTGGGAAAACTTCCTTCATGAAAGTTGTAGAGCTCGTCGATACGAGTCCGTACACGTGCGGAACACAAAGATCGGATTTTTTCTGAATTAGTTATTGCATTTAGAAGAAATTCCAAAACATGTATATATAGAAAAAAACCCTAGATTTTTTTGGAAACCCTATTTTTTTCTCCCGGCTTCCCTTTCTTTTATTGGAAAGGAACTGTTCATCTCTCTCTCTCTCGCGTCCTCTCTCTCTCGGCCGAAACACAGAAACAGAGCACGGAGAAACCGTGCTCCCTCTCCATCCTCTGGCCACCTCTCGAGCTCCAACCACTTCCAGTACCTTCGTCTCGACCTTGCGCAGCTGCCAGAGGCAGCCTTGCGCCGCAACACGGCCTGCAGCGGCGGCGGCGAGGCCCGAACCGAATAAGCTCATTTTCGGTTCGATCTCGATATCTCGAACTATAGGTCACCATTTCACGTGATTCTTGGCTCATTGAACTCGCCTCAACTTCCTTAACAAGCACCAAGAAGGACTGGAATTGGGTCGATCGTTTTCACGTTCGTCGGAGTTCGACCCCGTTAGATCGAAAAACAACCTATCGATCCAAATATCTCAAGTTATACATGATCGTTTCTTGTGATTCTTGTCCTGGTGAGTTTGCAATGAAGTTCTGAACAAGTTTCCAGATAAGATCGAAGCGATTTGTTGCAGTTTTCATGTCGGTTTTCAAGCTCGCCGGTTTCTTGAAAAATTCCGGCCGCCGACTGTAATTGGTAATTTTCGATCCCTTCCTATCGTTTTTTGGTCTTGTGCTAGTTATGAAAGTTGCTCAGAATGATGAAACAAAGGGGAGAAGCTTGGCCCCGACACCATTGGTGGTGGTCGGCGGCGAATCTGTCCCTAACTCCGGCGGCCCTTTCCGGCCACCTCCGGAGGTCTAAAATTTAGTTTCTATACATTTTATGATTTTACGTTTCAATAGGATTATTTCAGCGTATTATACGTATTTTTCGGATATCGTATGAATTTTTTGATTTCGATCGATTTCGATCGTTAGATTTATGATCTGTGAAATTAGGACCGTCTGATGAACTTGTAATTTTGATATGATGATCATATGACTGTCCCAGTGGCTTTGTGTGGTAATGGGCGAAGATCCGATCGTTGGATCTTCGTATAAGTGCAAAACGGTGATTAGGGGAGCGATTCGTGAGAATCCGCCCGTCGGATTTTCTTATAATTAGAATCCGGCCATAAAATGGTAGTTCAGTTGGTTAGGTGATTGACGGATTTTATTTGGGTGAGCTATTTTGGCGTGAATTATATTTTATTTGAAGACACAGCGGGAGTATCTAGGTGAGTAAAACTCACGTGGTTCATATTACGAACCGAGCACTTTAAATTTATTTATTTTTGGTAATTGTGTGAAAAATATTTGTGGATTAAATATTTGTTTTAAAATTTCATGGACTTGATCACTACGGTCCATAGGTAAGTAAAATGAATTTTAATTATACAAATGAATTTCACGATTTTCTTGTGTGAACTATAGATGGTATTAGTGGTCATTCCTGAGTGGATGATTACGTATATATATATTTACGTGGAAAATATATATTGATGGGTGGATTGTTGAGTGATGATATGATTGAGTTGAATTGATGATTGGAATTATATTTCAATGCTTAATTTCATAATAATATTGTGTATCTTGGTTGGGTTGATTTCAGTATGTGATATTAAATATTGTGCTCATTTATGGATTTAGGGTCAACGTAGTGACCGATGTGGGGTAATCGGACGCTCTAATCCTGGGTGGATGATGAGATACGATTGGTTGAGTATGTGCAATTATCGGACGTTCTAAATATGTATATAAGTATACATATTGATGAAATACGATAATAAATAATATGTCGGATGCCATAACCTAGGCCAGGTGATGGGCTACGATTCAGTTAGAGCTCTAGTCTGTCAAGTACAGTATTTTTATAAATACGATGTTGAGGTTTTGTAAAGAAAGATGTGAGTTGGGGTTTGTCTTGATTTATTGAATTGGTGTTTGATTTAGATTGCTAGTACTTCGTGGTTGTGGAAATTGTTGAGTGTTGGTTTGAGTGGAAATAATTATGATTTAATTAAACAACAGTCCTTTCTTTTACTCATATGAGCTTTCATAAGCTTACCGGATTTTGTGTTGTTGCAATCTCGGTACACTATTCAAATGGTGTAGCGGATATTCCTGCAGGTCAGGATAACCAGGGAGGTGATCGAGCTGCTTAGGTGTTACAACAGTTATTGTTATTTCATGTAGTTGTGAGGTGTGTATCCTCATTTAGAGCTTTACAGTTCATTTTGTATTTGAGTTGTAATAATTAACCGAGACTAAATTCGGTATTTATTTTACTTCGTGTGGTGAGGTTGTTATGAAAAGAAATTTTCAGGATGATTATTTTGAGTTTGTGGTAATTTTCATGTTTCGGATTTTTGAATTTTATTCTAAAATTCGGGGCGTGACAACGAATGCATAAACTTACATTGATAGATCAAGTTAACTTCTGATGCAAATGCTATCTGAAGCAGTCAATTTGTGATGATAAATGATATACATTGCTATTTACCAAGTTGTTTAGCATTTAATAAGCTGAGCATGCGAATTATTAGACTTGGTTTGTTTTTATTGATAAGTAGCATGTACTACTGCAAAACAGATCATTCAGCCAAAGAAAATCAACTGAATATTCATAGGTATTTGCACTGTTTTTCTGCCAAAAGTATTTGTTATTCTGTTTTTTTTTTCTTTGTCTTCTTTTGTTATAAATCTGAAACAGAAGAAGAAGAAAAACAACGTTTTAAAACACAATAACACCAGCAAATTCACCTTCCAATATACTAAGCCATTCCATTCTCTAACCAAACTAAAATAGAAACATCATCTCATCAACATCCATTATTCAAACTCAATTACTTTCATGCTTTCTCTTTTTAAACTCTTGCCAAAACATGACCACTGCAGACACAGAACCCTATCTAATTTTGCCAATTTCCTATTTCAAAAGCAACAATTCATCATTTCCTTCTCAGAAATATGTACAACTGTTCTAAACCTTGAATCAAAACTTCAAACCATTGAACAACAAAACCATAAAGAATATAAAACCTCAAAATTCCAATTTCTCAAATCTTAATCAAAATTGTAAATTGATTATATCATCTTATATAGAACTCGATCAGTAACATAACATTAAAAGCCACCACACTGCTATCAAATAATTCAATATTTACATAACATCAACTACATCCCTAAACCCAATCGCCAAACATCAATATTCCAAACTCAAACAACCAAAAGTACATAGCAATCAATCAAAAATGTAGATTAAAAGCTAATACCTAGAAAAAAATATTACAGCTTGACCAAATCAATAATCAAATTTCATAATAGAAAAGCAACATGTAAATCTTTTTTTTATTTGAACCAAAATGTAACTTCTTCAGGGTAGCCACACATATATAAAATTCATGACTAACCCAATTCAATCAACAAAAGGCTTCAAGGCCATTATCTTCTTCACCTTCATTCGACGCAGAACATTGTGAATGTAAAATTGTGCTGGCGCATGTTTTGGAATGTTTTTAACTGTTCACCTAAAAGAAAATCATTTCACAGATAAATGTTAGTTGCAGCTACAATAATAAATACTGTCACTATGATTTATTGAGATTCAAAGAGTGTTATTTAGGATTTCTATTTGCACAGGAGAAGTACAATGTAAAGAATACTCCTCTTAATACTTTACATTTTCTGTTCAGTAAAAAGTTGTTTTGTCATCAGAGGGAGAAAGAGAACAATTAATCTTGCTCACTTCCCTAACTATCTTAGCAGTTGACCTAACACCCAAACAAACCCCAAATGTAAATTTGAGCAATGAAGCCATTCTAGCATGGTCTTGATTGAATTTTCATCAATTTTTCTTATTGCTCCACCTTATTTCGATGCAACAGTATCACTATGCTATATCCATGTAAAGATAGGAAATTTATATACATTTATGTTTTTTTTGTTTTGCAAAGATGTAGGATTCTATTTGCGAAAATCATGGGCAAAGAAGAAAACCAAAATATTACCATCAACCCTTGTGCTGCTTCTTATTCTTCAAGCCTTAACTCTGTTTCTGAAGCTACACAAAACAAAAGAATTTACAATAGAAAATTTTGTTTTTCTTCAAATTGATTCAGAATACAACAACCAAGAATGAAAACCAATATGGAAGGAATCAAAACTCACCAGCATTCAGATCATGAATCTTCAAGCCTTAACTCTGTTTCTGAAGCTACACAAAACAAAAGAATTTACAATATGAAAATTTTGTTTTTCTTCAAATTGATTCAGAATACAACAACCAAGAATGAAAACCAATATGGAAGGAATCAAAACTCACCAGCATTCAGATCCTGAATGGGGAAGCTTTTCAAAATCACCAAGCTGAAACAAACCCAGACCCAAAACCAATTCTCATGCAAAATTCAAAGAGGGTAATTAATCGCTACCCAACGATAGTTTAGATAGGAAAATCACTTACCCAACTCTTTCCCAAGCCTCCAATGAATCTATTCCTGCACAAAAACAATTCCCAGAAAGAACATGCATAAAAATAATAATAATAATAATAAAAAAAATAACAATCAACAGTAAGAACCAAGAATCAGGGAAAAAAGTCTTCAGCCAAATTGAAAGTCTACAGACGGACGAAAGGTGAACGACAAAAAAAGCGACTGAAAAAATAGAACGCGCCTCACGCGCGCCTACTCCTTTTTTCTCCCGAAACCCAGTTGTTCCCAATTTTTGATTCCGATTGGCCTCCACTGATCCCTTCTTCTTGGCAATCGTTGGGTTGTCTTAAGGGACTGGTGGCGACGCCGGCGTTTGTTTTCTCCGCCCTTCCACAGGAAGCGGCGGAGATTGTGATTCAACGGTGATGCAACGAAAACGTGTGAAGAATGGCAGTGATATCATTGCTGATTTGGAAGCTCTTTAGATGGAGGATCTTGATTCTAGTGTTCATCCTGCTCCTACCCAACAACTCCAGTTGAGCTATGCGAGTACGCTTAAGAGTTTGGTGGATCGATATCGAAAAACCATGACGAAGGAGTTTGAATTCACTGATGAGGACTGCATCTATTCTCAAGGTAAGCATGGTTAAAATGTTTCATTCTCTGAAAAAGTGCATAATAAATTGGACTATGATTGACGATGTGCTGTGATTGTTAAGCTTATGGGAAGGCCAAACTCTACCAATTCTTTTGAGTTTATGTTGAGAGGTCTGAAAAGGAAGTGGCAGGTCAAAGGGGGTTGGCATCTCATTGATCTCCCCAGTGATTTTTTCATTGTCAAAATCAACTTGGAAGAAGATACGAACAATGATCTTTACGGTGGACCTTGGATTTTGGCCGGCCAGACCCTAATTGTTAGAAAATGGAGGCCTGATTTTGACCCCATGACTGAATTCATTGGCAAAATGGCTATGTGGGTTCGAATTTTTGGGTTACCTGTCAAATAATTTAAGGATTATACTATGGCCAAAATTGGTAAAATTCTAGGTGATGGTGTTAAGGTTAATCAACTTACTCTTGGCCAATCTAGAGGGAAATTTGCTCGTGTTTGCATTGAAGTGGACCTAAACAAACCTCTACGTCCATTTGTTGAAGTTGAATTTGTTGCTTATAATGTGGTTTATGAGGAAATCTCACTAATCTGTTTTGAATGTGGTTGTTTTGGTCACTCTAAGGATAAATGTCCCACTCTTCAGTCCAGTCCTAGTGTTTCAGCTCAACTCCAAGCTCCTACTGCTACTATTATTGGTGAGGTCAATGATCCAACAGGTGGTGGATGCTACCCACAAGTTACCTTTGACTCCCTAATCTCAGGATGCAATAATCAAAGAGGATATGGGACCATGGATGTTAATGAGCTACAGAAACAAAAAGAGTTGGAGAAAATGGAGGATCAAAGAAGAATGCTACAAATGGCTCTAGGTTTGCTATTCTGCAAGAGAAGGATGGTATGGACTCCGTGGAACTTGAACCGACCATGAATGACACTCCTACTGACAATAACCCCCCTATTGTGAAATTATGGCAGAGTTTCCAAGAGAAAAAGAAGAATTCTACATTGGCTTCTAAGACCAAGAGTACTACCACCTCTACTACCACTTTGACGAACACCAATTTTCCTGGTAAACAATCTTCCTTTGGGAATGGTAATCAGAAATCTGTGTTGAAAGAGAATTCTACTTCTGCATTGCTTGCTAAAAGTTGTTCTCGTCTTCCTATGAAAGATGTCTTTAATCTTGGGAGTAGTAATGGTTCCAAAGCTGCTATGCAGTACCAAAGGACGGCAAAAGGGTTGATTTCATCCGTTACCAAACAGCAGCCCCATGTTTTCAAAAAGCTCTCTTTTGAAAATGTGGATGCTAATGTCCTTGGTAATGGAATCTCAGCGATCTTTGGGCATTGTCCCCCAGAGGAGCCTTTGGTGGCTTCCAGAAAATATTTGTCCAAGTCAGAGGCATCTGAGAGCTTTGTTGAACAAACATTTGTTGATATTAGCATGTTGACTAATAACGATAGTTTGCCTTCTCAAGATGGGGAAGGTATGACTGATGCTTAATTGGGTGTTCGCCCTTTACTTCTTTGCCTTCTCAATGTTTAAATTGCTATGTTGGAATGTGAGAGGTGCTGGAGATATGAAATTTCGATCAGCAATTTCTGATCTTATTTATTTACATAAGATGGATATTCTTGTTATATGTGAACCTCGTGTTCCCTTTGCTCGTGTTAAAAGGTTTCTTAGAAGACATGGCTTCCCTGATGCCGAGGTTGAGGAAGCAAGGGGTTTTTCTCTGGTGGCATTTGGGTCTTATATGATAAAAATAAAGTTTCTGTTTCTTTTGTTGATAGTAACTCTCAGTCTGTTACTGTTAAGGTGGTGGTGAATAGACAAGAGTGGATCCTTACTGCTTTATATGCTAGTCCCACTTTCTGTGAGGAATTCTCTTTGGAGTTACTTATCTACTTTCTCTTCTAATATTGAATTACCCTGGTTGATTATTGGAGATTTCAACGAACTTTATAGTAGTGTGGATAAAAATGGAGGATCCTTGGTTGGTAAGTTTGGGGGTATGAAAACTTGGGTTGATAGCTTTGGTTTGATTGATGTTGGTTTTTAGGGGCCAGATTTCACTTGGACTGATAAAAGAGTTAAAGAAAGGCTGGATAGGGGTTTTTGTACTGATGTGTGGAGGCTTGCTTTCCCTGAAGCTTTCATTCAACACCTTCCTCGTATGAAATTAGATCACTACCCTTTATTGTTACAGTTCTCTTCTAATGTTGATTCACATGGTACTAATAAACCGTTTCTCTTCCAAGCTATGTGGTTCCAGCAGGAGACTTACCTTGAGCTTTTTAAGAGAAAATGGTAGAGTTATCATGGAGATATTATCAGTAAAGTGAATATGCTTGATTCGGATCTTCAAGAGTGGAATATCAATGTTGTTGGTAATATCTTTAGAAGGAAAAGAAAACTCTTAGCTAGAATTACTGGTATCCAAAAGGGCCTTTGTAAAAAGCATAATCATTTTCTTGTTAATCTGGAGGAAGATCTCATTAGGGAATATGAGCAAATTCGAGATCAAGAAGCTCTGTACTGGCAACAAAAGTCCAGAGTTAATTGGCTTCAGAATGGAGATAGAAATACAAAGTTCTTTCACCTTTCCACGATGGTGAGAAGACGAAGAAAAAAAATTTGAAGGTTTGCTTAATCAATCTGGAGAGCTTTGCACTGATCTTCCTACTATGAAAAAATTGCTTCTGCTTTCTTTCAAGCTCTGTTCACTCATAATCCCTCTGAAGACATCAGGTTTGTCATCCCTTACCTTTTTCCTAATTTGGATACTGATGCTTTCAATTGGATGAGTTGGTCAATTTTTGTTGGGGAAGTGCATAGTGCCTTATTTAGTATTGGAAGTCTGAAATCTCCTGGTGTTGACGGGTTCCTTGCCCTTTTCTACCAGAAGCATTGGAATCTATTATCTGTTGAGATTGTTAGTTTGGTGACTGATGCCTTTACTCATGGGAAAATTCCCGACGGTCTCAATCACACCCTCATTACTCTTGTTCCTAAAGTGATAAGCCCACAAAATATGTCTTTGTTTGGACTGATAAGCCTTTGTTGGACTCTTTATAAGACTATATCTAAGGTCTTGGTGGCTAGGATTCGCCCCTATCTTTCTAATCCCATTGGACCCAATCAAGTTAGTTTTGTTCCAGGAAGGCAAACCTCTGACAATATTATCATTGCTCAAGAAGTCCTTCATAAGTTTCAACACTCACAAGGCTCTAAAGGTTTTATGGCTTGGAAAATTGATCTATCCAAGGCCTATGACAAATTGCATTGGAGTTTTATTGAATCGGTTTTAGTTGAAGCCCAATTTCCTGATAAGCTTACCAAATTGATCATGAATTGTGTAACTACTACCAGCTTCTAGGTTTGTGTGAATGGTGAACTTTCTTCTGGTTTTAATGCTAGTAGAGGAATAAGACAGGGAGATCCTCTCTCCCCTTATCTCTTTGTTCTATGTATGGAGAAGCTGTCTCACCTAATTCGCTCAGCTGTTAATGTGGGGAAATGGAAACCTGTGAAAGCCTCTAGATCTGGACCTCTCATTTAACATCTATTTTTCGCAGATGATCTGATTCTTTTCTCTGAAGCAAGTTGTTCTCAAGCCAAAGTTATGAAGAGGTGTTTGGATATCTTTTGTAACCTATCTGGGTAGGAGGTAAGCTTTAGTAAATCTCTTTTGTTCTACTCTCCTAATAACAACAAGAAGCTTACTCGGAAAATTAGTAAAATTTGTGGTTCTGTTCTTACTGCCAATTTGGGTAATTATCTTGGGATGCCCCTTATTCATTCTTATGTGACGAAGCAAACGTATCGTCCTATTGTTGAAAAAGTTCAGAGTAAACTTACGGGGTAGAAGAGTAAAGCTCTTAGTTTTGCTGAGAGACTTACCTTGGTTCAAGCTAAAACATATACCATCCCTATTTATGCAATGCAAACTGCTAAACTCCCTATTTCTGTGTGCACTTCACTAGATAAACTATCTAGTGTTGTAGTATAAATGTATAAATACTATGTATGTCTATATCATGTAAACAAATACGTAAAGTATTTGGATAGGTACTTGAGTGTATAATCATAGGTATTTGAGTATATGAAGACTTATGAAACATGTTTTGCCAAAGGGCAACAAGCATGGCAGAAAATCATCATCAAGATGGTTATCATTTTGGTTTTCTCTTTGAGCTTTCACACTTCAAATGTATTCCTATAAATACCCCATTGTATGAGATGAATAAACATACTAGAAATCTCAATTCTCTCTGAAATATTACTCTCTCTTTCTGTGTGTCAATTTCTCTTGTTCTTAAACACGTTATCAGCACGAAGTTGCTCTAGAATTAGAATAAAAAATTGATGAAAGAAGAGTTCATCATAGATTGAAGTCATTTTTCCAAACCTACAAAAAATCCCCAAACCCTAGCTTATATCAAAGCCCTTGATTCCAGAAGCCTGAAACCTGTCTCAGAATCGCCGGAACCGGCCGGAAACTGCCTGAACAGGTCGTCGGAAGTAGAAAACCCGAACCGGACCGCTGCCGAGGATCTGCCGAGGTGCTGTCGAGAGCTGTGCAGCAGCTGCAGAGAAGCTTGTAAGGAAACCAATCTGTCATATCTTCTATATTAAAGCTGATTGTCCTAGATGTTAGCTGTAGCTTTCCTTCTATGTAATATAGGTAGTAAATCAGTTCCTGACTTGTAGGGACTAATTGTAATCACACTTGTATAAAGGAAACGTTTCTGTATCAATGAAAATATAACTTCAGCCTATTGATTTCTCCTTCTTTCATGGTATCAGAGCAGGACTAGATCCTGACTCTTCTCATCTGCTGCACTCTAACATCTCGTGTAGCCTAACCTTCATTCCCTCATCGTTCAAGCCAACATGGTCAACGACGATGTCCTCTCACCACCACTCAAGGATCACGGCAAATCAAAGGCCGATTCCTCCAATCCTCCTACATCTGAGATGTCAAAATCTGACCTCTCTAATCCCTTTTTCACACATCATTCAGATCATCCAGGTCTAGTCCTAGTCTCTAAGCCACTGAATGGAGACAATTATGCGGGATGGAAAAGGGCTATGACCTTAGCTCTGAATTCTAAGAACAAACTTGGTTTTGTGAACGGCACAATAAAGGCTCCCTCAGAAGAGACAGACCCAGAAGGCTATGCGACTTGGTCGCGTTGTAATGATATGGTTCATTCATGGATCATCAACACCGTTGATTCAGAAATCACCGACAGTGTCATCTACTATCCTACTGCTCACGAAGTATGGGAAGACCTTCGTGAGCGATTCTCTCAAGGTAACGCTCCACGCATCTTTGAAATTCAGCGAGAAATCGCTTGTTTTCAACAAGAGCAACTGTCAGTCTCAGCTTATTATACAAAATTGAAAGGCTTCTGGGATGAATTAGCTACCTATTTAGAGATATCTCGTGGAGCACAGGCAGAACAACAAAGACTCATGCAATTTCTAATGGGGCTGAATGATACTTACAGTTCTGTTCGCGGACAGATTCTTCTGATGAGTCCTTTGCCAACAGTCCGTCGGGCCTATGCAGCGGTCTCTCAAGATGAGAAACAACGTTCACTTGGCGCCTCTCATCCCGCTGCGGATTCATCTTCAAGCGCTGCAATGGCAGTGCGCACTCCTGGAAGACCTCCTTTCAATTCAGGGAGAGGGGGACGCTTTGAGAAGCATGATCGACATACCCAGCGTCCAGACCGTAGTTTTGCGTCCCAGGAAGGACGTCGTTTTGATACCGAACGGCGACAAGGCTCCGGCAGGGGGAGACCTCATTGTACCTATTGTGGAGATCCCGGCCATTGGGTACAGACTTGCTATCAACTAATTGGGTATCCTCCAGGTCATCCTAAAGCGAGACAAGGCGCAGGCTTTTCGAAGCAATCAAGAGCAGCTGCTCCTTCGGCAAATCAAGTCAGCGAGGTTGTTGAAAATAATAGTGGGCCAACGGTAACACTCACTGAGGCCCAGTTTCAACAGTTTATGACTGCTCTTAGTAATCAGACTTTGAAGCCCAATTCCAATACCAGCTCGAGTTCCAAAGCAAACGCCGTAACAAAACCAGGTTTGTCCAAGGTTGTTTCCCGCAATTGGATCATTGACAGCGGTGCGACTGATCACATCACTTCGTCTACGCAATTATTACACAAAAATAATAATTGCTCTTTACCATCTGTTTTATTGCCTAGCGGAGACACAATTAATATTGCTGCTAAGGGATCATTACCTCTAAGTACCATGTTTTATCTTCATGATGTGTTATCTGTGCCTAAATTCAAAGTCGATTTATTGTCGGTTAGTCGATTGACGAGAGGATTAAACTGTTCAGTAACCTTCTTCCCATATTGGTGTATTTTACAGGATCTGGCTACGAGGAGGACGATTGGTTTGGGTGAACAACGCAACGGTTTATATTATTTGGTGGCATTAGCGACGGAGAAGTCCATGACCAGTCCTACCTTTCCCACCAAACGCCCGGCTTGTCATCTTACCATCACCTCCACCGCTTTATGGCACAACCGCTTAGGACATTTATCATCCTCGTGTTTCGGTTTTATTGCTAAGAATTTTTTGCATGTTTCTGTTTCGTCAAATAATGCTTGCCACATGTGTCCTTTGGCTAAGCAGAGTCGCTTACCTTTTCCTACTAGTACGATTTCCTCTGTCAAACCTTTTGAACTTATTCATTGTGATATTTGGGGTCGATATCGATTTCCTTCTCTTTCTGGTGCTCATTATTTTCTTACCATTGTTGATGATTATACACGTTTCACTTGGATTTTTTTAATGCGCCACAAAGATGAGGCCCAATCACTCATCAAACGCTTTTTTAGCTATGCTATCACTCAGTTTGATTCTCGTATTAAAACTTTCCGTAGTGATAACGGTGGTGAATTCCTGTCACTTCGCTCTTTTTTTAATGATAATGGTGTCGTTTTTCAACATTCTTGCGTTTACACGCCTCAACAAAATGGGGTTGTGGAGCGCAAACACAGACACATTCTTCAAGTGGCACGTGCTCTAAAATTTCAGGCACATCTCCCTTCTCAATTTTGGGGGGAGTGTGCCCTTACCGCTGTCCATATCATCAATCGTTTACCTTCTCCTATCCTTTCTTTCACAGCTCCTTTCGAACGTCTTTTTTCGAAACCTCCTTCCTTCTCTCATCTCCGTGTTTTTGGATGTTTAGCCTATGCTACTAACGTTCACCCCTCTCATAAATTCGATCAACGTGTCATTCCATCCATTTTCCTAGGCTATCCCATCGGTCAAAAAGCCTACAAGTTGTTTGACTTGTCCCACAAAAAGGTATTTACTAGCCGAGATGTAAAATTTCATGAACACATTTTTCCCTTTTCTCGGCCCAGTTTTGTTGCCTCCTCTTTGGGCCCCCAACCCGGCCCTATTCCCTTGCTTCTTGACCTATTCACTTCACCCTCTGATCTTGACTTTTCATTCTCTCCCCCTGCTTCGACTTCTCCCAGTCCCCACCCTTCGTCGTCCTCCTCCCCAGAAACCGATCCCTCCACCTTCCCCACCTCCTCTCCGCCGTCATCTTCGCCACCCCCACCGCCCCCACCACCGCCCCCTTTCCGTACCTATTCTCGTCGTCGTTCGACGCAACCTCCAGTCAACGACACCGTTATTCTCAATCCGTCTGACCCTCCGTTCCCTGTTTCTCCTTCTTCTCCGGCGCCGGCCTCTGCTCCTGTGCCGCAGCTGCCCTCAACCCCTCCTTCCTCATCACCTCTCCCTGCCGTGCCTATTCCTGCTCCTACTCTTGACCCCGACCCTGTTCCCAATCCCGATCTGGCTCCTCTCCGTCGCTCCAGCCGCCCGCATCGCCCACCAGACCGCCTCACATATCATGTCTCCTCCAACGTTCCCTCAGACCACTCGTCCTCTTTGCTGCCTGGTCCGACCCGCGGTACCCGCTACCCCTTGGCCAATTATGTCTCCTATCATCGATATCTGCCGCAGCATCGAGCTTTCACTGCAAAGATCAGTCATGTTACCGAGCCACGAACCTATTCTGAGGCTGCAGCCCATCCTGAATGGCAAGCTGCTATGCTTTCCGAATTACAGGCTCTTCAGGCCAACAAAACTTGGACACTGACTCTACTTCCGGCCGGTAAGGTCCCTATTGGCTGTCGTTGGGTTTATAAGGTGAAACACAGAGCCGACGGTTCTGTTGAACGGTATAAAGCCCGTCTCGTTGCTCAGGGTTTTACTCAGTTAGAAGGGGTTGATTATCAGGAGACTTTTTCACCCACTGCCAAGATCATTACTGTTCGTTGTTTGTTAGCTTTGGCTGCCGCTCGTGGTTGGCCATTGTTTCAATTGGATGTGAACAATGCATTCCTCCATGGTGATTTGACAGAGGAGATTTACATGTCTCCTCCGCCTGGTCTTCGGCGACAGGGGGAGGAGCATCTGGTATGCCGATTACATAAGTCTTTATATGGTTTGAAGCAGGCTTCCAGGCAGTGGTTTGAGAAGTTTTCTGATGCGGTACGGTCAGCCGGGTATGTCCAATCTAAAGCTGATTATTCATTGTTCACTAGAAAGCATGGGGATTCATTTACTGCACTTTTGATTTATGTGGATGACATATTGATTACCGGGAATGATTTGGAGTCTATTGCTGCACTTAAAACTTTCTTACATAGTCAATTTCGTCTCAAAGATCTTGGAGAGTTGAAGTATTTTCTTGGTATTGAAGTTTCGACTTCTAAACGTGGAATTTTTATATGTCAACGTAAATATGCTCTGGAGATTATTGAAGACGCAGGGTTACTAGGAGCTGCACCTGCAGATACTCCCATGGAGAAAGGTTTAAAGTTGTCTGATCATAGTGATTTGCTCAAAGACCCCGGAAAGTACAGAAGGTTAATTGGCAGGCTTATATATCTCACTGTTTCTCGACCTGACATCACTTATGCAGTCCATGTCCTAAGCAGATTCATGAATCAACCCAGAAAAATGCATTGGGAGGCAGCATTGAGAGTGGTGCGTTATCTAAAAGGTGCTCCTGGACAAGGTCTGTTCTTTTCTTCCATTAATGATCTGAAGTTGAGAGCTTATTGTGACTCTGATTGGGCGGGGTGTCCTGTCACTAGAAGGTCTACCACCGGATACTTTGTCTTTCTTGGACCTTCTTTGATTTCTTGGAGGTCAAAGCGTCAAAAAACAGTATCTTTGTCTTCAGCAGAGGCAGAATATCGTGCTATGACAGGAACATGTTGCGAGTTGACTTGGTTACGTTATCTGCTTAGAGACCTGGGCCTATCTCTTCATGAACCAGCCTTGTTGTTTTGTGATAACAAGGCTGCACTACACATTGCAGCCAATCCCGTATTTCATGAGCGAACTAGACACATCGAGATGGATTGCCACTACATTAGAGACAAAATTCTAGATGGTTCTGTGGCCACGAGGTATGTGAATTCTGCTTATCAGCTTGCCGATGTTCTTACTAAACCTTTGGGGAAAGATATCTTTGTTCCTATGATTCGCAAGTTGGGAGTGCAAGACATCCACTCTCCAACTTGAGGGGGAGTGTAAGGAAACCAATCTGTCATATCTTCTATATTAAAGCTGATTGTCCTAGATGTTAGCTGTAGCTTTCCTTCTATGTAATATAGGTAGTAAATCAGTTCCTGACTTGTAGGGACTAATTGTAATCACACTTGTATAAAGGAAACGTTTCTGTATCAATGAAAATATAACTTCAGCCTATTGATTTCTCCTTCTTTCAAAGCTGCCGACACATCTGTCGACAGATTTGCGCGGCGCCTTTCATACAACTTTTCCGGCGACTTTTCGGATGATTTTTCTCGACTTTCTCCAACGATCCTTCCGATCACCTCCGATAATTTTTCCGGTCAAAATTTCCGGCAACACTATTCCAAGGTATTCTTTACTAAAAGTTCCCGTTTTTGAGTTTTTATTTATTTTCTCTCCTTTTTCATTTTTCTCGGGAACTTACAATCAAAAGCGGAATTATAGAAATTCACGCCAAACGAACTAAGAGCGTTCGTAATCAATGAACTAGGAGTGTTCACAATGATTTTTGGAAATTGATTTCTTGGTAGCATAGCTCGGAAATCTTATTATTTTTCGTGGAAGTTTTAACTCCGAAACTAATATTTTCTTCTTATCTTCATGGATGTCGAATGAACCTAGACTCGATTTTCAAATCCTTGACTCAACAGGTTCGGATTACCATAGCTGGAAAACCGACGTTGAGAACCATCTCACATCGAAGGGGATATTGCCCATCATCCATGCACCAGACCCAGCCGTTGTGTTCCCACGAACACCGAAGAGGCATGCACAAGCAATCATCTTGATGCGACGTCATATGAACAAAGTACTCAGGCTAGAGTACATGTCCATCAAAGATGCAAAGGATTTATGGGAGGCGCTACAAGAGTGCTTTAACAATATCCAAGATTCTCTCCTCCCTGACTTGAAGGTTCAGTGGAACAATGTACGCTTCTCAGACTTCAAGTCTATTGCTGAGTACAATTCAGAACCTCTTCGTCTTAAGTCCATGTTGAGGTTCTGTCAAAAACCCCTCACAGAAGAAGAGCTAATTGAGAAAACTCTCTCCACCTTCCCCGTTGCAGCAATCTTGCTATCAAAGCAGTATTGCACTGAAGTAAATGCTGGACGAATTACGAGATTCAATGAGTTCATAAATATTTTGTCGGTAGCTGAAAAGCACGACAACATTTTTGTAAAGAATTATAATTCAAGACCCATTGGAACCAAGAGCGTTCGGGAGGCAAATTATAATGAACCCAAGAGAGGGCACAAGGAGCGATACCCCAGCAATAGGGGACATGTGTACCCTAATAATAGGGGACATGAAGGACGAACAGGTCCATATAACCGCCCCAATAAAGAAGGAAACCGCAACTTTAGAGCGGGCACACGTGATGGCAACTCCACACGTGGAAGAGGGAGATATGGCAACACTGGCCGTGGAAATAGCACCATGAGCCGTGGAGGTCGCACCATGCGCCGTGGTAGTAGCAGCAACCCTCCTAGGGAATAACCACAACGTGCACAACCTGCACCTCAAATGAAGGGAGGGAACAACAATGACATGTGTCATAGATGTGGATCAATCGAGCATTGGTTTAAACAATGCTATGCAAGTACCCAATTAGCTGCACGTTACAAGGAGTATAGGGAAGCAAGAGAGCAAGAGGCTAACCTTGCCGAAGATGAAAATAGTGAAGATGTCAATCTCACTGTTGAGGACTTCAAAGCTGTAGATGAAGAGCACGAGGATGCCACAGACTTTGATTAGAATAATCCTCTTTCTATTTTCCAAGAATGGCAAATGTGTCTTAGTCAATAAATAACAATTGTATTAAACTCCTTCTTATGTGGCGTACCCAATGAAGTATGATGTCTAGGAAAGCAATTGAGATCGGGGTATTTAAGCGAGCCTCGCTCCACCAACATCTCTCTACTTTCCTGGTCATATTTCATTGGAATTACCAAACGGATTGAGTGATAAAAATTTGTCTAAAGTTTGATACTTGGAGTAGACTTATGAATAACTTTGATGTAATCATTGGCTATTTTCCCTATTAATAAAGTATCGCATTCAATGTCATGGACATGTGTTAATATTCCGAACTTTATCCCTTTCAGTATGTTTTCCGGAGAATTGGAATGCCTTCTTGATAGTGGCACCACACATACTATATTGCGACATAGGTAATTATTTTTATGGATGACACCTAGTCGATCTTCAGTAACTACGATGGCAGGACCATCATGTACACACCCAAAATAGATTCGCAGAAGCTGCCATTAAAAGACTTCAAATGGTTGCCAGGGCATTGGTTATGCGCACCAATCTCCCTATTTCTGCTTGGGGCTATGCAATATTACATGCAGCTGTGCTTATTCGTCTGAGACCCACTGCCACCCAACCCTTTTTTGTGTCCCAAATGGTGACTGGGTATGAGCCTAATGTCTCACACTTACGCATATTTGGGTGTGCAGCCTATGTGCCAATTGCGCCGCCACAGCGTACCAAAATGGGTCCTCAAAGACGCTTAGGCGTTTATGTTGGATATGATACTCCAAGTATTATCCGCTACATAGAACCCTTGACAGGTGATCTATTTACCGCTAGATTTGCGGATTGTCACTTTGATGAGACAGTCTTCCCGTCATTAGGGGGAGACAAGAACATTAATGTTCAAAAGAAAAGACAGGAATTGTCGTGGTCTGTCCCCATTTTGTCTCATCTTGATCCCCGAGCCTCACAGTCTGAAATAGAAGTGCGGAGGATTCTCGATCTTCAGAACGTAGCAGAATCAATGCCTGATGCGTTTTCTGATATCGCTAAAGTGACAAGATCACACATACCTGCTACAAACGTACCTGCAAGGATTGATGTTCCTAAAACTAAAGGACATGACATCCCCTCTATGGGTGATGCAGTGGCTAGACCCATGGCTCCTGCCAGAAAGTGCGGGAGGCCTATAGGTTCGATGGATTCTCGCCCAAGAAAGAAAGCGAGCTTGACATAAAATAATCCATTAATCATTGATACAAATAATCCATCTCATGAAAAAATTCCGGATTATGTTTTTGTCCAAGAGACATCATTGGAGGACGCTCCAATAGTAGAACCAATTCCAGAGAATAGAGAGATCTCCATGAATTACACTAATATACATGTAATTATGGACAGAAATTCTATGGATATTGATGATGCGTTTGCATATCATATTGCAAAAGGAATTATAGAATACGATGATATCGAACCTCACTCCGTTGAAGAATGTCAACGAAGAGCAGATTGGTCCAAATGGAAAAATGCGATCCAGACTGAATTGGATTCACTAACAAAGAGACCGGTATTTAGGTCTATAACACTGACACCACCAAATATAAAACCTGTTGGCCATAAATGGGTCTTTATTAGAAAGCGTAATGAGAAAAATAAGGTTGTTAGATACAAAGCCCGCCTTGTGGCGCAAGGTTTCTCACAACGCCTTGGAATCGACTACGAGGAGACATATTCTCCTGTAATGGACGTTATAACGTTCCGCTACCTTGTCAGTTTGGTAGTTTCTGAAAAACTTGACATGCAACTCATGGATGTGGTTACAGCATATCTCTATGGGGATCTAGATTCAGAGATATATATGAAGGTTCTAAATGGACTTCAATTACCCAAATCAAGTGGCTCTAAACCACGGAGTGCGTTTTCAATAAAATTAAGACGCTCACTATATGGATTGAAACAATCCGGACGGATGTGGTATAACCGTCTAAGTGACTACTTGATTAGGAAGGGATATGTTAACAATGAAATATGCCCTTGCGTGTTCATTAAGAGAACAAGATCCGGATTTGCAATTGTAGCAGTTTATGTCGATGACATGAACCTAATTGGAACTCTAGATGAGTTAAAAGAAACTGCTACATATTTGAAATCTGAATTTGAGATGAAAGATCTCGGGAAAACACGGTTTTGTCTCGGAATAGAACTCGAGCACCGTAATGATGAGATTATGATCCATCAGTCAGCATATACTCAAAAGTTACTAAGGCGCTTTAATGAAGATAAAGCGAAGCCGGTGAGTACTCCCATGATCAACCGTAATCTTGAGCCCATGAAAGATCCGTTTCGTCCAAGGGATGAAGACGAAGATTTATTAGAAGCTGAAATACCATACCTAAGTGCGATAGGCGCATTATTGTATTTAGCTCAATGCACAAGACCGGATATCTCATTTGCAGTAAACTTGTTAGCTCGACTGAGTTCTGCACCAACACGCCGTCATTGGATTGGTATAAAGACAATCCTTCGATACCTAAAAAGTACGATCGATATGGGCTTGTTCTATCCCTACAGAGAGAAAAGAAATGTGAACGTCGGCAACACTATCCATAGTGACCGACGTTCTCCTCCTCCCCTCCATCAAAATGATGTTCTGACGGGTTTTGCTAATGCAGGGTATCTCTCTGACCCTCACAAAGGTCGCTCCCAAACAGGTTATGTCTTTACCATGAGAAGCACCGCGATATCTTAGAGATCTACAAAACAGACTCTTGTTGCTACTTCCTTAAATCATGCAGAGATTATTGCACTACATGAAGCCGTGCGTGAGTGCATATGGCTAAGGTCTATAAATAGACACATTCGAGGAACTTGTGGTTTGAAATTTATCACAAATGAACCTACTTGCATTTACGAGGATAATGCAGCTTGTATTGAGCAAATGAAATTAGGTTTCATCAAAGACGACAATACCAAGCATATATCGCCGAAATTCTTCTACAATCAGCAACAACAAACACTTCTAAATATTGAAGTAAATCAAATCCGATCAGAAGATAATGTAGCTGACTTATTTACTAAGTCACTACCAAAATCCCCTTTCGAGAAACATGTAAGGAGCATCGGATTGAGGAGGATATCCGAACTCCCACGATCTTTAAGGGAAGTCTAAATCAGGGGGAGTATCCAGAAACATACTTCACACTCAACGCGCGTTGTGCTCTTTTTCCCTTTCGATCAAGGTTGTTTTTTCCCATAGGGTTTTATTACTTGGCAAGGTTTTTAAAGAGGCAACTTCGAAGCGCACCACCAACACAATACTATTGAACATAAAATATCCAAGGGGGAGTGTTGTAGTATAAATGTATAAATACTATGTATGTCTATATCATGTAAACAAATACGTAAAGTATTCGGATAGGTACTTGAGTGTATAATCATAGGTACTTGAGTGTATGAAGACTTATGTAACATGCTTTGCCAAAGGGCAACAAGCATGGCAGAAAATCATCATCAAGATGGTTATCATTTTGGTTTTCTCTTTGAGTTTTCACACTTCAAATGTATTCCTATAAATACCCCTTTGTATGAGATGAATAAACATACTAGAAATCTCAATTCTCTCTGAAATATTACTCTCTCTTTCTGTGTGCCAATTTCTCTTGTTCTTAAACGTCTAGAGATTTTTTATGGGGTGACTGTGATGAAAAAAAAGATAGTGCATATGATAAATTGGGACCTTGTTTGCAGGCCTAAATCTAATGGTGGTTTGGGTTTGAAGAAAGCTATTCATATGAATCAGGCAATGTTAGCAAAGATCGGTTGGAGAATGTTTCAGAAAGATGATGGGCTTTGGTGCGATGTTCTCAACAAAAAGTATGTGAAATCTCAATCTCTTTTCCATTCTAATTACTCTTGTGCTTCTGGCTGTTCTAGTACATGGAGGGGAATTGTTTATGGGGCTAAATTGCTTACTCAAGGCCTTTGTTGGAGGGTTGGTGATGGTTCTCTCATTAATTTCTGGTATGACAATTAGTTAGGCACAGGCCCCCTAAATTAGAAAATTTCAAATACCTCCTCTATTGATCTTCATCTTAAGGTCAATGATTGCTGGAATGATGTGGGATGGGATATGAACTTCTTCAGTTCAGTTCTTGATGAAAATACCATTAATGAAATTGTTAGAATTCCTGTTAATTTTGATGGTGGCGGGGTTGATAAAATGATTTGGGGAGCTAATTCCAATGGGAAATCTTCTTATCTCTGCTTAATTCAACATGAAAACTACGCTTTATTTCCTTAGGAGTATATTTGGCGTTTGTCTATCCCTCCCAAATTACGGACTTTCTTTTGGTTGGTTTGTCATGGTAAGCTGTTGTCCAATGTAGATAGGGCTAAGAGACATCTTACTTTTGATCCAAGTTGTTCTTGCTGTCTTAATTGTCCAGAAACTTTGCTACACTTGCTTAGAGATTGCCCCATGGCTCAATATATCTGGAGTAAGATTGTGTTCTGACTCAATTGCTAGGACTTGGAACCTAGATTGGAATGGCTGGTTGCATGCTAACACTCATTGCAAACTTCGTTGTTATGGTGGTTTGATGTGGGTAAATATTTTTATTTTCACATGCTGGTTTATTTGGAAATGGAGATGCAAGAGAATTTTTGATAGTGAGTTTCAGTGTCCTTTTGATCCTATTGCTGCTATTTTGGATACTGTGACTGAATGGGGTCGTGCTCACACCTATGACACTCATGTTACTGAGAAAATTGCTGTGACTGTTAAATGGACTAAGCCTCCTCCTGGATGGGTGAAATTGAATGTTGACGGTGCTAGAACTCAGAATGGAAGTATTGGAGCTGGAGGGGGGGGGGGGGGGGGGGGGGGGGGGGGGGGTTGTTGGTTATTAGAGATTGTGATGGTAATTGGATTTCTGGTTTCTCTGCTTGCTTAGGGAGTGGTTCTGTTCTTGAGGCAGAAGCTTGGGGTCTCCTGCTGGGTTTAAAGCTTACCTGCTTCCTTAAGTGTGTTTCTGTTCTCATTGAATCTGATTCTGAAATCTTAGTTCAAATGCATAATCAAGGGGTGGATGATCTTCATCCTTTGCATAGTGTGATAAGTAGGTGCAAGTTTCTGCAGAATAAGCTCTCTACGTGTGAGGTCTCACATGTGTTTAGAGAGATCAATATGGTGGCTGATATTCTCTCCAAGTCCAGATTAGGGTCTGAGTTTGGACTGCTGTACTTTCAGCAACCTCCTCCACAAGTTGTGAATGCTGCTCTTGATGACTTGTGTGAAACTGTTGGAACTAGGAATGTAGTTGTTACTTCCTAATTGTTTTCTCTGTCTTTGTTCTTTGGGCCTTTTGGCCCCCATATATCCAAAAAAAAAACAAAAAATTCTACAGATAGACGAAAACCTGGAAGTTTGTGCTTTGTCCGTCTTCGACGAAGCTCAATTACCCAGCAACTTCACCACCCTTCCTTCTCTCTCATGAGTCTCATCAGCCTCAATTACTTACTGTAATTCTAGAACATTGAGAGCGGGGAGCAACATCACCACTCTTCCTTCTCTCTTCTCTCTCATGAGTCTCATCAGCCTCAATCGATCTAATTGTAGTAATGTACTCTAGCTAGGTTGTTTTTACATTATGAGGTGTGGGGAGTCGTGTGCTTATGTAGATAAATAACAATTTGGTTTACTCACTCTTAAAAACAATTGGAATTGTTTGAAATGAAGAATTTTAGAAGATGAAGAAAATATCCCAAGGATAAGATCTTTTAATCTTATACAATTCAATTAATAAAACATGACAGTTTTTTGACATTACAAAAGATTTAATACAAATTGAGAAATATCTCTAGTATGGCCTGTACCTCCAATCTGACCTTGATCGTCTTCGACCTCCCATTCCATAACCTAACTGCAGATTAAGATTGTACAATGTAATATGTTAGCAACTGATTTGAATTACAAATAAAAAGTTCCATCCTTTTGCTTAAAGACATTAACCAAGAAACGATGATGCTGATTTTTAGTTGCCTGTGTTGTAGTATAAAATGTATATATACCGTATATGTCTATATCATGTAACAAAATACGTAAAAGTATTTAGATAGGTACTTGAGTGTATGAAGACTTATGTAAACATGCTTTACCAAAGGGCAACAAGCATGGCAGAAAATCATCATCAAGATGGTTATCATTTTGATTTTCTCTTTGAGCTTTCACACTTCAAATGTATTCCTATAAATACCCCTTTGTATGAGATGAATAAACACATTGAAATCTCCATTCTCTCTGAAATATTACTCTCTCTTTCTGTTTGTCAATTCTTCTTGTTCTAAAACACGTTATCAGCACGAAGTTGCTCTAGAATTAGAATCGAAAATTGACGAAAGAAGAGTTCATCATCGATCGAAGTCATTTTTCCAAACCTACAAAAAATCCCCAAACCCTAGCTCAGATCAAAGCCCTTGATTCCAGGAGCCCGGAACCGGTCTCAGAATCGCCAGAACTGGCCGGAAACTGCCTGAACCGGCCGCCGGAAGCAGAAAAACCAAACCGGACCGCTGCCGAGAAGCTGCCGAGGTGTTGCCGAGAGCTGCCGAGGTGCTGTCGAGACCTGCCGAGAAGCTGCCTAGGCCCTGCGCAGCAGCTGCCGAGGCCCCTGCGCAGCAGCTGCCGAGAAGCTGCCGAGGCCCCTGCGCAGCAGCTGCCGAGACCTTTGCGCAGCAGCTGTCGACAGATTTGCACGGCGACTTTTCCGACAACTTTTCCGGCGACTTTTTCGACACTTTTCCGGCGACTTTTCGGACGATTTTTCTCGACTTTTTCCAACGATCCTTCCGGTCACCTCCGATAATTTTTCCGGTCAAAAATTTCCGGCAACACTATTCCTAGGATGTCGAATGAACCTAGACTCGATTTTCAAATCCTTGACTCAACAGGTTCGGATTACCATAACCGGAAAACCGACGTTGAGAACCATCTCACATCAAAGGGGATATTGCCCATCATCCATGAACCAAACCCGGCCCTTGTGTTCCCTCGAACACCGAAGAGGCATGCACAAGCAATCATCTTGATGCCACGTCATATGGACAAAGCACTCAGACTAGAGTATATGTCCATCAAAGATGCAAAGGATTTATGGGAGGCGCTACAAGAGCACTTTAACAATATTCAAGATTCTCTCCTCCCTGACTTGAAGGTTCAGTGTAATGATGTACGCTTCTCAGACTTCAAGTCTATTGCTGAGTACAATTCAGAAGCTCTTCGTCTCAAGTCCATGTTGAGGTTCTGTCAAAGACCCCTCACAGAAGAAGAGCTAATTGAGAAAACTCTCTCCACCTTCCCGTTGCAGCAATTTTGCTATCAAAGCAGTATCGCACAGAAGTAAATGTTGGACGAATTACGAGGTTCAATGAACTCATAAATATTTTGTCGGTAGCCGAAAAGCACAACAACATTCTCGTAAAGAATTATAATTCAAGACCTATTGGAACCAAGAGCGTTCGTGAGGCAAATTATAATGCACCCAAAGAGGGCACAAGGAGCGGTACCCCAGCAATAGGGGACATGTGTACCCTAATAATAGGGGACATGAAGGATGAACAGGTCCATATAACCGCCCCAATAGAGAAGGAAACCGCAACTTTAAAGCGGACACACGTGATGGCAACTCCACACGTGGAAGAGGGAGATATGGCAACACCGGCTGTGGAAATAGCACCATGAGCCGTGGAGGTCGCACCATGGGCCGTGGTAGTAGCAGCAACCCTCCTAGGGGATATCCACAATGTGCACAACGTGCACAACCTGCATCTCAAATGAAGGGAGGGAACCACAATGACATGTGTCATAGATGTGGATCAATCGAGCATTGGTATAAACAATGTCATGCAAGTACTCAATTAGCTGTACGCTACAAGGAGTACAGGGAAGCAAGAGAGCAAGAAGCTAACCTTGCCGAAGATGAAAATAGTGAAGATGTCAATCTCACTGTTGAGGACTTCAAAGCTGTAGATGAAGAGCACGAGGATGCCACAGACTTTGATTAGAATAATCTTCTTTCTATTTTCTAAGAATGGCAAATGCGCCTTAGTCAATAAATAACAATTGTATTAAACTCCTTCTTATGTGGGGTACCCAATGAAGTATGATGTCTAGAAAAGCAATTGAGATCGGGGTATTTAAACGAGCCTCGCTCCACGAACATCTCTCTACTTTCCTGGTCATATTTCATTGGAATTACCAAACGGATTGAGTGATAACAATTTGTCTAAAGTTTGATATTTGGAATAGACTTATGAATAACTTTGATGTAATCATTGGCTATTTTCCCTATTAATAAAGTATCGCATTCAATGTCATGGACATGTGTTAATATTCCGAACTTTATCCTTTTTAGTATGTTTTCCGGAGAATTGGAATACCTTCTTGATAGTGGCACCACACATACTATATTGCGACATAGGCAATTATTTTTATGGATGACACCCAGTCGATCCTCAGTAACTACGATGGCAGGACCATCACAATTGATTCATGGTCGAGGACCAGCTCAATTTTTGTTACCAAATGGCACAAATGTTAATGTCGCCGAAGCTCTATACGCTCCAAGGGCTGGAAGGACCCTATTAAGCTTTAAAGACATAAGAGCCAATGATTTTCATGTGAAAACACATTGTGAGAATGGACAAGAGTTCATTTGCATCACCTCTAAAAACTACGGAAATACACGAGTTTTAGAGAAACTTATGTGTCGCTCTAGTGGATTGTATGCAACCACTATTAGAGTCATTGAATCCAACCATGTCATGAATGACAATTTATGGGATCCTGACACATACAAGCTTTGACACGACCGTTTGGGACATCCAGGTCGTGACATGATGCTCCGTATATTAAAAACTTCACACGGACATCCATTCTTCAAAACGAAAAGAAGTACGAACCAAACATTGGTCCAAAGAGTTACTTCTAAAGCATATCATTCGTTTTGCAAAGCTTGCTCTTTAGCAAAGGTAGGATCATGACCATCCTATGCAAAGGACACTAAAGAAAATATACCATTCTTACAAAGAATACAAGGTGATATTTGTGGACCTATCCAACCAACTTGCGGACCATTTAGATATTTTATGGTGTTGGTTGATGCATCGACACGTTGGTCACATGTCATGCTCTTATCCACAAGAAATGCTGCATTTGCTAAACTCCTAGCACAAATCATTAAATTAAGGGCTCACCACCCTGATCATCCTATTAAGTCAATTCGTTTTGACAATGCTGGAGAATTTACATCAAGAACCTTTGATGATTATTGCATGTCCATTGGGATTGAGGTCGAACACCCTGTCCCTCATGTACACACCCAAAATGGACTCGCAGAAGCTGCCATTAAAAGACTTCAAATGGTTGCCAGGGTATTGGTTATGCGCACCAATCTCCCTATTTCTGCTTGGGGCTATGCAATATTACATGCAGCTGTGCTTATTTGTTTGAGACCCACTGCCACCCAACCCTTTTCTGCGTCCCAAATGGTGACCGGGTATGAGCCTAATGTCTCACACTTACGCATATTTGGGTGTGCAGTCTATGTGCCACTTGCGCCGCCACAGCACACGAAAATGGGTCCTCAAAGATGCTTAGGCCTTTATGTTGGATATGATACTCGAAGCATTATCCGCTACATAGAACCCTTGACAGGTGATCTATTTACCGCTAGATTTGCGGATTGTCACTTTGATGAGACAGTCTACCCGTCATTAGGGGGAGACAAGAACATTAATGTTCAACAGAAAAGACAGGAATTGTCGTGGTCTATCCCCATTTTGTCTCATCTTGATCCCCGAGCCACACAGTCTGAAATAGAAGTGCAGAGGATTCTCGATCTTCAGAACGTAGCAGAATCAATGCCTGATGCGTTTTCTGATATCGCTAAAGTGACAAGATCACACATACCTACTGCAAACATACCTGCAAGGATTGATGTTCCTAAAACTAAAGGACATGACATCCCCTCTATGGGTGATGCAGTGGCTAGACCCATGGCTCCTGCTAGAAAGCGCGGGAGGCCTATAGGTTCGATGGATTCTAGCCCAAGAAAGAAAGCGAGCTTGACACAAAATAATCCATTAATCATCGATATAAATAATCCATCTCATGAAAAAATTCCGGATTATGGTTATGTCCAAGAGACATCATTGGAGGACGCTCCAATAGTAGAACCAATTCCAGAGAATAGAGAGATCTCCATGAATTACACTAGTATACATGTAATTATGGACAGAAATTCTATGGCTATTGATGATGCGTTGGCATATCATATTGCAAAAGGAATTATAGAATACGATGATATCGAACCTCGCTCCGTTGAAGAATGTCAACGAAGAGCAGATTGGTCCAAATGGAAAAATGCGATTCAGACTGAATTGGATTCACTAATAAAGAGACAGGTATTTGGGTCTATATCACTGACACCACCAAATATAAAACCTGTTGGCCATAAATGGGTCTTTGTTAGAAAGCGTAATGAGAAAAATGAGGTTGTTAGATACAAAGCCCGCCTTATGGCGCAAGGTTTCTCACAATGCGCTGGAATCGACTACGAGGAGACATACTCTCCCGTAATGGACGTTATAACGTTCCGCTACCTTGTCAGTTTGGTAGTTTCCGAAAAACTTGACATGCAGCTCCTGGATGTGGTTACAGCATATCTCTATGGGGATCTAGATTCAAAGATATATATGAATGTTCCAGATGGACTTCAATTACCCAAATCAAGTGGCTCTGAACCATGGAGCGCGTTTTCAATAAAATTAAGACGCTCACTATATGGATTGAAACAATCCGGACGGATGTGGTATAACCGTCTAAGTGACTACTTGATTGGGAAGGGATATGTTAACAATGAAATATGCCCTTGCGCCTTCATTAAGAGAACAAGATCCGGATTTGCAATTGTAGCAGTTTATGTTGATGACATGAACCTAATTGGAACTCTAGATGAGTTAAAAGAAACTGCTACATATTTGAAATCTGAATTTGAGATGAAAGATCTCGGGAAAACACGGTTTTGTCTCGGAATAGAACTCGAGCACCGTAATGATGGGATTATGATCCATCAGTCAGCATATACTCAAAAGTTACTAAGGCGCTTTAATGAAGATAAAGCGAAGCCGGTGAGTACTCCCATGATCAACCGTAGTCTTGAGCCCATGAAAGATCCGTTTCGTCCAAGGAATGAGGACGAAGATTTATTAGAAGCTGAAATACCATACCTAAGTGCGATAGGCGCATTATTGTATTTAGCTCAATGCACAAGACTGGATATCTCATTTGCAGTAAACTTGTTAGCTCGACACAGTTCTGCGCCAACACGCCGCCATTGGATTGGTATAAAGACAATCCTTCGATACCTAAAAGGTACGATCGATATGGGCTTGTTCTATCCCTACAGAGAGAAAAGAAATGTGAACGCCGGCAACACTATCCATAGTGACCGACGTTTTCCTCCTCCCCTCCATCAAAATGATGTTCTGACGGGTTTTGCTGATACAGGGTATCTCTCTGACCCTCACAAAGGTCACTCCTAAACAGGTCATGTCTTTACCATGGGAAGCACCGCGATATCTTGGAGATCTACAAAACAGACTCTTGTTGCTACTTCCTCAAATCATGCAGAGATTATTGCACTACATGAAGCCATGCGTGAGTGCATATGGCTAAGGTCTATAAATAGACACATTCGAGGAACTTGTGGTTTGAAATTTACCACAAATGAACCTACATGCATTTACAAGGATAATGCAGCTTGTATTGAGCAAATGAAATTAGGTTTCATCAAAGGCGACAATACCAAGCATATATCACCGAAATTCTTCTACAATCAGCAACAACAAAAACTTCTAAATATTGAAGTAAATCAAATCCGATCAGAAGATAATGTAGCTGACTTATTTACTAAGTCATTACCAAAATCCCCTTTCGAGAAACATGTAAGGAGCATCGGATTGAGGAGGATATCCGAACTCCCACGATCTTCAAGAGGAGTCTAAATCAGGGGGAGTATCCAGAAACATACTTCACACTCAACGCGCGTTGTGCCCTTTTCCCCTTTCGACTAAGGTTGTTTTTTCCCACAGGGTTTTATTACTTGGCAAGGTTTTTAACGAGGCAACTTCGATGCGCACCATCTACACAATACTATTGAACATGAAATATCCAAGGGGGAGTGTTGTAGTATAAATGTATAAATACCATATATGTCTATATCATGTAATAAAATACGTAAAAGTATTTAGATAGGTACTTAAATGTATAATCATAAGTATTTGAGTGTATGAAGACTTATGTAAACATGCTTTGCCAAAGGGCAACAAGCATGGCAGAAAATCATCATCAAGAAGGTTATCATTTTGGTTTTCTCTTTGAGCTTTCACACTTCAAATGTATTCCTATAAATACCCCTTTGTATGAGATGAATAAACAGATTGAAATCTCCATTCTCTCTGAAATATTACTCTCTCTTTCTGTTTGTCAATTCCTCTTGTTCTTAAACAAGGTTAAGGAAAATAGACTAATGGACTTTTTGAAGGAGTGATCTACTTGCGGAACTTTGATTTCAGCACTAATCTCAAATGGGTGGTTTATATTGAATTCCACTGATGTGATAGCAGAAAAGGTACTGCTAAAAATATACAACAGACAGAAGAGCTAAAGGCTCTCAGTGATCAAATATGAACACAGTAGTGACAGTACTATGATTGCTGCTGAAAAGAAAGAATACTCAGCTGGTAATAAATAGAAATCCAAGAAAACTAATCAAACTCTACAGAAATATATAGAAATATATCATTAACATATCCGAGTCTCTAAACTTTGTGAACACATTAAGAACTTATCATTTGAGAAGAGTCTGATATAGTTATGGTACACAGCAAGAATTTAAAGTACATTGACCATTAAATTTTTCAGAAGAAAGAAAGAACATAACACTTGGATTTAAGTAATAATGTCTATATTGAAAAAATGGATCTCTTGTTTCTTGAACAACTCGAAAATTCATCTTTCTCGCTTGATGAGTCCTGATTAAGAGACTGCATAATACATAAAAGATTGGTACTTGGACCAATTACAAACACTTTCCATCTTGTGATCTCGTGGTATATATCTTGGGTGTTCTACAAAGTAAAAGAGGAGTGATATAGTACAAAAAGAAAAAGAAAGAAAACAGTACTCACAATTATGAGAACCTCGCAACCTATGCCGTTGCAGTAGTTATTGCTAGCCTTATTTGCTTCTGCTTCTGCTCTTGCTTCAAGCAATCCGTCAAGCTCCCTCTGCTGGATTTCTTCTTTTTCTATAGACATACAAATACCGGTCAAAATAAATGTCGACACTCCAGTAAAAAATAAAAAAATAAAAAAAATATATATATCAATACAATGAGTTTTTGAACTTTTTTTAATATGTTGTTCGTCATGGGAAATGCATTTTCAATCGTATGATTAAAGTCAGCCAATGTACAGAACCAAATGGAATGGCTGAAGATGCATTCACCACCCATGTTGAACAGCATGGTAGAAAAGACCCATCAGAGTAAACTTGTAATGCAAGTATGCAACAACACACCTGTTTCGTCATCAGTCTCTAAAGATGCAATTGTGCACCAATGTCTCTTTCCAATCATTATACTCATCTATAAGTCCGACAGAGATAGTATGTTCCTGGTTTCACCTCATATGCAGCTAAAATTGTGAAACACATAAGAAACACAGATCGCATAAGTAAACACAGAAAAGCACGTGCCATACTACCACAAAGAAGGAATGTAATAAAAAAAAAATAGTATAGGTGGAGATACACATACGAAAAGAGATGGCAAGCATTTTGGAATAGTTGGAAAAAAAAAATACTTACAATCTTCAATCCGCAAAAAGAACTATCTGCAACCTGGAAAAAAAAATTTGAAAGAAAATTACAGTGTAATCTTAGATGTAAAAAAATAAAATAAAATAAAAAAAGGTAAGCCAAAGAAAAGAATAATAAAAAAATAAATAATGAAGGGAGCAAGTTTACCTTATTAGTTTATACCCGTTTTTGATCTTCAATTCCTCTGTTCCCTTCCTTCCCTCGTAATCTTCATAGGAATAACCACACACTCTTTAGAAGCCAAGAACCAAGAGTCAAACATTCACTTACTAAATAGTGAACATATTGAATGCCACGGATCCATTTCTACACCTAGAAATGCTACAGATATACCTCAGATGCTGCAAAAGGTTAAATGAACCTTAGATGCTTGAACTAATTAACCTCAAGAGGATCCCAACCTGAAGAATAATATTGTAAATGATCATATAAGCAATAAGCAAAAACAGACATCTGACTATCTTTCAAAGTGAATTGTCTGAGTGCACCCCTAGTATGAAGCTGGAAAGATTTCAAACAAACAACAAAATTATAAACATACCAGCTCTCTGCTTCTTTCTTTCCCAGTTCTCCAATTTCTAAAGAAATTACCTTAGAGAAGAAAATATAAAATAAAAAAAGAAATGGAGAAAAGAATTATATCAAAGAAAGTCAACCATAGAAAAAACAGTAGGACTATTATCAATTGATTTCAGACCAGGCAGTACAATTACCAACACTTTAGTGTATTCCAAACAAAATTTAATGTAGTAGTATAGGAGTGGCATGTTTTGTATTTGCAAGTACACAGGTTGACAAACATTGGATCAACTCACCATTTGACTCCAGTCGCTTTGCGGCTTCCTACAATTCAGGAAAAATGATGTTAGAGATACATTTAGTAATGTGAACATATGTATTTTTAGGAGCAGTTAGACCATATGAAGCTGGAAATCTTATAATTTCAATGGATTCTCCCCATAATGTTATCAAGGTAGAAATCCATCCCAAACCTGATGTGATTTTAGGATGTGGACATAATCAAATCTGAAGTACTAAGCTGACTTCACATGCTAAAATCCTTGAATGATCTTAAACTATTAACAAAAATGGGGTCTCTTCTAAAACCAATGAAAAGGAATTAGTTATGATGTCATTAGCATGGCAGCTTTTGTTTATAGATGGAGTTACCCTTTTCATGATAGTTTCCTTTTTCCATGTATCAACACCCCTGAAGAATGCTTTTGTTGATATGCCTGCAAATGACCATTATAAGTAGTTTGGTGATTCAGGATTAAAATAAAGCCTAGCAAGTACAAATTAAGATGACCATTACCTATAAAAAGAACAATAAGCAAAACTGTGACCATCCAGTCAGCAAAGATCACATTGAATGCCACTCCTATACTAATTCCCATCATGAGCATCGGTTGGATAAGTACCGCCAAATCATAGTTGATAATGGGCATATCTAGCGTGGGATGCCTTAGCTTGAGATTATAGTAAACCTAAATTGTTGACCAATTGAGTACACAGCTGCTGCAAGTAAACCAAAGGCAACAAAATCAAGACTTTGAGAATCAGATTTAGGAGTTTGAAGCCTTGAATAAACGAATTGAGTTGAAAAAAAAAAATAATAAAAATAAAAATAAAAATAAGAAGAAGAACTCACCTTTCAAATCTACTGACCCATTATACCAAGAACATCCCTTCTTCGTCTCTACACCGTAAATTATCATAAAAGTCATAATAAAATCGGAGATAACTAAAAAGAGATGTTACTGCCTTTTCTCTTTTTGGTTGTAAGATGGTTGCTACTTCTAGAGCCAGTTCATTGCTTCCCCTGAATGCTTTTATGCTATCATTTTATCTTGCATGTGATCTTTCTTCTTTGCAACTGCCACATTCTACAGTTTTATATTTGGTTATGTTTGTTATTAATATAGTCTCTAAGTTCTTTTGGCTTATATTTGCTGAATTGTCTTCACATGCCTTAGTTTACCATTAGTGGTGCATCATTATGTAAATATTTTGACATTTATTATTAATACTGGATATAAATGGATAAAAGTTGGATGTCTATGGATAGAAGATCAGATGAATACGAGAATGGGGTTGATCGGTTTTGTGAATTTGCTCTACACCATGCTGCTGATCCTAGTTCCATTCGTTGTCCTTGTTTGGATTGTGGACATGTTAAACCACAAACTATTAAGGAGGTTAGAAATCATTTGTTTTGTTATGGTATTGATCAAAGCTATGTTACATGGTATTGGGATGGAGAACCTATTCCTAGTTCAGATCTGGAAAAAAAAAAAAGGAATCTGGGAAAGCTACAATCGAAACATTTTTATGGAAAACACTGTAGATATGGTTGAAGCTGCGAAGGATGAATCTGTTAGCAATCCAGAAGCATTTGAGAAGTTGTTGGAAGATGCCGAGAAACCCATATACAGTGGTTGTGTTAAGTTTACTAAGTTATCAACTCTAGTCAGATTGTATAACTTGAAAGCACAAGGTGGGTGGTTTGATAAAAGCTTTTTAGCATTATTGAAATTCTTACAAGAACTACTTCCACAAATGAATGAGATGCCTTCAACCTTGTATGAAGCAAAGAAGACATTAGGGTCCTTGGGGATGGAGTATGAGAAAATACACGCATGCCATAATGATTGCATCCTATATAGGAAAGAGTATTCAGAAGCATCTGTATGTCCTACTTGTCGTGTGTCTAGATGGAAGGTTAGTAAGAATTCAAGTGAAGTTAAGAAAAAACAAGTACCAGCAAAGGTTTTTTGGTATTTTCCCCCAATCCCTTGATTTTAAAGGATGTTTTGTACTAGGGATACAACAAAAAACTTAATATGGCATGCCACAGAAAGAGAAGAAGATGGTAAACTTCGCCATCCAGCGGATGCTGCTTCATGGAAGCTTGTAGATCACATGTGGCCAGATTTTGGGGATGACCCTAGAAACCTCCAATTGGCAATTTGAGCAGATGGAGTAAATCCTCATGGGAATCTTAGTAGTAGGTATAGTTGTTGGCCGGTTCTTATGGTCACATATAACCTACCATCATGGTTGTGTATGAAAAGAAAATTTATTATGATAACAATGTTAATATCTGGTCCTAAGCAGCCAGGTAATGACATTGATGTCTGTTTGGCACCATTGATAGACGATTTAAAAACTTTGTGGGGTGTTAGTGTCAAGGCATATGATGCATACAGACAAGAGACCTTTATGTTAAAGGATGTTTTTCTATGGACAATAAATGACTTCCCTGCATATGGGAATTTGTGTCGTTGTAGTGTCAAGGGATATAAAGCGTGTCCAATTTGCGGTGATAATACACATTCTGAATGGCTAAAGTTTGGTAATAAGGTTTTATTTGCTGGCCATAGAAAATATCTACTGAGTGATCATGTTTTCAGAAAACAAAAGAGTCCGTTTAATGGTCAGCAAGAGTTTGGAACAGCTCCACATCCTTTAAGCAGAGAGGAAATTATGGAAAGAGTTAAAGGGATTAAATCATCATGGGGGAAGAAAGTGTTGAATTCTAAAAAGCCAAAAGTCAAAGTTCAGCTTGGAAAAAGGAAGGCTGTAGATGGAGTTAATGTTAAAAGGAAAAAGGAGGTCAATGAATCTATAGCTATATCGGTCCCAAGGAAAGATGGTGTGTTTGGCAACGACCATAATACATTCATAAACAGTAACGACATTATCCAATTTTGTTTGATGCAGCCAATGTCAATTATTTGCATTTCTATCTACATGAGGTTAGAGATATTTCAATGTTTAATGAAGAATTCGCATGCTAGGTTTTTATTTCAGAAAATTTACTGGTCTTTTTTCTTTTGTGTAGACACCTCTGGTCATTGTTGAAAATGAAGGAAGAGGATCACTTGTATGCATTTGTGGATCCTGGCCGCATCTCTAATGAAGCTGGAAAGGTTGAGGCAAGATCATGTGCGCTATCACTAAGATTAGAGTCTGCTTAATTAGATCAGTTAATTCTTGCTCCTTATAATACAGGGTATGTTTATTGTTGTATGACATTTCAAATTATTTTTATTAGGAGATGCATGAACTATAAAGTAAAGGCTATTTTATTTTTTAATGCAGGAATCATTGGTTGTTGGCTGCCATTAACCCGTTTACTGCATTGGTGTATTATTTCGACCCATTGGGTAACATTAACATCAATCCAGGAATGAAGAACATCGTAGCGCTGTAATGATTCTGTCCTCTACTTTCCATGATCTGAAAATTAAATAAAATGAGATGTTGAGTACTATTTCCTAATGTATAGTTTGTTAAGTTATTTATGGTCTGAAATTGGATTGATGTTGTTTCCATAGTGGTCATCGGATCACTAGCTTGCTGTTTTCTTATTGAGCTCTTCATGCTGTAGTGCCATTAAAATGTTTAATGCTCAAAAAGGAATAAAGAATCGTAAAAAAGTTCATTGGGAGGTGGTTAAGGTACATTTCCACCTTTTTTTTCCTTTGACATGATGGTAAACCAGTAGCTGCAATATTGATCTTCAATTATTGTAGAGTGTCCCAGACAACCTGGATCTGTGGAGTGTGGATATTATGTCATGAAATACATGGAAGAAATTATTGGAACTCCAAGCAGCTCAACTTTAAATGTGGTTAGTAATAAGGTGAATTAGCTCAGTTTGTTACTGGTTGCATGTTTTGATTAGTTGTAGCCTGATCAGTTTTGTGTACTAGTTGTTTGGATCAGTTTTAGCTCAATTCTGAGTGTTGCTTGCATGCTTTGATTAATTGTACCTCAATTTGGGTCCAACTGGTTGTTTCGAGATAGTTGTACCTCATGCTTGTGTACTGCTTGCATGTTTTGATTAATTCTGATTGCTTACTAGCAATTTGATTCTTAATCTAGTCATAAACCTTTTATTGTAATATTCATTATATAATCATGTAATAAATATATTTATTGATCGATCATTTCAGTTTGAGGGAAAAGAGACATACACTCAAGAGGAGATTGATGTAGTTCGAGTAGAGTGGGCAGAGCAGGTTGATGGATATATCTAAGATGAAGTAAAATACTAGCATATATGCAAGTATGTATATCTCTTATTTCTGGGTATGAATTGAGTTTTATATGTAGCAACAACTAGCTTTGAATTATGTTTCTTACGATCAGTAGTAGTAGTACATTAATTTTGGATGTTGGACTTGTTGTTTTTGCAGGTATTACTTGTTTTGGATGGTATGAGTTCAGTTATATATGTAGCAGCATCAGCTAGTTTTGAATTATGTAGCTAGCTTCAAATTAGTCATAGTAGAACATTCTGGGCATGTTGGACTTTTGGTTTTTACAGGCTACTTCTTTTGGATCTTAGACATGTAAGGAATGTTCTCTCTCTCTCTCTCTCTCTATATATATATAGACTTGTTTGATGTGTACTCGTTGTTATGCATGCACTTTTTATAATATGAGATCGTTTCCGTTATGGATTTAATGACTCCATTTTCAGAACTTCGAGTACATAATTTGTGTGTTCTTTATATAGAAGGGTCATTGATCCAAAGCACCAGAATAAGGAAAAATTATCCCACTTATCCCACCAACAAACTTTTGTTCCCACATGCACAATTTAACACGAAATGACCATTTTGCCCTCAAACAAATTAAAGAGTTACAATAACTGTCATCAACATCAATCTCTCTCATCCCGATCTCTCTCTCCCCCCTCTCTCTCTTTCTCCTCCCAACCTGAAACTCTCTCTCTCTCTCTCTCTCTCTCTCTCTCTCTCTCTCTCTCTCTCTCTCTCTCTCTCTCTCTCTCTCTCTCTCTCTCTCTCAGTAACCCACTGCATGGCTCTTATGTTCGTCTCCGCCCTCCGCTTCTGGCACGAAAACAACGTCACTCACCGCAACATCAAGCCTCAGAACCTCCTCCTCGAAGGCACTAGAAACTTGAAGGTCTCCGATTTCGGACCCTCCGACCTGCCAAAGTAGCTCAAGGATGCCTTCCTCCACACAGCTTGTGGGACGCCGGCGTACACGAGGCCGGAGGTTCTGTACCGGGTTGGGTGCGACAGATCCAAGGCTGACACAAGGTCCTGCTGTGTCATCCTCTTCGTTTTCCTCGCCTGACACTTGCGCACGACGCCAACTCTCTCTCTCCCCCGTTGCCACCTGGCTCTACCACTATCGCCTTCATCGTGCTCTCCGCAGCCAGGCTCGTTGCAGAGGAGCAAGGAGAAATATGATTTGGTGCCCAGAGCTATTCTCTGGGTGCCCAAATCAATTTCTCTCTTTCAATTTTTTTTTGTTTTTCATCTTTGTTTGGTAAAATGGGTCAGAAGGCCCAGAAGGAAAGAAAAATGAAAAAAAAAAAAAAAAGTTCTATTGGGGCAATAAACGACTTTGAATTAATGTAATCTTCTCGTTTTTTTATTTAATCAAAGTTTATTTGTCTAAATTTAAAGAGATTGGTTTCCATTCTGGCGACTGAAAGTTCTATTGAGGGGCAATACACAGCTGATAGACATCTATTAGGGCAACTGAAAGAAAAAAGAAGTTTGAATGTCTATTGCCCCCTAATAGACGTGTATTACCCCTCTATTGGAGGGCAATAGAGGTTTTGAATTGATGTAATCTTCTTGTTTTTTTTTCTGTAATCAAAGTTTTATTTGTCTAAATTTAGGGAGATTAGTTCTCATTCTGGCAACTGAAAGTCCTATTGGGGGGCAATAGACGTCTATTAGGGAGCAATAGACTATTGGGGGGCAATAGATGTCTATTGGGGCGCAATAGATGTCTATTAGGGGGCAAAAAAACTTTCCAGTGAGATTTTCAGCAAATTCCTGTGGGCGGCAGCCGGTGACCGGAATCAGGCGACTGTTGACCGGAATCCGGCGAAAGTTGACCTAATTCTGGTGAAAATTAACCGGATTCGGGCTGCCGGTGACCTGGCTCCGGCGAAGTCTCCCATGGTTTCTCTCTCTCTCTCTAGTAACAAAGGGGTGAGGGTAAAATGATATTAAAAAAAAATTAAAACCAAAAAGAAATCTTAATGGGGTATTAGGGAAGACATCTTTAGTGTTTTGGGTAAGAGGGAATTAAAAAAACTTAATGGGATAAGTAGGAAAAAAATCTCTAAAAATGGTGTAAATGGACAAAAACCCTATATAGAAAAGAGAACACATTTGATAGTGTATTTTGTGTGACCTATTATAGATTTAAGGACTCTATTTTTAGTGTTTTTAGGACACAATTTATGTGTTCTTGTATAAAATAGAGGACACATTTGGGAGTGTTGTTTTTGTGTCCTCTCATACATTTAAGGACTTCATTTCTAGATCTTTTAGGGCACACTTTTGTGTGTCCTCGTATAGAAAAGAGGACACTTATTTCATAATATAAGGATGGAATTTAGGTGTCCTCTTATGGATATAAGGACACCTCGTCCAAAGCTATTAGGACACATAAACTGTGTCCTCGTATAGATAAGAAGACACATTTCCAGTGTCCTTGTTTCAGATTTACAATGACTCCCGGATAGAGGACTTTTTTAAAAAAAGAGTCATTGTATGTATTTAAGAACACTGTTTCAATGTCCTTAAGTCATGTTTTTCTAGTAGTGACATGAATGCATCTAAAATGACATAGGCAATATAAGTTTAGATGTTTGTGAGTACAAAACACCAAATCCATTTATTAAATAAGCATTGATCTTCAATCACTAAACATGCTCAAAATCAATCAATCCAATTAGACATAAGTTCGATCACATCCTCGGGCGTTATTTTGTTTTAGAAACAATGCAAGCAAGCCAACATATTTCTATATTTTTCAAAGTGTTTCAATTTTTTTTTTTAATTTTCCGAAATATGGTACAACAAAAAGTCAAATAAAAATAAAAATAAAGAAAAAAGAAAAGGAATGAACTTACTTAGTCTTACCACCTCACACTTAAATCACACATTGTCCTCAATGTACCGTTATGAACAATTGTGAAACAAGATAGAGGTGCAAGACCAACAAAAAACTTTCCTCAAGTTAAAAAAAAATTGATTCATTAAAAACGGCCTTTTAAACACTTCACACCTAAAACACCATATAGTCCTTAATGTGGTATCAAGCTATTAAGATCCTATCAATGTTTTGGGAAATTTGCTTAAATAGCCAAAACTAGTACTACAAACACCTATATAAAGACACTAATTCATGCTTAGGAAAATAAGAGTGAAGATTAGAAAACGCAAACTCTTTGTAGACCCTCCATTTAGCTCCATAATGCAAAATAGGTGATAGCCAAACAAGGCCAAGTTAGGCACTTACCATCCATTAAGCTCCATGCATATAGAACCAAAGGAACCTCACACTTGGGCTCTGACACATTTTGCTAGATCTCGGCCTCATTGCTCTTCCACAAACTCTCAAGCTCTTCCTCCTTATTTCTTCATTCTTTTGGAGTCCGCCAAATCGGGTTTGAGTTTTAGGACATCAACAAGATCCAATGTGCTCCTCATATAGATGGAATGTCTTCAAAGTGACCAGCTTCCTCAATTGTGTACTTAGATGCACCGTCCAAGTAAGGCTTGACTCTATGGCCGTTGATTTTGAAAGTTGAACCATTTTTCTTATTTAGCAATGCAACGGCTCCATGAGGGAAAACTTCGACAAGGGTATAAGGACCATGCCATCTAGACCTTAGCTTTCTGTCACGCCCCGAATTTTATGAATAACAATTCATAATCCGAAACATGAAAATTTTTCTTTTCTTAACACACTCACCACACGAAATAAAATCAAACCGACTTAGTCTCGGTTAATTATTACAACACAAATTCAAATGTAATGTAAAGCTCTAAATGAGCATACACACACACCTCACAACTAAATAAATAACAAAACTGCTATAACACCTAAGCAGCTCGGTCACCTCCCTGGTTATCCTGACCTGCAGGAATATCCGCTACACCATTGAATAGTGTACCGGGATTGCAACAACACAAAACCCGGTAAGCTTATGAAAGCTTATATGAGTAAAAGAATGAACTGTTACTTAATTTAAACTCATTTATTCCCTCACACAGCAACACTCAATTATTTCCACATATACAAATAATAACAATCTCAATCAACACCAATTCAATATATCAAGTCAACTCCAATCACTACTTTCCCCACGACTCTCTTCATCGTATTTACAAAAATACGGTACTTGACAGACTAGAGCTCTAACTAAATCGTAGCCCGTCACCTGGCCTAGGTTATGGCATCCGACATATTTATCAATTATTGTATTTCATCAATATGTATACCTATATACATATTTAGAACGTCCAATAATCCCACATACTCAACCAATCGTATCCCATCATCCACACTAGGATTAGAGCGTCCGATTACCCACACCGGTCATTACATTGACCCTAAACCCATAAATGAACCCAATATATAATATCACATACTGAAATCAACACAACCAAGATATATCATATTATTATGGAATTACACAATTGTAATATCATCAATCAAACAATCCACTCATCAATATATATTTTCCACGTAAATATATATATACGTAATCATCCACTCAGGAATGACCACTAATACCATCTATAGTTCACACAAGAAAATTATGAAATTCATTTGTATAGTTAAAATTCATTTTACTTACCTATGGACTGTGGTAATTCAAGTCCATGAAATTTTAAAACAAATATTTAATCCGCAAACATTTTTCACACAATTACCAAAAATAAATAAATTAAAATGCTCGGTTCGTAATATGAACCACGTGAGTTTTACTCACCTCGAACTCCTGCTGCGTCTTCTATATATATATAACTCACAAAAATACAATGCTCGTCAACTCAAGCCGTCAAGTACCTAATCAAGTACGGTCTTTACTTAGCAATGAAGCATGAAATAAACCTAATTGATGATCCAACGGTTGGATTTCTAAAATAAAGATAATCCAACGGTCGGATTCTAAAATAAAGATAATCCAACGGTTAGATCCTCACGGATTGCCCATGGAAACATCCTATCAAAATTATACGAAAATCCGATGGACGGATCTTCGTTAATCGCCTCCCGAATCACTATTTTATAATTATACGAAGATCCAAAAGTCGGATCTTCGCCCGTGACCACACAAAGTCATCGGGACAGTCAAATGAACATCATATTAAAATTTGAAGTAAAACCGATGGTCTGATCTTCGTAAATCTCAAACCGAAGGTAAATTGTAAAACCGTAAATAGTAACGTTAAAACAGAAATTGACTATTTATCAACTTTTTCTAACATGACCAAGTTATATCTCAAAACGCTCGTATGGATGCATAGATCATCGTCCAGATAATAAAAACTCAAAATTCGGTCCGACGCGCCGCCACACGCGGCGGTCAGACGGTGGTCAACGCGGCGGTCAACGCCGGTCAACCATCTCCGATGCAAAAGTCGTCAACTACAAACTTCTTCAAAATGAAATTTTGAACAACTTTAATACCTGACTTTTTCGGAGATGAGGTCTGGATCGTCCTAGATCGGGCTTTGAAGTTGGATTAATCTCGGCCCTCTGATCAGTCTCCAGATCGAATCAGGGACGTCGAAATCTTCAACTCTTGATCTACCACTCTACACTCAAAATCGTGATGCAAGCTATATATGGGGATGATCAGAAGGAAGAGCACGTCACGAAAATGGGGACGATCGGCCCGTGCACCACCGGAAAAAGGGTTTTCCGGTCGGGTCGGGTTTTCGTTTCGGAGAGATGCTTCGATCCAGATCTAGGGACAGCGGCTGGGCGTGGCGATGGCGGGGATCGACCAGGCGTGCGGCGGCGATGCGGGAGAGGGTCGGGTCCGGCGGCGGCGGGGTCGGGAGGCCCGACTTCCAGTCGGGTCGGGTCACCGGGTCTGAATGCACAGTGACCAGACCGAGAGAGAGAGACGGGGGACTGATGTGCAATAATAGAATTTTTTCGTCCTTCACAACAAACTCAGATTTTTCCACTATTTATAGAAAAATTTCGATTTTCAAATATTCATAACTTATTCATACGAACTCCGAATAATACGTTCCACATATGCACGGACTCGTATCGACGAGCTCTACAACTTTCATGAAGGAAGTTTTCCCAAATTTTGAACGTATAAAAAGTCGATTTTCACGACGCCCTAAATAACGTTCGTTTTTGAAAATAAAATCATTCGGAACCAATTTTCTCAACCCACGACAATCCAAATAATCCCAAATATCACAATTCAATTAATATAACAATTATTGAATTACATAAATTTATTGTATGAAAATCTGGGTCTTCACACTTTCCGTGAAACAACTTCATTCTTGAATTGTAAACCAATGTTTGTTGCCCTACTTCAAAGTGTTTTTCCTTGATTCTTTGGTTATGAAAGGCCTTGGTCTTTTCCTTGTAAATCTTGGCATTTTCATAAGCATCCATTCGGAGCTCTTCCAACTCACAAAGTTCAAGCTTCCTCTTCTCACCGCACTCATCCATATGGAAGTTCAATTTTTTGATGGCCCAATAAGCCTTACGCTCCAATTCAACAGGGAGATGACAAGCCCTTTCATAAACAAGGAGGTAAGGAGACATTCCAATTGGTGTCTTGAAAGCGGTCTGGTAAGCCCATAAAGCATCATCAAGCTTCATTGCCCAATCCTTTCTTGTGGTAGACACCACCTTTTCAAGGATGCTTTTTTTCTGCCTGTTTGATATCTCAACTTGACCGCTTGTTTGGGGATGGATACTTTGTGCTTAACCCCATATTTCTTCAATAAGGCCGCAAATGGCTTGTTCACAAAGTGGGTGCCTCTGTCACTAATGATAGCTCTAGGTGGGCCAAATCTTGTAAAGATGTGCTCCTTAAGGAACTTGAGTACAACCTTATGGTCGTTGGATTTGGTGGCTACGGCCTCCACCCATTTGCAAGCATCATTAAATACAAAGGGAACATCCTTAGCAAGTAGATCACAAAGAGGCTTGCATATTTTGGAGAAGTCTTTGATAAACCTCCTATAGAAACCGGCATGGCCTACGAAGCTTCTTATACCCTTCACATTAGAAGGATGAGGCAATTTTTCAATTACTTCAACTTTGGCCTTATCCACCTCTATCCCCTTTGAAGAAATCAAGTGGTCGAGAACGATTCCCTCTTATACCATTAGATGACACTTCTCCCAACTAAGCGCAAGATTAGTCTTTTCACACCTTTTCAAGACACAAGAAAGATGATCAAAGGCACTCCTTAAAACTATCACCAAAAACCGAGAAGTCATCCATGAACACTTTTAGAAACTTCTCCACCATGTCTCCAAATATTGTCATCATACATCTTTGAAAAGTGATCGGTGCATTGCATAGCCCGAATGGTAAAGGTAGTCTTCTCTTAGTCTTGTGGGGTAATCGGAATTTGATTGTAGCCGCTATACCCGTCCAAGAAGCAATAATATGAGTGCCCTGCAAGTCTCTCAAGCATTTGGTCTATGAAAGGGAGTGGGAAGTGATCCTTTCGAGTGGCAGTATTGAGCTTCCGGTAATCTATACACACTCTTCATGTGTCGGCAACCCTTTGAGGAACCATCTCTCCCTTTTCATTTTCTACCACCGTCATTCCACCCTTCTTGGGCACTACTTGAATTGGTGATACCCACTTGGAATCCGAAATGGAATAAATCACTCCATTATCAAGAAGCTTAATAACCTCCTTCTTCACTAGTTCTTACATATTAGGGTTTAATCTTCTTTGAGGTTCCCTCCTTGGCCTTACTTCATCCTCCATGTAGATATGGTGCATGCAAATAGTAGGGCTCAAACCCTTGATATCACTAATAGACCACCCAAAGGCACCCTTATGCCTCCGAAAGACGTCAAGAAGCATGGACTCTTGTACTTGTGACAAACTCGAAGAGAGGCAATGTGCATGCATCATCAATATATACATACTTCAAGCGTGAGGGAAGGAACTTCAACTAAATAGAAGTCGAACGTATAATCGGAGGAGTGGAATCAATGGAAAGATAAGTGTTAAAGGTATGCACCTCATTAGCCTCATGCCTTGTGTAATAAATATTACGTCCCAAATCTCAAGTTATCGTTTTACTAATTATTCGGATGGTAAACGATAGTTATTTTTATTTTCGGCTCCTTTTCGAACTATTAGGGGGGCCCTAAAAGTTGACTTTTTGTTCGGGTTAAAATTTGAGAAAATTTTCTTCATGAAAGTTGTAAAGGACATTAAACTGAGTTCGTAAACATGTGACACCCTAAAATCGGAGTTACAACGAAGAAGATACAATAGTTTCAAATTAGTGGCAGTTTTGTAATTTTGCTGAAAACGTATTCTATAAATAGCAAATCTGACTTGCCATTTCTGGAAATACCCAAAAAATTCCAGATTTGCTTCTCCCACTGACCTAATTTCCCGACGTCACTACCGCTTCGTCCAACCACCTATGGCCATAAAATTAGTACCGATCTCTTCGTCTTGAAACAAGCTTTCCATCAATATATACCTTGCATCCTATCATGCACTATAGACGACGAATCGAAGCCAAGAAGTTTAGTGTAGCAAATTGGGTTTTTCGACTATTTCTTCAAATTCCGGCCAAATCGGAAGTTGAGGCTAACTGGGCTTTGTTCCTCTTGCCATGTTCTACCAACGTACCAAGTTTCATCATCAAATTTGAGCCGTGGAAGGAGAATCGGAGATTTGAGCGAAATTGAAGGTTTTTTTTTCCTGTTTTCATGTAAAAATCGACCCTGTACACTCAAAATTGATCAATATTGTAGTTATGAAAGATGCTTAGAATGTTGACATGATGCTGTGGATGAAATTTGGTGGCCGGAGGAGGAGTTGGCCGCCGCACGAGCAGTGGCTGCGCGTGAACAGTGGCGGTGCTTGAACAGTAACTTAAATTCTATTTTTAGCTAATTAAATCACATAATTGATGTAGAGTTTATATATGTGATTTTGATAATGATTGGAGAAGTTTTGAATCGATTATAAAATTATGAAATTTAGAATTTCGATTATAGAATTACGAGAATCCGTTCGTCGAATTTCTTTTGAATTTGCTTTAGAAATTGTAAATCAATGAATAAACTATTGGTGAAGTTTGGATGAATATCAAGGAGAATTGAGGGAGTTAAGATCAAAGCAGACGTTTAAGAATTCGTTTTAATTATCTTAAATTTAAATTTCCGTCCAGTATTTATTTATTTATGAGCGTTATATTATACAGGATGTGAGGAGGAACCACATGGGGGGAAACTTCGAATAAATGGCAAGCTTAGTTGTATACTGTGAGTGGACTTTTGTCTTTAAGAATTGATGCATGCGATTATTTTCCCGAAATAATGATTTACTTATTTGTTTATTATTTTATCATTTGCTATAATTTGCTTTTGGGAAATTGATTTCAAGATATCTTAGATTTTACTTGCTTTGTTGATTTACGAAGATTATGACTTATCTCGATTATCATTTTGGTTTATGATTCATGTGGATTTTCGACGAACTACTTTTGTAGATGATTTCCAGAATTTAGTATTATATTTTTTGTTCGTCGATTCTTGGAGATTTCTGGAATATTATCGGAAATGTGATTTTCAGGGGAATTGTTTATATTTATTATTTCTCGCCTATTTGTTTATGACTTCGAGAATGTTTTTGGCGTGCGGGGGTGTAGCGATCCGAATGGGTATACCACAGCGCTGTAATATTAAGCCAATAGGAGCTCGATACGTCGTAGACGTACCGTAGACTTACTAACCTAATATCACAAGGCCTTTGAAAATGCAAATTTTTGAAAATAGGAGACAAAGAAAACTTTTAAGAAAGAACTTTCAATCAACAACACAATATTCAAAATAACAAGTCTGAAAACGCTTCAAAATAAAGTGGCAAGTGCACTATGACGCCTTAGGGCTTACATCATAACCGAAATGGAAAGAGTTCAACAACAACAGTAAGACAAAGGGTGAGGTGCCCTCCCCGGTAGGCGGACCTCACTAAGTTCAATTGAGCTCAATATTGAAAGAAAAGCAAGTAAATCAATAGAGTACCAAAAGTGAAAGACTTCAAGTAACAGGGACAACAACACACGGACTCGGCCAACGACCCACTTCTAATCCAGATTTTCCGGAGTGACCTCGATGAAACCTGAAATGTAGGGGTGAGCATTTCTTCCTCGCTAGCCCAATAGGGGTCGACCCAACCTTAGTTAGGTTTGAAAACTAATAAGTAAAACATAGCTACTAGAGTATAGATTGCGCGCATTTGTAAAATCAAGTAAAACAAATGCAACCAAAAACGATCATTGTTGTCCTTTTTCAGGAAATCATATGCAGCATGTTTCACACAACTTAGAGCTCCGACATACTTACCTGCTAGCTAAACGAAAACAAATCGGTGATAGACCCGGTTCGTCATCCTTCGAGAACCGACCAACTACTCTGTAGTCCTCGTGACTACAAGTAGCGCAAGTGTCCATTTCCTGGCCCTGAGTCTCTTATGACAGGTTCACTGTCGGTACTCACTCTTCCTCAAGAAACATAGGAGCACAGCCCTCTCCGGAGGTTCACGGTTACTGACACCGTGGGATCCTTAAGAATCTACGCGTCTAGGTCTCAATCACTTTCAGGTCACAAGTACATACATACACTGGGTACAGTATCTCAACGAGCAAGTCTAGCCTCGTTTTTGCATTAAGCAATTATCAGTTATGCAAATACAGGTATCACGAGGCATCGACCAATGAACAACCGAAAACATACTTGCAGGCAGCATATTAATGTACTAGAGCATTCCACGTATATCGAAAAGCCTCTAACAAGGAAGGGACAGCTCACCCTACCTAGAAATGCCGGCGTATTCCACACTCTAGTGCTTTCCGCTTAAGCTTCCTTAACGATCGTGTTTCCTAAACCATTACTTAGTTGTTAAGTAGTTATCCAGGTAAACATCATGACAAACTCTAAGTAATCGCGCATACTAAATCCTTTTTATTTCAATGAGGCCATTTATTATTTCTTTCAACTTCTACCAATTGGGAAACTAACTTCTTTCTTAAAAAGGAAAAACGTCATTATCGCTCCGCTAAACTATCGCCAACCTGAGCGACCAAAGTCGAATGGCTAAATTTCATGATTTTGGTTGGAGAAATGGAATGAGGGAATGAAAAGAAGAAAATCTGAAAATTTTGGTTGGAATCGGAGTTCTGGCGACAGGCGGTTGTCCGGCCACATTCGGTGGCTTCCGAAGTGAGAAGGGGATGGACTGCGAAAAGTCCCATTAATGAGTGCGAAAAGTCCAATCTGCCCCTCCTTTTGGGCCAAGTGGGCTTGGACTGCTCCATTTTCTTTTTCTCTTAAACTCCCTTAAGCCCTCTCCGAAAATGCACTTCAAGCATCCTTATTTCTCCGACACTTTAAAAATTTTCCGGGCTTGTCCTAAGCCTCGATACTTTAAAATAGATTCCTAGACCCAAATTGAATTTTCTTTAAATTCTTAATCGTTTAAAATAGCCTCAAAGTCTTAACCTAAGCGCGAACACTTATGTACCTTATGAATACGTAGTTACGTTATGCGAAAAAATAAAATAAATAAGAAAAAGTACGGGGGTCTACAGCGGTCATGTCATTGTAAGATATCTTTTTCTCGTGAGATATTTGGGAAGCTTTATGGATTTATGGATTTACTGATTTTCGATTATTTTCTTCACCATACTAGGGTCGTTCTATAGTGTCTCCTCCTTACTTACTTTGTGTTTGTGAGTGGCAGTCGAGGATTCTCCTCCTCACGTGAATGGTAGTCAAGGTTATTAGTTCTCCTCCTCACACAATCTATGTGTAAGTGGCAGTCGATGGTAGAGCCTAAGGGGCTCCTTTACCTGTATGGTGATATTTATTCCACATATCCTATTATTACTTGACTAGCGGGGCTAGTCCGATTTCTCTTAACTAGCAAGGCTGGTATGTTTTCACAAGATTTTAAGTTTAACGAAATACATTTTATAAACGTTGCATGCATCGAGGTTTTATTAGTTTAAATAAGTGGGAAAGCATTTAAGTTGCTTCTTTTAAATTATTTTGATTATTTATTTTTGTCCACATCAACGTGTTTTTCAATACTTTTCCTTGGGCCCTTCGGTTTCAAATACCCAGTTTGCAAGCGAAATTAGTTGACTTCAGGCGTACATGGGTTGAGGCATAGTTGTCCTTGCTTCCGCATTGTAGGATCTATTGAACCTTCACCCTCTTTACTTTTATTTCTATTATACCTTTTTGTTTTACAATTGCTCTGATAACCTGTGGAATTAATATTATTAAGTTGAGATTTGTGTAATATGAATTGGAAGATGTCGTGAATTGGGGAGCAGAGTGGCTCCAGGAGAATAAGGATTGATTTCTTAGAAGTGTTAATGTTTTTCTACAGGTTTTGGGTAGTCCGTTTTTAAGGGGAATTCTGCCAATTTTTTTGTAGAATTTCTTCTAAGGTGGGCCCCGTAGGGCCACTTCGGATTTCAGGGTGAAATCCGAGGCGGGTCTTGTCTATAACCATCCTCAATTGTTGGTCTACCCATAGAAAGATAAGAATCAAGTTGCTTCACCACCTTTATAGTACTAACTTTCTTCATAAAAATCCATCCCAAAGGTGCTAATGCCGCTTCTAAGGCATCGCTTGATGAAGTCTCATGAAAAGTGTGTTCCACCAAGTCGTCAATCTTGTCCTCTACTTCAATAGAATAGACTTTTTGGACTCTCATGGCCTTCCTCAATTCATCGAATATCTTAAAGTCGATTGTTGTATCATACACCGTCATGGTAATTAAGCCCAACTTCACATCAATTTTTGTCCCCGCCGTGGCCATAAAAGCTCTACCAAAGAAGATAGGGAGATCATCTTGGTAAACTTCCTCCATGTCAAGAATAACAAAATCGGCTGGTATCAACTTGCACTAAGACATCCTCCACGACTCCTCTCGGGTACACCACACTTCTATCGGCTAGTTGGAGAGAAATTTGGATAGGCTTGATGTCGCTTAACCTAAGCTCCTTGTAAACTCTATAAGGCATCAAATTAATACTAGCCCCCAAATCCATAAGAGCCTTCTCAAATGGCCTCTCACCAATCTTGCAATGAATAGTAAAAGATCTCGGATCCTTGAGCTTGGGAGGTAACTTCCTTTGAAGTACGACACTAATTCTCTCATTCAAGCACACTTTATCATCCTTCTTCAATTTATTCTTATATCGCTTGTGAGTGCACATGTCCTTGAGAAATTTAGCATATGTATGAATGGTCTTGATTGCATCAAGAAGAGGAATATTGACCTCCACCTTCTTGAATACATCAAAACACTCCATGGATTTCTTCTCTTTCCTACTCAAAGCCTTCTCTTGATACACCGCTTGTGGAAAAAGAAGTGGCACTTCTTCTTGCACGTCCTCAAAACTTGGCTTGGACCCATTTGCTCCCACATCATTATTCATGGTCTTGGTCTTGTCTTTGATCACACCATCATCTATCAAAATTCTCCTTAATGTAGCAGGTTTGTGGGAGCTAGGTTCTGAGGGGTATTAGGACCCTCCGTTGGGAGCTTATCTCGCTAGTGTATTGGCGATACAAGCATTGTGCTTCCGATATTTGTGCCTAAGAGGTATGTGCATATCAACACCTTCCATTATGTTTGTGTTGTCATTTACCTATTTGTAATTGAAATAGGAATTGGGTTTTTTGTGGCAATGTTACGTCCCGAAACTAAATTTACCGGTTTACTAGTCATTTGGACAGTAAACGGCAATTACTTTCACTTTTTATATTTTTTTGATACTTTTAGTGGCCCTAAAAGTTGACTTTTTGTTCGGGTCAAAATTTGAGAAAATTTCCTTCATGAAAGTTGTAAAGGACATTAAACCGAGTGCGTGCATATGTGCTAAGTAAAAATCGGAGCTCGTATGCCGAAGTTATGAGTGAAATACGGAAGTTACTGTTCATGGTAAATTGGTTATAAATATGAGATTTTTACTGTGTTAGGTTTCCAAAACCGGAAACCCACCTCTCTCTCCTCTCTTTCGAGTTCTCCCTCTTTCCCATTTCGGCTTTCTTCTTCTTCCTCTTGATTCACAGTCGTCCGGCCGTTAACCGGTGGGCAATCGACCACCACGTGATCGCCTCTTCCTCCTCTCCATGCTAGTGCCCTTGGGTTTCAACGATTTGGCCTGAAAACCCCGAATCGAAGTAAGGAACCTCACGGGGGTAGTTTGAGCTTTTCCGGCGATTCCGTCATTTCCGGCCGTTTCCGACCACCAAATTGGGTCAGTAGAGGCGCCCCGAGCCAATGATCATTTCCCCTAAGGCCATTGACTCTGATCATCTTTTATGGTAAGTGACGTATGAAATGTGATCATCTCAATCAACTCTACATGTCTGTATACATGGTTTTGATTTTAATTAAGATTTGAGTGATTTGGAGTTGAGAATTTCGGCCACCGCGTGTGTTTAATGTGCGTGGTGGTGGTTCAAGCATTCTTTCTTCAATATCGACTTTTATTCTAGTCTGGGAACACAAATTGATACCTTTACATGCTTAAATTATAGAGTTGATTGAATTGGAGGATTCGGGTATTGTTAGCCCATAATTTACATATATATTCATTCCCCTAAATATTGAATTTAACTTGTTTTTGAGTCTATTGTAGCTTTTACTAAATTATTTTCTTATTTGTCTAGGAGTATTGCAAGAGTGAAGGAAACATCCATTTTGAGCTTTGAAGTGGAGAATCGGAGCTAGAAAGAATGACGATAAAATGTGGAGCAAAAAGTAAAATTCTGAATTCCGACGAACCACCACAAATGGCGGCCCATCACCACTTATGGTGTTGTCATAGCTTTTCCGGTCATGATTAAGGAGGATCAAGGAGGACCAAGGTGGTGGAGTAACATCATTACATCCATCCTATTATCCTTTGGATAATACGAATCACTGTGCACACATTTTTTCCATGCTTGTCCTCTTAACTTTGGTGACCCAAAACCATCTCTACACTCCTTATTTCCTGGTTTCCCATGCACTTGAGAAAGCTAGCTGCTTTATCCCTCTCCCTTAGCCATCATTTCCTACTCTACTCTCTCTACTAGCTTATCGTTACTTTTCTCTTTCACTCCATCCCTTCCATACTTTTTTCCCTTTGGTTTTGGGACCTAATACTATTCCAACGCTTTCTTTTTGATCCATTCATGAAGCTAGCTGCTCCCTTTGTCTTTCTTCATCATCTTACACATCTCTTTCTTCCCTATATAAGCATCCATTCATTACACTCTTCAAACATCACTCATACCACCTTATTACATCCCTTTTCACTATCCATCCTCACCACAAAACCTCCATCTTCACCTCCCAAAATCCAAACTCATACTCTATTTCGTACTCCATGTCCTCCATCATCACCACCACAACTACCATTTTCCACAACCATAAACTCCATCACCATCACTACCACTCAAAGTTAGCCAAAGAAGCATCATATATTTATCACCATTCCATTTATCCACCATCAACAGAAGTTCATCATCCATCCTTTCACCATCAAGGAATCCAAGGAGCAACCAAGGAGAAAAAGGAGGAGTTAGCCATCAATTTGTCAAGGTTCAAGTAGTTCATTATTTCCTTTAACTCTTTAATTTATCTTGATGTATATTGTAAATTTTATGCTAATTTGTACGATTATGAGTGAACAGTTACTTTGTTGGGGCTAGAGTTATGAGTTGATGCTATAATATGATGTGATGCAATTTTCTTCAACATGCCTACATGCTAGTTTAAGAGTTAAATGCATATGCCTAAACTTTACCACTTTGAGTATGTGTATTTGCCATGTCATGGTATAATGTTTAGAGCTTGATAATCTTTGAATGTTAAAGCATGAAAGCACACTAGGTGTGTATGTAGGGGTTGTGAATTACAATCATTTAGAGATAATCTTGATTGGTTTGCATGATTTATTCATGTCCAAACTTTATGCACTTAGGGTAATGCACTAGATAGCTAACCAGATTAAAATGCATGACTTAAGTAGTTAAGTACTACATCCTAGAAGGGTTGCTTGATATCATCAAAGGAGCATGTCATTCGTTATACCCGAGAGGGATGCAAGGAGAGAAGTTTGTTAAATAATTTAGCATCATTCATATTGAAATGTATCAATACTTACAAGGAAGGTCAGTGGTAGACAATCCAAATCCTAACTTTCCTTCATTAGACCACTAGTTTAGTTTAGAATAATTTAGTTTATATTTGAGTATCTAGTTGTTTTCAATTCAAAACTATATTCAAAAATCAAAATTAAATCACTACTCCATCTTGCACATACTCACCATGAGCCTAGATTTTCTTGTGATTCTAGGTTTGTGATTGTACATTTGGATGTTCTAGCCCTCTTTAGGTTCGAACTCTAGCTAGTGAAAGAAATCAAATCCTCGTGAGTTCAACAAGCTTTCTTAAATCCTTATACTATTACTTGTGCCCCTTATACTTAAGGGTGACTATTTGATTCACAAGTATTTATCATCGCTAGTTTTGGTTGCAGTGGTGGTTATAGATTTTCCTTGGACTGTTGAACATATTGTAATTGTTTGTTCACACAAATCTATACTATTATTAAGAGAAGAGGTGTTGTTAGCAAAAACTGAATTTTTTTTTAGCCTCTATATCATGGATCACAATTATAACCTCCCACTACTCTCACACCCATAGGGTATGTAGACATTTTTCTAATATTGATTAAATAAACTGCATTTGAGTTGTTAAGATTTATTGCACGAAATGGTATTGAATTGCAAATAAATTATGGAACATCACAATTGGGTGTCCAGCATAGATTTAAGAATTTCCAAAGAAACATATTGATTGAGTTCGGTCTTGGAGTTTGGATTGGTATTTGGAGCATGATTGTCATATGATGACATAATTGAATCTAAAGATATAGGGAAATTGGTGGAGACGCATTTTGGGTGTCCATAGTAATTTATGTAGACTTAAAAGAAAATAATATATTTCCGGATGATAATGGTTATTTGACTTGAAATGTTGCGGCGACTGTTATTGAATAAGGATTCAAGACATGTTGGATGACTTGGATCATTATAAGAAAAGGTAGAGATTGATTGATGTAATACCCCGGAGTTCGTTATTAATTTCTTGGAATTTTTTGAAAGGGTTAAATACTGTTTACTCCTTGTACTTTTGCTCGAAAAACACTTCAGTCCCTGACCTGCTAATTTCACACTTTTAGTCCTTGTACTTCAAAATTTCAGACCAATAGGTCTTTGCCGTCTAAAAGTCACGGCGAAATGTCTATTATGCCATCAGTTCTTTTTTATAATTAATTACTTTTTTTTTTTGGAAAAGGATTTTTTTTCCCTTTCTTTCTTTCTGTTTTTTTTTTTTTTTCTGTTTTTCTTTCTTTCTTTCTTTCTGTTTGAAAAAAAAAAGAATAAATAAAAAAGAATTAAAAAAAAAAGAAAGGAATAAATTTATTATAAAAAAAAAACTGAGGGCATAATAGACATTTCACCGTGATTTTTAGACGGCAAGGACCTATTGGTCTGAAATTTTGAAGTACAGGGACTAAACATGTGAAATTAGAAGCTCAGGGACTGAAGTGTTTTATGATCAAAAGCTCAAGGACTAAACAGTATTTAACCCTTTTTGAAATTAATAAAGTGTTCGTTAGTATGATTTCGTGCTTCGAGGATGGAGCGAAAGTGTTTCGAACGAATAATTACTCGAAAACGTTTTATTTCCGAGGGGTTATAGGGTTGACTTTTTAGTCATTGAATTTCTCCAAAAACTTCCTTTACGAAAGTTGGAGAGCGCTTCGATGTGAGTTTGTGAACATGCAGAATGCGAAATCAGAGTTCGTATGAAGAAGTTATAGCCAACGGAAAAAGTTTTCAATTTTGGATAAATAGAAAAAAATCACAAAAAACCCTAGGTTTCCAAAATTTGGAAACCCCAAGCTGCGTTCTCTCTCCCAGCGCCAAACCCTACATGATTTGGTTTTTTAGCGATATCTTCGTGTTTGGCAACCTTTGGCCCCACCACCAGTCTCATTCGAATCGGCTCTTCCTTCTTCGTCGTTCTATGGTGGTGGTATTCGGTGATTCGCCGGTGAAACGACGCAACAAGGCAGAAACCGTGGTGGCGTCGCGATTTTGGAGCTTTTCAATTTCTTCCATTTTTAGCCACCTTCCGCGCAATTTCTTGAGGACTTTCAAGGCCATGAGATGTTGATCATTTCTCCCTAAGCCTCTTGAACCAATTTGCAAGGAGGAAAGAGAATCAAACATTGAGATTTTAAGGTTTCACCGAATTCTTGACATTTTGAGGTAAATTCTGGCCAAATAACTTAGATTCTAACTTTGTGGTAGTTGTAAAAGTTGTTATACATGTTGAGCTGAATATTTTGGTATAGGTTTCATGACCCAATTTGGGGGTTGCCGACGGCGCGTGGAGCCCACGCTCAGCCACTGTCAGTGGCTAGTGGAGGCGCGTCCGACCAGCTTTTGGGGTTTTGTTTTCATAGTTATCTCCTACTCGTCGATACGAGTATGTTGCTATATTATGGAGTGATATTGTGACCATTTGAAGCATGCTAGGTTTAATATAATTTCAGTTTTCTCGATTTGCGATATGTGAGGATCCGACTATTGGATCGTCGTATAATTTTGTTAAATTGATCTCAGAGACCTTGGGACGTCTAGGAGGAAGTTTTGTCTCGATTGACGAAATCTTCGGTTTTTGATTCAAGTGCTCGGTTCAAACTTAACCTCTTTCATTTTAATCGTGTACTAAGTTTAGACCTTATTTTACTTAGGTGATTGATGGAGCATATCTTTTACTTTAGGCTGTAAGAGAAGACGCAGCGGGATTTAGAAGTGAGTAAATCTCACAAGATTCATTTATGAACTGAATTACTTTATTCTTCAGAATTATTTGTTTGATAGTTAAATCGTTTTTGGAAATAAATATTTGTTTGAACTTATATAAACTTGATCAACTACGGTTCATAGGTAAGTAAAATGAAATTTTAATTATAAAAATAATTTTCTCGAGTTTTGCGATTGTGGACTATAGTTGGTATTAGTGACACTCCTGAGTGGATGACTCTGTGGGTGTGTGTGTGTGGAATATATACTTGATGGTGTGGCATTGCGATGTAATACCCCGAAAATTCGTTATTAATTCCTAATAAAGTGTTTGTTAGTATGATTTCGTGGTTCGAGGGTGGAGTGGGAATATTTTCGAGCGAATAATTATTCAAAATGAAAATTTTAGGGGGGGTCATGCAGTTTGAATTTTTATACGTTAGGATTCTGTGAAAGGTTCCTTCATGGAATTCATAGATCGCGTCGATATGAGTTCGTGGACATGCGGAACGCAAAAATCGGAGTTCGTATGAGAAAGTTATGATCGATTGAAAAGTTGGAAAATTTCTATAAATAGCAAAAAATCCGGATTATTTCATAAATCCCAAATTTTCCCCTTTTTATATTTTCCTCCCCAGAATTCTCTCTGTTCACTCTCCTCTGCGCGACCCGACCCGGTACGAAACCCGGTTCCCGACCCAACTCGATCTCCTCCATCCGATGTCCACCAGTGACTCTACCACCGGTGTTGAACTCAAACTAGCGTCGCCGTTCGACAAAAATCTCCTGAAGTAGCAGATCGGAGCGCCCAAAGTATAAGCTTTTAGGATCCGACAGGTTCTTCCAGATTTCGGCGTCATCTTGGCCGATCTTTATCGGTTTTGGGATCTCCTTTTCCTCCTGATCATTCCCATATAGGCCTTGCATCACCATTTGGAGTGTGGAGCAAAAGATCAAGGTTTGAAGCTTTGGACGGCTCTGGTTGAATCTGGAAACGTGATCAGACGCAGGAGATTAATCCAACTTCCAAGCTTGATCTAGGACGATCTAAACCGAATCTCACTTAGCACCAGGTATGAAAGTTGATCATCCCTTCATTTTGAACAAGTTTGTAGTTGACGACTTTTGCATCGGAGGTGGTTGACCCGACATTGACCGCCACCATTGATCACTCACTGACCCGCCACTTGTGGTGGCTCGTGGCAACGTGTCCTGCCTTATTTTTGTCTTCTGTTTTCATATTATTCATCTACGCATAGATACGGTTGTTTTGATATATTATAAGGTAATTTTGGAGATCACATGATTAAGTTGTGAATTTTAGCGTTTTAGGGTTTTCAGTTCGATTGTTTTCGATCCGTGAGGATTCGGCCGTCCGATTGACTTGTAATTTTGATAGATTGATCGTATAACTAATCCGGAGACTCGAGTGGTCTCGGATGAAGTTTCACCTCAATCGGCATTACTTTCGGAATTTTAGGGCAAAAAGGAGTTCGAAATATAATGGTTTTCGATTTGTGGACTAAGTTAGGATCGTATTGTATTTAGGTGATTGACGGAGCGTATTTGAGTCCTTATCTGCGGTGAGAAGACGCAGCATTAGTTAGAGGTGAGTAATTCTCACGTGGTTCATTTACGAACCGAGTTATTTAATATTCAGAATTGATTGATAATTGTGAAATCGTTTTCATAAATGAAGATTTGTTTTCAAATGATATGAACTTGATCCACTTCGGTTCATAGGACTGCGGTTTACAGGTATAGTAAAATGAGTTTTCAAGTATAAAACTGATTTTCTCGGTTTTTGGTGCATGCGAACTATAGTTGGTATTAGTGGTTATTTCTGAGTGAATGACTACATATATATATATATATATATATTTACGTAATTTTATATTTATATGGATGGTGTGGCACACCATTAGATGAAATAATAATGGTGCTTGTATTGGATTATTATTTCGAGCACATATTTTATACAGAAGTACAATATATCATGTCATTGATTGAGAAGCTTGATTTATGTTGTTTTAAAGTGATTTGGTGTTGAGGTTGTGTAACATTTTGAGTCTTGTGTGACTTTTTAAATATTTTGGTCTTTGTACAAAGTAGTGACCGAGGGTGGTTATCGGAATCATGCCCTTGGCCGGGGTATTGTTACGACTCAGTTAGAGCTCTATTTTGTCCGCCATTGTATGTCATGATGGGTAACAAGCAGGTTACTTGCAACTCATGAGTACGTGTTTTTAAAAGAGAATTTGGGGTGTATTCTTCTTTTAATTGTCCAAGGAGGGACTTGAATTTCATATTAAATTGTGGGTTGAAAATTATATGATTTTGTCACTTTGGTGATGTATATTACCCTTACAAGGTAAGGTTGTCAAGTTTTGAAAACGAGTAATTGTCGGATCGTTTTAATGGAGTTGAAAGGGTGATTTCTACTTTATTTGTATTGTTTGCTTTTATTATTGATTTCGGTTTTATTTAAATGGTTGGATTTTAATGTAATCTCCATAACTAAGTTATATGCTGGGATTACGATCTTTTGAATTGTTCGTTTTAATGTAATCTCCTGAACTAAACTATATGCAGGAGTTGTTATGATTTGAATTGTGTGAAATTGGTGATCTCCTGAACTAATTTTTTATACAGGGATTACTAATTTTTACCTAGTGTGATTGCATGTTTGGTTGTGTGTGGAGTTGAATATTGTTGCTTTAATTTATCTTAAAAGCTGAGAAATTATAAGCATGCGTGACATGAGTCACTTTAATTGAGATTATTCATACGAGCTTAAAAAGCTTACCGGGTTTGTTGTTTACAATCCCGGTGTACTATTCTATAGTGTAGCGGTTCTTCCTACAGGGCATGATCACCAGGGTTGAGATCGAGGCGAGGAGTGCAACAATGTTAGGTTTAGAACCTATTTTTGTTAGTGTACTACTATTTTTTGTATGCTCCTAGCGAGCATATACATTTGTATATTTGTTATCACGAGTTTTGTAAACACTTGTTGATAACGTTCGACTCAAATGATTGAGTCTTTCTTGTGAATATATTTCTTGATCATTGTTATTGTTTAGATTAAATTGAAAAAGTTTCTATGCAATTTCGAGAAGTTGGATAAGTTATCGCGTTTTGGATTCGAATATCTTTATTCGAAATTCGGGGCGTGACAATTGCGATAAAGATAATAATGGTGATTTTATTCAGGTTATTGATTTGAGCAATTACTCTTTTCGGGAATACAATATATCATGTAATTTTTTATTTATATTGTGTTGAAAGAGTACTTGAGTTTTGGTATAACATTTTGAGTTATGTGTGACTTTTAAATGTTTTCGGTCTACAGATCTTGTGTCATAATAGTGACAGAGGCAAATTAATCGGATACCATGCCTTTGGCCAGGTGATGGGTTACGATTCAGTTAGAGCTCTAGTCTGTCTGCTATTGTATGTCATGAGGGTAACACGTGGTTACTTGTGACTCATGAATACATGTTTTTAAAAGAGAGTTTCAAGTGGTTTCTTTCTTTTATTGCCCATGAGGGACTTGGATTCTTACTAAATTGTGAGAGTTTTCACTTGAGTTGAAAATGCGATTTCTTGGCTTTAATTAGTGTGAGTTGTTTGATTTCCTCATTTATTTTCCTTTTTCTCTTTTTTTTGTTTGATTTTAATGTAACCTCCTGAACTAAACTATATGCAGGGATTACCATGATTTCTTTTGTTTGATTTTAATGTAATCTCCTAAACTAAACTATATGCAGAGATTACTATAGTTTTGGATTGTGTGCTTTTTGGTGATCTCCTGAACTAATTTTCTATGCAGGGATTACTAATTGTATTTAGTTTAAATTGTGAGTATAGTTGTGGTTGAGACTCGTAGTGAGTTGAGAAATACTTTATCATGTCATTATAGTGATAAATGCTTCCTGTCGAGAGGAATGAAAAGTGATTTCTTGGATTGGTTGTTGAGATTTCAAATGATTAGTTGTCAGGGTGGTAACTTGTGTTTTCCTTAAAAAAAGAAAAGGATTTGATGTTGGAATTAATCATTGAGTTGTTTTGTTGTCCTTGAGTCGGAAGGGTGTTTTATGGTTATTTAAGTTTACTCACACGAGCTTGCAAAAGCTTACCTGATTTGTTGTTTCAACCCAATGCACTATTCAATGGTGTAGGTGTTATTGTGTAGGTCAGAGTAACGAGTAACTATCGTTGAAGATGAGGTTTTATTGTTGTCGAAGGTTGGACATAGAAGCGTACGTTTGGTTTTAGTCTTCTATTGTGTAGTGAGTGTGTTTACTTATTGAATTGTTATTCAGTTTAATTCGTAAACTCTCTGTAATGTAATATGTGACTCTAAATAACGAGTCCGTATTGACGTTGTAAGCTCGATTTTTTTTATTGCTTAGTTTAAATGAAAAAATTTCTAAGTGTTTTCTTGTGCTTGTTAAGTTATCGCATTTCGGATTTGAATTTTTTTGTTCTAAATTCGGGGTTAGAAAGTATGGAAAAACCAGGAATAAGGATTTGGGTGGCCTTAGTAAATTTAAGAATTTGGTCGATCTATTTTAGAATAATTAATCAAGTTGATTTGAAGTACTTCAGCGACTATCATTGAATAAGGATTCAATTTTAGGATTAAATGTAGTGCTAACAGTTTCATAAGCAGAAGGATACAGATTTCATAATGCGTGTCACAATATTATTAATCTTGAGTAGCGTTGCTTGAATTTCCAGATAGGGTCTCTTGGAGAACATTTTCATTAAAACGTTAAATAGAATTATAATTGAAATCGATGAATTGTTTGACATTGCTTGACTTAAATCTTGAATATTATCGCTTTCTATAAAAACATGTGTTGAATATTATATTACGAGCATTGATATTTAAATTGTCATTCTTAATACATAGAGAGGCATTGTGAGTATGCAATTGAAAGTGGTGTATGTGGAAGGATGTTGATATCCAAATTGGATCGAAAGTAATGAATTCTTTTGTGTAGTTGAGTTTATGTCATGAGGCATTCAGGATTTGTGGTCAGCCTAAAACAGGTTTGGAAACTATGATTATAGTCGGCCTGTAAGTGCACATTGAGGGAGAGCATGCCATTTTCAACAAAGAGTGTTGATAAAACAATCTTATCGGGTTTCGGATCTAAAGATCATGAGTAAACAAGATGACTACCAAAATGGGCACGGGGATTGAACCGTTACAGGTGTCAGATCATATATGGGAACATCTAGGGCCACCCCCGGTTGGTAAAATACACGGTATGGGATGTGTAGGCTCTCTTGTTTTGATATATGGACTAACGGGTAATTAAGTGGAGTTAATGCATCAAATTGCTATCATTTATAAAGTATTGGTTGATAACTTGATTGTCTTACATAGTTAAGAATGACCAAGAAAGGTCTGGCCTACTGAGCAAAAACTCAACCCTATAGATTATTGTTCAGGTGCATTATGGGGTACGACACATTTATCAAGAGGACTAAGCGAGACTTTGCTTATGTTTACCAGATTCGAAAAGAATTACAGAAGACATGAACGAGTTAGACTAGAGAACGAGATGTAATTTCCTTCTATATACAAGTTTTGCTATTTCAAATTTTTTATTTTTGACGATTTAAGAAAAATATTTGATATTGTTTTTAATTTTGTTTCACATTTATATGCTCACACCTCAAATTCAGCGTATCTCACCTACGCCAGGTTTGGGGCATTGACACAAACCCCACTTTTTCACAATATATATATATATATATATATATATATACAGTCATTCTTGGCTAAGGATGTCCTTAGTTTTTCTTAGGTGCGGATTTGGTGTTTTCACCCACTTTCCGATCATATTTTCACATTTTAACCGTCCAGTTTTTAGAGTCTAATGTATAGATCTCCCCTGCAAAATTTCAGCCAATTTGGTGATCGTTAAGGTATCCAAAACTGTAATTTACCATTATAAATACGAACGGTTCCGGTTCGACAGATTCGGTCCGTTCGTGTAAATTGCAGTTTTGGATGTCTTAACGATCGCCAAATTGGCTGAAATTTTGCAGGGGAGATCTATACATTAGGCTCTAAAAACTGAACGGTTAAGATGTGAAAATATGATCAGAAAGTGGGTGAAAACACCAAATCCGCACCTAAGAAAAACTGAGGACATCCTTACCTAAGAAAAATCCTATATATATATATATATATATATATATCGAAGAATGTTAGTTTTCACCCCTATAGTTCCCAAGAATGAATGTGAAATTTTGCTAATGTCAAAAGGATAATAAGCTAGTAGTGTTGTTATCATTAGAAATGAAGTTGGTGACTTCTCATCTCATGGCTGGTACCAATTACATTAGCTTCATACATGTTCTTGTCGGTGGAGCTCTAGCCTTAAAATATGTTAGTTGTCATGCAAGACTCTCTAATAAACTATTTAAATTACTTACTCTAATCTTTGATTCCACTTTTTTCGAAAGAGGTGCATTCAAATTTCAATTTTAACCTTCGTGGATAGAGTTATAGTCGAGAGTTGTATTTTATATTGTATTTACAAAGAAATGTAAAGTCGCAGCATGAAACTAAAATAGGGGGTCCTTTTTTATTAATTTAAAAAAAAAAAAAAAGGTATGCTGAGTTTGTGAACAAAAATACTATGTTATCATAATATCAACAACAATTGTCAAATTGTAATAAAGCAAAATCCAAACCATCTTCATTTATGAATTCCTCCTAAGACTTCACAACATATTCCTGATGAATTTTAATCAACTAACATAAAAATTTGACAATATTCTGAAAAATTATTAAGCAAATGAAATATAATTCAAACTGTTCACTGCTGGAAAATAATTTTTCCCTTTACTGTGGCAATAGAGTTGATGCTATAAAGAGTGGCGATTCTTTTCCACCAACTTTATTTCCCCAGGAAAATTAAATCACTACCAAGAGGAGCTGTCTGGTATGTAAAGTGAGAAGAAATTTCTTACCACACACAGCGCCATCTTTATTTGGTTATTTTAATCCTCTGCCTTTATTAATAATAATTGATTGACGTATGTTATCTCTATATGACTCATGTCAGACTGTCTTCTATCCAAAGTTGCGAGATCTACTCCCTTCCCTAAACCTGAAAGGCAAAAATTAAAAGGTGAGATGTCCTTTCTGAATTATAATATGGGAAAAGAAGATCCTGGGTTGGACAGTATTAGGCACCGCCTGTCCTACTCAGATTGCTGGACACTACTTTGCCATAAATAGATTACACAACTCCACATGTTCTGTTCTTCACTTAACTTGTCACTTAAACACAAGCCAAAGCTTCATTCTTTCTTCTTGTTTATATGACCCAACAAGTCCCAAACTCTAAAACTGAGCTCCATTGATTCTTATTGCTGCTGCTGCTGCTGCTGCTGCTGCGTTAGTTAAAGCAGCTAGCTTAAGCAAGAAGAGGAAAGATGAAGATACTAGCTTGGCTGCTTTCTTTGCCACTGTGCTTCACATTGTGTTTGGGATACAATGTGAGCTACGACAGCCGCTCTTTGATACTCAATGGCCAAAGAAAGCTGCTCATTTCTGCTGCCATTCACTACCCTCGTAGTGTCCCTGCGGTAACTTTGAAAACCCACTTTACTCTTTTCTTTCAAAATCGTTCTTTTCGATTGTAGGTTGCTAAATCTCTTGGATTATCCATTTACTTGGTAAATTAGCAGGGCCCAACTGCTTCATTTGTTACTTTTCATCTCTATGGATTCGAAATTTGGAGTTGTTGTTATGAACCGTTTGTGGTAAAAGGTTGCTAATTGTGTTACTTGGTAATTGATTTAAAGCATGAATGTGGTGTGTGTGTGTGTGTATAGATGTGGCCGGGGCTAGTTCAGACGGCGAAAGAAGGAGGGGTTGATGTGATTGAGACATATGTGTTTTGGAATGGTCATGAACCGTCTCCGGGCAATGTGAGTCAAGTTTTAAGGATAACGAAAAGCTTTGACATTCTCATAAGGGGTACTTTATCTTAATGCGTAACACTGATTTGGTTTCAGTATTATTTTGGAGGACGATATGATCTGGTCAAGTTTGCGAAGATCGTGGAGGATGCTGGAATGTATTTGATTCTTCGAATTGGCCCATTCGTTGCAGCAGAATGGTACTTTGGGTATGTCATTCTCTTGCAGATTGCAATATTGGTTGGTTTGGGTCTTTGGGTGTTGTCTCTTGATGCATAACTTCCTGGAATATCACGTTCTTTACTGTTTTCCTCAAAACTCCTAAGACATGTTTGTTTGATACAGTGGGGTGCCTGTGTGGTTGCATTATGTGCGTGACACTGTATTTCGAACTGACAATGAGGCCTTTAAGGTACGGAAGTCAAATTGTTCAACCCCAGTTTAGAAATGTTTGTTGAACCTCGTTCTAATATGGTCATGTGATTTAACTATGAAATAGGTTCTGATTACATAACTATGATAGGAATTGGATTTCACCAATTCATATGCCTATTGCATTCATGTATATCCATGTTATGATTTCTCTTGTGATTAAGTAGGTACTTTCTTAGTGTTCATATAAGATTTTTTCTCAAATGGCATCCAACTGTATTGTTCACAATAACTAGACCGTTGTATTCTTTCGTAATGACTTATGCACACTTGACTGAATTAACCCTTCCCTTGATAGTTTCTTCATCCTCCTCTCTCATTATTCTTCCTCTCATCTATATTATCCTTAATATAATTGCTTTGGTGCTTCATCACATTATTTCTCATGTGAAATTCTATTATTTTCATCTCTAATCACCTTGTCTGCTTCTTCTGGTCCAGTATCACATGCAGAAGTTCACAACGTTCATAGTTAATCTAATGAAACAGGAGAAGCTATTTGCACCTCAAGGAGGTCCAATTATTTTGGCCCAGGCAAGTATCTTTCACTTTGGAAGTAGTTTGATAAATTTTTAATGTGCTTATCCCTTATTCTACTCTAGGAAACATACTTGAGATGCTTAAAAGAAACAAATATAACTGATGATTGATGAACCATGTTTCCCTTTATTAAAATGGTAGCTCTATGTCTATCAAGGCCTGGTGACCTGTTGGATAAGAATCACAAGATATATAACTCTCAACAGAATATAAATTTGAAATTTCCCTTACTTTTCTTGTCCTTACTCATCTTCATTGTTCTATTGTTGATGGTCTTGATATTGCTTATATGGAAAGGATATTGGAATATTGAAGTACTCTTCCCCAAAGGATATTGTATATGAAAGTAAATTTTTTAGATGCATCTCTCTTGGAGACTCCTTCATACTTATCATTTCTAAATCAGGATAACTTTTATCAAGTGAAATTTCCATTGAATGTGATCCAGAAAGCCACAAATTTCTCCACCCCCTGCGGCGCTTTTTCTTTTCTCTGATTTCCAGTCATAGTTTTCTTGTTCCAAATTCACAACATTTGTTTTTTCTTTTCTCAAGTAAATCGAACGGAAGATTTGGACTTTGGAAACTTGCTTTTAGGTTGGGTCTTCTTAGGCAAGACATAGAAAGAAACAGAAAGAGATTTTCAGCTTTTTGCTTCAATTTCATTTATTCTGTCTTTCCCTGCAGATAGAAAATGAATATGGATACTATGAAAAAGATTATGGAGAGGGGGGCAAAAAATATGCACAGTGGTCTGCTAGCATGGCTGTTGCTCAGAATATAGGTGTGCCATGGATCATGTGCCAACAGTTTGATGCTCCAGAGTCTGTTGTGAGTATCTTCACTTAAAAGGTTTTTAAGTCTATGTAATAGAAATACTGTTTGTTTATGATTATCAGATTAACTTGAAAAAAAGATCCAGATTCTGAGTATTGTGTTTAGAAATTATGAATAACACAGTGTTTGTACCTTCTGTTTTACTTGACCCATGTTGAATAATAGCTGTGAAAAATGATATAAAATTTGGAAGAATGAGAATTTTAACATTCCGCGTGAAATATGATATCCACATGTTTCTTTTGCAGATAAATACATGTAACTCCTTCTACTGTGACCAATTTACTCCTATTTTTCCGAACAAACCTAAAATTTGGACAGAGAATTGGCCTGGCTGGTAATGTAGTATATCTCTTTTGTCTCTCTGTTATTGCTTTTTTTTTATATTACACTTTTATACTCATCTGTATGTTATTATTGTATCATCATCTGTCATCTCCATCAAAGAATTGTACTTGGTAGTTTAAATAGATTCATTAACAATTGGTTTGACTCCTAAAGTTCCATTTAAAATTTCTGTGTTTTTAAGCTCAGACCCATATATTCAGTCAATGGTTAATGGTATCAATCTCTATATATCTATCCATGTTTCTGTAAGTCCAAACACCTAGATTACGATTAACATCGACATTTTCACCCTCTGCTCCATAAGATTCATATGTGCAAAGCAAAACCTAATTTCATCCTTGCTCCATATGATTCAAGTGCGAAGCAAAATCTATTTCGTACAATCAAGTGCTCACAATTTGTAGGATTGTACATGTATGGTTGTGGACAGTGCCTTGCACTGCCCTTGCATGGTGTGCAATCAGAATGCACTATTCATCTCTTCTGATGACTGGGAAACACCATTTCCTTTTATTTTTATTATACCCTAGCATACTTATTGTGGAACAGCTTCCTTTGTTGACAAGCATCTGTGTTAACTGGGGATCCATATTTTTGAGAACAGAATATCTATATTTTGAATATTTATATCAGAGCTTTGTAGGGACAGTTCAGTCAATGGCTTTTGAATTATGTCATTATATCTCTGCTTCTTGACTATATGATGGTAGTGTCTGGAGAATTACAGGCTTGCCAAATGAATCTAAGATGGCTATCATGAAAAAGTTGGTATCTCTAGATTAACACTCTAGATTCCACATTTGATTCCTTATCTATATTTTGGGTGTCAAATTTCATGCTTCTGATATGAAGTGTGCCATATAGGAAGATCTAGCTATCCTAGTCTCTGAAAGTAAATAAATATGACAGAGGATATGTAATGTGAGCCAATAATGCCATTGATTTGATGCTGATGAGAGTATATTTCACATTGGGAATATTAAGCCTTGCATTAAAATATACAAAGCAAGGACCTTTCTGTCCTTGCCCATTGATTTGTGTTGGAGAGGGGTAGAGATGTCCGTAGTACAGACTATGAATTTTGTACCTTGGTATCTTCTATAAATTTTGTTACTTCTTCAGAATTTATAGCTCCACGGATCGTAGTCCGAGCATATTTAGAATATTTGATGCTAGTACCTATTCTAATCCTCTCTTAAAACAAAATCTATTCTCTTGCCTCGATTCTTCTGTAAATGCATGCATAGGCCATTGGTTGCTTGCAGTGTGTCTTTCTGAATGATAATTTCCTCTTAGCTTATGGTTGGACCAATCTCCCAATTATTTCAGGTTTAAAACATTTGGGGCCAGAAATCCTCACAGGCCAGCTGAAGATATTGCTTTTTCTGTAGCTCGTTTTTTCCAAAAAGGTGGCAGTGTACAAAATTACTACATGGTATTTCATTTATTTCATGTAAATTTTATCTTGTTGCAGTTTCATCAAGTTTATAACTTTGGTATTATTGTCAGCATTACAATTATTGGCATGATTGTCAATGTTGTCATTTCAGTCTGACTTTTGTTTTTGGTGGTTAGTATCATGGAGGAACAAATTTTGGCCGCACTTCAGGTGGACCATTTATAACCACAAGTTATGACTATGAGGCACCAATCGATGAATATGGTAAGCTGTTTCAGTTTATAATGTTATGTTCAATCTTTAAAAATGCTATATGAATGTTGTGTAAGTCATAAAATTGTAGTAAACATTAATTTGTTATTGTTTTTAGGATTACCAAGGCTTCCAAAATGGGCACATCTTAAGCAACTTCACCTAGCAATTAAGTTATGTGAGCATGCTTTGCTCAACAGTGAACCCAGTCATGTATCGTTGGGTCCTTCCGAAGAGGTAGTTATGTTTTCTGATAATATTGGCTTTAACATGGGTAGATTTTTTGTTTTCCATAACACAACTTTAAAACATTGGAAAACTCAGGCAATTTCGTCTTCAAGACCCTTTGCATTTTCAACATAATTATGACATGATGATACTGAACATAGAATTTGAATATGATATCTGTGAGGGGATAATTTATATTTGATTATGCTGTGATACCATATCCTCTGCCGCTCAACTCCTGTAACCGTTAGTTCTGTCAATTGCATCCTAATGTGATTTTAATCTATTTCACTACTTGGGTGACATTAATGAACATTGCCTTCATTGCAGGCTGATGTTTTCACCAACTCTTCTGGAGCATGTGCTGCATTTATTTCTAATATGGACGACAAAAATGACAAAACAATAGTATTTCGTAATGTGTCATATCATCTACCAGCATGGTCAGTTAGCATACTGCCTGACTGCAAGACTGTAGTATTTAACACAGCAAAGGTAAATACTCAGTTTCTTGAGTCTGCATTCTTCCAAACATTATGAATCCCAATCTCCTTCCCACCAAGATATTTTACTCCAAATATTAAAATGTTTTGCTTATCTTGTATGTATATGTGTGTGTGTGTGTGTGTGTGTGTGTGTGTGTGTGTGTGTGTGTGTGTGTGTAGACACACACACACACACACATGTACATATATATGTAGAGTTGTAGACAGTCCGCTTCTTAGACAAGCCGCATTCAAACTCTGAAGGCCCAAGTTTTTGAATTTTTGTTGTGTAGGACTTTGGTAGACAGTTTGGATTAGAACTCTCTTGCTCTTGGGTCTACAATTTACAGTACTTCGTCGTGAAATATTTTTTTGTAATTTGTGCTTTTACAAGTAATGTGCAGATAAAATACTGATGAAATAGTTATGAGAAATGCCCTATGCTTATTTTTAATATTAATTTATCATTTTGCGCAAGTAGGATTTATAGTTGAATATAAAATTTTCCAACAGGTAGCATCTCAAACCTCTGTAGTTGAGATGGCATCTGAAACTAAAGGCTTGAAAGGTCTTAAATGGGAAGTATTTGTGGAGAAAGCTGGGATCTGGGGTGAAGCTGACTTTGTTAAAACTGGATTTGTAGATCACATCAATACCACAAAATTTACCACTGACTATCTGTGGTATACAACAAGGTTTGTCTTTCCTCATGATGCATTCATCATCTAAACTGTCATTTGATCCAGAATTTCTTAAAAAGCAGGATTCTAGGGACATCCACTGAGTTGGTTTTTGAATGGTAACTTTACACCAATATAAAATTGCCTAGACTTCTAAAAAGTAGAATTGTATGTTTCCACTAGGTCACACATGATGGGCACATTTTAAATCTCCCTCTGAAATTGCAAAATAAGTAGTTTAAATTTCCTCCTCCTTTGCCACCTTACTAGTACACTGTTCATCAACCTTTATATGAATATCAAGGGGTGTTAGCCTCCATGAGTAGTTGTGTTTTAATATCACTAGTCAAGGGACTTATTTCCTTGCAAGGCTGAATACCACTAAAAACTCTATTTCAAACACAAACTAATATCAGAATAGGCAAGGGAACTCTCTCAAAGACTGAAACACTGTAGCTTTATTTGTTCTCGACTTTAAGGTGGCTGTTCATTTTGAATTGATGGACATGTGAAAGAAAAGAAAAAAGAAAAAAAAAAAAAAAAAAGAACGTTGCATGGGTTTCATATGATTTACTTTGATATTATCTTTGGAGCTTTATATTCTATTTGACTACCTTTGCTTGTTGTTTTTCGCTCTCAATCAATTTGCTCATTAAAAGCAAAGTAATCTCTCTCACTCCTATGATTCCCTAATGGCAGCATATTTGTTGATGAAAATGAAGAGTTCTTAAAGAAAGGAAGCTCACCAGTTCTTCTAATTGAATCAAAAGGCCATGCTCTCCATGCTTTTGTCAATGATGAACTTCAAGGTTATTTTCTCATTTAAAAGAGTATGGTTTAGTTTTTCATTTCTCGGTTATTTTCGGTTGAGTATTCATATGGCAAATTGATGCAGATTTACTTCTTCTGTGTAAATTTTCTTCTTCAACAGTGCTAGATATAAGCTTCTGTCCTAAAGATAACTTGTGGCTATTTTGAGACATGTGTTTGTGGCCTTTTCTTTTATTTGTATAAACCTCTCATTATTTGACTTGATACATATACATGATTACATTAGCAATACAAAATTTCACAATGTGTAACTTCTGGGGTTGTATATTGGTGATTGGTATTGTGTTGGATAATCTAACCTTTATACAGTAAAAGAGCAGATAGTTCATCCATAGAATAATGTGCATTTTTTTGGTTACCTATTGATGAGTTCATGTTCTAGATCTAGACAACCTCTTGCTAGTGAATCTCATATCTGCTTGATCTTCAGATAGTGCATCTGGAAATGGCACGCATCCACCCTTCAGTTTAAAAAGTCCTATCTCTCTGAAGGCAGGGAAGAATGAAATTGCTCTACTCAGCATGACAGTTGGTCTGCAGGTACATTTCGCTTCTCCTGATTGCCATGCTATATTACCTCGTAACTGTTTATTCAGGTAATAATGGATGCAGAATCCTGGTTATTTATAATAAAGGGATGTTTCTGGTGGGTAACCTGAAAAAGCATTTGACCACATTGACAGGCGAACCTCTTCAATATGATCTTCTTTTTTTTCTTCAAATGAAGATATCATCTTTAAAAAAGTTTCCTGGCATGTATATACATATTATAGCTGGCTCTTTAGCAGTCAATTATTTATCTTTTTTGTTCGAATGCTACATTTTCAACGACTTAATGCTCTTTTCTTTGTACTCTTAGAATGCTGGATCATTTTATGAGTGGGTAGGGGCAGGATTAACTAGTGTCAAGATCAAGGGTTTCAACAATGGTACAATTGATTTGTCTGCGCATAATTGGACCTACAAGGTATTTCCTCTCTCTCCCTCTCTCCCTCCCCCCTTTATTTATTTTTTTTCTTTTTATACTTTTGCTCATGGAAAATAAGAGAACTTTGAATACATGAATACCCAATGACAACCAGTTTAAAATGTTACACTATTTGAAATACGGTGAACTTTAACTCGAAACTTTCATTTTCAAGGCTGATCTGTATTGTTTTATTCCATTTCCCAGATTGGGGTGCAAGGAGAACACCTAGGACTTTACAAGGGAGATGGCTCAAGTAATGTAACTTGGGTTTCAACCTCAGAACCGCCAAAGAAACAACCTTTGACGTGGTATAAGGTGAATACTTGATAAGCTGTCTTTCTTATGCCTGAAAGCTAAGTTATTCGTTATTAGTTTCCTTGGGTAACAGAGAAGAACCAATTACTTTGAATATTGTAGGCTATTGTGGACCCTCCGCCAGGTGATGAACCTATTGGACTGGATATGATTGACATGGGAAAAGGTCTGGCTTGGTTGAATGGAGAAGAAATTGGAAGATACTGGCCTAGGAAGAGCCCTACGCATGGATGTGTTCAAGAATGCAATTATAGAGGAAAATTTGATCCAGACAAATGCAATACAGGATGTGGAGAACCAACACAGAGATGGTAAAAAGGAAAACTAAGTGCAATTTTTATTTTCGAAATAAAAATTGGATAGGTCATTGTCTTTTGCTACTAACCTATTAATTGCTTTCCAATATGATATGGACCAGACAGAAATTTATCATAAATGTTAAAAAGAAAGAGTATGAATAAGTAAGCCAGAGTCTGTATTTGGTTGTAGTGTATTAAGTGTTGCACTGTTATGAGGATGCAACTCATGAGATCAATGACCAACTGATGAAGAACTTTAAAACCATCAAGCACAGGCGCTCGCGCACTTGCGCGCGCGCACACACACACTGTATCACGTATACAGTGCGCGCGCGCACACAAACACACTATACAGTGCTTTTCTTTACTTTTTCAACCACCTACTCAAGTTATTGATAAATTGTACTTTATGCTATCTAATTCAACAAACTTTCCTTTAAAATAGCAGACTTTATCTTCATGGAGCTCTTAATTTCTTTTGTTCTAAAATTTATCAGAGCAAACTGCATTAGTAAAAGGTAGCTTTATTGTTGCGATGAGAAAGTCACTGATTCTGTTTGGAACAGGTACCATGTTCCACGGTCTTGGTTCAAACCATCTGGAAACGTTCTGGTGATATTTGAGGAGAAAGGTGGAGATCCATTGAAAATTAAGTTTTCGAGACGGAAAATCTCAGGTGCCTGTGCTCATGCTGCAGTAGATTACCCCTCTGTTGACCTTGAATCTTGGCGTGAGGAAAAGGGAACTAACAAAAGCATTTCAACCATCAACTTGAAGTGCCCTGAGAACACACGTATATCTACTGTAAAATTTGCCAGCTTTGGAAATCCTACAGGCTCCTGTGGATCCTACACCAAAGGTGACTGCCATGATCCTAACTCCACTTCTGTGGTTGAAAAGGTAAGCACTTCCAACTTTCTTGTATAGGAATCAAACTGGATGATATCAATGTCTTGTATCTGCATACTTTTCCAGCCTTTTCTAGTTATGCGCATAAACCTATTGTTATTTTGGGGACAATGATTCTCTTTCGTCTATATATCAATATTATGTTGCCAATTTCCTAATATGCTTTCTACTTGCTGCAGATATGCTTAAACCAAAACAAATGTGCCATAGAATTGGCAGAAGAGAAATTTAGTAAGGGTTTGTGTCCGAGTGTAACGAAGAAGCTTGCAATTGAAGTAGTGTGCGGCTGAAAGAGCAGATTTATATAACGAGATAGAACGGAGGGAAGAGGAGGGGAACATAGAATACCACTATCGTCTTTTACTCTTGCTATAGAAGAATGTAGCAGAAGCAAAATGTGTTCGTAAAATAATCTTATTATTTAAAGAGATATTGAATGCTTTTAGGCCTGTGCCCTCTATTTATTAATTGCATTTTCGCCCTGATTAAGGAATGTATTGCTATCTCCAAATCATATATAAAGGGATACAAGGTCATGTGCCAAGGGAATTAAGGGGATTTAGAACCATTTGAAATTTTGAATGTGCAATTTAAAAAACAAAGCATAATTTCAATTAGGTCATATATTGTGAAAATTTGGTAATTGAGTGACATTTTTTATTTTCCATTAAGATTTTGTATCGTGAAACAATTTTTTATTTTTGTCAAACAGATAACTTTGATTTGAATTTTTTTTTTCAAATAATAAATTTTTTGGTAGACTTTTTTTAGCATGATTATGGTCAGATACATGTAGGTAGGAGGATTTATGCCTAAAATTGTCCCCAAAAAAAAAAAAGACTAGAATTTATCATCATATAATAGCAAATTACCTAAAACTATAATTTTAATCAACTATTTACCATCCGCAAAGCCCAGTGGCTGCTGTATTCCCATGTGGAGTGGCCATAAGGTCCATGCGTCTGCTTGAAGCTCATGCGGGCATTTTATTTTTTATTTTTTTATTAATTTCTGTTAGATAAAAATTGACAGAAACACCCTTCTGTTATCATCAATAATATCATATCGAGATTTGTCATCAACTTCATTCAGAGAGAGAGAGAGAGAGAGAGTGATCATACCAAAAGACGAAAGAAAAAGTGAGAGATTGATTAGGATTTCAAATTAGTTATGCAATTATAACAATTTTTTAAGCAATTGTTTGATCGGAATCGAAGTCCTTCCAATTGCACATCTTGGGCTCTAGCATCTGTGATTAATCTTGTGATTTAAGGTCGCCGTTTAACGGGTCTTTAGTCACCATCTCATGGAGGAATTGACACAAAATTCAAGGTTATTGCGTTCTAATTTAGTTTGTATATGAAAAATATTGACACTAATTGAACTCAATTCCTGGCATGATTATATACATGCTGCATAGTGATTATAAATCCATTTATGTATTATGAACTCAATCTTTTTTATGGAGTATTATTTTGCGGATTGTTAATTGCTGAAAGTCACTAATAATAGTGAATTTGTTTTTCATTGAGATGCTCACTTCACTTCATGATGGGTTTCTTCTATGGAATGAACATGAATCTAATCCATATTTTTAGTAATCGAGTTACAATAGCATTTTGAGAAATTATGTTTAGCACGTCAATAACAATATCTATTTGCTACTGATTGTCGCTAACAATTTTTTTAGGCAATGAAAAATGTTCCTATTGTGTTGTTGAAGATGCAATTATTCATTTTGTACTGAGTGTTAATAGCAATTTTTCTTTGTTGCTATATATCAAAGCAATCTTCTTTTGCACTAAAAGATGTTGATGTTGTGTTAGTGATGATGCAAATATCTTAGTATTATTGATTGTCAATGAAATATCTATTAGCTACTAAGATTCAGTAGCAATATCTATTTGCTACTGAGGCTTAGTATGATATCTATTTGTTACTGAGGGTCTATAGCAATCTTCTTTTGCTCTCACAATACATTTGTGCTATTGACTATCATTGAATTATCTATTTGCTACTAAGATTCAGTAGCAATATCTATTTGGTACTGAGGGTCAGTAATGATTCCTATTTGTTACTAAAGGTCAATAGCAATCTTTATTTGCAATAGAAGATAATGTTGTATGCTAGTGACGATGCAAATATTTAAGTGTGGTATTAGCCTTGACATCAAGCCAAACAACGGAGGTTTGAAAAGGTCCTTGGCGGAGAGTCAGCTCTCCACGACTAGTGTTGGCGCTATGGTGGTTATGTATGGTGCATACATCATCTATAGTGACCATTGTTGCTAGGGCGACATAGATGAAGATGTCAGCAGTTATGCTTTGCATCGAATGAATTTTTCTCTGGATTCTGAATTTGGATGTGTTTGGAATTTGGCTGCTTGGGTGTTGCGGGGCGATGATAGGCTTCTAGTTTGGTGGTGGCTTAAAGGTCAGCTTTGCTGGGTCGGCAATGGAAAAATAGACTTGATGCAGTTGCACCAGATCTACAAAAGAGGTCGGAGCTTGTTGTGGGAGGTTGTGTTTGGGTACCCAAAGATAGGTGGATGTCCAAATCAAATCTAGCTAATGCTTTGGCCTTACCTGGGGCCCAAATCAAGAACCTTTTGTTGGGCTTGTTGCCAAAGAAGAAGCAGGAGATTACTGCTGATAATGTGTTGAAAACTCCTAGCTTGAAAGGCAAGGAAAAAATGTAGGTTTTTGTGGTGCTATGCCTATTTACTATGTCTTTAAGTCTCCATAGTTATAGGTTTGCTTTAATAAGTGAGGATCTAGTTCTAATAGAGGTGATCTATCCCTATGTATCATAGTAGTTCTACTACAACTTCTTGATCTATCTAGTTAAAGGCAACAGAATGATATGTAATGACCATGTTGGCATGCATTTAATGGAATCCACATTTACTAAAAAAACTAGTCCTTAAACTTATAAATATTTTTATTAATAAAGTATGACAACCGGTTGGATGTCTGACACCCTTAGTACAAGATGGTTTATTTTCATGACCTTAATTAAGATGATGGAAAAATAGTACTGCTTATCCATAGCCAGTAAGATATATCGGGGATCAAAAACTTTCTTAAACATTGAAGGATTTCAAAATTAAGTTATCTTACTTGGAATTAAACACACACCTTCATTTTTTTTTATCTTCAAATATTCGAATTTACATAAAGAAATTGAATATCGATTATTATTTGAATCCGTACACAATATGGGCTACGATAGTGGTTAAAGAACGAACCAAGTTAGGCCTCAAGAGGTTGCTAATGGACAAAGAGTTTCTATTATCTACAAGAAGGTTTTTTTTTTAATAGAAACGAAATAAGGGCTAACTCCTCGCCCTCATTTGAAATTTTATTAATAATAAGAAAAAGTACAAAGAAATGGGGGACTAAGCCTAAACCATTTCTGCAATACACAAACCAAAACAAGAAAGTACTAATACAAGGACCAACGAAATCCAACCTACGAACTGAAACTAGAACAAAAAAAATCCAAGCACGCCCATACAGGCCAGTGATGAAGGCAGGTAAAGCATCCCACCAGCTAGAGCCAACATTAATAGCACCATAGTTTGCTAGAGCATCTGCGACTGTATTCCCCTCCCTGTAAATATGGCTAACATTGAACTGAATCATGCGAACAAAAAAAAAGACAATTATTCCAAGCTACCTGTAGCCTCCATGGCACAAGCAATGGATTTCTGAAGTAATGAACTATAAGTGATGAATCAGTTTCAAGCCAAATATGAGTCCATCGCTTTGACCAGGCAATCTACAAAGCTTCAATCACTGCCAACACCTCTGCATCAATGGCTCTTGGGACCTGAACTCTCTTGGCAAAAGCTCCCAGAAATAAGCTATCATGGTCTCTGAAAATACAACCAAAACCTGTTGTGCTTGAGTCCCGAAAAAAGAAGCATCAGTATTGAACTTCAATCAATTAATCGGTGGAGACACCCATTGCGCAGGATTAAATTTTGGAGCTTTTGCTGTTAACGACAAGAGTCCAAGTATATTGAACATATTGCATACTCGGGGTTACTACACATGAAGCAAAATGGATGGAGGCAGATTCCTTCAAAGAAATGAGAAAGAAATGCTTAAACCTTGTTAAGTCAAAAGAAGCCTCATCAAACCTAATCTTGTTCCTCTCAGTCCAGAGACACCATAAAGCATTGCAAAAAGCAAAACCCCATAATAGCCTAGTAGATTGGACCATGATATTAATTAAATCATGGGAAATAAGGTCCAAAAGACTTGTGCCTGGCACCAATTGCACTTGAAAAAATGAGGCAAGCCAACTCCAAAACTTATGAACTAGATGACAATCAAAGAATAGATGATTGATTGTCTCACCTTGAGTACGACAAAGAGAGCATTAGGAGCATAAAATAATACCTCTTCTTTGCAAAGTATCATCAGTAAGAATCCTTCTATTAATTAACTTCCATGCTACCAAACTCTTACGTGGTTGCATGGCCTTATGCCATACTAATTTACTCCAACCCACAGTGGGTCTTGGCGGTGAGAAAAAATGAAAAGCATCTCTGGTAGTCAGCTGCCCGGTGGCATTATCAGGCCAATCCACTTGGTCCTTGACATTATCCAAAGGCAAGACCACAGAAGTAGTCCTAGATGCAAGATCTAGAAAGAAAAAAAAAGAACAAAGAAGGCAAAGACCGTTGCTTGTTTTTAATAACCTCACTAACCTTAATTGGCATGAATGATTTTGACATCGAAGTGAGGCGATGAATGCTTGAATTGGAGAGCCTAGCCAGTTGTCAGAGTAGAAATTAATTCTATTACCATCCCCCACCACCCAAAATAGCTTTGAGTAAAACCTGTGCTAAAACTTTTTGATGCCAAGCCAAACCGAGGACCGCTGATTTTCATGCTGTTAGAGAAAAAACAACTTCTAATAAAACTGCTGAAGTAAATGAAGCATTGACAATATGCCAACAATTTTTAAGGAGCAAAGCACAATTAAACTCAATAATTTTCAAGCCTAAGCCACCTTGATCCAAAAGAAGGCAACAAGTATCCCTAGCAACTAAAGCAGAACCTCTCTTTAGTGGGTCCTCATATCAGAAGATATTCTGAATCCAACTCTGCACTTTTAAAAGAAGAGAACACGACCATGCATAGACTTGAAAACTATGGAGGAGCTGGCTTTGAATTACAGAAGAAATCAATTGTAATCTTGCAGCCTGAGAAAGCATTTTACCCTTGCAATAAGAAAGTTTGCATCTGACCTTATCTGCAATGGCACGAAAATGACGGGCCTTTGGGTATCCCTGGAAAATAGGAACCCCGAGGTAAGTGATGGGAAGAGAAGACTCCCTGATGCCCAAAACATACTGAATAATGATCTTACGCCTCTTAGCATGTTTGCCTAAAAAAATTGAAGACTTAGCTTTGTTGACAACCTGACTAGAATTACGAGCATATTCATCCATAAATTTCATCAGAGCACGAAGGCTATGCGGATTACTTTGCATGAAAATCATCACATCATCTACAAATAAAACATCGGAAGGAGGAACCATCTTACAAGAAGTTTAACAATTAATGCCACAAGAAAAGATCAATTCTCATAGTCATTCATTGATAATTGATAAAATACTTTAAAGTTTAGCCGACCATGCCGATTATGGTTTCCTTGATGAGTATAGTGGCTACAACTTGATCTCCATTGCTTCGAAGATTAAGAGAATACCACATTCACATCCCTTATGGCATTTTTAATTTAGAATGTCACTTGGCTTGTGTAATGCATAGTCTCTATATAGACATGGTGGAGAGATTAGTTATAGTCTTCATGGATGATTTTTAAGTTTTCATGTACCTCGTAATCCTTAACCACCAAATCTTGCATTTCTATCAGTGCTTAGAGAATAGAATATCTTGATCCTTCAACAAGCTCAAGACCAGCCTCTTAAAGATGGCGAACATTGATGAAGCATTTAGAGTCTCTTAGTACAATAGTTTTAAATAAGAAAATCTTAACTATTTTATACTTAAACTTGCACATGTGTATAGTTAAATTTGCAGAGTTCAAATCAAGAAGGTATGCACAATCCTCATGACCATGAAACTTGTAATAGGTGGTGAGAAGTAATGGAAACATATGTCATTCTCTTACTTTTTGCAATTAGAAGCATTGCAAAAGGACAATTTTATCTTGTTGTAATTATGATCGACAGTAGTAATGTATGATCAGTACCAATAACTAGTATGACTTGGATTTTCACCAACTGAATTTAGTGAAAATGTATAAAGTTTGTGAACTTCTACTAGTTTGGCCAATAAATAGACCTTGTGATATGTCTATCTCAATGTACAAGTTGGGAAGAAGAAAAGAAAGAAACAAAAAACTCATCATTGTATATCTTGTCGAGGAAAAGTGTAATTGAGAACAAGTGTCACCAAACATTCTTATCGGTCCAAGGCCCTTAAATTTAAAGATATGTGTCGCCAGATTACTACTAAATATTAATGGACAATCTCTAGATTAACATTGAGTTAATCATGACTTCAGCAATAAAGGTTTCAACTTTCTGCATTATTTTCTTAGATTTAATATAGGTAAGAAGATAACTATAAGAAAATTAACTCATTGTATGACCATTAGAGCTTGTTTTCTGCGTGACTCATTGCCTCACTGAAATTTCAGTGTACGTTAAGTTGTCAATATGCTTTACATGGATTTTCATAATAAACTATTAGATATTTCAACGCTACACCAGGAAAAGTCCTAAGCTCAATATGAGGCATAGTTTACACTGATGGCTACTTTAATAATTGATATGCTTAGTCCACTGGTAGTTTTATTGCAACATTGAGGGATGTCAATGCCACTAGATGCCATATAAAGTTTTCTGGTGTGGTATTTATCTACACGGCTTTGGCAGCTTGTTAAGTGTTATGTTTGGAGTGATTGCTCCACAACATCAATTGAAAACATAGGCCTGTTAGGATTTACATAAGTTGGAAGCAGAAAAGTAATCATGGTTTTAGTTAGCTACATGATTTTTTTCTTTGTTATAGATGGTTTGGGAGCATTTGTTGCATCTCTACAACTGTCTTATTACAACAACTTGGTTTCTGATACTTGATGGCTATGTTATGTAGATGGGAACTAGATTCCAATAATTTTGCAATCCTAACATTCATAAAAACATGCTGATTATTGGAATCTCCCAATGCATGAGAGTTTCCATATTAGCATTCTTCCGTGAGGCTATGATTGCTTGTGGTCATGAGTACTACATTTAAGCCCATAGGTCTCTAACATATTTCATGTGTTATAATCGTCTCAAGTGAGTAGCTGCTATTGTTGGACTGTACTTGAATTTATTCGTTAGAAGATGCATAAAGACCAAGATAGATGTCGAGAACCAATGGAAGAACATTGTATAGATGTTTGAGTCAACCCAACTAATCACCATATTAATCACTTCATAAGCCTGATGTTAGGTAAGCCCCATAGTAATTCATAGCTACTATTTATTGACAATTTAATTTTCTTTACTGTTTTATTGTATTAATATATCACTCCATTTAATTAATATCAAACAATGAATAGAGATAATTTGACAAGAAAAAATGAGACCAATGAAGACTTGCATCCTATAATATTCGAAAACATATGCAAGTCTTATCATTCATTTACAAGCAATGATGACTTGATAACTACAAATGTTTTAATTAATTTAAAAATAGGCGTTTTTTCCTCTTACTTTTCAAAATACATATTCAACACCACACTCTCATTGTTTTTTTTTTCATGGTAACCACTTAAGCACAGCTATATTTTAATATCGTATTATTATCATACCATACCAATATATTTAATTGTTTCTTTTTTGTTGATCTTATGAAACGTTGTTATTTTTAGTTTTGTGTAAGTGTTGAATACATAAGACTTTTTGTATTAATGCTTTTGAGAACTTAAACCAATTTGTATGTTGCGGTTGAACAAATTGATTATTAGTTGTGTTTTAATTGAATAACTTCATAATCAGCTATATTAAATACTTCATTTGATACAAACTTTATTCTCTAAATTATATCTAATAAGTTGATTTTATGTATAAAAAATAATGTTCTAAAACTCGGCCACTTAGGCGGTGCCTCTCCGCCTCGACTAATGAAGAATCGGTGACTCTGGGCATTTGAATTTTAGGCGAGCCCCCAAGCGGATTAGGCGCTGGGCTTTTTCTACCTTTTTTTTTTTTTTTTTTTTTTTGCAATACCAAAGTCCCAAAATGGGATCTCACTCATCTCAGTCTCACTTCACTCTTCAACTAAGTCTCACTTCGCCTCCGCTCTCCTCCGTGCCGAAACAGTCTCTGTGTGCGACTCTCCTTTGCTCTACTTTCCCGTCTAAAGGCCTCTCTCTCTCCTCTGCTCCCACTATGCCCCTTCACTCCATAGCTCCTCCTTCAGCCTCTAGCCCTCCACCAGTGGTTCTCCACATAAGTTCTATTCTTCCATTCTTCTTGTTCTGATAAACAGATAATCTGAAAAATTAATCTTTGCTTGAATTGGAAAATTTAAATTTTATAATCAATCTTCTTGAGTTCTTGTTACTGATAATCAATCTTCTTGTTACTGATAATTACTACTTCAGTGCTTCTAAATATGTTTGTATGAGAATGCCATTATTACTTTGTATTGACTAAATTCCAATAATTGTTTAGTTGAATATGGAAAGTTCGAAACTGTTCTTGGCTGTGAATGTCAATTTATACTAGAAATTTGGGCATTTTAGTTTTCGTTGTTAGCTTGTTGAGTTGTTGCAATAATGTTATGTTGGCCTAATATGTAGCATATGCTATGGTTGGTTGAGTTGCTGTAATGTTAGCGTATGTTATGTTAATATTTGGTTGAGTTACTATAACGTTCAATTGCATTTTCAATTGCTATTTGATAGTACTATGAGTTAAAGAACATATATACCAACTGTCAGAACCCATCCCGAAAATCCTTTCAAATTTTCAAGATGGACTCTGCGGGGCCCACTTTTAAGAAAAATTCGACAGAACTTCCCTTAAAAGTGGACAACCCAACCTGTGAGAAAAACGACAAAAAAACACATATTTCTAAATTCAAGATCTCACCATATGCAGTCATCCTATATTTCACAACCACCACAGTTATTAAGCAAAATCCAAGCGTAAGGCAGTAAAATTTATACAATACAGCCTCTTAGGGTTATCAGAGCAATCTACGATAAAATCAAATATATTACATGTGGTAGGTTAATATTAACCTACGAAAGGCAAGTGGCAGAACTGGTGCTAAGCCTCGATCCCACGCCGAACAGCAACACTGCGAACTGGGCAAAGGAAACCGAAAAGCCCAGGGGAAAGTAAGCGATAAAACGTTAGTTGTGAGTGGACAAAAATATTTAATTAAGAAAGAAGTGTTTCTCACTTTCCCACATTTATTGTTTAGAACGTTCTTATGCATGCAATAGGGAACTAAAGGTTTTTAAATCACTTTCATGACTAAGCCAGCCCCGCTGGCTTAAGGGAAGTTCGACCGACCCTGCTAGTCGGACGAATAAATAAATAAATAAATAAATAATTTAAAAGGTATGAGGAAAAACGTCATCACCATACAATAAAATAAAGTGAGCCGCTAAGGCTCGGGTCGGAGTGTCCCACACTCAAGAGCATCCCATGCTCGGCTCTACTCACCCACTAACACAAAGTAAGTAGGGAGGAGTACCAATAGGCTAGCTAGCAATAAAGTATATCGACCCAGGTATGGTGGGTAAAAACCATATGAAAATCGAGAATTTGTGAGATTTCCTCGAAGTCTCACAAGAAAGGAACTCAGTCCAACAACGTGACCCCGCACGCCAACATGATTCAAAATTATGAATCAATATACTAAAATAATGTAAGTTTATAATCTCGAAGAAATCTTCCATTTCCGAAGATTTTTCGAGAAACCCGAATCTATTAATAAATAATGATACTTTCATTTTCAGAAATAATCTTATCGAAGATTATTTCTAATAAAAAGTTCGAAGTGGAACATAACCACTTCTAATCGGCAATTTGAACCATAACTAATTTCATAATCAAAAATCGAATAATATGCTCATTAAAGAACAGATACTTTGAATAATTTCGTAACTTAGAAAATTTAATTGCATGCATAAATTAAAATCAAACGTCCACTCACAGTATACGGCTAACGTGGTATCCAAGCGTAAGGATCCTCGTCGAATGATGAGTCGGTACCTCGTCCTGTACATAATTATTCGTAACTAACAATTACCGGACGAAAGAAAATAATATTACGATAAACAATAATTAAATCCTAAACCCATAACCTCAATTCCTCCAATTCTCTTCTACAACCAACCAAACTTCACCAACACCGCCCAATCGTCAAATTCAGACTTTACAACAATTATGGAGAAAATCCGACAATCGGATTCACGATTAACATTAATCGAAATCCAAATCTTTAGAAATTTATAACCGATTCAAAACTCCACCAATCCTCACCAAACTTCATATACAAGTTCTAGGATAATTATAGGATTTAACTAGTCAGAAATCGGAATTAAACAGTTACCCTAGCCACCGCTACCGCCGCCCACAGTGGCGGCGCCGCCACCAAAGTCACCAGCTCCAATGGCCACCAAATTTTGGCAGCAGCACCTTCTCAACACACCCAATAATTCTCTCAACTATGACCAAGTCAGGAAATGAGTAGAAGTACCTCAACAATTAAGGAGAAGTTTGAACCCGTATGAACAGTAAAATCTTCTAATTATGCTTTCTTCCTCCACGCTGCAAATCGTTGCAAGAGGTTTGAGGAGCATCATCTACGTCGCAAGGCGCTTCTACTGGACTAAGGTTTGTCGCCGGAGGTGGCCGGAATCGGGAGAAATCGGCTTTGACCACTTTTGCTACAGTGAAACTTCAAGGACCCGATGCGTTATTTTCTGGCCAAGCCGCCGTGAGCCACCACCGCAGGCGCCAAGAGGAGGTCGAGACGAGTCCGTAGCCACCGGTTTCACGCTTTTTGGTGGCCGGAAAAGAGAAAGCAATTGGAGTTGCAGAGGAGAGAAAGAAAATGTGCAGAGGAGAAAGAAGGAGCGCGCGGGAGGAGAGAGAGGAAAGAAAAGAAAGTTACCCGGCTACAGTTAAAATTCAAATTTATACATTTTTACCATGAACAGTAACTTTAATATTTCGCTTATAACTTTCGCATACGAACTCCGATTTTTACGAACCACATATGCACGCGCTCGGTTTAACGTCCTCTACAACTTTCATGAAGAACATTTTCTCAAATTTTGACCCGAACAAAAAGTCAATTTTTAGGGCCACTAAAATCATATAACGGAGTAAAAATTAAGTGTAACTGACATTTACCGTCAAATTAATAAAAATCGAAAATTCTGGGTTCGGGACGTAACAATCTCCCCCCCCTTAAAGAATTTCGTCCTCGAAATTGACATACCTGTTAGAAAAGGTGGGGATACTGTCGTCTCATTTGATCCTCTGGTTCCCAAGTAGCTTCTTCTACCATATGATTACTCCAAAGTACTTTAACTAATGGTATCGTTTTGTTCCTGAGTATCTGCTCTCTTCTATCCAGAACTTGAATTGGTTTTTCTTCATACGTTAGATCTTCCCGTAATCTTATGGGCTGCTCTTGAAGGACATGAGAAGGATCAGCAATATACTTGCGGAGCATGGAAACATGGAAGACATCATGTACTTTGGACAGTCTTGAAGGTAATACTAGCCGATAAGCGACCAAACCAATCCGTTCAGCAATTTGATATGGTCCGATGTATCTGGGGCTGAGTTTTCCACGTTTTCCAAACCTTACAATACCCTTCCAAGGTGATAGTTTTAGAAACACCCAATCACCAACTTGAAATTCTAAATCTTTCCTTCGATTATCCGCATAGCTCTTTTGTCTACTCTGGGCTGCTTTCAGCTTTTCTTTAATCACTTTTACCTTTTCAGTTGTAATCTGCACCATCTCTGGACCAATAAGCTTCCTTTCTCCTACTTCGTTCCAACACAAAGGAGTACGACACTGTTTTCCATAAAGAGCTTCATAGGGAGCCATGCCAATGCTGGAATGATAACTGTTATTATAAGCAAATTCTATCAAGGCTAGGTGGCTGTCCCAATTTCCTCTAAACTGCAAAACACAAGCTCTCAACATGTCTTCTAGAGTTTGAATAGTTCTCTCTGTTTGCCCATCTGTTTGCGGATGAAATGCAGTGCTGAACTGAGATTGAGTACCCAAAGCTTCCATCAGCTTACGCTAAAACTTTGAAGTGAAACGGGGGTCCCGATCAGACGTAATAGAGACAGGTGTGCCGTGAAGTTTTACTATCTCATTCATGTACAACTCCGCATATCTATCTATCTTATAAGTCTTCTTAACAGACAGGAAATGTGCGGACTTGGTGAGTCGGTCTACAATCACCCAGATGCTGTCATGACCATTTCCGGTACGTGGTAATCCGGATACAAAGTCCATAGTGATATGTTCCCATTTCCATTCAGGTATTGGTAACGGTTGTAACAAACCCGAGGGCTTCTGTCTTTCGGCCTTCACTTGTTGACATATCAAACACCTACTTACATAAGCTGCAATTTCCCTCTTCATATTAGGCCACCAGTAGTATTCCTTCAAAGTCCGGTACATTTTAGTCCCGCCAGGATGCACGGCATAAGCAGAACTATGGGCCTCCTCTAGTATTTCTTGTTTAAGATCATCTCGGTCTGGCACACAAATTCGATTCCCGGACATCAAAGCTCCATCCCTGCTGATAGTGAAGTCTACTCTAGTACCATTTTCCACTGCCTCTTTCAACCGTTTTAGATAGTCGTCATGTTGTTGTGCTTCTCGTACTCTATCAATAAAAATTGGTCTCACCTGGAAGCTGGCTATTAAGGCTGCGGATTCTTCAGTCACTTCCAAGTTAACTCCAGTAGCTCGTAATTCGTAAAGAAGTGGAACCCGCACTGCTCTCAAATACGATAAGGAAGGAGAGGGTGGCATGGTAGGATATGATTTCCTACTAAGAGCATCAGCTACTACATTGGCTCTTCCTAGATGATACTCGATCGTACAATCATAATCCTTGATCAATTCCAACCATCTTCTTTGTCTCAAGTTTATGTCTCTTTGCGTAAGCAAATATTGTAAACTCTTGTGATCCGTGAAAATTTGACATCTGGCTCCGTACAGATAGTGTCTCCATAATTTAAGTGCAAGCACCACAGCGGCAAGCTCAAGGTCATGCGTCGGATAATTCAATTCATGTGGCTTTAGCTATCTAGAAGCATATGCAATCACGTTCCCATGTTGCATTAAAACACAACCCAAGCCTTGCCTTGAAGCATCACTATACACCATAAATTCTCCACTATCGTCAGGCAACGCTAACACCGGAGCACTAGTTAGACGTCCTTTAAGTTCTTGAAAACTTTGCTCGCACTCCTCCGACCAGATAAACTTCACACCCTTCCTAGTCAGTCAAGTGAGAGGAGCTGTAATTTTTGAAAAATCCTGTACGAATCGCCGGTAATAACCTGCTAGGCCCAAGAAGCTACGAATCTCCGTTACTGTAGTAGGTCTCTCCCAATTTAACACTGCTTCTACCTTCCGAGGGTCCACACTAATGCCTTCTGCATAAACAATATGGCCCAGAAACCCTACACTGTTGAGCCAAAATTCACATTTATTAAACTTAGCGTACAACTGTGCTTCCCTCAAAGTCTGTAGCACAACCCTCAAATGCTTGACATGCAGGGAATCATTTCTAGAGTAGACCAGAATGTCATCAATAAATACGATCACAAAACGATCCAGATAAGGACGGAATACTCGATTCATAAGATCCATAAAAGCTACAGGAGCATTGGTTAGTCCAAATGGCATTACTCTGAATTCATAGTGACCATATCGTGATCGGAAGGCGGTCTTAGGGATATCAGATTCCCTTATCCGTAATTGATGATACCCGGACCTTAAATCAATCTTAGAAAATACTGTAGCTCCCCTCAACTGATCGAACAGGTCATCAATTCGTGGCAAAGGATATTTATTCTTCACCGTAACCTTATTCAACTTTCTGTAATCAATGCACAATCTCAAAGTGCCATCCTTCTTCTTAACAAATAAAACCGGGGCACCCCACGGAGACACACTAGATTGAATGAACCCTTTATCCACTAATTCCTGTAGCTGAGTCTTCAATTCTTCCGATAAGGTGCTTGAGATATAGGTGTTGTACCCGGAATCAAATCGATAGTAAAGTCTATCTCTCTTACAGGGGGTAAGCCAGGTAATTCATCTGGAAATACATCGGGAAATTTCCTAACCACAGGTATATCCTTAATACTCAACTCCTCCCTGCTGGTATCTACCATGTGAGCTAAGTAAGCCTGACAACCCTTGTTCAAAAGCTTTTCAGCCATTAAAGCTGAAATCAGGCAAGAAGGGAGAACATTCCGATCACCCTGAAAGAAAATTATCGGCTTCCCTGGACTTCTAAACACTACAATCTTACGAAAGCAATCAACATTAGCCCGGTGAGTTGCTAAAAACTCCATTCCCAAAATCACATCGAATTCTACAAGATCTAAAGGGATTAGATCAACTTCCAAATCAACATCATCAATCAACACGCTACAACCTTTAAAAACCCACTCTATCTTAAATGATGCTCCCGCAGGCAGAGATACATACCACTCGCCCATAAGGGGCGACCGTGGTACATTTGCAAAGCATGCAAATCTACTTGACATAAAAGAATGTGAAGCACCAGGATCAATTAAAGTATAAGCAGGTTGACCAAATACAGATAACATACCGAGGATAACATTTGGTGAATCGCGGCCCTCCTGCTGAGTCATAGCATGTAATCTTGCATGAGTCGTGGGGCGTCCTCTCTGACCTCTACCCTGCTGGGAACTGCCACGAGTTACTGCACCGGCGCGCGTACCGCTGGAAGAAGCAACATTACCCCTAGTAGAAGTACCAGCGGATGACTGACCTGTCGCCTGAAAATGGGTAGGTGCAACTCTCTGAGTCAACAGGGGGCAGTCCCTTTTAAAATGATCTTGCTGTCCACATTCAAAGCACCCCACTGACTGATATTGCCCATACTGGGCTGGCTGACTAGCTGGAGTTCTGTGCTGACTGCTAGAACTAGCCCTGCTCTGTCCAAACTGACGTCCACCCAACTGTCCCCGATTAAATCTCCTGGTGCGTCCCCCGCGTCTAAATCGGGATCCAGCACTAGATCCACTACTCTGTCCACTGCCTGTTGATGATCCTGAACCGGAGGTGGAAGCTGATCTCTTCGATGGGCCCTGGCTAAGACTGTCTAGGTCTCGGGGTCGAACTCCCGATAGATACATAGTCTCCAGCCTCAAAGCGGCGTTAACCGCCTCATGATAGGTGTAAAAGGGTATTGCTGTTAACTGAATACGATAATCACCCCCCAAACCTTCAATGAACCTGTAGATCCGCTCCTCCTCAGTACTTATCAGATCTGGCACAAACTGGGCTAACTGGGTGAATCGCTGTTCAAACTCCGTCACCGACTTATCCCCTTTCTCTAGATGTAGAAACTCATACTTCATCCTGTCACGGATAGCTGTGCCATAGTACCGCCTATTAAAATGTTCCTTGAACTGTTCCCAAGTTATCGGACCGACGTCCCCCAAATCTCTGCTAGTCGTATCCCACCAATCAAAGGCCACTCCGTCAAGAAAGTCCACTGCCAACCCCACTTTTCGTTCCTCTGGACAATTAATCTGAGCAAAGACCCTTTCCATCTTGTTCAGCCAATTCTGGGCATCCATAGCATTCGGAGCATGGGAGAAACTATAAGCTCCATGTCTCCTTGCTTGCTCCATGGTAAAATCAGTCCTGGAGCCAGGAAGCGCTGCTGTTAGCTGTTGGACAATACGTCCCAAGGCATCCGCTAGTCTTCTGGAAGCATTCTCGTCTCCTGGAGCAGGAGGAGTCTCCCCGCGATTTCGGCGTCTAGGAGGCATAGCACCTGAGATGAAAAAGAAGATTAAACAATTTACAGTAAAGATACCAGGACAACTACCTTATACACCTGAGAACATACTAGCATCGAAGAGCACATGATGGGGATCCGCCGCGGTCGGGCCATCACTCGGAAGATACTAGATGTCATCAAGTACATAAGATAGTAGAAGTGACAGGAAACAAAAAACCTAAAGCTCTGATACCAACTGTCAGAACCCATCCCGAAAATCCTTTCAAATTTTCAAGATGGACTCTGCGGGGCCCACTTTTAAGAAAAATTCGACAGAACTTCCCTTAAAAGTGGACAACCCAACCTGTGAGAAAAATGACAAAAAAACACATATTTCTAAATTCAAGATCTCACCATATGCAGTCATCCTATATTTCACAACCACCACAGTTATTAAGCAAAATCCAAGCGTAAGGCAGTAAAATTTATACAATACAGCCTCTTAGGGTTATCAGAGCAATCTACGATAAAATCAAATATATTACATGTGGTAGGTTAATATTAACCTACGAAAGGCAAGTGGCAGAACTGGTGCTAAGCCTCGATCCCACGCCGAACAGCAACACTGCGAACTGGGCAAAGGAAACCGAAAAGCCCAGGGGAAAGTAAGCGATAAAACGTTAGTTGTGAGTGGACAAAAATATTTAATTAAGAAAGAAGTGTTTCTCACTTTCCCACATTTATTGTTTAGAACGTTCTTATGCATGCAATAGGGAACTAAAGGTTTTTAAATCACTTTCATGACTAAGCCAGCCCCGCTGGCTTAAGGGAAGTTCGACCGACCCTGCTAGTCGGACGAATAAATAAATAAATAAATAAATAATTTAAAAGGTATGAGGAAAAACGTCATCACCATACAATAAAATAAAGTGAGCCGCTAAGGCTCGGGTCGGAGTGTCCCACACTCAAGAGCATCCCATGCTCGGCTCTACTCACCCACTAACACAAAGTAAGTAGGGAGGAGTACCAATAGGCTAGCTAGCAATAAAGTATATCGACCCAGGTATGGTGGGTAAAAACCATATGAAAATCGAGAATTTGTGAGATTTCCTCGAAGTCTCACAAGAAAGGAACTCAGTCCAACAACGTGACCCCGCACGCCAACATGATTCAAAATTATGAATCAATATACTAAAATAATGTAAGTTTATAATCTCGAAGAAATCTTCCATTTCCGAAGATTTTTCGAGAAACCCGAATCTATTAATAAATAATGATACTTTCATTTTCAGAAATAATCTTATCGAAGATTATTTCTAATAAAAAGTTCGAAGTGGAACATAACCACTTCTAATCGGCAATTTGAACCATAACTAATTTCATAATCAAAAATCGAATAATATGCTCATTAAAGAACAGATACTTTGAATAATTTCGTAACTTAGAAAATTTAATTGCATGCATAAATTAAAATCAAACGTCCACTCACAGTATACGGCTAACGTGGTATCCAAGCGTAAGGATCCTCGTCGAATGATGAGTCGGTACCTCGTCCTGTACATAATTATTCGTAACTAACAATTACCGGACGAAAGAAAATAATATTACGATAAACAATAATTAAATCCTAAACCCATAACCTCAATTCCTCCAATTCTCTTCTACAACCAACCAAACTTCACCAACACCGCCCAATCGTCAAATTCAGACTTTACAACAATTATGGAGAAAATCCGACAATCGGATTCACGATTAACATTAATCGAAATCCAAATCTTTAGAAATTTATAACCGATTCAAAACTCCACCAATCCTCACCAAACTTCATATACAAGTTCTAGGATAATTATAGGATTTAACTAGTCAGAAATCGGAATTAAACAGTTACCCTAGCCACCGCTACCGCCGCCCACAGTGGCGGCGCCGCCACCAAAGTCACCAGCTCCAATGGCCACCAAATTTTGGCAGCAGCACCTTCTCAACACACCCAATAATTCTCTCAACTATGACCAAGTCAGGAAATGAGTAGAAGTACCTCAACAATTAAGGAGAAGTTTGAACCCGTATGAACAGTAAAATCTTCTAATTATGCTTTCTTCCTCCACGCTGCAAATCGTTGCAAGAGGTTTGAGGAGCATCATCTACGTCGCAAGGCGCTTCTACTGGACTAAGGTTTGTCGCCGGAGGTGGCCGGAATCGGGAGAAATCGGCTTTGACCACTTTTGCTACAGTGAAACTTCAAGGACCCGATGCGTTATTTTCTGGCCAAGCCGCCGTGAGCCACCACCGCAGGCGCCAAGAGGAGGTCGAGACGAGTCCGTAGCCACCGGTTTCACGCTTTTTGGTGGCCGGAAAAGAGAAAGCAATTGGAGTTGCAGAGGAGAGAAAGAAAATGTGCAGAGGAGAAAGAAGGAGCGCGCGGGAGGAGAGAGAGGAAAGAAAAGAAAGTTACCCGGCTACAGTTAAAATTCAAATTTATACATTTTTACCATGAACAGTAACTTTAATATTTCGCTTATAACTTTCGCATACGAACTCCGATTTTTACGAACCACATATGCACGCGCTCGGTTTAACGTCCTCTACAACTTTCATGAAGAACATTTTCTCAAATTTTGACCCGAACAAAAAGTCAATTTTTAGGGCCACTAAAATCATATAACGGAGTAAAAATTAAGTGTAACTGACATTTACCGTCAAATTAATAAAAATCGAAAATTCTGGGTTCGGGACGTAACAATCTCCCCCCCCTTAAAGAATTTCGTCCTCGAAATTGACATACCTGTTAGAAAAGGTGGGGATACTGTCGTCTCATTTGATCCTCTGGTTCCCAAGTAGCTTCTTCTACCATATGATTACTCCAAAGTACTTTAACTAATGGTATCGTTTTGTTCCTGAGTATCTGCTCTCTTCTATCCAGAACTTGAATTGGTTTTTCTTCATACGTTAGATCTTCCCGTAATCTTATGGGCTGCTCTTGAAGGACATGAGAAGGATCAGCAATATACTTGCGGAGCATGGAAACATGGAAGACATCATGTACTTTGGACAGTCTTGAAGGTAATACTAGCCGATAAGCGACCAAACCAATCCGTTCAGCAATTTGATATGGTCCGATGTATCTGGGGCTGAGTTTTCCACGTTTTCCAAACCTTACAATACCCTTCCAAGGTGATAGTTTTAGAAACACCCAATCACCAACTTGAAATTCTAAATCTTTCCTTCGATTATCCGCATAGCTCTTTTGTCTACTCTGGGCTGCTTTCAGCTTTTCTTTAATCACTTTTACCTTTTCAGTTGTAATCTGCACCATCTCTGGACCAATAAGCTTCCTTTCTCCTACTTCGTTCCAACACAAAGGAGTACGACACTGTTTTCCATAAAGAGCTTCATAGGGAGCCATGCCAATGCTGGAATGATAACTGTTATTATAAGCAAATTCTATCAAGGCTAGGTGGCTGTCCCAATTTCCTCTAAACTGCAAAACACAAGCTCTCAACATGTCTTCTAGAGTTTGAATAGTTCTCTCTGTTTGCCCATCTGTTTGCGGATGAAATGCAGTGCTGAACTGAGATTGAGTACCCAAAGCTTCCATCAGCTTACGCTAAAACTTTGAAGTGAAACGGGGGTCCCGATCAGACGTAATAGAGACAGGTGTGCCGTGAAGTTTTACTATCTCATTCATGTACAACTCCGCATATCTATCTATCTTATAAGTCTTCTTAACAGACAGGAAATGTGCGGACTTGGTGAGTCGGTCTACAATCACCCAGATGCTGTCATGACCATTTCCGGTACGTGGTAATCCGGATACAAAGTCCATAGTGATATGTTCCCATTTCCATTCAGGTATTGGTAACGGTTGTAACAAACCCGAGGGCTTCTGTCTTTCGGCCTTCACTTGTTGACATATCAAACACCTACTTACATAAGCTGCAATTTCCCTCTTCATATTAGGCCACCAGTAGTATTCCTTCAAAGTCCGGTACATTTTAGTCCCGCCAGGATGCACGGCATAAGCAGAACTATGGGCCTCCTCTAGTATTTCTTGTTTAAGATCATCTCGGTCTGGCACACAAATTCGATTCCCGGACATCAAAGCTCCATCCCTGCTGATAGTGAAGTCTACTCTAGTACCATTTTCCACTGCCTCTTTCAACCGTTTTAGATAGTCGTCATGTTGTTGTGCTTCTCGTACTCTATCAATAAAAATTGGTCTCACCTAGAAGCTGGCTATTAAGGCTGCGGATTCTTCAGTCACTTCCAAGTTAACTCCAGTAGCTCGTAATTCGTAAAGAAGTGGAACCCGCACTGCTCTCAAATACGATAAGGAAGGAGAGGGTGGCATGGTAGGATATGATTTCCTACTAAGAGCATCAGCTACTACATTGGCTCTTCCTAGATGATACTCGATCGTACAATCATAATCCTTGATCAATTCCAACCATCTTCTTTGTCTCAAGTTTATGTCTCTTTGCGTAAGCAAATATTGTAAACTCTTGTGATCCGTGAAAATTTGACATCTGGCTCCGTACAGATAGTGTCTCCATAATTTAAGTGCAAGCACCACAGCGGCAAGCTCAAGGTCATGCGTCGGATAATTCAATTCATGTGGCTTTAGCTATCTAGAAGCATATGCAATCACGTTCCCATGTTGCATTAAAACACAACCCAAGCCTTGCCTTGAAGCATCACTATACACCATAAATTCTCCACTATCGTCAGGCAACGCTAACACCGGAGCACTAGTTAGACGTCCTTTAAGTTCTTGAAAACTTTGCTCGCACTCCTCCGACCAGATAAACTTCACACCCTTCCTAGTCAGTCAAGTGAGAGGAGCTGTAATTTTTGAAAAATCCTGTACGAATCGCCGGTAATAACCTGCTAGGCCCAAGAAGCTACGAATCTCCGTTACTGTAGTAGGTCTCTCCCAATTTAACACTGCTTCTACCTTCCGAGGGTCCACACTAATGCCTTCTGCATAAACAATATGGCCCAGAAACCCTACACTGTTGAGCCAAAATTCACATTTATTAAACTTAGCGTACAACTGTGCTTCCCTCAAAGTCTGTAGCACAACCCTCAAATGCTTGACATGTAGGGAATCATTTCTAGAGTAGACCAGAATGTCATCAATAAATACGATCACAAAACGATCCAGATAAGGACGGAATACTCGATTCATAAGATCCATAAAAGCTACAGGAGCATTGGTTAGTCCAAATGGCATTACTCTGAATTCATAGTGACCATATCGTGATCGGAAGGCGGTCTTAGGGATATCAGATTCCCTTATCCGTAATTGATGATACCCGGACCTTAAATCAATCTTAGAAAATACTGTAGCTCCCCTCAACTGATCGAACAGGTCATCAATTCGTGGCAAAGGATATTTATTCTTCACCGTAACCTTATTCAACTTTCTGTAATCAATGCACAATCTCAAAGTGCCATCCTTCTTCTTAACAAATAAAACCGGGGCACCCCACGGAGACACACTAGATTGAATGAACCCTTTATCCACTAATTCCTGTAGCTGAGTCTTCAATTCTTCCGATAAGGTGCTTGAGATATAGGTGTTGTACCCGGAATCAAATCGATAGTAAAGTCTATCTCTCTTACAGGGGGTAAGCCAGGTAATTCATCTGGAAATACATCGGGAAATTTCCTAACCACAGGTATATCCTTAATACTCAACTCCTCCCTGCTGGTATCTACCATGTGAGCTAAGTAAGCCTGACAACCCTTGTTCAAAAGCTTTTCAGCCATTAAAGCTGAAATCAGGCAAGAAGGGAGAACATTCCGATCACCCTGAAAGAAAATTATCGGCTTCCCTGGACTTCTAAACACTACAATCTTACGAAAGCAATCAACATTAGCCCGGTGAGTTGCTAAAAACTCCATTCCCAAAATCACATCGAATTCTACAAGATCTAAAGGGATTAGATCAACTTCCAAATCAACATCATCAATCAACACGCTACAACCTTTAAAAACCCACTCTATCTTAAATGATGCTCCCGCAGGCAGAGATACATACCACTCGCCCATAAGGGGCGACCGTGGTACATTTGCAAAGCATGCAAATCTACTTGACATAAAAGAATGTGAAGCACCAGGATCAATTAAAGTATAAGCAGGTTGACCAAATACAGATAACATACCGAGGATAACATTTGGTGAATCGCGGCCCTCCTGCTGAGTCATAGCATGTAATCTTGCATGAGTCGTGGGGCGTCCTCTCTGACCTCTACCCTGCTGGGAACTGCCACGAGTTACTGCACCGGCGCGCGTACCGCTGGAAGAAGCAACATTACCCCTAGTAGAAGTACCAGCGGATGACTGACCTGTCGCCTGAAAATGGGTAGGTGCAACTCTCTGAGTCAACAGGGGGCAGTCCCTTTTAAAATGATCTTGCTGTCCACATTCAAAGCACCCCACTGACTGATATTGCCCATACTGGGCTGGCTGACTAGCTGGAGTTCTGTGCTGACTGCTAGAACTAGCCCTGCTCTGTCCAAACTGACGTCCACCCAACTGTCCCCGATTAAATCTCCTGGTGCGTCCCCCGCGTCTAAATCGGGATCCAGCACTAGATCCACTACTCTGTCCACTGCCTGTTGATGATCCTGAACCGGAGGTGGAAGCTGATCTCTTCGATGGGCCCTGGCTAAGACTGTCTAGGTCTCGGGGTCGAACTCCCGATAGATACATAGTCTCCAGCCTCAAAGCGGCGTTAACCGCCTCATGATAGGTGTAAAAGGGTATTGCTGTTAACTGAATACGATAATCACCCCCCAAACCTTCAATGAACCTGTAGATCCGCTCCTCCTCAGTACTTATCAGATCTGGCACAAACTGGGCTAACTGGGTGAATCGCTGTTCAAACTCCGTCACCGACTTATCCCCTTTCTCTAGATGTAGAAACTCATACTTCATCCTGTCACGGATAGCTGTGCCATAGTACCGCCTATTAAAATGTTCCTTGAACTGTTCCCAAGTTATCGGACCGACGTCCCCCAAATCTCTGCTAGTCGTATCCCACCAATCAAAGGCCACTCCGTCAAGAAAGTCCACTGCCAACCCCACTTTTCGTTCCTCTGGACAATTAATCTGAGCAAAGACCCTTTCCATCTTGTTCAGCCAATTCTGGGCATCCATAGCATTCGGAGCATGGGAGAAACTATAAGCTCCATGTCTCCTTGCTTGCTCCATGGTAAAATCAGTCCTGGAGCCAGGAAGCGCTGCTGTTAGCTGTTGGACAATACGTCCCAAGGCATCCGCTAGTCTTCTGGAAGCATTCTCGTCTCCTGGAGCAGGAGGAGTCTCCCCGCGATTTCGGCGTCTAGGAGGCATAGCACCTGAGATGAAAAAGAAGATTAAACAATTTACAGTAAAGATACCAGGACAACTACCTTATACACCTGAGAACATACTAGCATCGAAGAGCACATGATGGGGATCCGCCGCGGTCGGGCCATCACTCGGAAGATACTAGATGTCATCAAGTACATAAGATAGTAGAAGTGACAGGAAACAAAAAACCTAAAGCTCTGATACCAACTGTCAGAACCCATCCCGAAAATCCTTTCAAATTTTCAAGATGGACTCTGCGGGGCCCACTTTTAAGAAAAATTCGACAGAACTTCCCTTAAAAGTGGACAACCCAACCTGTGAGAAAAATGACAAAAAAACACATATTTCTAAATTCAAGATCTCACCATATGCAGTCATCCTATATTTCACAACCACCACAGTTATTAAGCAAAATCCAAGCGTAAGGCAGTAAAATTTATACAATACAGCCTCTTAGGGTTATCAGAGCAATCTACGATAAAATCAAATATATTACATGTGGTAGGTTAATATTAACCTACGAAAGGCAAGTGGCAGAACTGGTGCTAAGCCTCGATCCCACGCCGAACAGCAACACTGCGAACTGGGCAAAGGAAACCGAAAAGCCCAGGGGAAAGTAAGCGATAAAACGTTAGTTGTGAGTGGACAAAAATATTTAATTAAGAAAGAAGTGTTTCTCACTTTCCCACATTTATTGTTTAGAACGTTCTTATGCATGCAATAGGGAACTAAAGGTTTTTAAATCACTTTCATGACTAAGCCAGCCCCGCTGGCTTAAGGGAAGTTCGACCGACCCTGCTAGTCGGACGAATAAATAAATAAATAAATAAATAATTTAAAAGGTATGAGGAAAAACGTCATCACCATACAATAAAATAAAGTGAGCCGCTAAGGCTCGGGTCGGAGTGTCCCACACTCAAGAGCATCCCATGCTCGGCTCTACTCACCCACTAACACAAAGTAAGTAGGGAGGAGTACCAATAGGCTAGCTAGCAATAAAGTATATCGACCCAGGTATGGTGGGTAAAAACCATATGAAAATCGAGAATTTGTGAGATTTCCTCGAAGTCTCACAAGAAAGGAACTCAGTCCAACAACGTGACCCCGCACGCCAACATGATTCAAAATTATGAATCAATATACTAAAATAATGTAAGTTTATAATCTCGAAGAAATCTTCCATTTCCGAAGATTTTTCGAGAAACCCGAATCTATTAATAAATAATGATACTTTCATTTTCAGAAATAATCTTATCGAAGATTATTTCTAATAAAAAGTTCGAAGTGGAACATAACCACTTCTAATCGGCAATTTGAACCATAACTAATTTCATAATCAAAAATCGAATAATATGCTCATTAAAGAACAGATACTTTGAATAATTTCGTAACTTAGAAAATTTAATTGCATGCATAAATTAAAATCAAACGTCCACTCACAGTATACGGCTAACGTGGTATCCAAGCGTAAGGATCCTCGTCGAATGATGAGTCGGTACCTCGTCCTGTACATAATTATTCGTAACTAACAATTACCGGACGAAAGAAAATAATATTACGATAAACAATAATTAAATCCTAAACCCATAACCTCAATTCCTCCAATTCTCTTCTACAACCAACCAAACTTCACCAACACCGCCCAATCGTCAAATTCAGACTTTACAACAATTATGGAGAAAATCCGACAATCGGATTCACGATTAACATTAATCGAAATCCAAATCTTTAGAAATTTATAACCGATTCAAAACTCCACCAATCCTCACCAAACTTCATATACAAGTTCTAGGATAATTATAGGATTTAACTAGTCAGAAATCGGAATTAAACAGTTACCCTAGCCACCGCTACCGCCGCCCACAGTGGCGGCTCCGCCACCAAAGTCACCAGCTCCAATGGCCACCAAATTTTGGCAGCAGCACCTTCTCAACACACCCAATAATTCTCTCAACTATGACCAAGTCAGGAAATGAGTAGAAGTACCTCAACAATTAAGGAGAAGTTTGAACCCGTATGAACAGTAAAATCTTCCAATTATGCTTTCTTCCTCCACGCTGCAAATCGTTGCAAGAGGTTTGAGGAGCATCATCTACGTCGCAAGGCGCTTCTACTGGACTAAGGTTTGTCGCCGGAGGTGGCCGGAATCGGGAGAAATCGGCTTTGACCACTTTTGCTACAGTGAAACTTCAAGGACCCGATGCGTTATTTTCTGGCCAAGCCGCCGTGAGCCACCACCGCAGGCGCCAAGAGGAGGTCGAGACGAGTCCGTAGCCACCGGTTTCACGCTTTTTGGTGGCCGGAAAAGAGAAAGCAACTGGAGTTGCAGAGGAGAGAAAGAAAATGTGCAGAGGAGAAAGAAGGAGCGCGCGGGAGGAGAGAGAGGAAAGAAAAGAAAGTTACCCGGCTACAGTAAAAATTCAAATTTATACCTTTTTACCATGAACAGTAACTTTAATATTTCACTTATAACTTTCGCATACGAACTCCGATTTTTACGAACCACATATGCACGCGCTCGGTTTAACGTTCTCTACAACTTTCATGAAGAACATTTTCTCAAATTTTGACCCGAAAAAAAAGTCAATTTTTAGGGCCACTAAAATCATATAACGGAGGAAAAATTAAGTGTAACTGACATTTACCGTCAAATTAATAAAAATCGAAAATTCTGGGTTCGGGACGTAACATGCATTCTGCCACTACAAGTTTGAGACGCATTCTGCCACCAGACTTTAGGTTCTACTACTGTTGTTAATGCATTCAGCCACTTTGAAATTAAACTAAATTATATTCACTTTCATTGTTTGTTTATTAATAGGGGAAAACTTGATGGTATCTTTTGAAGGATCTAATGCTATGGATGAAGTGGATTTATCATTGAGGTGTGGCTTAACCAATGTTGGATGAGATTTTACAATGTTAAAGGATCCATACAACTTAGATAAGTTAAAGTATACGTTGTGTGAGAAAGTAGTTAGTGGTGGAATGCATAGAATGAAGCAACACATTGCCAACATCAAGGGAAATGTACAGATGCTGAAGCCGACATTTCTTAGGGAAATGTATGCATCTTCAATCACCCTTGATTCTTCAATTGATGGAAGTAAGAAGATGCGACATCAAAACATTAATGATGCCATTTAGAAGAAAAGAACACAATGTGCATCAATTGTTGGCTAGGTGAGTGTATGAATCCGACATTTCTTTTTATGTAATTAATAATGATGGCTTTAAAAGATTTCTGGAACAGATTGATCAATTTGACCCGTGTTACTGACCTCCAACGCAATACCAACCAAGGGAGCCATTGTTGAAAGAAGAGATTGAGAGGACTAAAAATTTACTCAAGAAACATAAAGAAGAGTGGGCAAAGAATGGTTGTTCAATTACGACCGAAAAAGAAGAAGCATTATGAACTTATGTGTCAATTTCAAGGATGAAGACATACAATATGATCAAGTTGTCATGGACGGTTATTTCTTTGTGTTGAGAAATTCTTTCTCGATGACCTTGAGACTCAAAGTGTTGTGGCAAATGAAGAGTTGTTGATATATAAGAGCAAAAAGGGTAGATTTGGAAGAGTTTTACCCAAGTTGAGATGTGATAAAAATGATGACAAGTATGGTCCAGGTAAGAAACTAAGACCATTTCATTATTTTGTGAAAACTACTAGACATGATATTTACCTTGTTTACTAATTTTTATTGTTTTGTTTGTGCACATGTAGTTGGATGGTGGTCAAATTACGAAAATAGAACACCCAACTTGCAAAAAATGGCTAGAAGAATACTCTGTTTAACTATAAGTTCAGCCGGGTGCGAGATAAATTTGAGTACTTTTGAGGGAGTTAGTGTTTTCTTTCAAATGCCTAGAAGAATACTCTCTTTATACTCTCTTCAAATGGTTGATTTGTTACTAAATTTTTTTTTTTTTTTTTGCTTCATGTAAATCCATACAAAGAAAAGGAATAGACTGCTTCAAGGTCGAACAATTAGTCTGTGTCCAATTCAATGCCAAGGTGATCAACAAAAAGAGAATGGCTCAAGAGTTGGGAGTAGATGTGCTACTTGATAATGAAGCTAGTAGAGCTTAAGGGTGGATTGTTGATGGTGGTGATGAAGAAGATGAGTCGGATGTTACTAGTGAAATGGAGGGAGAGGTTAGATAGCGGGCCTAGGAGAAGTTCAAGAAATGTGGAGGTAAGAGAACTTCATGATGAAAATTTTGTATCGGATGAGGACACAGAAGAGGGAGAAGAAGAGGATCATGAGTTTGAGTCTGATCCCGAAGGAGGCTTGGAGAGATATGGAGAAGAAGAGTTAGAGGTTTAGGCTTGCATTGTTTTAATCTATGTTTATTGGCTTATTTCTTAACATTCTCTCCCTAATTTGATTTTGAGGACTCTTTGAATATTCTAGATGCAATTTTATTACTCTTTAAGTCATTATATATTTTTAATGACATAAATAAAAGTCATGTAAACAAATAAAATTAAAAAATACAAAACAGCCTAGGTGCTTGAGCGCTAGTGATTTTCGGAACCTTGATGAAAAGAATAAGAGTATTACTAGCTAGAGACAACAAAAAAAACTTACTAAACTCTAATCCCAAATGATGTGGCAAATGCCAAATCATTAGTTTGTGTTGATGTAATCGTCAACTAATCAATTAGGCAATTTTCTTATACGGAAAAAATATTTCTAAATATGGAATCCTTATGGCAACAATCCTCAAATGGCGGCGATGGAAACATGGTTGTCTAAGCTAAATTCTTTTAGGTCATTGGTGAGGAAATAGGGTTTATTTTTAGATCATCTGTCATGGTAACCCATATATAACCTATCAACATCTCCTATGGTAAGCTATTCCACCTTTTTCAAAAACGTTTTTTGTCGGAGACCTTATGTCCAAGTCATATATGGATGAGAGTAATTTGTTACCGTTTTTTAATTTAGAGACAGGATTTATTGTGATTTCAGGCTGATTCGAACCGACTTTGGATTGATTTTACTTTGATAATCGGACTATTTCATACTGATTTTGTTGTTATTTCATGTGTAAGAACCTTGGTGGCTGATCTCTATTTTTGTTAGATTAATTCATTTATTTGTGAATCTTATTCAATTATTTATCTGTTTGTGGCATTGTAATTATTTTGTAATGATTCATTGTGATTTTAGGCTGGTGTAATATCTTTATCCATTGTGGCATTTAAGAAGCTTATAATGGTTGGTTGGATGAAAAAAAATTTGTTACCGTTTTTTATTATTTGAACAGCTCACAACTATCAGGAGCAAATATCATCCCACATAATCCAATACTTTCTATTTGCTCACTTTATTAGTCTAAATTCATAGAAAATAAACATATAATACAAATTCTAAAAGCATTAAGCTTAAAGTACAATTTCTTGATATATATTGCGGTACCATCTCTAATCTTGACGCCAATTCCAATCCACAAGTAGTGTAGCTCCATCTTCGCATATATTCGCTTCTACCTCTAACCTCTTTGCAATCCACAAAAGGGCCACACCTCCAAAAGAATAAAGCCATCAAATAATAAGCACATAAATTCTGGCCACAAACCATAAAAATCAATACAAAAGTCTTGATAACTCTTTGGCGGAGATTTTGTCTTACCTTGATTCATATGTCTAATACTATCTCTACAGAAAGTCAGAAATCCTGATGCTTGAGTAGAATACTTGTGTTGCTACACCATATTTGTTGCGTACTCCATAGGTACTCTTGCTTGCGATAAACGATTTGCCCTCTTGCCCTGGTTATTTGCTTCAATATCATCAATACTCTGCTCTATACTTTGGATTCTCCTACTCACATAATTTGATGAATTGACTGTGTAGAGCAGCATGCCACATTTTTATCTAATCCATTTTTACCAGGTGATAGCACTGAAATCGGAATTGCTTGCAATTACATCTCTTTTCGAGCTTTACATAATCACACAGCTCGTCATTAGTGTTAATATTTATTTGGGAGAATATTTCACCATCTACCATCTTCCATACCGACTCATGATCATTCTTCTGAAAGTGGTCGAGTTGCCTTTCATCTTGTAAACCCACACCGTGCACGTTTTCAAGTTTAGCTATATATGGCTTTCCAGGTGCATTGTTCTCCACAATGAACATACTCTCAGAAGTAATATTCTCATTCAAAATGGTTGTGAAATTCTTCAACCCCTTCAATCATATCATCAATAAAAACACCAATGTTTTGTATTGTTTTTTAGTTGTTGCCAATCCCATGTCTTTAAAATGGCAAAAAAATTCTCTTATACAACATAAAAGATATCTTGATGTTCAACAACTTGTGGTTTGAAGGGCGAATTTACAGAATCCCTCGTCTTTAGCTCCTAAAGTTGTGGGTTGCTGACATGCATAGACCTGTGATGAACTATAAGAAGACAAATCATCTATCATAGCGTACTGGTAATAAGGATCTTCAATCCAGCATCCAAGTTGAATTTCATATCCGTATTGAACTGTAGCCACAAAAAAAAATATATTATTTGATATATTATCCTTATCTACTACGATATCTAAATTTTTATTTCTATAGGAGAATAACATTCTAATCTGATATTGAGTAATGCTTCCACGGTCGTTGTCTATTTGGCTTTGCTCTTAATTCAAAGGTGGTGTACGATTGTGGTTAAACCATAATTTTAGTTGATTGTGACTAAACCTTTTTTATTTTTACAAAATTCTTGTAAGCTCAATCATTTGTGGCCTTTACTTTTACAATTACCAAGCGTTTGGAAGATGATGACTTCAAGTGCAACTTGATTGGGAATGCAAACAAATTTGCTTGCTAATTCTAACCAACGACAGCACTACCTTTACCACACAATGTTTCAACATTATAGCCACAACAAAAATATCTTTTTTATAAGTGTAATATTTCCAGATCAAACAGTATTGGCGACAAAATCTACTGATAGGAGAAGGTTGAGACATTTGTCATAGCTTCAGAATGTACGTTTTTATCTCAGAGTGCGCAACTACTTTAAACTAAAACAAAGGGCAATGTAGCTCACATGCAACACCAAGAAACAATAGGGCAATAGATGAAGTCACTAACGATCTTATCACCAGTGACAACAAAATATTCATGGAATACGAGAAGAGTCACAACATGAACCCATTAAAAATTTATTTGATCGAAATTAAATTTTTTTTTTTAATTGAACAACATGGAATATAAATATAATGTTTCTTCCCTAAGTCACACAAACTAAATAGAAAAGTATAAAGATTCTAGCAAAGAGTATGACTCAAAAGTCATACTTTCGGTTAAGTTCTACATTTAGATAACAAAAGAAAGCAAAACTAGAGAAACAAATAAAATAAAGTAGCAACAAATTACATCAGTCCATATAATCGATACAAAGACTCATTGTCTGCAATTGTAGAGTCCTCCTAACCATTTAAAGCATTTTGCCCATAAGCTTGAAAACCTACAATAGCGAACAAAAAAGCCATGCGAAAGTAGAAAAATCACCTGATTAAAACTCAAATGACTTGTATCTTCTTATAAGTGGGATATGACCTCTCTTATAGGTTTAAAGAACATCATCGAGAGTTGCATTGCTTTTCCTCTTTTGTTGTTTAGAACTACTTATACCAAACGTTCTTCAAAATCAATATGAATTGGAACCTTGTCATAATTATCATTTGTCACAAATTGAGTAACAAACTGAATGACCCTTATAATGACATTGTAGCTGCGATTCACAGCAATTAGATGGACATCCACTATATTGTCAAACTTAGTTTTTAAGATCACCCAACCTTTTGCTCAATTTTTAAACTATAAGTTAATTTTTCGGTGACTCAAAAGATCATATTCTACAAATGTTGTTCCACCACATTGTAATGCATCTCACTAATTCAAAAAAATATGTGTCTGCAATGGATCAAGCACAAAACCTCTCATACTAAGAACTCCAGAAAGAACATGACCTCTAGTATATGGGTCATGAATGGCGGAGACCACAATGGCTTACCTTAAGAACATGACCTCTAGTATATGGGTCATGAATGGGTTGCCACAGTTCAAATTTCGGAAGATTCTTTCCAGCGTGGGTTGGATCGATGCAAAACAATTCTTGTGGGGAAACTCCTTTCGCCACTAAATTGTGTGATGCCAAAGGCTCCTGAGTTAGCGAAGAGGTTGCGTATGTTCTGGCATAACGTTCCTAATTGGATGATTGCCCCCTTAGTCAAGGGTTTCTTCTTGCTGCAGTTCCAGACTCTTGATGATATGCAGCGTATATGGTCGTCGGGCTTCTTTAATTTAAATCCAGGAATCTTGAGGTTAATCAAGTGGTCACCGTCGTTCTCTCCAGCAACATACAGGAACACCTTTGCGCAGATTTGAGTGAGTTTTTAGGACTTAGGGTTTACCTATTGGGATCACCAGACACTTTTTGAAATTGCACGAGGTGTTGGTACTCCAATCAAACTGGATGAGAGGACTGCCAGCAGGTCTTTAGGTCTCTATGCAAGAGTGTTGGTTGATGTCGATCTTTCAAAACCTCTTTGTGAACAAGTTAGGGTTATGATGGCACATGGAGAGTCGATGATTGCCTCGGTAGACTATAAGTTAGTCCTAGTTCTCTGTCAAGCCTGTGGCATTGTTGGTCACTCTGTCAACAAGTGTAGGAACAAGACGAAGCCACCATGTTGTGATCAAAGCGGTAAAGCTTCTGAACCTCCATCCAATGGAACTCAATGCACAGACTGCCCCGAGGTTGATCCGGTGGCAGCTGGGTGCGGGCGCTTCTGTTCACAGAGGAAGAGTCGTACACGCCAACGCTCACGACCGGTCACTGTGACACCAGAAAAAGACCTTGTGGCGGATGAAGGATTACCCCCACCTTCCTCTGCCCGGCAACCAACTGTTATCACACGTAAAAGAATGGTTGTAACTGCTCAAAATCTCCTAGAACAACCAGTGCCTACTATCTTTCAAGTTGATGCTGCGCGGCAAACAGTGGACCCCGTTTTGTCTAATACTGAGGTTGGAGCGACCTCCACCTCCACTACCTCTGTGCCCCCGGGTTTTAACACCGTCATCGAACAAATTCCAAGCAATGTTCCAACCCTAGCTTAGAGGACTAACGTCCCATCATGTGAGGACATTGAGGTCACGTCCGCAGGTGCTTTTGGTGTCTCTGATCCGGATGTTGAATCTGAAAACTTGGTCAGTGGTACGCTAAAGGAAGGTGAGTTTATCCCTGTTATGTCCAAGAAGTCCATGAAGCTAGCTAAACCTTCAGTTAAAGCTAAAGTTGAAGCTAAGCATGGGGCTAATAACCACAGTACAAAGTTGGTACTTATTCAAAAAGGTGCCAAACATAAACTTTTCTAATGATTGTTCTCTTCTGGAATGCTCGGGGTTTGGCAAGTGTTGACACGCAGCGAGCATTAACCAATATGGTACGTGCACACAAACCTCTAATTGTTTGTCTTTCAGAGCCATTTATTTTAGTTGATTCTATTCTGGTGGGTTTCTGGAGATCCATTTGGTCTCCGTCTTGTAACTACTAACAATAGGGGAATGGGAACCCAACCTTTGGTTCTTCTGCCATAAAGCTATTGGTATACAGGTCCTGTATGTGACTGCTCAACAAATCACGGTTTCCTGCTCATTTGAAGGTGTTCATGGCATAAATACCAGCGTCTATGCCAAAACCACTATGGCTGGGCGTAGACTCCTCTAGTCGGACTTGCGTTATGTAAGAGAGAATTGGGTTCTTGGGCCTTGGCTGGTTTTTGGAGATTTCAATTGTGTTTTTGGTTCTTATGAAAAACGGGGAGGAAACACGCCTTCTGCAAGATCCTGCCTGGACTTCCAACAAATGTGCACCTCGTGTGCTTTACTTGACATTGCCACCAAGGGACTGACCTTTACGTGGACTACTCGTCGCACTGAGGTTCGACTGGATAGAGCCCTTGGTAACTTAGAGTGGATTGATTCTTGGGCAGTTATGGAGTGATGGACCCTCACTAGAGCCACCTCAGACCATTACCCTATTCTCTTGACTTGTTTGAAACTCAGGAATGCCATTAAGACTCCATTCTGCTTCCAAAGTGGCTGGCTTCAACAACCAAACTTTCTGTCATTAGTTAGAGATTTTTGGGACACGCTACAGTTTTTTGGGTGTCCTCAATTTGTCCTGGCTTCCAAACTAAGGGCCTTGAAGGTGATGCTTAAGTCCTGGAGCCAAAACTCTATTGGGGATGTTCATTCAATGGTTAAGCTTCTAAACTGACTTTAGATGCGATTCAAGAGGAGATTTCAAGACTTGGTCCTACAGAGGACAGATTCTCACGGGAAGACCTGGCCCATGCAAGGTTCTTATCTGATCTTTCTTTACAAGCTACTTTTCTTCTTGATCAGTCCTGTATCCGATGGCTAAAAGATGAGGACAAGAATACCTCTTTTCTTCACAATATGGACAAAATCAGGCGCTTAAACAAATCGATTACATCGCTTTTGGTGGATCAAGAGGTCATCAATGATGCATCAGCCATTGAAGCGCATGTAGTTCAGCATTTTGATTTATCCTTCACAAGGGACACTAACATAGTGAACACTGGCATGGTGGAACGGCTTATTCCTAGTCTTGTGATTGAGGCTGACAATCCAGCTCTGCTTTCTATTCCTACTAGTCAGGAGATCTTTGAAACTGTCAGAGGCATGGATGAGTTCAGTGCTCCGGGGCCGGATGGGTTCAATGGGAGTTTTTTCACTTCCTGTTGGCCTGTGGTGGGGCATGATGTGATTTCAGTAGTTCAGGCTTTCTTTGTTAATGGTTTCATTATGCCGCACTTTATTTCAAATGTTATTATCCTCATTCCCAAGCTGGAGGAGTCCGAAAGCATTTTAGATTTCAGGCCTATTGCCCTAGCCAGCTTTGTGTTTAAAATTATCACAAAAATATTGGTTGATCGTTTGGGTTATGTTGCTGCTCGCATAATCTCTCCAAACCAAAGTGCGTTTATTAAAGGGTGCACTATTATTGATCCAATCTCCTAAACCTCATAGTGTATTAATATGCTTGACCGTAGCTGCAAGTATGGTAATATGGCAATCAAATTTGACATTCGCAAAGCCTTTGATACTCTAGATTGGAGCTTCTTATTGAGAGTTCTAAGGTCTTTTGGTTTCAGCTCTACCTTTGTCGGGTACGTTCAAAATATTCTAAATTCTGCCTTCCTCTCTGTAAGTGTAAATGGCAAGACTTGTGGTTACTTTAACTGTTCACGGGGAGTCCGTCAGGGTGACCCCCTTTCACCACTGCTATTCTGCCTTGCAGAGGAGGTCCTAAGTAGGGGCATCGACAATTTGGTTGCGCATAATAAAGTTTAGCGCATCTCAGCCCCTCTGGGAGTTAACGCTCCATCACATGTTCTTTTTGCAGACGATGTCATGGTTTTTCTACATGGACATTCAAGGCATTTAAAAATTTTAATGTCCTTCATGGACGAGTATGCCATGAATTCGGGTCAAGTCTTGAACAAGGCAAAATCCAATGTCTACCTGGGCAAATCTGCAATCCCAAGACAACACCATATCAAAAGAATTCTGGGGTTGAATATTTGCAGTCTTCCATTTACCTACCTGGGAAAGTACCAATTTTTATTGGCAGGGCTAGATCTGAATTTTTCCTCCCCATTGCGGACAAAATCAGGTGTAAGTTGAGCTCTTGGAAAGGTAAGCAGCTCTCACAGGCTGGTAGACTACAGCTGATTTCTTCGGTTATTCATAGTCACCTCATTTACAGTTTCAAAATTTATGAGTGGCCACGTGATCTTTTATTGAAGGTACAACATTGGACTCGTAATTTTTTCTGGAATAGGGACCCTTTGATAGATGGTTATGCTTTGGTGGCCTAGAAAACTTGTTGTACGCGAAAGGAAGAAGGTGGATTGGGATTGAAAAACTTATTTACACTTAACAAATCCTTGCTTCTGAAGCGGTGTTGGGAGGTAGTTGAGAGAGGGTCTCCTTCTGCTTTGCTATTGCATGAGAGGTTCCTTACAGAAGGTCTTCAATGTAATACCCACAATTTTCATTTTAAATTCGAGTAATTGTGTGGAACGAATATTATACGATTTCACGATTATTGTTCGATAATAACTCACATTTTGAATCATCGAAGTTTCGAAACGATTAGTTTTAATGAAAAACTCGAAATGCTCGGTTTGAGAAATCGACTTTTTCTACGTGCAAAATTTGGAGAAACTTCCTTCATGAAAGTTGTAGAACTCATCGATACGAGTCCGTACACGTGCGGAACATAAAGATCGAATTTTTTCTGAATTAGTTATCGAATTTAGAAGATTTTCTGAAACTTGTATATATAGGAAAAAACCCTAGAAATTTTTGGAAACCCTATTTTTTTTTCACCGGCTTCCCTTCCTTTTTTGGAAAGAAAACTGTTCATTCTCTCTCTCACTCTCGAGTTTTTCTCTCTCGGCCGAAAGCCAAAAACAGAGCACGGCTTCACCGTGCTCCCATCTCCTCCTCCGGCCACCACTCGAGCTGCAACCACTTCCAGGAGCTTCGCTTCGACCTTGCGCAGCTGCCAGAGGCAGCCTTGTGCCGCGACACGACCGGCAGCGGCGGCGGCACGGACCGAACCGAAAAGGTTCGTTTTCGGTTCGATCTCGATATCTCGAGCTACAGATCACCATTTCACTTGATTCTTGGCTCATTGAGCTGCCTCAATTTCCTCTACAAGCACCAAGAAGGACCGGAACTGGGTCGAACGTTTTCACGTTCGTCGGAGCTCAACCCCCTGTGGATCGAAAAACCAACTTTCGATCCAAATATCTCGAGCTATACACGATCGTTTCTTGTAATTCTTGGCTTGTTGAGTTCGCAAGGAAGTTCTAAACAAGTTTCCAGAAGGGATCGAGGCGTGAGGTTGCAGTTTTTACGTCGGTTTCAAGCTCGCCGGTTTCTGGAAAAATTCCGGCCGCCGACTGTAATTGGTACTTTTCGATCCCTTCCCGTCATTTTTTGGTCTTGTGCTAGTTATGAAAGTTGCTCAGAATGATGAAACGAAGGGGAGAAGCTCAGCCCCGACACCATTTGTGGTGGTCGGCGGCGGCTCTGTCCCTAACTCCGGCGGCCCTTTTCGGCCACCTCCGGAGGTCTAAAATTTGGTTTCTGTCCATTTTATGATTCTATGTTTCAATACGATCATTTTGGCGTATTATACGTATTTTTTGGATAACATATGAATTAGTTATGAATTTTGTGATTTCGATCGATTTCGATCGTTAGATTTTTGATCTGTGAAATTAGGACCGTCCGATGAACTTATAATTTTGATATAATGATCATATGAATGTCCCAGAGGCTTTATGTAGTCATGGGCAAAGATCCGACCGTTGGGTCTTCGTATATGTGCAAAACGGTAATTAGGGGAGCGATTAGTGAGAATCCGCTCGTCGGATTTTATTGTAAATTAGAATCCGGCCGTTAAATGGTAGTTCAATATGTGTTGGAATTATTGGCTAAATTCGAATCACATTTGATTAGGTGATTGACGGATTGTATTTGAGTGGACTATTTCGGCGCTAATTATATTTGTATTGAAGACGCAGCGGGAGTATCGAGGTGAGTAAAACTCACGTGGTTCATATTACGAACTTAGTGTTTAAGTTTATTTATTTTTGGTAATTGTGTGAAAAATATTGCGGATTTAATATTTGTTTTAAAATTACATGGACTTGAATCACCACGGTCCATAGGTAAGTAAAAATGAATTTTAATTATACAAATGAATTTCACGATTTTCTTGTGTGAACTATAGATGGTATTAGTGGTCATTCCTGAGTGGATGATTACGTATATATATATTTACGTGGAAAATATATATTGATGAGTGGATTGTTGGGTGATGACATGATTGAGTTGAATTGTTGAATTGATTTTATTTCAATTGTGTAATTTCATAATAATATTGGGTATCTTGGTTGGGTTGATTTCAGTATGTGATATTACATGTTGTGCTCATTTATGGGTTTAGGTCAACGTAGTGACCGGTGTGGGGTAATCGGACGCTCTAATCCTGGGTGGATGATGGGATACGATTGGTTGAGTATGTGGAATTATCGGACGTTCTAAATATGTACATAGGTATACATATTGATGAAATACGATAATGATAAATATGTCGGATGCCATAACCTAGGCCAGGTGACGGGCTACGATTCAGTTAGAGCTCTAGTCTGTCAAGTACCGTATTTTTATAAATACGATGTTGAGGGTTGTGAAGAAAGATGTGAGTTGGGGTTTGTCTTGATATATTGAATTGGTGTTTGATTGAGATTGTTAGTACTTGCGGATGTGGAAATTGTTGGGTGTTGTTGTGTGTGGGAATAATTATGAATTAAATTAAACAATAGTTCTTTCCTTTTACTCTTACGAGCTTTCATAAGCTTACCGGGTTTTATGTTGTTGCAATCCCGGTACACTATTCAAATGGTGTAGCGGATATTCCTGCAAGTCAGGATAATCAGGGAGGTGACCGAGCTGCTTAGGTGTTACAGCAGTTTTTGTTATTTCATTTAGTTGTGAGGGGTGTATGCTCATTTAGAGCTTTACAGTTCATTTTGGATTTGAGTTGTAATAATTAACCGAGACTAAATTCGGTTTTGATTTTATTTCGTGTGGTGAGGATGTTAAGAAAAGAAATTTTCAGGATGATTATTTTGAGTTTGTAGTAATTTCATGTTACGGATAATGAATTTTTATTCTAAAATTCGGAGCGTGATATTCAAAGCATCACTTCCTACAAAAAATCGTCACTTTGGCTTAGTCTCAAGAAACTTTGGCCCTCACTGCTCGCAAACCTACAATGGGTAATTGGGGATGGCAAATTGGTGCGGTTTTGGAAGGATAATTGGTTGGGTGATGTGCTTTTAGAGAACACCAATTGTGATCCATTGGTTCACCCTTTTCTTAATGACAAAGTGAGAGTTTTTTTTGAAAATAGAGAGTGGAAAATTCCATGGAGTTTTCAGAGGTCTTTCCCTGACATAGCTAATGACATTTTGGGTTTGCCATCCCATCTGAAGAGTGCAGTGATAGACCAGTCTGGGCTACGGAAAGTTCAGGTATTCTCACCACCAAGGCTGCTTATGATTTTCTCACCGTCCAACAACCTAGACCAGCTTGGGCAAAAAAAAATTGGCACCCTGCTATTCAGCCACGTAAGAGTTTGGTAGCCTAGAAAATTACGCTGGGAAAGATTCCAACTGATGAGCAAATGCAGCAATGTGGCAGGGCCTTTTGCTCTCAGTGCCACTTATGCACGGTGGCCACAGAATCGGTGCACCACCTTTTTGTGAGCTGTTCGGCAACTACTAGCATGGGATTGGATCTTCCCACTATTCAGGCTTCAATTTAATCCAACCCATGAGACCAGTGAGTTTTTTCAAGAGACTCTAACTTCTAACTTCTCTTTATCCACTAAGCTGCTTGCAATATTTTTTGGTGTGTCTGGACTGAGAGAAATAGTCTAAAGCATGATGGGGGGGGTTTATAAGCCCTACATGTTTAAACAAAAGGTAACCCTTTCAATTAGTGAATCTGCTAGATTAATCTTTAGTTCATCCTTTGTTCCACAATCTATTCCAATTTTTAGGGTTTTGGGTTTGTCTCAACTGCGGCTTACAGCTCCAAGAATTATCCAGGTAATGTGGCTCCCACCCCCTCCTCTTTGGGTTAAAGTAAATACAAATGGATCATACCATGATCAGCTTCAAGCAGGGTGTGGTGGTGTTTTAGAGATAGTGAGCCCTCCTTTTTAGGTGCTTTTACTAAAAAGGTAGCTGTCACTTGTGCACTTGATGCGGAGTTGATTGCAGTAATTGAGGCAGTTCCCCTGGCTTGTTTAAAGGGGTGGTTGAATTTGTGGGTGGAGGTGATTCTTTGATTTTGCTCAGTTTTATTAATGATCCTCTGAAGGTCCCTTGGCGTCTGCGCACACAATGGAGGAATTGTTTGCATATGTCTAGACAGTTGAATATTCATTTTTCACACATCTATAGGGAGGGAAATTCAGTGGCTGATAAGCTTGCTAATTTTGGGGCTTCGCATGGTGATTTTGTTTGGTGGGATGTGGTGCCTCAGTTCCTACATTCGGCTCTGGGTGGTGATTTCTCTAGTCGCTCATCATATAGATTTGCTTAAACTAATCTACTTATGGGTTTCATTCATGAGTTCCCAGCCTGTATTCTTCGTTTTGTTTCTGTTTTTGTTGTTCCAGGGAATGGTTTTGGTCTAATCCCCCATTCGTTTTCCTTTTCTTTCAATAAACAAAAACGAGCGTGGGGCTGAGCCTCCCAGCTTGGCTGGGTTTCAAACCCTTAAAAAAAAAAAGCGCATTGACCATACTCTTTAGGATTAATACCACCCATAACATTTAAATCTACATAGCATTTTGCCTCTTCTGAACCAGCACTGATGGAAACGCAAGTATTCGTACCATCAAACAACTTAACAAATCCATTTGTGACAAAAGTATCCTCTTCTTACTTTTGTATCAGTGACAAAATATCATTTCTAAATGAAACCTTACATCCAGATGTTGACTTTTTCTTCTTAATTGCCTCGAATTTTTTTCTTCCGTCAGAATTTAAGTTAATTTTTTCTAACTTGATGATAACGACATCACGATTAAAAAAAATTGCATCATGATTATGAACTTTTTTTAATCATAAAAAAGCAGAAATTGTGCTTCTATGTATGAGTATTCAGAACTTTAACAAGAATAAGACCAGAGCTTTATATGACGGAAATTGAGGAAGGATTTAGACTCTCTTAATTAATACAATAACAAGTAAAATTCTTGGATCACACGTTCCGAGATGAGAGTTCAAAGTGGAGCAAATCATATTAGATAAAAAGATCAAGTGATATTTTTTTTCATTTTTTTAATGTATTTTACATCAATGTCGTTTCATGAATTATTATTTTTAGTGATTGTTGTTATATAGTTTAAAATATTGTTTTAGCAACACCTTGCCGATGATTTGTTTAGGGAAGACATGAACTTGAAAATCATTCAATTTTCATAGTTGCTACGATTTATGCAAAGATTGGGTGACATTTGACAAACCCTCACAGGAACACTTTGGTCCACTCCCAGTACAAAGAAACCTCCCGGTGTCCTTGGAAGATGATGATTATCCAATCGATGATAGCGATGGTGGTGGAGTATGCAAGTTTGCTTGGTGTGCCATCGGTGGTCTAGATCTTTTGGAGGGGAAGACAGTACCGTTTTCTGTTTGGCGATGATGGTTATCGACAATTCCGTGGCAGCTGACAAGTATATAGAATCTGGTAGCACTCTTTTGGTTATTTTTAGGTTTTTCTTTACATTTGTAGTTTTGCAGTTAGGTTCAATAAGTCTCAAGCAAGGGTTTGGGAGTCTTGTTCTGGTCGGTGTGCCATTTCTGTGGCATTACTCCAGGGAATTATAGGTTCTAATTTCAGTGCTCTAGTTGTCAACATGAGGGTGAATTGCCTTTACATGTGGTCTGGAGGTATTTGGACACGGTGTTGAAGAGGATAAATTGGCTCAGTTTAATGTTAGGGGCGAGGTTGTATCGTTACTCTTGAGATTGGATATCTTTCATTGTAGCTCGTGGTTTCGGGTGTAAAGTTTAGTTATGGATTGAGCTCTTTTGACTAATCGATGTTGTTATTAGTGACAGAACAGTAACTATGGATCTTTGTAGAAATGTGTCTATGGGATAGTGACCGCAACCAGTTATTTCAATGCGTTGTAAGTTTTTCGGCCTATGGATTTTATTTCTTCTCAAGAAACTTAGAATTTGCTATTAGGCGCAAACAGTCATCTCTGGCCTAGGCTTAACTAACAATATTGTTGCTAAAGAGGGAGGTATCTTTCTATAGCTCCTTGAAATTCCGCCAAACAGACACTCTCAAAAAGTTAGTGCACACTGTCGAGTATGGCTTTCTCAGTTTCCACAGCCACGCCCAGTTCCAGTCCCCAATTCCATTTCTTCTCTTTTCACTCCAATCCCCTATTCCCAGTCTCCCTCTCTCTCCCAACCCACACCGCCAGCCTCCTCGTCTCCTGCTGCGCCGCCTCAAAGCCTCAGGCCGGCCCCGTCAAGAAGAAGCGCTCTCCTCCCTCGACCACCACCACCGCCAACAACAACAACAACAGCAACAGCAAGAAAAAGCGTAAGGCCAAGGATAATAATACCAGCTTTAGCAAGGTTGAAATTGTGGATGATTTCGGGCCTTCAGATTCCGGGTCGCTGGGTTATCATCCTACGCCGCTGCCGAAGCCGCCCGCTGGGTTTGTAGTGGATGATCACGGCAGGGTGCTTATGGCTTCGTCCAAGCGAATTGCCTCGATTGTGAGTTTCCTTGTTGCTTCATTTTCTGTCACTGTGTTTCATTTCAAGGTTGCTCTCAGTCTCAGTTGTTAGGTCAATGCTCATGGCACTAACTTAGTGTGAAGTCTGGAACTTCTATCTGTAAGGTGAAGAGTTCGAGCATGGTTGGTTGTTTTTTTTTTTATTTTTTTATTTTTTTATTTGATGTGAATCTGTTTTGACCCTTGTTAGATTTGTTTTGGGGTTATATGTTAGCTGATTCTTTTTGTTGCCCAAACATAGTTTATATGATGAGAACACAATCTTGGACATCTTGACTGATTTATCAGAGGTGGAAAATGGTGCAGAATTGTGTGTTTGTGGGAAAAGAGAAAGAAAAATACCCATCTAATTTGTTGTAAGACACGGATTTGTGGTGAAAGTTGGGTTTTCTGATTTGGTTGTGAGAATGGAGAAAAAGGGAGGGAAAGAGAATGTGGGGACAGAACATACGCAGAATCAAACTACAAATGTTTGAGCAGGGATTTCAAAATTTGATAGAAAATAATCTTGCTCAAGGTAGATCAGAGTTGTGTTTGGGTTGTGATAAAGAAATACAGAAAGAAACAGGTTTAGAAGTTATCAGATCACCTTTTAGACCTGGAATGCAAAACTTGGCGGATAGATCCAGGTGTGGGTTGTGAAGGAAGAAAAGTGCCCGAAAGTTCTTTTCTTTGAAGGACAGGGGTAGCTATTTTCAAGTCTAGGTGGAATCATATGGCAATGAAAGTGAGTGTTCTGGAGCATTGACAAGAGTGGAGGACAAGGGTTTTTGAAGAAAGTAATCCTTTGGCACTGTAAGAGTTCATTTCGCTGGGAACTCATGCTGAATATTTTATTGAGTATGCTGCCTGGAGGGAGTGGGAAATCAGATACTGATAAGGAGTCTTTGTTTTTAGAACACACTGTTGAGAACAGGCTTTTGGAGGATAGAGAGGCATTTCTTGAGGCAACAAGGGATTTTGGTAGGAATGCGCTGGAGATTAACCATGACGGGAGAGCTGAGCCCCTAAACTCAAGTCAAGAGGACTAGAAGGAGAATGATTATTTTTTGGACTGTGGCAGACCAGTGGCAGGTTTGGGCTGGAATGAACTGGAGATTAACCATGACGGGAGAGCTGAGCCCCTAAACTCAAGTCAAGAGGACTAGAAGGAGAATGATTATTTTTTGGACTGTGGCAGACCAGTGGCAGGTTTGGGCTGGAATGAACTGGAGATTAACAATGTTGGGAGTGCTCAGGCCCTAAAATCGAGTCGAGAGGAGCAGAAGGAAAATGAATTTTTTTTTTAGGACTGTGTGGTGGACTGGTGATATGTGAAAGGCAGGTTTTCTGTCAGTGTGGGGAAGGATTACAAAAGTTTACTCAATTGAGCCATTTTAGAAATAATTTCTCACAGATATGTTGAAGCATGGCTGGAATGAGTTATGACAGATGGGAATGCCCTTCACCCTTAACAGGGCTCTCGGAAACCTGGAAGCCAAAGGAAACAAGTTGAGTTCTTTGAAGAAACGATAGAGTACCTTGTCTCCAACAATGAAGAGTAGGCAGCAAAGATTACTGGGTTGGGAAAAATGATCTTTGAGGGATCATCATGGCATCTTAATGTACAAGTGGGAGAAAAGTCTAAATAACAATTTGCCAAACATGGTAAGCTAAGGCAGTTTGATAGTTGGATTACAGTTGATGGGCTCCTGCTGCGCAGGTGGTCCAGAAAGTATTTCGAGATAATTGGTGACACTTGTGGCCGGCTTTTTAGAAGTGGACGAAAAGGAGTAAAATCAAAATAGTTGTTTGAAGCTCGTACAAAAGTTGGAGGGGAGTATTTGATTTCTTTCCTGGTTTTTTGAAAACTTCGGGAGGAACAGATTTTTATTTTTTGTCATTTGCAACCCTACCTCCGCTGGCAAGGCCAGTAATAATGCTTCTATTCTTGCTTTGAGTTGATATTTTGGATTCAGAAGGAGTTTGAGTGACCTGGAAGTTGGAAGCCTTTGGGGGAATTTTCTTGCAAATTCTATTCACTCCCTAAACCCTATTTAAAGCATTTGTTGGAAAACCCTTCCTGCCTCAGTTAACTCCCTCTTCTGTATATTTGGGTGTTAGTTTGAATTATTGCTAATGGAAGGTAAATACCTGGGATATGGCCCAAATGAGCAGATATTTTTCTTGTCTCTCTCCCCACAGTTGTGTATCATGTGCAAAGAAGCCAATGTGTGAGTCATCTGTTTTGCGGTTTCTGATTGCTTTAACTCTTTAATGAAGGGTGTTCATTAGGATTCTAATGTGAGCTGGGACATTCCAGGGTTGTGTGTCTTTGTTATGTGAAACTACAGATTTTTTTGGAAAGGTGGTGTTGGTTTTGGGGAGATCTGCTATGAAGGCGGTGTCGGTTAGTCTGGGCATCATGAAGGGATTCAGTTTCTTCAATTTCTAGGAATAGCTCCTTTCTTGCTTTTCAATCAGATTGGATTGCGGAAGTTAGTATTGTTGTTTTTGGTGCTTATTATTTCTTTCTGCTAGGATTGTTGTATTTACTGGGTACTTTTTCTCACTGTATACTTGTCCACTTATCTGTAGTTATTCCTTTTCTGTGAATGACTTTTTCTTTAATAAAAAATAGATGCAGATTGTGGTGCCACTTCTTTATTTATCATTACATTGCGTCTTTAAATTAAAAATAAATTAAAATGAAATTCTGAAGCATTCTTGGACAGGTTGATCCTACCAATAATTTCCCATTAGAGTGCGTTATAAGGAGAGTGTTCAGAAGCTCACGAGGAGATGAATGTATGCTGCTTTGCCCTGTTGACACGTACGTAATGTCACGTTTTTTGTTGCTGAGCAATATATCCAGAAATATTATCATTTTTATTTTAATATTTATCTGACATATTAAATATATATATATATATATTTATCCTGCAGGCCTGTTCAGATATTAAAGAGCACCAATTTAGATGGTTGGTCAGCGGTATGTTTTTCTGGTTCACATCTAATTTTGTGTTCACTCATAATTGTGTAGACATCGAATGAAAATTTGGGCACTGCATAGAAAATAGTCCCTGATGTTTTTAGACATTGCTTGCAATTTGAAATTGTTTATTGATTACCTATAAAAGCTTGTTTATTGAATTTTTTTTCTTTCGAAGTTATTTGTGGCCGTATAGTCTTTTGAGGTAACAACATAAATGGTTGGCTGTGATCATCCTCTTCTTTCTAATGCTTTACCTTCACCTCCATTTGCTAAAAGGCTAGAATGGACTGTTACTTGGATGGATGAAAACCTTATACAAAGTTCATTTATACAATGTTTTATTTGAGGGAAAGGAGGTGCCCTCAACACCTAAAGGCCATCAGAAAAGTAAAATTGTATTAGACTGTTGGGTCTCCTATAGATGATATTAGAGAGATGTCGATACAAACATGATAGATTCTTTCACATATTTCAAGGCTTCTCAATCAATATGTCAGAGAACAGTAAGAAGTCTTAGTGTTCTTACCGTTAGCTTCATTTCCTTGTCAGTTTAATCTACGTTGTTCTGTTTTAGGTCAGTGATGAAGAAGTTGAAGCTATTCTCCCCTCTGCTGCTTATGCCCTTGCCAAGATACATATGCATCTGGTACATAGCGGGTATGATGCCACATATTCACAAGCTTTATTATATTCTCAAATCCACAAGCTTTATTATATTCTCAAATCCAGTATCTTGGTTCTCCTCTTTTCTTGATATTATTTTGCTTCAAATTCTTGTGTTCCTATCAGATTTTGTTATACAGCAAGGGGAGGGTTTTGTTACTCAGAAGATGACATATTTGATTTTCGCACAGGCAATAGTTCTCTTCCCTCTTTTCTTTAAACTGTTATATGCTTGCTGAAATCTTAGGTGGCTATGATATCTGTATTTGATATGTGCCTTTCTATTTTATACTCTTCCTTTCTATTATTTATTTATGGTGCTAACTATTCTGCAGATGATGGTGAAGATGTAGATGGCTTGCCAACCGAGGGTGTCGAGATTACATGTTTCCATTTGGTATGTGATAACCATCTATGTACAGTATAATCTCTTAGTTTTTATGTGAATGAGTAAAGGTAGAACACAGGCTTTTGTTTGTCTGATGAAGATAAGTACAATTAATTCATTCACAAATGATCCATGTTCTTTGAAGATCAATTCTATAGTCTTTTCTCTTTTCTGGTCGTATTTTAATGTGTTTTGGACTTGGAAGTATGTTATGCAAGTATAACAAAGTCACTAAACAATGTCTTTTCAAACCTGAGGTGTTGTCATTCTAGGAGAGGTTATTCACTGCTTAATAAAGTGATCTTGATTTAAGGTTATTTTCTTATAGTCTGGAGAAATAGAACTTCCCATCTCCTTTTTCACTTACATGCTACAGCAGTCTCCAGTATACATCTTTTTGGTTTAGTACCTTTTGGAGTGGATCAATCGAATGCAAACAGTTTTAAAATTTCATTTCATGAGATCAAATACAAGAAGTTATATATGTTGCATGTACTTAACCATTGCTGTGTTGATCGTTAATCTGTGGTACTTTGCTGCAGGATGGTGCGCATTACATGGTTTATACACCTTCTGATCCACTTCTCTTTGTTGCTGTAAAGGTACTGTTCAAGATCTAATAAGCTGTCTGCACCTCCAATATGCAATAGTACTCAAGATTCTATTATTCTTAATTAGAGTTCTTTAATTTAGCTAAAACTAAAGCCTGATTCCATAATCTTGAAAGATAACCTAAGTAATTTGGATTTGTTTGTGCAGGATAATGACAGTCTATTGCAAATTGCTGATGATGTAAGTGATGCACTCATTGTAGTTTACAGGATATCGTTTTTCCATTTCTTTACCATCTGACTATATGTGCTCTGCTTGAAGTTTGTTAGATTTGAACTCTGATTATTTGCGTACTGATTAGTGCCTTAACTACGTTGTCCATGTAGCATTTCTTTTGATAACTTCCTTTTCGTCCCCCATGAATCGAATAGAGTATCGGTTTGTTCCAAACTTGAAGACTGTGCTCTTTAGTGTTTTCAGCTTGACCACCTGTAATATATTCAGAAGCAAATATCAGTATAACTAGCAATAGAAGCTTAGTTTCAGAATCAAACAGTAATCAAAATGCAGGGGGACTTCAATTTTTAGTTTTCTTTTTGCTGTATTCATGAGTCATAGACCGTCAATTGTTAATTGTTTTTATAGAAAATTAAGGAATGGTGTTCTGCTGTTGGTAACAGGATCTGCTGGAGGATCCTGCTATCATTAGTGCCATAGATGAGGAGACCGAGTTTAACGCATTGGTGGTACGTGACTGCACTTTGCTCGTACCATTATCTGATTGTTAAAGTGAGATAAGTGGTTGCTTAGGGTTTTTCTGTTTTCCCGTCATTTTTACAGGAGGAAGAAGCAGCTCTTCTTGATTCATTGCTAGGCAAAGAGTAGTTTTCTGACAAGTGTCAACCGGGGTATTTCTTCATGTCCAGTTTTTCTAGTGCCTGTCACATTTGATATGAGAAAGCATATCTAAGGATGGTGGGTGAATAGCCCTGAAAAATTGACATTTGATTTTTACTGGTCTTTGCTCTGTAAATAATTTTTCTTCTTTTGTAATGCATGTATAAAATCTTTATTGTAGCTCAGTGCTTCTCTTAGTGATTAAAGTAGCGTAATTATCCATTAATTTTGGAACAGACGGAGGCCTGCATAGACCTTATATTTTTTACTTTGGTGAAGCTGTACTTCATATTGCTTCGTTGATATAGTTTATTGGGAGCCCTTCTAATGAGGACTAGTTGAGAAATTTCTAATCAATTGTTTAGGAGATCCACTTTTCAATTACATTTCTGCATCTCAACTGTTAAATGTTTATGTATGCATGAGTATCTATCACTTCTGAAAATTTTCTTCTAAATTGCTAATCGTTAAGGTACAGAACTATATCAAATCAATGGACGAACTAAATCTGTCAAACATGAACTGTTCATGTTTATAACTAATAAATTACAATTATGAATATCTTAACGATTTTCAATTTGATTAAAAAAGATGATTTACACATAAATATCTAAGCATATAACAATTGATTTGCGGCAATTATAAATATCTTAACGATTTTCAATTTGATTGAAAAAGATGATATATACATAAATATCTAAGCATATAACGGTTGATTTGCGGAAATATGTTCGAAAAATGGGTCTAATACAAAAATCATCAATTAATCCTCATTTTAATGGTTTTCATTTAATTTATTCACATAAAAGTTGAAATATATGCTAACAAATAACAACTGATTATAGCAACTAGAATGGTATAGGGAAGACTGTGTGTTATAACAACTAATTATAACGACGGTTGCAGAAAAGCTGCACTTCATACTACATGATGAGGTTCATAACCCTGCATAGATATCAGGTGAAACAGTGATGCTGGGAATCAAAATTCGTTGTCATGGAACTCAATTCATTCGAAAAGGACCGTGTGTGTAGTCCGGGACGGTGGCTCTAGCCGCTAGCATAATGAATAACACCTTTCAAGAGTAGAGAGAATACTGCCAATATGATAAGTACATGTCATTATGTCATATGAACAATTAATATCAATCCGAACTGCCATATATATTATGGTCCAGAACCATAAAATAATTTTTCGTGTATGCGTTATTTTTGGTAAACAGGGTCTTACTTGTGAGAATGAAATGTGAGGTAATTAATTACGGAAAATTCTGTCGTGCAGATTTGTGTGTCAGTCAGTGATTGGATCTATGAATTAAATATATTATTTGACCATGTAATGAAAATCATAGAATGAGAAGAAGAATTGAATCAATGGTGTACAACTGATCTCACCACAGCCAAGTCCATTAATGACAACTAAGGTCTTGCTAAATGAACTCGACAACATTTTAAACACACCAGCTGTCACGCCCCGAATTTTTTTGAATAAAATTCAAAAATCCGAAACATGAAAAATACTACAACTCAAAATAATCATCTTAAAATTTTCTTTTTCTTAACAACCTCACCACACAATTTAATTTCAAAACCCGAATTTAGTCTCTGGTAATTATTACAACTCACTCAAAAAAATAAATTGAAAAGCTCTAATTGAGCATAACAACCTCACAACTTAAAAGAAATCAAAATAAATGCTGCAACACCTAAACAGCACGGTCACCTCTCTGGTTATCCTGACATGCAGGACTATCCGCTACACTATTTGAATAGTGTCAGGGATTGTAACAACACAAAACCCGGTAAGCTTTTGAAAGCTCGTATGGGTAAAAAGAAAGAACGGTTGTTTAATTAAATCATAATCATTTTCACCCAAGTCCACGCACAACAATTTATACATCCACAAGAAAACAACACTCTCAATCAATCAACAACTCAACACCCAAACCCTAATTCACATCTTTCTTCACAAAACACCAACATCGTATTTATAAAAATACGGTATTTGACAGACTAGAGCTCTAACTGAATCGTAACCCGTCACCTGGCCTAAGTTATGGCATCCGACATATTTATCATTATCGTATTTCATCAATATGTATACTTATATACATATTTAGAACGTCCGATAATTGCACATACTCAACCAATCGTATCCCATCATCCACCCAGGATTAGAGCGTCCGATTACCCCACACCGGTCACCACGTTGACCCGAAATCCATAAATGAGCACAACATGTATTAACACATAATGAAATTAACCCAACCAAGATACACAATATTAATTTGAAATTAAACATTTGAAATATAATTCAAATCATCAATTTAACTCAATCATATCATCACTCGACAATCCACCAATCAATATGTATATTCCACGTAAATATATATATATATATGTATATATATATATATATATATATATATATACACGTAATCATCCACTCAGTGATGACCACTAATACCATCTATAGTTCACACAAGAAAATCGTGAAATTTATTTGTATAATTAAAATTCATTTTACTTACCTATGGACCGTAGTGATCAAGCTCATTTGATTTTAAAAACAAATATTTAATCCACAAATATTTTTCACACAATTACAAAAATAAATAATTTAAAGCGCTCGGTTCATAATATGAACCACGTGAGTTTTACTCATCTCGATACTCCCGCTGCGTCTTCAATTTAACAAATTCACCCCGAAATCGTCCACCAAAGTAAAACCATCAATCACCTAATCAAATACGATAATTAACTTAGCGTATAATTTAAAAATGTATTTATATGAAGATCCAACGGTCGGATCTTCACCCATGACCACATAAAGTCATCAGGACAGTCCTACGATCATTATATCAAAACTACACGTCTATCGGACGGTTCAATCTTCACAGATCATAAATCGAACGATCGAAATCAATCGAAATTGTAAAATTCATAACTAATTCATACGATATCTAAAATTCACATGCTATATATCAAAATGATCGTATCGACATGTACAATCTAATAATGAGCATAAACTGCTCTCGGGATGGTCGGAGGTCACCGGAAACCACCACCACAGTGGCGGCGTCGCCGCCATACCAAAGTCAAAATTTGCCAAAACTCCCAACATCAAAGTTCTTCATCTCAACTCCAATTTCAACTTTCATAATTAGCACAAAGTCAAATTTCAAGTCTAAAGGCCAAAATTTACCTCAAAAAGAAAGAGGCCGAGATAGCCTAAAATTCATCAAATCTGAAATTTGTCTTCCTTGGGTTAAATGGAGATTTGAAACTTAGTGAGTTTGTAGAGCATGGCAAGACGAACAAAGCCCAGTTGGTCTCTCCTCCTACTTTGGCCGGAGTTGGCCGGAATTTAAAGAAATGCCCAAAAAATGATCTGATCTTCTTTGCTTCGATTCGTTGTCTATGGTGAATGATAGGATGCAAGACATATATGTATGGAAAGCTTGTTTCAAGGCGGAGAGATAGGGACAAGCGGCTTGTTTATTGGTGACCGGAGGAGGAAGAAATCTGCCGGCGAAAGGAGGAGCAGCTCAGGCAATTTCAGCCCGACCTGTGCAGCTTCTCGGCCTTGTAGCCCCTCCCACGGTTCTTTTTTGACTTCGATATCTTCTAAGAAGTTTTAAATGACTTCAAGGCGAGCAAAATTGCTTTTGGAATCAAGTCAATTGGTCAACTGAGGAGGAAGATATGACTGGACAAAGGGGAGCCCAGAAATCGCGACGGGAGGGAGAGAAATCTGGGGAGGAAAATAGAAAAAAAGGAAAATTTCGGATTTATGAAAAAAATCCGGAATTTTTTTATATTTGTAGAAAATTCTCAATTTTCAATCGTCAATAACTTCCTCATATGAACTCCGATTTTAACGTTCCATATATGTACGGACTCGTATCGTCGAGATGTACAACTTTCATGAAGGAAGTTTTCTCAAATTTTATACGTATAAAAAGTCAATTTTCACGACCCTCTAAATAACGTTAGTTTCGAAAATAAAATCGATTTCTAAACCGGATTTCCCTTACAATGACTTACGAAATAGTCTCAATATTCATAATTCAAATATCTGAAAAATTATTGAATTACAAAAATTTATCTAATAAAATTTCGGGTCTTTACACCAGCACTCACTTTTGGCTCTTAAGTTTCCAAGTTACCCCTATTTTTCAACACACCCAGCATCCTTACGACCATTCACTAGAGGGTGAATTTGAAAATTACCCTAGAAACTAAAGGAGGGTATTTTGGTCATTGTGATAATAAACGGATTTATCTACCCTTTTTTCTGAACTCCGGCAGATTTGTAATAGTACTCTGCGCGTTTCCTGAAGGAACCGACTTGGATTGAATAATTTGAGTTGAGAGAGAGAGAGAGAGAGAGAGTGGTAGGGAAGAAGGAGGAGAGAGATGTCGGGTATGGGAGACGGGTACGTGGGCACGGCCCAAGACGCCGTGAGGATCCGAAGGCTGGAGAAGCAAAGAGAAGCTGAGCGCCTGAAAATCCAAGAGCTCAAGACCAAGTCTGCCTCCGATAAAGGCCAGCCCGGCCTCCTCCAATTCGGCTCAAGTACTTCTGAGGTACTATTTTCTACGCTTGTTCTTCTCTTCCAATCTTAGGGTTTACTCTGTTACCTCCAATTAGAATTTAATCGTTTTGGTTGGATGTGTATTTCAGATTCTTGAGACGGCGTTTAAGAAAGAGACTGTTGGTTTGGTCACCAGGGAGCAATACGTCGAGAAGGTAAATTCTTAAGGCATTAGTGTTTTTGAAGCTGATTATGCGAATGGAAGCATTGGAATGTAATGGTGTAAATTTGTATTGCAGAGAGTAAATATTCGGACCAAAATCGAGGAGGAAGAGAAAGAAAAGCTTCAGAAGCTTCAACAGGAGTGAGTTTCGTATTCCAGGACTTGTTGAAAACTATTCAAATTTCTTTCGACACTGTATCTTTATTTATTGTAATTGTGTTATCTTGTTTTATTTAGAGAGGAGGCATTTCAGTTACAGAAGCGTAAGAAGAGGAAGGTCAAGGGGATTAATCGATTGTCCTTTGCCGATGACATTGAGGATGGAAGTGAAGAGGAAGATGGAGAAAATAGTGAGCACTTTTCTCCTTTATAGCATTAGAAAAATTTAGTTCTGATTGTAGTCGTCTGTGTCTAATGAATGTCATTCTAATCTTTAATCAGCCTACTGTTTACCTGTCATAGAATTTACCAATATGGAAGTTTAGAGATTGATTATGCACTATTTTTTCAGTAGCTGATGATTATCTGTAAATCTGGACTAGACTCTGTTGCATGCATGAATGTTCGACGTCTAATTTTTTGACATGATGATGTATAAATTAGTTAATCTGCTTCAAGAGTCATAAGAGAATTCATTGTTCAGGAAGTTTTACTTTATAGTTTGCCCTCATGAGGATACTCATTTATGGATGCGCATCAGAAACTTATTGCTGATTTATTGGTTTTTTTTTCCTTTTCTTTTTTCCTTTTGATTATGATTTCTGCAGAAGGTATGGAGACTACAAGGTTATGGTCTGGTAGATTTGGCAAAGATCCTACTGTGGAAACTAGCTTTCTGCCAGATAGGTACTCTCAAGTCACTCTCACTCTCATTCACATGTGGCCCTTCCTCTGTTTGTTTTGTGTCTAAGCTATAGATATGTTTCAGTGAGCGGGAGGCAGAGGAACAAGCTGAGCGTGAAAGGTTGCGAAAACAGTGGTTTCTTGAGCAGGAGAAGATACGAAGTAATTCTGATGTCTGGCTTTGTTTGTTTTTTCTCACCCTTTTCCAAATAAACAGTTTTCAGACAAATTTTTGCTGTGTTTTTTTTTTTTTTTTTTTTTTTTTTCAGATGAGCCACTTCAAATTACTTACAGTTACTGGGATGGAGCAGGGCATAGGAGGACGATCCAGGCAAGTAAAGCACGCTCAAGTTACATTTTTTCTTTCTTGGTGTTTCTCTTTTACTTTGAAATATGGATGTATCTATTCAATTTTCATGTTTTTTGGTCACTATTTTAGGTACGAAAGGGGGATAAAATAGGAGATTTTCTTCGCTCTGTTCAACAGCAACTGTCACCTGAGTTTCGTGAAGTTCGAACTACCTCAGTGGAGAATTTGCTATATGTAAAAGAAGATCTTATCATTCCACATGTACGATAATTTTGATAGAAGCATCTGCAACTAGTTCTGGTTAGATTTGCTCAATATATGCTAACTAATTGCACATGATTTGTTTCATGATTGTGGAAGTACAGCAGCATAGTTTCTATGAGCTAATTGTAAACAAGGCAAGGGGCAAAAGTGGACCGGTAATGTTCAGTATTTCTTGTTGTATTAATTTGTCTTAATTTTCCTTGTAAGCTGCGCTCAACACTGCTTACTGAATATAATATTGTTGTGTATTTTGCATAGCTTTTTCATTTTGATGTGCATGAGGATGTGCGAACAATTGCTGATGCTACAATAGAGAAGGACGAGGTACTTTCCTTTTCCTTTATTAATCTGTGATTCTGTATCATTTATTTAGTTTCCATATTAAGAATGAAACACAAGCATAAAACAGCGAAAGTTATGTTCATGGTTTAGTTTCCTAAATTCTCTTTCAATGTTCTTTGAACTTGAAATCTAGTTGTTGCTTCCCATATGTCAATGTGGAATCTATGCTGGGTTAGCAGTGTTGGATGCTAGTTAGGCAATTTGAAAAATGGGTCCTTGAGTTAACCTTGACTGTGGCCATTTTTTTATTTATTTTTTTCATCTTTTCTTTTCCCGAATCGTGTATCATGTGAAAATTTTCTGGAACTGAAAATGAATCTTAACTTCCTTGAACTTGAAATCAAGTTAGTGCTTCCTATCACAATGGATATCTTAGCAGTTTCGGATGCTGGTTAGCTAGCCAGCTCAGGTAATGGATGTTTGAGCTAATCTTGGCTGTATCTACCTGATTATCTATGATGTTTCTAAAATTGTAAATGAAACATCTGATATAGACACTCTACTTGTTGGTCAGATTCTGTATGTTTTTAAAGATAGAATATGCCACATTTCAGTTACATCTTCTGAACTTTTCAATCTTGCGATTCTTTTCTGAAAAATCATTTTTTTTACGCTACGAGATGCTATGACATATTTATGGGATAGACTAGGATGTGGGCTTTTCTCTATGGGGGATAAGGTTTCCGGCTTGCTAGACACATCCCTTGAGCTATTCCTTGTTTATATTGTCAAGCAAGTGACCTTAGTTCTAGTCATTTGTAGGTACGAAATTTTGTACTTTGAATCTCCTGTATGCCCTATAAAAACCCATACTCTCATTCTTTCCCTAGAGATGTCACCCCATCCCCTAGCCTTTACAATCAAGTGTTCATCGCTGACCAGACCCAAGACACAGAATACATTCCTCAATTCCATAAGTTTTTATTCACTCTCACCCCAAAGGGAAAACTAGTAAAGGCGCACAGGAGGAATTATTGGTTACAAATTAATCACCTTTTAGGGTTGACCTTACATAATCATCCACGTTGTCAGGAATGTAGAATGCATGCCTTTAAAACTCTGCACACAGATTTTGTGAACGGATAGATACTACATTTCATTAGAATAAGAATTTTGTAGGCTTGTGTATGTGATTCACATGTTTACTTCTGTCTTATACCTTTGATTGTTTTCTTTGGCAGTCTCATGCTGGGAAGGTCGTTGAGAGGCATTGGTATGACAAGAATAAGCATATTTTCCCTGCTTCTAGATGGGAGGTACGTGTGTGTGTACGTATGTACATGTATGTGTATGGATGTCCAACAGTTTGGCTTTATACAGTTGCATGATGCTTGTCATTCTACAGAATATAGATTTCCCTGACAAATGCACCCAAGAGCGTTTGAGTACTCTAATCTCTGGAGTCTAGAGTAGTCTTATATTTGTATCTGGTGGGTGTGTGTGTGTCTTACCTGTCGACACCCGGATACTAATGAGTTCAGGCTTGATTCAAATTGCATGATGCTCGTCACTCCACAGAAGTGTTCATTGAAATATGCACTTGAGTGCTTTTGGCTCTTCTCCAACCTCTCACTTTAATTGGATTTCTAGGCTTCTCAGCTGCTACTTTGTAGTATATAAGACATTTCTTAGTCTTAGTAGCTAAACCAGATTTCGTTTACTAGAAAAATAAATATGATTGATAGAACAAACATCTCATTAGGACACATTTATAAGTTCACTGATGTTGATAATCTTTTGTTGATTATTTTCGTAATGCCAGATATATGATCCAACGAAGAAATGGGAGCGTTACACCATCCATGGGGACTGATTTCACAATGGCAGCATGGGATTCAATGCATTGCACAACTTCATTGGTTGTTGGGCTCAACTTTTGCACCCAAATTTTTGTATAAATTAGACCATCAACTTGTTATAGTGGGGGATCGTATGGGGTTGTAGCTCAGTAACTGCATTTCGTTGATTTTTTAAACTTGCTGATCAAGCAATGCGAAACAATGCTTTTTCTTTAGCTGATTGTAGACTCATATCTTATGTGCAATGGAATCTATAATGAGCATCAGTCTTTTGCGACACATTTATACTTGTAATACAATCCAGTAGTTGAAAAACTCTCCCATCCCAATGATTCTATCATTACAATTTAAATGATTGTTATGCAAAATTTTTCTTTTGAATTTGCTACTTCCTATAGAAAAGTTTGTCCATGTAACTGTTGTTCCTTTTTAATTGGTCTGAGCTACAAGCTCCTCTGCATGAGCCTAGAGGAATCGCTGGAGGCTCTAGGTGATTGTCAGCATGAGTTCGAATTAATAGATGGGGAGAAGTGGTGCAGAGACAGCCAGGAGGTTTGCCTAGAAGCAGCCACCCTTGAAAGAGTGCGTGATAGCTCACTGATGGAGCGCGCAAGCATTTCCAAATTGTTCCATGAAGTATGATAATCGATGGCGAGGAGCATCCCCAAATTGTTCCCTCGAGTACAATTATGCGGAGTAATACTTAAGGGTGTATATCTATTTGGATATATTTGGCTACGATGATTTGAAGCATTCATCTTTTAAATTAATTTTTAAAGATCATCTCTATAAAGAAATAGTAGTGATTTTACTCCCCATTTAACAATTCTTACTCTTTTTTTCTTTTTTGATAGAAACAAGCAAGCAACGCATAATGCGTGTGCAACTTAATATTGACATATTTTAATATGAGTATTCTTTGAATTGAGGTCTTCAAAAAGAAAACGTAAAATTTGCATATCATTGCATACAAAATTGAAACATTAAACTGAATTCTTAACTATAAAACAACAAAGATCAAACGTTCTAATTTCCTATATTTACAATGTACTAAGGTAAAATAAATAATAAAAAGAAAAAACCGCTCAAAATTTATTACAAATACAATCTCAATTCTTTTTCATGGTAACCTTTTTCACTTAATTGGTTTTTCTTTGGTGGCTCTTCAATGTCATAACCTATAACCTAGAAGTCTGGTGCTTCCCTTGTTAGCTTGCATTGATATAGTCTGAGGAAGTTCCAGTAATTTAACCTGCTCTGCAACTTCTAGCAATCATAACAACGGTAGAAACCATTTAGCAAGATCTAAATATATTGAACAGCTTATTTTTAGCAAGATCTAAATATATTGCACAGCTTATTTTTCCAAAAAAAAAAAATGGTAGCTTTGTAAATCGAAAAGGAAACCAAACTTCACACTTTAGTGTTTGTTCATGATAAAGAGAAACCATCGGCACAGTCAACGTATATGCAAAATCAGGTTGAATTATAAAAGCCCAATGTGCAATTGCAAAATGATGACTAATCTACAAAGTTTTAAAAGAAATGGTGACTCTACTGTATATACCTGTCGATAGGGGTCATCATGGGCCGGGCTAGGGCTGGCCCTACCCTAAATTTTAGGGCTTAGGGTCGGGCCAGGCTGGGCCTAGTCAAAGTAAATAAAATTTAGAGCCGGGTAGGGTAGGGCCGGAGCTTAAATATGTTAACCCTTACCCGCCCTAAAAACCCGATCTATTAGGGCCGAAAGGGTCGGGTCGGGCCGAAAGGATCGGGTCGGGCCAACCTTCCGAATAGGGTCAAATAGGGCTGAAAAGGGCCTTATTCTGTTTTAAAAAGAAAAACTTACATTATTTTTTTTCCTCAAAATGTGGCTCAATGGTTATATAGGTAATGTAAGACATTGCTTTTTGTTGATCATATTTAATATGTGTGTGTGTGTGTGTGTGTAGGAATTAACTTATAACATTTATTAATATTAGTTAAGGTGGTTATATTCAATTAACTATCTCTCTAAATCTCCTAATATTAATTGTTATGTAACAAAGAAAATAAAAACTAAAGAAAACAAAGCTTAAGAAATCAATTACAAAAAAAGAGATAAATTGCATATTATAGAAAAAAAGAGAAACATAATTAAAAAATAGAAAATTAGAAAATTATTAGGGCTTATTCGGGCGGGCCTAAATGGCCGAGCCGGGCTTGGCCCAAACGGGCTCGGGCCAAAGGCCGAGCCCATTCTCACCGCCCATACCCTACCCTATTTTAAAAAAGGTCGGGCCGGCCCGCCATAATGCAAGGGTCGGGTCGGGCTTTGGCCCTACAGGCCGGACGGGCTTAGGGCAGAGGCCTAAGGGCTAAATGATGACCCCTACCTGTCGACATTGATTAAGAATAGCTCTCCTTGAGCATCTTCTTCTCTCCAGGCCCATCATCAACATTTGTAACCATTTGAGATGAATGACTTGTGCACTTCATTTCCATTTGTAGGTTATCCTCAATATCAATAGTGAGATCTGCAAATTTCAACCTCATAAGCTCTAAAATACATTATATCTTATGTGCAAGAAAGAATATGCAGATCTAATTGAAACCAAAAACTTCTAAGCAGTTACCACCACACGCTTTGCGTAAATTTTGCCAAACATATGAATGTAGTATCCAAAGGCTTGGGTAAGCTATTGGATTAACTCCTATACCTAACACTGAAGCCAATTTATTAGGTCCCTTATAAAAGTAAATCTGTTCATAATGAAACAGAGAGAGTGCATAAAGCTTTAGAAGAAAATCCAGAAAATTGAGATTCCTCCCATCCAATTTCAAGGACGATACAATCTCATCCCATCTACTATCTTTGTTCAACTGAAAATGCATCAAGATATCAATCAAATTCCATGATGCCACGACACAATCGAGTAACGAACTTTGCAGAATATAAAGATACTAAAATGACATGGTAAACACTGAAATTTCCATATGTAAACCAATCCCACATCCAAAATCCATCACAGGAAAGGAAAATATTTACCTTCAAACAACTCGCACAACCCAACAACTCGACAAAGATAGATCATAGAAAACTGTACCAAACAGTCCACAACCTATGACTTTGCAGAAAATGAAAAAAAAAAAAAACAATGAGCAAATCATACATGCAAGACAATACAAACTGCAGGAGAACACCACACCACTTCCGATCGCAAACCGAGCAATCCCAGATGAAGCTAAGCAATACCCAAATCAAATTTTAAACGAAAACTACAATTGCCCATCAATTGAAATCTAATCGCTGGATTGCAGACTTGTGTTCTTTGAATTAGTAATCCTTTCAATTCTTCATCATGCAACATCAACATCTCCTCCGGTGCCTTCGCTAAAAGTACAGAGGGAGAAGATCGAGAGAAAGGAAAGGATAGACTGCGGATGATATCATGGCAAGACTATAATTTGAAAATAAGAGAGGGCAAAAACATAATTCCAATAATCGGCTCGGCTCGAGCCGATACTGTTACAGGCTTAGTAATAGTACCAGAAAAACAATCAACTTTAGTATATGTATAATTCTTATAAAAAGTCAAAATTAAGTTACTACAGACAAAAATTGAAGTTACTAAAAAATGAAACATAGAGTGTAGATTGTAAAATGGAGAAAATAAATTTCATTCCCTTAAAAAAATCAATGTATAGGCAATTCATGTATTCATGTAATTGTATTAAATAAATAAACTGTGTGTTTTTTATTTATTTAATCAATAGAAATTCATTAATAGAAGCACAGTAACAAGCAACTATATGGGCCTAACTAATGTGGCTCGTTGAAAAGTAAAAAGTAAAAACCTTGCTGATCGATGTGTAAGAGGGTACCTTCTGGAGAGAAACACGGAGTGAACCCTAGCAAACCCTAGAGTTTCCTCCATCCCTTCTCAGCACCTCTCGTCGCCCATGATGGTCGACAACGTTTCTACACACCTCGCTGCTACACTGGTAATATCCGACAAGGGTCAGGTGTCTTTTGGAGAGGTCGGCAAGTCGGCACTATCCTCAAATCCTTACGCTGTTGGTCGGCTTCTGACTCATAAACGAGTTGACCCGAAAGCCTTCATGGAAACAATGTCTACAATATGAGGGCTGAAGCAGAGACTGTCCATTAGAGATTAGGGCAATTGGTTTGTCCTGCGGTTCACGAAACTGGAAAACCGTAATCGAATTGTTTACTGGGGCCCGTGGTTCTTTGGGAAATCGATGTTTGTTATCTCAGAATTTGATGGCTTGTGTGATGCGCTGCAAGTCCCCATTCTCTCCCTCTTTGTTTGGGTTGAGATTGTTGGCTTGCCTCCAGTGTTAATCACAGAAAGGCAGTGGTGTTGGTGGGTGCCACTCTGGGAAGCATCCTCTAATTGGATAAGACTAGGGTTCAGATTTCACATACCTTGACCAATCCTGTCAAGCAGGCCTACCTACCTCTAGTCTTTAATTTTGACAAGGGGGTTTCAGCGATGCTTTGTTTCAAGTACGAGCGTATGGTGGGTTTTTGCCGTGTTTGTGGGCTACTGGAACATCCTAAGACTGGCTGTGTTTGTCCTCCGAATGGGGCAATAGAGATCTACTGCCCCTCTATTAGGGGCAATAAACCCTTCCGGTCAGTTTTTCAGAAAATTTCAATGGAGGAGGAGAGAGAGAGAGAGAGAGAGAGAGAGAGAGAGATGGAAATTACCGGCCTACCACAGTAACTTTTCAAATATATACTAAATTACCATGAACAGTAACTTTGCGGCGAAAGTTCACATGGAGGCTAAGAGTTGCCCTAGCACTAGCTTTAGGGTTTCACGGCTACCTTTTTGACTCAGGGAGCAGGTCCGAGCAGAGTGCTTGGGGTAGGCATGCAATCCCCGCCCTTCAATGCTTAAGCTGTTGAGCTCCATCTCCGGCCATGCGTAGGCCCTAGCGCTTCAAATTGGACGCATTCCTCCTGTGCTTCCAGAGAAAGTGGTTGAGGATAAATCACATATGGAGGAGAGTAATATTTCAGGAGTGAAGCGTAACGCTTCTATTGCATTGGTGAAGTATACCAAACTCACCAAACAAGTGACTTCTTCTTCAGCTCCTATCGAGTTGGACTTGAACCTCAACTTGATCTTTTCCAGAAGGAACTGTTGGTGTCCCCTCTAAAGAAGAAGAGAGTGGGCAGGCTAGTTGGGAGCCATAATAAACCCAAGATGGTGGATATCAAGCCTTGGAAGGCCAAGGCAGAGGTGGGTACTGTGAAGCAGCCCATGACTAAGTGGGTTCCAAAGGCTTTGGAGGGAGATGTGAAATGAGCTCTTGAGCTTGCCATTGATGAGGAATCCCCTGTAGAGAGTCTATCGATATAGAGAGTTTATCGATACTTAGGCTAAGATACCAGTATAGGTAGAGATTTCAGAGGTTGTGGCTACTAATGTTGCAGATGATTTGGGGTCCTCCCCAAACTATTTAGTTTCTTTAGCTTTAAGAATAATGTAGGGTGCATTATCTTCGGATTGCTACCCTATCTAGTCTGGTTACTTCTATCGGTGCTTATTCACATAGACAGTGACATTCATCTAGGCCTTTTAGTTTAGGCAATGATCAATATTGACCTAGCCCCAAATGGGGTGGGTCATTATGCAATGTTGCTTACTTCTTCATTTTAATGGATTGACACTCTCCCTCTCAAAAAGAAAAAAGAAAAGAAAAAAAAAACAAAAAAAAAAATAGGTATGAAGCCGATTTATGTTCCTAGATAAATTGCTTATAAAGAAACCAATAAATTTACGGGCTTTTAAATGGCTATAAAAGATGAAATTACTTAGAGCATCTCCAACAGAATACTTATTTTAAAAAAAATGAAATTTAACTAATTTTAGGTTAAGTTTGATCTCCAGCACACTAGCTAAACAAAATCTAAATTTAGCTTTAGTTAAAAGACCTAGTTATATTTAACTAGATATGAGAGAAATTAAATTAAAAATTAGGTATTTTACAAGAGCATAACTCAATATTCAACTAGCTATATTCTAATTTTAGCTAATTTTAACTATTTTAGCTATGAGTATAGCGATCCTGTTCCCCTGGTCAGCAGCTGACCAGGGATGATTTGGTCAATGACCGTCCGATCTCAATGGGACGGTTGACAGCTAAGTGATGAAATCTGAGAGGAGAGCTGTCAACCGTCCGATTGATCTCAATCGGACAGTCATTGACCAAATTATCCCTAGTCAGCTGCTGACTAGAGGAACAGGACCGTAAATATAGCTATCACGTGAGGTGCTATGTGTAATTTCCTTAAATTATTAACGTGAACAGATATTCCTCCTTAAAAAAGAAAAAAAAGAAAAAATCTACTCTTCTCCGAATTCACAAGCTCTGACCAACACAACTACTAGTGTAACAAACACTCTGGGGGTCGTCTTCTTCCTCTCTCTCTCTCTCTCTCTCTCTCTCTCTCATTTCCTTACTATGACCTCTAATCCATGAAGAAGACCCAGACGATGAACAACCTCACTCTTCTCCTCCTCCTCCTCCTCCTCCTCACCTGTCACCTCTCCCAAGTCCTCTCATGGAAAAAAGACGAGTTCCGAAACTGTAACCAAACCCCTTTCTGCAAACGAGGCCGAGCCCGCAACCCCGGCTCGTCCTCCCTCACAGCCCAAGACGCCGCCATCTCCGACGGCGAGCTCACCGCCAAGCTCGTCCCCAAGAGAATCGAACAAGAAGAAACAAGCCCCGATCAAATCAAGCCCTTGCTTCTCACTCTCTCCGCTTACCAAGACGGGATCTTGCGCCTCAGGATCGACGAGCTCGATCCGCCCCGCAAGCGCTTCGAGGTCCCCGACGTCGTTTTGCCGGAGTTCGAGGGCAAGAAGCTCTGGCTGCAGAGGCTTTCCACCGAGACCATCGACGGCGACGCGGCTCCTTCGTCGGTCGTGTTCTTGTCCGACGGCTACGAGGCAGTGCTGCGGCACGATCCGTTCGAGGTTTTCGTCCGCGAGAAGAGGGGTAATCGTGTAATTTCCGTGAATTCCAATGGCTTATTTGATTTTGAGCAGCTGAGAGAGAAGCGAGAGGGTGAGGATTGGGAAGAGAGGTTTAGAGGGCACACGGATAAGAGGCCCTACGGCCCTCAATCCATTAGTTTTGATGTGTCGTTTTATGGGGCTGATCATGTTTATGGCATCCCTGAGCGTGCTTCAAGCTTTGCTTTGAAGCCCACTAGAGGTCCTGGGGTAGAGGAATCTGAACCCTATAGACTGTTTAACTTGGATGTGTTTGAGTATATTCATGATTCCCCATTCGGGCTTTACGGCTCGATTCCATTTATGATTTCCCACGGCAAGGCCCGAGGGACGTCCGGGTTCTTTTGGTTGAATGCTGCTGAAATGCAGATTGATGTTCTTGGGAACGGGTGGGATGCCGAGGCCGGCATTGCTCTCCCTTCGTCGCAGAGTAGGATTGACACGTTTTGGATGAGTGAGGCCGGTATTGTGGATGCTTTCTTTTTCGTGGGACCGGGGCCGAAGGATGTAGCGCGTCAGTATGCGAGTGTGACTGGCACCCCCGCAATGCCGCAGCTTTTTGCGGTGGCGTATCACCAGTGTAGGTGGAACTATAGAGATGAGGAGGATGTGGAGCAAGTTGATTCTAAGTTTGATGAGCATGATATTCCGTATGATGTTTTGTGGCTTGATATTGAGCACACGGATGGGAAGAGGTATTTTACATGGGATAGGGTGCTTTTCCCTCACCCGGAGGAGATGCAGAGGAAGTTGGCTGCTAAGGGTAGGCACATGGTTACTATTGTGGACCCTCATATTAAGCGAGATGACTCATACTTTTTGCACAGGGAGGCCACAGAAAAGGGCTATTATGTTAAGGATGCCAATGGGAATGATTATGATGGGTGGTGCTGGCCTGGTTCATCATCATATTTGGATATGTTGAGGCCAGAGGTTAGGTCCTGGTGGGCTACAAAGTTCTCTACTGAAAATTATGTTGGTTCAACTCCCTCCTTGTACATCTGGAATGACATGAATGAGCCTTCTGTCTTCAATGGTCCTGAGGTATGTTACTTAATCACTTATCTCTCCTTTTGTTCACGGTAGAGTCTTTAGTTATAAATTTATTCTGCTTTCTTAAATAGACATACTTGTCAATTTATTTGAGAAGAAAAAACTTGAGACAAACAAGATATCTTTTACCTTCATAATAAATCAAATATCTTAGTGTTGCAAGTTGGATAATGAACTTTTGATTACTTATTATGTATTTTCCCAACGAGTAAAAACACTGATTCAAGACTGCGTTGTGTATATATCTTATGTCATTTGTTTGCATGCACATGCATCATCTATCACCTATGATTAGGAAAATGTGGGCAATCATAATGTAAAGACACATATAATAAGTTCAGTTATTATTTTTTTTTTTGTTATTGTGATTTTGGTTTTGGTTTTTGTTGCAGTAGCATCGAAAGACTAAGATTTCGGATTATCCTTGTAGAGAAAAGGGGAGGGTATCTCTGCCACTACTAGTCATAGTGTCCGTGGTATAAGAATTTAGTAAAATGAGTTATTCTAGTATGAACTTAGTAGAATATGTTGGTGAAATACACGAGGTATGAATTGTGTATATAGACAATTTTTGATATTTTAATACGCTTGGTTGAAAGAAACTTTTGATATTGCCAAATCAAGTGCTAATTCTTCCAGCCCTCCTGTAGCCTTAGATTTTGGGTTTTGGAGGAACTTGAATGATCGTGAAGTCAAGGATCTTGATGAAGAATACGAGTGGAATCTTTAAATCTAGTTCTACAGTTCTTCTATCTGTCCTGCATCAGAACTCCTTGTCCTTATTAGCTAAATTAGATAGTGTGCTTGTATTATCTAGGCTAGATAGGAGAAAGACGGTTGCTGGAATCTTCAGGGAACTTTTCTTGCAAATTTTACTGTAGACACTTGATGTGCAATCTTTCTTTTACTAAATGTATCCCCTCTACTGCAATATTGACAGCCAAAGAACCTTCCCATGAATTGTTGCTCGTGGGAAGAGCAATGCCTTTGATATGGTTCTGAGGAGAAGAGCTTATCCTTATCTCTCTTCATTTGGCATCATTTCCTGAGTGGAAGAAAATTCAAGGAAATACTAGTATGCCCTAGATTCCACAAGTACAAACATCAGAACATTGTTTGTAGAACTCTTTTCTGTTGAAACAGAGAGGTTGACAATTTTTTTTTTTTGGTCTCTTATCCCTACTGACTACTGTGTTGTTTTTAATTATTTGGTTGGCTGGAGGATTTGAACCAAAAACACAAAATGACGGTTCCTCTCCCACTATAAACTCTGATCTAAGCAGAAGGGCTTTTGTTTATAATTACCGGAGGTGGAATGTCGAGACAGTGAGCGAGTTAACCAAAGAATATGGAGAGCTGTTCCTCTCCCGCTGTAAACTCTGATGTAAGCAGAAAAGGTTTTTTTTTTTTTATATTTACCGGAGGTGGAATGCAAGAAGTGAGTGAGTTAACCAAACAATATGGAGAGCTGGCTGTATAACACCTTCAATTTTCCCGTGACAAAGATTTAGTGTATGAGTTAACCAAATGAATATCATATATGAACACCTGGAAGGTTAAAAAAGCTATATCTGTGTATGTGTTAAACCAAGGATATTCTGCTTCAACCAAACATGTATTTTTGGGGAGAGTTGTTTTAGATGATTGTGGGTCTGTGTGATTGAGTTAACCAGAAATACAGCTCCATTCAACATTGTTTTCCCAGAGAAGGTCTTATACTCTTATATTATCTCTATAGATAGTCACAACAGGAGATGTGCAAATAGTTGTGTAAGTAGGGTGCACGCTTGATTGAATGACTCAATCAAAGGGTATTTAACTCCGAGCAAAAGTCTACTTCAGGGAGAAGATTTGCATATAATCATCTAACTACTGGCAGAAGATTTGCCAGAGAATGGGACAGACAATACGTAGATCTGCTTGCATTGATGCTCCTTACCTTGAGCTTCAAATTTATTAAAAATAATCCCAAAGTGGGAAGAGGGATTAACCTGCAGAAAGAATGTAATCATTCTTCTCTATTACTTTTTGGTGTTTGGTAGGCATAGACATAAAGCATGGATTCTGGATATAGAATTAATGGACTTAGGTTCGATTATCTGGTTGACCGAGTCCATGTAATGTTCTTCCAACCGATATCGTGTCTTACCACTGTCCATCTGTAATCTAGTTTTCTTACTTATATGTAACTCTTGCATTCTTGCTCCACGACTTGCAACAGAAAAATGATGACGGGCACCAAGTGTGCAAGTTAATTTCATGTTGCTTATGCTTTTTTGATGCAAACCCTATTCTAAGTATCTGCTTAAGTTGGCTGAAATAGTGGAAGAGTTGCCCACTCATTACTTAGTTATAGTCTATTTTGCAATATAGTTACTCACCATATGTCTAAATTAGCACCATTCAATCAACTTTGGTCAATTAATCCAAAGCAGCTTATCCTACAATACTAAAACTTAGGTTGGGTGGCCTAAATGGTGTTGGTTAAGCTTGGAGTCAGCCCAACCCTTATCAAGTAAAACTGTTGCACAACCTAAATGCCATACTTTCCTTGGCATGACTTGATACAAATACTGAACTTAATAATTTACTTCTAATTAATCTTGATTCCAAGGTCAATAAACTGCTAGACTTTTCTCTCCCTTTTTGAATTGTTTAATGGGACACTTAAAACAATTTAAAAAAGGATTCAACCTTAAAGAATAGGAGAAATTTTCAGTTTGTGCTGATGCTGCATTTTTCGGATGCTGATTGTTATCAGAAATGATGATGGCTGAGTGTGTGCCTTTTCATTTCCTTTTTTGTTCTGTTTTGTTTTATTGTTGCATACCATCTCTACATCTCATGAATAATTACCATAACCAGGTCACAATGCCTAGAGATGCTGTACATCGAGGAGATGCAGAACACCGGGAGTTACATAATGCCTATGGTTACTACTTTCACATGGCTACAGCAGATGGGCTTCTTCAGCGAGGTGATGGAAGGGATAGGCCATTTGTTTTATCGAGAGCAGTATTTGCTGGTAGTCAAAGGCATGGAGCGATATGGACGGGAGATAATACAGCTGAATGGGATCACCTCAGGGTTTCAGTTCCGATGATTTTGACTCTTGGTCTTACTGGGATATCATTTTCTGGTAAGAAAAGAAAATTTCTCATATTGATGCCAAGTTTGTATTTCAACAGGTACTAATACTTTTAATGTTTCTACAGGTGCTGATGTGGGTGGGTTTTTTGGCAATCCGGAACCTGAGTTGTTAGTTCGTTGGTATCAATTAGGAGCCTACTATCCTTTCTTTAGAGGTCATGCTCATCATGACACCAAAAGACGAGAACCATGGTTATTTGGGTAGGATTTCCTCTAATGTTTGAGTTGTTAGTTCAGCATGCTGCTACATATCTGCATTTGTAATTTCCTTCGATTTAGAACTTCTCTTGATACACCAATATTAATTATCATAGGGAGCATACTGCTTAGCTTCATTTTTGAGTTTTAATTTGCATCGTACAGTTTTCTGAATTGATATCTTTGCCAAGTAGTGGATATGGCTTTAAATCTGTGTGCTTTGTTATGGTCCTGTTCAACTTCTTTCTTCCCAGCTTTATACGTATTACAAATGCTGCCATAAGTGTATGTCTTATTAATACATAAACAAAATTCTACTACGGTTTCAACTTATTTTGAATTCATTTTTCCTTGAAAAGAAAAAGCAAATGGAATGTGTGTAGCACTTTTGGCAGGCAAGACTTTTCAGATGGTCATGTGAGTTTATATGTAGTAGGTACTGTGATGGTGATGCATTATGAACAAAACCTGCTGGTTGGAGTACAAATGATATTCATTGTGGTCCATTTAAATTGCATGGTCGTATTTTGAGTAAAAAATTAGTGTTGATGTTTGAAAGCTGATATTAGCATTGCTTGGATTGTATAACAGAAACCTTAACCATGAAATAACTGTTTGTTGAAAACATTGAGGGAAAAAAAAAAAACATGTTTTCCTTTGATGATTGAAACTTGAGAAAGTATAAGATTTTCAAAACCCATATTACATTATCAGCTCAATGAATCAATAGCATAAGCTTTTTAATTTTTTTTCACCTTTCGCTTGTTGTCATACCATTACTTCAATCATAACTCTTTACCTCATCTTATGCAGAGAAAAAAATACTGAACGTATGAGGGAGGCTATACACACCCGTTACATGTTGCTTCCATACTTTTACACATTATTCAGAGAGGCAAACACCAGTGGTGTTCCAGTTGCTCGTCCATTGTGGATGGAGTTTCCTTCCGAGGAGGCTACTTTCACAAATGATGAGGCTCTCATGATTGGAAACAGTGTTTTGGTACAAGGGATCTATACAGAGGTATCACTGTTGCATAATAGTGTACTTGTTTTAAGCTTTTTTCCCTTTTGCCCTATTCCTCTGTCATTCATCTCTGATACTTTCAATTTTTTCTGTTGTACCAGCACGCAAAACATGCTTCGGTTTATTTGCCCGGGAAAGAATTATGGTATGATGTGAAAACTGCAGCAGCTTACAAGGGAGGTAAGACCCATAAGCTGGACGTTAAGGAAGAGGGTATTCCTGCTTTCCAGAGGGCTGGGACTATCATACCACGGAAAGACCGATTTCGTCGGAGTTCCACCCAGATGGTGAACGATCCATACACTCTGGTACGCCTTTGAATTAAGGTTCATTGATGTTTCATAATAATAGATAAGTCTATCTGAACATGCATAGAGCTTAGAACATAGACTTCAAAATCTTTGGTGTGATTGCTCAAATTTTCTTTATTTATACACCTTAGCTTTGAGAAGGCTTCAATGAATGCTTGTCTGTTTGCAAACCTGTCTCAAGTATGCCAGTATCTCTAAGCTAATATTGTAGAAAATCCACACAATAGTTTTTATCCATACTGAAACTGAATGCCACATGTAAGTGTTTGCAAACTTGTCCTATTTGCATGATTAGAGCATGGTTATGCAAACTGGACTAGTGAATGCATACAATTAAAAAGGAGAATTAGAAGCCAAGGTTTTTGTCATCTGCTGTTATGTGTTTGAGCATACTAATTTAGCAAGAATATTGAGAGGGCCTAACTTTTAAGTTTGAGATTGTGAATCCTAATTTACTTTAGTGTCTGGCTGTAATTTGGATTACTGACTAAGCCACCTATGCTCATTGCGTATTTAAACATGCTTGAAGATTGCATTTCCATGGTGAAAATTTTCATTTGATATAAAGACCTAGGAGCAATGTCTTGCATTACACGACTTCAGAAATTTAGCAAGAAACTTTGGGCCGTAGGATTTAAGTTTGGGGGTTGATTTTTGTAAGTCCCTTCTTTTTTTTTTCTGAAAGTGTTCGGTGTAATTAGACATAATGACTAGGCCACCTAGGCTCATAATTTTTATAAATCCTTGAAGAATGCATTTCCACGGAGAAAGGGTTTCCATTTTCATATAACCTATGACAATGTCTTCCTAGTGTTGGCAGATTTTTCAGACCTGTATTGTGTAAGACTTGTGATGGTGCGGTGAATAGGAATCCCAAAAAAAAAAAAAAATTGTTGTATCAACTGTTCTCTGAGGCTGAAGCCATTTTATGCTGGCGTGAATGCAAGATTGAAATATTGTCTGTGTAGCATGAAAAGCAGATGTCAGGTTGGATGAATGGTTGTAATTTTCTTTTTGCCTGTTCTAGGTGATAGCACTGAATAGTTCACAAGCAGCTGAAGGTGAACTCTATGTGGATGACGGAAAAAGCTTCGAGTTTCAGCAAGGATCCTATATCCATCGTCGCTTTGTTTTCTCAGATGGGAAGCTTACATCTCTTAATCTGGCACCTGGACAAACCCAGTTTTCTTCAGAATGTGTTATTGAGAGGATTATTCTGCAAGGACTGTCTGCTGGGCAAAAGAGTGCGCTAATTGAACCGGCAAATCAGAAGGCTGAGATTGAACGGGGCCCACTTCTCCTTCATTCAAGGCAAGGACCAACAGTGTTAACGATTCGTAAGCCTAATGTTCGGATAGCAGATGATTGGGTCATAAAATTATTTTAGAATCTTCCAGTTTTTTCTTAGATGTCTCGCACACTAATCTCAAGGCATTCGACTTTACTTTTTTTTGGGTTGAACATGAGAGATATTTATTAGATTAGTAACATTGGAGAAAAATGTTAATTTACTATACATTTGCAATTAAATGCCTATACATGATCCACTGTCACCATAATACAAAGTCATTTTTTGTTGTGGTTTCTCGTAAGCTAGATTTTATAGCCCTTAGGGAAGAGCACAAACCATGACTGCATAGATAGTGACAATTAGTGGACTGCAATAAAGCAGAAGCAGTAAGTGTGGAAGACCAAAATGTTAGGGACTTACAGAAACAGAGCAATATAGTCAATATGAATGAAGGAAAAAGAAATATCTATAGAAGTGCTTTTCTCCTTTTTCAACAGTACTTGCTGTTCCGGTCGCTTCCTGCGAGTCAATCGGTGGAAGCTCCATCGTGATGGATGTCACTTGACCATTTCTATTCAAAGAGAGCAACCGATTTTGATTTGGAATTTGATTATTTGAATGTGTGCGCGCTTTGCCGGGTTTGTGGGTGCTTTAAGCATGAGGTTGGTGGTTGCTGTGGCCCTTAAAGGGCGGGTGCGGTGGTGAATGATGCTCTGGCGTGGGCGGTGAGGTTCACCAATACCTGTGATTCGGTTAAATCCCCTATTAGAGATGGGTATTGGGGCTACGGTGGTTGTGGGGACCCAAAGGTCCCAATTCTTCTATTCAGGCACCACTTGAGCTTGCGGCACTAACAGTGGTGGAGGTGGCTGGTGGTCTGGGCTTTGATTGTAAATAGGTGCAAAATTGAGTGAAAGTGTGTTTTAGTGATAGAAGTGTGGTATAGGTGTGATACAAGTCATACAACTTTGATATAGTATGATGTGGTAGTCCCAGATCCCAATGATAATTTGGTGAAAAATTGAATGAAAATGTGTTTTTATGATATACGCTTGATATAATTTTGATATATGTGTGAGATTGCTTTGATACATCATGAGTGATACAAGTGTGATATTGGTGTGATACAACTCTGATATAGTATGACGTGGTAGCCTCAGATCCCAATGATGATTTGGTGAAAACTTGAATGAAAATGTGTTTTTATGATATACATTTGATATAATTTTGATATATGTGTGATATTGCTTTGATACATCATGACATGATGTGCTCGAATCCCGATGGTGATTTAGAGCAAAATAGAGTGAAAATGTGTTATGGTGATACAATTTTCATCCCGATGGTGATTTAGAGCAAAATAGAGTGAAAATGTGTCATGGTGATACAATTTTGATACAAATGTGATACAACATAAGAGTCCCAAGTGAAAATATGTTTTTGTGATACACCTTCGATGTGTGACATAGCTTGATACAACATGACATGACCGGCTCAAACCTGAGGGTGATTTGGTGTAAAATTGAGTGAAAATGTATTTTAGTGTTATATGTTTGATACAATATGACGTGGCAGGCTCGAATTCTGAGGGTGACTTGGTGCAAAATTGAGTGAAAATGTGTTTTTGTAATGCGTGTGATACAGCATAATGTGGCAGACCCGAGTCTCTAAGGAGTTAAGACCACCGGAGACTCATATATTGAAAGACTAGAACGGCCTCACAGACCAAGGATTGGGAAGTTAAGACAGGGGTTGATAAACTCCTACCTTGGTCTAGGTTGGTTTAACCACCAAGGTGCAAAAGTTTTCAGCTCTAGTATTGAAAACTTACATAGCTAATACTTTGATCTGGTTGAGAAAGTACAGGGTGCACCGTGCAGCGGTTCACTCTTCAAATTTCTCGGCAACGAAGATGGAGGCTAGGGTGATTCAACCAATTTTCAGATTCCACTTTCTGTTAGCTTGCACAGCAAGAAACTCGATCCGGCAGCATTAGCCGACTGCGTGCACTTAGAGAACTTACTGCATATCTCTTGGTCTCTTTCAAAGGAGAGTACGAAGGAGGTCCAAGCAAGAAGTCTTCTCCTTCACAGATATAATTAATGAGCTGTTCATAATCTGTCTCCCAAATTACTTGCTTGAAATCTTGATCAGTTAAAAGCTCAAGCCACAGATTGTCCCATAGATCCTGCGAAAATAGGGATAGTGACAACAACTGCAACAACCATTGCAAATGGGGCACAATGCAGAGGGATCTACCTTCTTCTTGTGTGATTTGCGCTAGGAAGTTACAGCAACATCTCTACAAGCGATAAACTTTTGGACTAGCAGCAGAGTTCCAAATCAATTTCCACACTGATGGGTTTATAAAACGTGAAACATTTGGAAGTAACTATTTCCCTTATAGAATGAGCTCAGTGATAAATTGATCTCGCAGTGCAATAGTCATCAAGCACATTGTGGTTGTGGACCTGTGGTTGTGCTTCCATTCTTAATTTCACTCATTGCACTGGACCTGATGATCAGCTTCATAGCTTGGTTTGGAATTACTTTCTTCAGATTGCTAGAATACTTGCTTCCTAATGAAATTTTGCAAAAGATATGTGGGCTAATACTTCCTTCCCTCGTAGTGGAGCTGGTAAGTGTATCTCAAATTTTACTCCAACAGTAACTTTCTGTGAAGTCTGCTTGTCTATCATTGTTCACTGGTACTGATAACTGGAAATGGGATCTTCCTCCCAAGGTTATAGCCTTCATATGGTCTCAGTTGTGTGGAAAAATTTTAACTGGCGTTTATAGATATCATGTGGAATCACTGGGTCATTTCCTCTGAGGATCTGTTCTCATCAACAAAAGACTGATCTGCGGTATTATTTTTCTCGTCCGACAATCTGTTTTCAGAGTCATTCTACGTTTGATCAAATGGTCCACAGTTACCAAGAGTCGTCAGTCGATATAGCGTGTTTGTTGCACACATGAGTCCGTACAGGTGATGAAAAATTGAGAAATTAGATGGGGGATTTTAAGATTGCCGCAGTATTTGGAGAGCTCTGACATCCGTGTTTCAGAAAGAGGTTAGTGGAAGTTTGGAATGGTCATCCAAAGACACTGTTGATTGCTTGTCCCGACTGTAGCTAAATCAAAAGTAAAAAATAAATCAACACTGGAAAACTAGTCTGACAGCTTCAGTACCTTCATAAACGTAACAGCATCAGAATGTACAGTTCAGCATACACCAATTCCACCACTCTAAACAGTCCCGAAGAGGATCTTTCCAAGCATATTAAGACCAGAGACAATTTTCCCCATGATGGTCTCAAGTAATCACAGGTTTATGTAAATGTAGAAGTAGCACTGAAGCCCTTTAACCAAATGATACAGCACGATATACTGTTTATCCCAAAATGAGTTCTTTCTGTTCACTGAAGCAATCAAACCACTAATACATCTTGTAGTAATTACATGCACACATGCCAATCACCAACTTAGCCTCAATTGCAAAGAAGGCATGCCATGCAATCTTAAGAGTAAGATTAACTAGAAGTCTTTCATAAGCTCAATGGAAAATAAATAAGAAAGCATGGTAAGTACTTCAGCTTTACCCAAATTGGCTGTTACTCGAGAATTAGACTTGTAACAGGAAACAACATAGGAAGCAGATCAAGTCCTAGACTTCAGAGCTCAATCATCACTGATATATTAATGTTTTGATATCAATACAAATAATGGTGTATACATATTCAACAGAATGTGCTATATCACAAACAAATATGAAAATCAGGGCAAAATCTGCCCGGGCTATATTAACTTGGGTGAATCACTGAACAAAAGTTGATTGTGATACCACAATATGGTATTCTACATCAACTAGCTTTTTCTATTTTTCAAAAGCCATCTTTTGGAAATCCTATAAACCCTGGATTTACTCCCCTAAACAAACAATTACAAGAGGAAAAAAGGGAAAAGAACAAGGGGAAGAAAAGAGGGAAATATAAGAGAATACCCTCCAGGCATCTTCGGACGGCAAACGGAAACCTCTCTCGGTATATTCCACATTAACCCAAAAATTCTACCATCACTGATACCGGTACAAAGTCTTTCTTCCAGAAAGCAAGCAGAATTTTTTCTTCTTCTACGACAAATGATATCATTGCCAAATGGAGTAGCTCGTAGTGGAAGAATCATTGAGGGAATTCAAAATAGCTCCTCTGAATTGAACTTGTTCCAAGCTTCCTATTACCGTACCACAAAACTCAGTGAGTACGATTTCAAAAGATGAAACAAAAGTAATCAGACTAGTAGAGTAATACTGGTTCCATGCCAAAATACCCAGACATGTGCAGTAATACCAATGCTAAATCAATATGTTATATCTGTAGCCTCAATAGTTGCAAATTTTCTGATGTAATTCCTAACAATAAATCAGCATAGACAGAATCAAAGTTTAATGAAAAATAAATTATGCTAAAGCAATCTGAGGATGAAGTTAAAAGAAAGTTGGGGGTAGTTCTATCTTCTCCCCCTTTTTCTCATATTGTTATTTCTAGGAAATGGTTCTTATCCCTCATACTTCAATGGAATTCTAACGGTTATTAATACATGAGGATTATATTCATGCATTTTTCAGTTCTGGAAAACAATCCATCGTCTTGATATGCAACACATATAATATACCTTAAGGAGGTCGAACACCTTCTCAGCTACATACTTCTGTTGAAGATTGGCACCTTTCTGTTGTACCTTATCAGGATGAATACACAAAGTTGCCTTTCTATATACTTTCTTCACTTGGGCAGCATTAATCATATCAGTCAAGGAAACTGGCTGCCAACCACATTCAGGCCACAGTACCTGATGATCATTTAAAAACAGGGTCAGCATAAGTTGTATAAAGTTTAGTATTTCACAAGATTGTCGAACCATTCATTTCAGCATAACTAGAGTGGAATACTTTGGACATACTTACGAAGAACATAAATTCTATATCTTGACTCATCCATGTGGCGCTAAAAATTAACTTTAACAAAAGAAACAACAGAAACTAACTGTCATAAACTGCCGCATAGAACTGGCAACTCAATAATGACCATCAAACAGCCATATGCAAGGAAACAAAAAAAAAATAATAAAACCAATTGAGGATTCCGCATCCAAAGATGCAGCCGTCCAAACAAAAAAGACAATGTCCATTTTCTTGCAAAAGATAATAATAAAAGTGAAAATTAAAAAGGGATCAATTAATCTACAATTGTTTTCCATGCAAATGCAGGCAGCATATCCATGTCATTGTGCCAAAATAATAATAATAGTATCATGAACAACAACAACTACATGGAGCATCTGAAAATGCAACAAATCAATAATGAAAACGTACATATTGCAAAGTTGACAGCAGAGCACGTAAATTTCCTTCTTTTCCTGCAGACCAGCGCTTAATCTCAACATCTAGTGTTTCAGCAATTCTCTGAATGTGTAAATCACAAGACAATTAGTGATCAATCCAAATCGTCATTTGAGTTTCAGTATAGCTTAGCTTAGCAGCTAAGAGAGAAACAAAGAAAGTCAGGAACAAGATATATATTCAAACAAAGAGTGAAGACTAAAACAGTAAATAATCCCCGTCATCATTAGAACATTCAGGATATTTTCAAACTTCAGTATCACCAGAATCCTTTAAAAAATCCATATCAGGCAAGTGAAAGTGTATTTTGGAACAACTTTGAAGCACACAAATACTTAACTGGTTGTCACAAACCAACCGGTTGAGTCCAGTTTTAACTGAAAAATGGAAACAGTGTATTTTGAAGTTCACATCTTATACAAACAATCCCAACATATTTGCATCTTTCATTGAACATCATACCTATACATGCAAACAATCCCTTGTAGTTTACACTTCTGTATTGAAAACTTAAACCCTGACAATAACGAGTTCTGTGGGACGATGGTTGGGTTGATTCCACAGAAAATATGGTTGAACATCAGAGTTCAGTAGTCTTTTATTTTCCTTAAAATATATCATTCTTCTTATTGTTTCTAATTTAGAAAAAGCATTTTTCCAAAATACACTTTCACTTGCCTGGTGACATATGCATTGATACAAAACGTAATATCAACGAGAGAGAGAGAGAGAGAGAGAGAGAGAATGGTACAATACAATCACAAAGAGAACAAACAATGAAAAAGCTTATGAACATAAAAGTAAGTACTCAAGCAATGAGATGTTTTCACAACAAAGCCAAAAATGGATTAAATCTGCATATGTGAGAACTTTTTTAACAATATTGCTTAAGAATAGGAAACTTTGCTTTCTCCATCCATAAGCGAAAACCCAAAAATTTACCATATAACTACTTAAGGATCTTGGCTTCAATCAGTATGAGAATCTATGCAGGGTTTCATTTTCTCATACAGATTTTGGATCATTCATATCAGGTTTTCATAATAACTGGAAAACAGAGAGATAAGAAGTAACACAAATTTGGCACAAGTTCTAGGTTAATTACAACTTGACTAAAATCATTCCACATAAAAAATATAAAACAAAAGCAAAGAACAAATTAAGTAATGGCAAACAAGAGTTACTTACATGTCTCTCAGCTTGTTCTCTTTGGGCTTGAAGGTCTCGCTCGTTCTTTTCAGCAAGTGCTTTCACCTGGAAAACAGAAACAACAATCTCAACTTAGAAACCATATCAAAAATTAACATGTCATACAGGCAGTGGGCTAAAACCAGTTCCGAGTGAATAGAAAGTATAGATCTTCTCTATTTTTAATGAAGAGGCCAAAAGTTTACAAATCTATTGAAAAAGACGCATACCGTACGCTCCTTGGTCCTTTGGTGTCGTTCCAGCCTGGCTCTTCGCCTTTCTTCAGTTTCTCCTTCAACTTCTTGGAACTCATTAGATGATGGAGCAGCTATTTGCCAGTATTATGATGAAAGTTCAGCTAACGGAACATCATAGGAAGAAAAGAACATTTACAATAAAATCACTGAACTATAGGTTCAAGGTACCAAACTACCTCCAAAAATTGATGAAAGATCATCAACAATATTTGTGGTTGAAGACGCTTTCTTTATGTTTGAGGAAGTTGATGTCTTCGGCACTTCAGGCTCTTGCCTGTTCTGAAAATGGGCATCAAAAGGATCCTGAAATATACAGCCAACTGTCAAAAACACAATTTCTCAGTGCTAATAAAAATATTTTGCAACATTGTACTTACCGATGAGTTAGCCCTAGGTCGTGGCGCACTGCTGGCCCGACCCATGTTGAAAAAGTTCTCAAGATCATTTTCATTCCTTTGTTGGCTCGCCCTCGCAGCAGCATTAGCCCTTTCTCGGGCCTCTGCAGCAGCCCTTTCCACTGCAGCACGCTCTGATCTTGTTCGTGCTTCAGCTTCAGACCTTGCTGCAGCAGTTCTCTCCCGTGCTTCCCTCTCCTTAGCTTCTGCATTAGCTCTTTCTCTGGCTTCTGCAGCAGCCTTTTCTGCTCTTAACTTTGCTTCTGCTGCAGCCCTTTCCCGAGCTTCAGATTGAGCTCTCTGAACTGCAGCCCTTTCAGCACGTGCTCTAGCTTCAGCATTTGCCCTGTCAACAGCGGCTCTCTCTGTTTTAGCCCTTTCAGCCTTACTGCGAGCTTCAGCTGCCGCTCTCTCACGTGCTTCCCTAGTAGCTCTTTCCACAGCTTGTCTGTTCTTCTCCTCCATCTCCCTGGCTCTCTCCCTTTCCTTCTCAAGTTTCCTTTGCTCTCTTTCTTTGTCTTCCCACACCCTCTCAGTTTCCCTCTCTTTCTCCAGTCTCCTCTGTTCCATATCTTCCTCTTCGCTCTCCCTCTGCAGCCGTTCTTTTTCCTTCTCCTGTGCTTCTTTACTTCTCGCAGACTTTGTACTTCCTCTCTCTTTTGCCTGCCTCATTTGAAACTCAGCTTTATGCAGAACCTCCTTCAAGGCATCAGTAGCTAAGTTCCGCTCCAATTCTTCACCTGAAAGACCATTTGCATGTTCATCAAAGTTACTTTGGTTCTTTCCCATGCCAAAATCGCCAAGTTCGTCAACTGAAGAAACACCAGAGCCCCTAGCTGCAGCAGAGGCTGATTTTGGAGCCTGAAAGAACTCAGTAGAGAATTCATTAGCCTTCTTTCTTGAATTTGTAGAAGCAGGAGAACTCATTCTTGGCTTTGAAACCTGCACAGGTCTTGGAGGAGGTGGTCTTGAAGGTGGTGGAGCACTAGTAGGCTGAGTCATTAGAGGGATCTCTGATACCGTAAGCCATACATTATCTGATGAATCCAAGTTTTCTTCAGATCTTGAAGACCTATCCACCTGTACATTTGCTTCCTTGGCATTTACATACGAAGGTGGAGACATAGTTTGACCTGCAGATTTGTGAGAATCAGTCGAAACTGAAGGCATGTCAAAAAAGGTCTGATGAGAATCCCAATGATTTCCAACAGGAACCTTCCTCTGGGACTGGTTATCTGGACTTCTCACAGAAGACTTAATTGAACTTCTGCCATTATTTGTGTTTGTATCTGCCTTTAAATTACTACTATCCTTTCCCCTGAAACTCCTACCTGAAGAGAATGCGGGGACCGACTTCCCAAGGCCATCAAAGGGATCTATATCATTAAATGCTTGCCCGTTATCAACAGACGGGTTATCAGCCTTCAAGCTTCCAGAATTAGAAAGTCTACTTATTTCCTCCAAGGGGTCATTAAGCTGCCCTGCTACTCCAAAAGGATTGTCAGTGACCTTGGAAGTTGTTGTTTTACTCACATTGGCAGTTGTCTCTGGGGGCCAGCTGGCTTCTGAGTTTGACCTGATACAAAAGCAATACAGCACAGATGCATAAGTCAACAACATATAGTCACACTAAAACATCCGCAGCATTGACTAAAAGAAAATTATGTCAGCACCGCAAGTCAAAGAACAATCAAACTGCATGTATTTATTAAGAGAAATAACAGTCTCTTCTATCACGAGTGCTCATGAAGTTACCCAAAATGAACTGGTTAATCGAGTGCATGGAACTTCTCACCAATTGGGGTGTGTGCAGGGTACAAATGCTGCTGAAAGTTCGAATCATCTGCTGCTACATTGTTTATTGCAGTATCCTTGTGGAGAAGATTGTTTAGGGAGACTCAAGTGAGCTGGAAGAATCCATCTTCATGTGATCCCTTATTGTGTGAGACATGATAATCTTGGGGGAAAAAGAAGGGATGGTTCCAGGAGATTGTTGTGATGGCAATATGTGGGTGGTGTGGAGGAATTGTCTAATTAGTCGAGTTGACAACTTATCCAATAATAATGCCCCTAACTGAAAGTATGTCAGAATCTATGAACCTTTTATATATAAATTACTTTAAATTTATTTCAGTGTTCTTGGGGGAAAAAGAAGGGATGGTTCCAGGAGATTGTTGTGATGGCAATATGTGGGTGGTGTGGAGGAATTCTCTAATTAGTCGAGATGACAACTTATCCAATAATAATTCCCCTAACTGAAAGTATGTCAGAATCTATGAACCTTTTATATATAAATTACTTTACATTTATTTCAGTGTTCTTCCTAGTGAAGTGTGGAAACATACATAAGATGAATGGTATATAGCGAGATATATATATATATATATATATATATATATATACACACACACACACACACAATAGAGTGAGGAACTAGCAAACCCAGTAGCTGTGTTCAGCCCTCTCCTTATCTCTTCTTTAACAAGAATTATACTCTGTTTTTAATGAATCGGTTCCCCGTCAAAGAACCATGCAACCATAAATATCAGGATATAAGGATTCTTAACAGAGAGAGCTACAAAATTTGATGTTTCATCTGCTGAAATTGCATATCCAACATGTTATGTGCCTTAAGTTTTCATTCTACCCAGTTCAGAAAATTCACACCACAACATTGCCTAACCAAAACCTAAAAACCTTGGAGTACACCAAAAAACAAAATCTCCCACTGAATAACAAGATTATCACAGCAAAACAGTATGACAGAAAAAAACATGTTCAAATCCTGTTCCGATATAATCGAACAACACGTAGCCCATGAAAAGTGAGGCACAATATACAGTGCAACATTCACATAACTAACCATCAATTCAACCTCTATACTAGTACTGCTCAAACCCGAAAATTCATCATGTAAAGGAATCCAATTCAACTAACACAAATTGCCAAACAAAGTAGCAATGAGAGAAAGCAACAATACCTTTCAGTTTGGGGGCTGCTACTAGCTCCAAATCCAGGTAACAATTCATCGAAACCGGGCGGCACACCCACGTCAGCTTTCTGTGAGCTAGAGCTTTTCGACGACGACGCCGCCGGCTCAGCCTTGCCAAACCCACCGAGAAGGTCATCAAACGCACTACTATCACTCCCCCGCGGAGGCGGCGACGTGACCGTCGAGGAGAAAATGTCGTTCGCGGCTGAGCTCTTCAGCCCCGCAACGCCGTCGAAAATGTCCTCGTCGTAAACCGGCTTGTCGAAAACGGGGCCGGAATCGGCGACCTTGGAGGAGCCGGAATCAGCGGGCCCACTGCCGTAGATGGAATCCAAGCTGAAAGCTTCGGAATTGGTGGAGAACCTGGCCGAGCCGCCGAAGATGTTCTCAAAGTCTTGGGCTTTCGGGGCTCCGAAGATCGGGTCGCGATCGTCGGAGAAGGACCCGTTGAAGGAATTGGAGGTGCGAGTTGATCTGGAGGAGGGTCCGGTGGATCCGAGATCGAAAGCTGGGGGCTTTGAAGAAGAAGAAGAAGAAGAAGAAGACATTGGGGCCGATTTGCCGGAGGGCTTGAAGCCGTAATCGGAGTTTAAGAGACCCGAGAAGTCGTTCATGGCGTCTGGGATTTCTGGGTCTCTTGTAATCCTTCTGAATTGGTCTTCTTGTGGAAAAACAATGGAGGATCTGGAGGGGCAGATGTGGAATTATATAGGAAAAGTTAATGGAGGGTGATCATGGTGAAGAAGGAGGAAGGAGGTGGGTGTTTGGGATCTGAAAATTTTGGTTTGAGAGAGAAAGATAATCTGACCTCTCCTCTGCCTCTGCTCTCTCTCTACCCTTTTTGTTTTTTGGAGTTTTGAATCTTTGTCTTCTTTATTTCATTCCTTCTTCTTCTTCTTTGGTGAAATTTTGTTTTTTCTTTTTTATTTGGAAACAGGGGAAACAAAGATTTTTGTGGGCTATTTTTGGGGTTAATCATTTACAAATTTTTTACACTCAGTTAAAACATATTATTTACTTTTCTAATGATGGACTTGGAAAGTAGAGTCCCCATGGCCATGACCAAGACCAATGACCAACCATGGACATGATGCTATCCAAAAATGCATGGCCCTCACACTTTAGGAACTGTGTTTGAATCAAAACAATAGAATTGCATCATCTCAACGGCGAAAATGAGTTGATTTGGACCTATTTCTGTCCCCAGTGGTTAGTATTTAGCCTGCTAATCCCATATAGTGCACTGTCCACCTCTTAACAGTTTCCAGCTCTGCAAATGCTAGAATTTATATGTTCACTGCTCTTCAATAGAGTTGGCAGTAGAAAACAGTAAAAGTAGGAAGTCCAACTTAGTTTTTTCTTTTTCTTTTTTGAAATAAGAGTTGATGCGGCCGCCCTCAGACCTTCATTAATGAAACGGTTGAATACAAAGGGAGGGACAAAAAGCCTAAACCCTATATGACAATACACCTCAAAAGGACCTCCCGAATAATAACAGGAATATCCACTAATGCAATGTATTCGAACATGCACCAAATAGCAAAGAAGTGTCATATTGACTACTTCATTTGCTTTACAATAAGGGTGACATATCAGAAAGTTAAAACAATGTCATAATGTCACGCCTTGATTTTTAAACAAAATTAAAAATCAAATATATTCCATAATTATACATGCGTGAATGGTCCAGCCATCAATACAAAATACCTGAAAACTTTTTCCTTTTAAACCAAGTACATGTTGATGCCCTGAACTCATAATGTCAATATATACTCTCTTCGCAGAGTCATATATTACACAAGTTTATGAATTAAATTGCCACAACAAAATAATAAGTAAAATGCTCCTCAGAGCTTACTACAGCAGAAGTTTTAACAACAGTAAAGTCACAAAATTAGCTTCCTACCATAAAGCTGCAACTATCGAAACTCAGCTTCAGCCACGATTACCCTGACCTGCAGGATTAACCCCTACACCATCGAATAATGCATCGGGTTGCCACACAACAAATCCGGTAAGCTTATGAAAGCTCGTAAGAGTAACTCAAATACAAAAACACACAACTCACACCAAAACGAGGAAAACTTTTCAACTCGAGAAAAGGGACACATATCATGTGTAATACCCGCAATTTCATTTTAAATTCGAGAGATTGTATCGAATGATTATTATGCGATTTCACGATATATGTTCGATAATCAGTCATTTTTACAATTATCAAAGTTTCGAAACGTTTATTTTAACGAAAAGCTCGAAATACTCGGTTTGAGAAATCGACTTTTTCTACGTACGGAATTTGGAGAAACTTCCTTCATGAAAGTTGTAGAGCTCGTCTATACGAGTCCGTACACGTGCGGAACACAAAGATCGGATTTTTTCTGAATTAGTTATCGAATTTCGAAGTTTTCCGAAACATGTATATATAGAAAAAATTTTGGAAACCCTAATTTTTTCTTCTACCGGTTCCTTTTTTTTTTCTTTCTTCTTCTTCTTCCTGTTTCTGGAAAAAACTTGGTCTCTCTCTTTCTCTCACAGTCGCTCTCGACCGAAAGGGGAGGAAATTTTCTCCTTAATTGTTCTCTCTCCACAGACCACCTCTCGACCTCAAACCAAGTCCCAGGCGTTCGTCTCGAGCTGTTCTAGATCCCGGAGGCAGTTTCACAAGGCGGCGTGGCCCGTGGCGGCGTCGGCACAGCCCGAACCGAAAACGACCATTTTCGGTTCGATCTCGATATCTCGAGCTACACTCCATCATTTCACTTGATTCTTGTCTCATTGAGCTCGCCTCAACTTCCTCTACAAGCACCAAGAAGGACCGGAACTGGGTCGAACGTTTTCATGTTCGTCGGAGCTCGACCCGAACGGATCGAAATACCGAAACTTTCGATCAAGATATCTCGAGCTATACACGATCGTTTCTTGTGATTCTTGGCTTGTTGAGTTCGCAAGGAAGTTCTGAACAAGTTTCCAGAAGGGATCGGGGCCTGAGGTTGCAGTTTTCACGTCGGTTTTCAAGCTCACCGGTTTCTGTATATTTTCCGGCCGCCGACTGTAAATCGGTAATTTCGATGCCTTCCCGTCATTTTTAGGTCTTGTGCTAGTTATGAAAGTTGCTCAGAATGATGAAACGAAGGGGAAAAGCTCAGCCCCGACACCATTGGCGGTGGTCGGTGGCGGCCATGTCCCTAACTCCGGAGGCCTTTTCCGGCCACCTCCGGAGGTCTAAAATTTGGTTTCTGTCCATTTTATGATTCTATGTTTCGATACGATCATTTTGGGGTATTATACGCATTTTTTGGATATCGTATGAATTAGTTATGAATTTTGTGATTTCGATCGATTTCGGTCGTTAGATTTTTGATCTGTGAAATTATGACCGTTGGATGAACTTGTAAATTTGTTATGGTGATCATATGACTGTCCCAGAGGCTTTGTGTGGTCATGGGCGAAGATCCGACCGTTGGATCTTCGTATATGTGAAAAACGGTAATTAGGGGAGCGATTCGTGAGAAACTGCTCGTCGGATTTTAATGTAAATTAGAATCTGGCCGTTAATTAGAAGTTAAATTATGTGTTGAAATTGTTGGCTAAATTCGAATCACATTTGATTAGGTGATTGACGGATTTTATTTAAGTGGGCTATTCGGCATTAATTATAAATTATAATTATATTGAAGACGCAGCGGGAGTTTCGAGGTGAGTAAAACTCACGTGGTTCATATTAAGAACCGAGCATTTTAATTTATTTATTTTGGTAATTGTGTGAAAAATATTTGCGGATTAAATATTTGTTTTAAAATTTCATGGACTTGAATCACCACGGTCCATAGGTAAGTAAAATGAATTTTAACTATACAAATGAATTTCATAATTTTCTTGTGTGAATTATAGATGGTATTAGTGGTCATTCCTGAGTGGATGATTACGTATATATATATTTACGTGGAAAATATATATTGATGTGTGGATTGTTGTGTGATGACATGATTGAGTAGAATTGATGAGTTGATTATATTACAATTGTGTAATTCCATAATAATATGATGTATCTTGGTTGGGTTGATTTCAGTATGTGATATTATATGTTGTGTTCATTTATGGGTTTAGGGTCAATGTAATAACTGGTGTGGGTAATCGGACGCTCTAATCCTAGTGTGGATGATGGGATACGATTGGTTGAGTATGTGGAATTATTGGACGTTCTAAATATGTATATAGAAATACATATTGATGAAATACAATAATTGATAATTATGTCGGATGCCAAAACCTAGGCCAGGTGACGGGCTACGATTCAGTTAGAGCTCTAGTCTGTCAAGTACCGTATTTTTATAAATACGATGATGAGAGTTGTGGTGAAAGTTGTGAGTTGGGTTGTCTTGATATATTGAGTTGGTGTTGATTGAGATTGTTATTATTTGCATATGTGGAAATTATTGAGTGTTGCTGTGTGTGGGAATAAATGAGATTAAATTAAGTAACAGTTCCTTCTTTTACTCATACGAGCTTTCATAAGCTTACCGGGTTTTGTGTTGTTGCAATCCCGGTACACTATTCAATGGTGTAGCGGATATTCCTGCATGTCAGGATAACCAGGGAGGTGACCGAGCTGCTTAGGTGTTACAGCAGTCATGTTATTTATTTAGTCGTGATGTGTATGTATGCTCATTTAGAGCTTTACATTACATTTTGGATTTGAGTTGTAATAATTAACCGAGACTAAATTCGGTTTGATTTCATTTTGTGTGGTGAGTATGTTAAGAAAAGAAAAATTTTCAGGATGATTATTTTGTGTTGTAGTATTTTCATGTTTCGGATTTTGAATTGTTATTCTAAAATTCGGGGCGTGACAGTTTGGTATCAGAGCGTAAGGTACATATTTGGTGATATGTCAATACCTACCGAGTGATGACCCGTCTGCAACGGATCCCCATCGTGTGCTCTTCGGTATTGACAATGTCATTGGGTATGTGAGTGCGTTAGGTTGGCTAGGAACGTTAGTACTTTTAGGAAATTTAAGTATCGTTATGTATGATCAGTACTTGATTAATATGGACTTGCATTTGACTTATGCTTTGTTTAAGTGTTATGCGTGTATTAATCAAGTATATCATGCTTATTAGGTAATGGAGATTGAGGGAAACGAGGCCAGAGGTCGGGGTAGAGGTAGACCTCGTGGCAGGGGTAGAGGCCGAGGAAGGGGTAGGGCCCCTCCAGTCGAAGAAGTATTCGAGTCGGAGGAAGATGCACCTTATGAGGATCAGCCTATTCCTCCTGTAGCTGTGGTTGATAATCCTGCTCACTTGCTGATGCTAGCAAGGGAAATTACTCGCTTGGGAGCAACCAAGTTTGGAGGAGGCACAGATTATATGGTGGCGGATCGTTGGATAGAGGATTTGCAGACTTATTTCGATCTGCTTGATTGCACTGAGACAGATAAGAGGAAGCTAGCCGCTTTCATGCTGAAGGATGAGGCTAGGGTGTGGTGGAACGTCACTCAGAGGAGCATTGAGGTGTCTACCTTGACATGAGACGGCTTTGAGAGGCTGTTCAGGGAGAAGTACTTTCCACCAGCAGTGAAGGAGAGGTTGGAGCGAGAGTTCCTTGCACTTGTACAGGGGAAGATGACCGTAATTGAGTATGATGCGGAGTTCTCCAGATTGTACAAGTATGTGAGGCAGATGGAGGATGAGGACTTGGCCAAGAAGTTTCAGAGAGGGTTGAGTCCTTCGATTGAGCGTGATATAGCCATCTTGGAGCTAAAGACCAAGAGAGAGATCTTGGCTAAGGCACAGATCATTGAGCAGCATAACCTGATTCGTAGAGAGAAGGAGTCTGCTGAGAAAGACTTCCAGGGCAAGGGAAAGGCCATAGCAGGGAGCAGTAGAGCTAGAGACTTCAGGGGTGGGTTCTGGAAGAGACAGAGAACTCAGTTTCAGCATCAGGCTCCAGCTAGGGCAGCAGTAGCTCCTCCTGTTCAGGCTATGCCTATCAGGCAGATAGCACCAGCAGCTCTAGTGAAGTGCTTTAACTGTGGCGAGCCGGGCCACATCTCTCGTGCGTGCACGAAGCCACGGGGTAGGTTATGCTACAGTTGTGGACAGGCAGGGCATCAGGCTAGGGAGTGTCCTCGGATTCAGGGTAGAGTGCAGGGTAACCAGTAGAGGCAGTTACCACCTGCTCATGCTAGGGTCTTTGCCATCGGTCAGGCAGGCACGGGAGTGGAAGGTACGTTATCTGTTTATCACTTTCTTGCTAGAGTACTGTTTGATACGGGAGCCTCACACTCTTTCATATCTAGTTCGGTTGTGGATGTTTTGGGTTTGATTGCTATGCCTCTGACTAGATCATTGTGTGTTACATCACCTCTCGGTGTGTCTCTTGAGCTTAGCATGCTTTGTGATGATTGCCCTATTGGGATTGGTGGCAGAGAGTTCTCTGCATCTTTGATTGTGATTCCAGATCACACGTATGATGTGATTTTGGGTATGGATTGGTTGAGCCCGAACCATGCTGTTATTGATTGCTTTAGGATGATTGTGTCCTTCCATGTTCCGGGACAACCGGTGTTTCATTACCGTTGTCTGAAGTCTGACATCACCATGAGGATAGGGATTTTGGCCCATATTGAATCAGGGAGTAGTACTTCAAAGATTACAGGGATTCCTGTAGTTTCAGAGTATGAAGATGTGTTTCAGGAGATCCCTGGGTTACCTCCGAAAAGGGTAATGGACTTCTCCATTGATGTGATACCAGGTACTTCACCTGTGTCGAAAGCACCCTATCGAATGGCTCCAGCTGAACTTCAGGAGTTGAAGGTTCAGATTGAGGGCTTACTTGCACAAGGGTTCATTCAGGCAAGTGTGTCTCCCTGGGGCACACCAGTGTTGTTTGTGAAGAAGAAGGATAGTTCACTTCGTCTATGTGTGGATTATCGACAGTTGAACAAGGTGACCATCAAGAATAGGTACCCTTTACCTAGGATTGATGACTTGTTCGATCAGCTTAGAGAAGCTACTGTATTCTCGAAGATTGACTTGAGGTCTGGGTATCACCAGTTGAGGGTGTAGGAGGAAGATATTCCAAAGACGGCGTTCAGGACCAGGTATGGACATTTTGAGTTTCTTGTCATGCCTTTTGGTCTCACGAATGCCCCCGCAGCATTTATGGACTTGATGAACTGTACGTTCAGTCCTTACTTGGATCAGTTTGTGGTAGTGTTCGTTGACGACATCTTGATTTATTCAAGGTCGTCAGCTGAGCATGAGAGGCATCTGCGGATAGTGCTGCAGACATTGAGAGAGCAGAAACTATTTGTCAAGTTCGAGAAGTGCGACTTCTGACAGAGTGAAGTCAAGTTCCTTGGTCATGTGGTCTCGAAGGATGGAGTTTCTGTGGATCCTTCGAAGGTTGAAGCAGTGATGAGTTGGAGTCGCCCAACTACGGTTACAGAAATCCGTAGCTTCCTTGGATTGGCCGGTTATTACAGGCGCTTCATTGAAGGGTTTTCTGGTATTGCTTCGGCTTTGACCAAATTGACCAGGAAAGACACTCAGTTCGTATGGTCGGACAAGTGTGAGAAGGCTTTCATTGAGCTGAAGACTAGATTGACTACAGCTCCGGTGTTGACTATTCCTACTAGTGGTGGTGGATTAGTCATTTATAGCGATGCATCTCATCAGGGTTTGGGGTGTGTGTTGATGCAGAATGGTAGTGTTGTTGCTTATGGTTCTAGACAGTTGAAAGTACATGAGCGGAATTACCCTACTCATGATCTAGAGCTAGCAGCTGTGGTGTTTGCCTTGAAGATTTGGAGGCACTATCTTTATGGTGAGAAATTTGAACTCTTTTCTGATCACAAGAGTTTGAAGTATCTATTCTCCTAGAAGGAATTGAACATGAGGTAGAGGAGATGGATGGAGCTCATTAAGGACTATGATTTCACCTTGGAGTATCATCCCGGAAAGGCGAATGTAGTGGCGGATGCTTTGAGTAGGAAACCGAGGGTAATCATGGCATCGATTATGGTACGGGAGTGGCGCATGTTAGAAGCTGCATCTGAGTTCGACCTTATGCCCGCAGGAGCAGGACAGGGATCTTTCTCGGTAGCATCACCTTACAGCCCACCTTGATCTCCAGGATCATTCAGGGTCAGACAGTTGATGAGTTTGCTCAGGCGAGGATTGCTGAGATGACTGCTGACCCGGATGTGGAGGGTCCTTCTGAGTGGATGATTGGGGCTGATGGAGGGTTGAGATTTCGAGGGAGATTGTATGTACCGAGTGTTGATAACCTCAGGGAGGAGATCATGCGAGAAGCACATAGGTCTCGATATACTATACATCCAGGAGGTACTAAAATGTATATGGATCTACAAAGGCAGTTTTGGTGGTATGGTATGAAGAGGGATGTGGCGGAACACGTGTCGAGGTGTCTTACCTGTCAACAGGTGAAGGCAGAGCATCAGAGACTAGCAGGAATATTGAACCCCTTATCGATTCCTGTGTGGAAATGGGAAGACATCTCTATGGACTTTGTGACTGGATTGCCCAGATCCAGGCAAAGTTATGACTCGATTTGGGTGATTGTTGACCGGTTGACTAAATTAGCACACTTCCTTCCGGTGGTAAAAACGTACTCAGGTGATGCATTGTGTAAGTTATATGTGAACGAGATAGTGAGGCTTCATGGAGTGCCTGTGACGATTGTATCTGATCGCGATGCTCGTTTCACTTCAGAATTCTGGCGTAGGTTCCATAAGGCATTTGGTACGTCTCTTGCTATGAGCACTGCATTTCACCCACAAACAGATGGACAGACCGAGAGAGTGAATCAGGTGATGGAGGACATGCTCAGAGCTTGTGTTCTGGATTTTAAGGGTAGTTGGGCAGATCATCTGCCATTGGTAGAGTTTGCCTACAACAACAGCTATCACTCTAGTATCGGTATGGCTCCATATGAGGCTCTTTATGGTAGGCCATGTAGAACTCCTATCTGTTGGGCGGAAGCAGGGGATAAAGGGCTCATCGGACCTGAGATTGTACATGAGACTACAGAGAAGGTCACTACTATTCGGCACAGAATCCGAACCGCTCAGAGTAGACAAAAGAGTTATGCTGACTTGAAGAGGAGACCGTTGGAGTTTGAGACAGGTGATCATGTGTTCTTGAAAGTCTCACCTATGAAAGGTGTGGTGAGATTTGGCAAGAAGGGGAAACTCGCACCGAGGTATGTTGGACCCTTTGAGATTCTAGAAAGGGTTGGTAACTTGGCATATCATCTTGCTTTACCTGTTAGCATGTCGGGTGTGCACAATGTCTTCCATGTGTCTCTGCTCAGGAAGTATGTTCGAGACGAGTCTCACGTGATTGACCACAGTACAATCGAAGTGAACCCGGATGTGACGTTTGTGGTTGAACCTGTTCGTATCTTGGATAGGTCTACAAAGAAACTTCGTAGGAAAGAGGTTGATCTCGTGAAGGTGTTGTGGAGTCATCATGATGAGGGTGATGCATCATGGGAGTTAGAATCTGACATGAGGACGAGGTATCCACAGCTTTTTGGGGAATTGGGTACTTGAATTACGGGACGAAATTTCTTTAAGGGGGGTAGATTGTAATACCCGCAATTTCCATTTTAAATTCGAGAGATTGTATCGAATGATTATTATGCGATTTCACGATATATGTTCGATAATCAGTCATTTTTACAATTATCAAAGTTTCGAAACGTTTATTTTAACGAAAAGCTCGAAATACTCGGTTTGAGAAATCGACTTTTTCTACGTACGGAATTTGGAGAAACTTCCTTCATGAAAGTTGTAGAGCTCGTCGATACGAGTCCGTACACGTGCGGAACACAAAGATCGGATTTTTTCTGAATTAGTTATCGAATTTCGAAGTTTTCCGAAACATGTATATATAGAAAAAATTTTGGAAAACATATACGTTAAAAGCAAAGTTTAAGCATGTCTTTATGTTTGAATAAAATTTTGAATTCTTATAGTTGTAATTCTAAGTTGCTTTTTGTGAGTTTGCTTGATTGATTTTGCTTGATTGAAATCTTTTATGTGTTAATCTTGATTGGTTTGAAACTTTTAGGATTTGCATGTAATTGGTGCTAGATTTAGGTTAACAATTCACCTAATAGTTTTGTAACCCTAAATCGAAAGTAATAAAAGTTTTGGACAAAAATCGAAATCAATTAAGGAGGATTGTAAGTAGATAAACTTATTCATACTAGGTTGTGCACTCAAGTTGACATCATTTTTTTGTGCTTATTGCGTTGAACATGTCTTAATTAGCTAACATTTTAGACTTTGATTGCATGTTTGATAAGATTAATTAAGGTGATTTCACTTAGATCAATTAAATACGGAAAGTAAAATATAGGAAATCGTTTGCTTTTAACGTTTCACATGGTCAACTTCTCTCTCATGACATAGATAATCAACTATAAGAGTTCTAATTGAATTCAATCATATGGATTTGGTTTTAATATTTGTACCTAACGTTCACCCTATCTTGTATATGTATTTTATATTTTTGTTTTATTTCTTTGCAATTTTTGATTACTTTATCCTAAAACCCCCTTTTGAGTTAACTTGTATATATTCTTTGTTTTATTTTTGTAAATTATACTTTATACTTATAATAATCCTTTATTTGTTTTACAATTACAGGTGTATCTCCAATTCCCGATTTGAACGATCCCTATTTACCATATACGAACGATGACAATTTAAAATATGATAACCAAGTCCACCTTGGAAATTTAAAAGAAAGAATGTTCGAAACTCTCTTTTAAAACACGTACTCATGAGCATCAAATAGCTCCTCGCTACTCCTCATGAATACAATGACAACAGACTACAGCTCTAACTGATCGTATCCACTCACCCGGCCAAAGACGTGAAGTCCTGATATATGTGCTTGAGGTCACTCCTAGCAACCCTGAGTCCTTAGGTCCTTGACCTTCATATCAAAACATTTCAAAATGGTCACTCAGGACCAAAATGTTACTCAACTCTCAAAGGGGATGTCACAACCTGTGACCCCCAATCTTTAGACCTCCTCGTTCGTCAGATCAAAACATTAAGCAAGTCGCTCTAGACCCAAAATGCTAAATCAAATAAAAAGGAGAAATCACAACCTGTGAGGACCCTAGGTAGTTAAACATTTCAAATCTTGTTAAAGCAACTCACACCAAATCTTGATACTTTTCAAACAATAGAAATTTTAAATTCTCAAAACATTGTTTCCCAAAAAGTCACGTCGCAAAACAATAGAATGAAACTCATCAATCCATATTGTTAGTATTCCAACAAAACCACCAAAACATATATATTTTACATAAATATATATATATATATATATATATATATATATATATACATACTCACACACACATACATAGTCATTCACTCAGGAATGTCACTAATACTAACTATAGTTTGCAGTTAAATAAATAACTCCCAAAACGGTAAGGTAAATCCGTTCGTAAATGAACATTGTGAGATTACTCACATCTGAATCTCGCTGCGTCTTTTATACAGAATAAAGATAACACAATCACCAAATATCCGTCCAAGAATACTTCATCCAGTATCTAATCATATACAGTCTCCTCTCAGTACATGAAACATAAAGCGATTAAAGTTCGAACCCATTTTTGAACTAAAACCCTAAAAGTAACTCCAATTGAGGCGGAACCACATCCGAAACCATACAAATTCTCTGGAATACATCTATGATCAATATGTCAAAACTACAAGTTGATCGGATGGACGGTTCCTCACGGATCAAAAATCAAGCGAATCAAAATCGTTAAAAACCCTAACATGCTCATACTATCTCCAAATGCTACAAGCCATATATCAAAACGCTTGTATAGGCAAAAGAAACTGCCCCATGCATGACCGGAATGCCGCCAAGCACCGCTACAGATGGTTGCACATGCACCGCCGGATCAAACTCAAAACCACATGAATTCAACCATGCAAAATGAGAATACCAAGTAGAGCAACAGTAATAACTGGGGTTCGAGCCAAATCGGCCTAGATCGCCTCCACAAGCCAGAAAATACTATTCACCTCGATTTGCAACTCCATACTCAGAATCATTCGAATCACCACCAAGGATTGATATAGGAGGCTGCTGCGAGCTCAACAAGGTTGGTTTGAAGCCCCGCCGTCATTGGAGATCGGAGAACCAATCGGGTCCGACTACTCTCTTTTTCGCCATCTTGCTGCGTTGCCATGGGTGGATATCGCAGCTAGAAACCACCACAGGGAGGACTGCACGGAGGAGGCAAAGTTGTCTGGGTTGGTCTCGCCGTTAGAGGTCACTAGAAAAAGGAATGCCGACTGGGTAGGAAACTGTTATACGGGTTAGGTCGGTCGGGGTTTAGGAGAGAGAAGAGAGCTTTCTCACTTTCTATTTCCAAAAGGTTTCAAAAATATTAATAATGAATTTCCCAAAATAGAAACTCCAATTTATAGTGGTTTCCAAAAATGGAAGAAACTTCTGAAGGACATAACCTTCTCATACGAACTCCGATTTTCGCGTTCCATATATCCACGAACTTGTATCGGTGTGCTCTACGACTTTCATGAAGGAAGTTTTTGGAGAAACCTAACAAATAAAAGGTCAACCTATTGACCCCTCGAAAATAAAATGTTTCGAGTAATTATTTGTCTGAAATACTTCCACCTCAACCTCGAACTACGTACTCACACCAAAACCACTAAATTTAATTCCGGAAAATCCTCGGAAAATAATAACGAATTTACGGGGTATTACACATAAAACCAATAAAGTAGCTTTCCCAATATTTTAACCATAAGAAATAAATCCGCCAACATAACATTTCATCTTGTCACTAGGAGGTTGCACCCAATTCATGGTATGCTCCCTCGCTAAGGCAGACAAGGCATATTGAGTATGCAGCCTGGTATAGAGCCCATATAACATTGGCAAGAGTTGGCAGAGATTTATTGTAAATAAAATACACCTAAACTTGAAACAGATTAATAAATCTACTTAAAACATAACATAAGCCCACTAGCAGAGGCCCAAAGATTAAAGACAGACCCACGGACTTAGCTAGGCCCACGACCTTGACCGCCCACCTTTCTTGGTCGGAATTGTTGCACCGCAACCACAGAATCGCCATGCCATCAAATTGCAACCGGAACCAGTGACCAGACCACTCCATTGTCGATCCTCTCCGCCGTCGATTCACACAAACGTCCAAGTCAGGTTGTCGAAGCACTCCAATAATGAAGGATGCCCAACAACCAGAGCTTATCGCCATTGCTGTCGGACTGCAGCCAGATCTGTAACCCTGCATCGATTGAGCATCTCGCCCTCCCTAAACTTCCACCACCTCGACCAAAGGCAACTGTAATTAGCCTTTTCGGTTTTGCCCCAACTAGGCGATTGTGGACCTGTTCTAGATCTTAGCGGTTACAGATAGTTAAAGCTCCACCAATGAGCGCCCTCTTTCCGACCGTACTCTGCCTCAGACCTTCACCGGCAGACTGATACTCTAGATCTACCAGTCTGACAACGATGTGTCGTCGGACGGAACATCGGAACACAATTACACAAACAGCCTTTCTTTGAAAAAAACAAAACGATACTTCTTTCTCCAAGAAACGGGGACGCTCTTTTCCAAAACTTTTGTTAATTTTTGTACTTTTATTTTAGTAGAAGGTTATCAATAATATTATTCATAAAATGGGGATTGCAAATAATGACTCTTTATTAAGAAAACATTAGAAAGAATGCAATTTTATTTGCTCTATTGTTATAACATATGGACAATCAGTGCAAGTTGTTAAACATAGGGTCATAATGTATTACTAATAAAAATGCAAAAGTAAATTTTAACTTGATCCCAATATAATCTTTTAACTCATATTCAAAATCAATACTAAAGAGACATAACATGCAAAAACATTTGAATTGGGTCAAAGGTCAAACCCTAGAAAAGGACATGTAGTAATCACCTTCATATCGACCTAGATGCCCCAAAAATCAATCCAATCCATACAACAAGTACTCCAAGATATGAAAGAACACAAACGAGGCTGAATCCATCCCAACCCTAGTAGATAGTTCATAAGAGGAGATCCAGTAAGTTTCTTTAGACTAATCATTGGCCTACAAATTTCCAATTAGCACAACCAGCACAATGCCAAACTTTACCTCCACAAACTTCCATCTAGTCGTCAGTAGAAATACTACAATCCACAATCGCTTGTTGCACACCTTTGCTAAATGCCTAAAGAGGAATCCACCACCACCATACTTTTCAAATCTACACCAAAACTCCAAATTGGATGTTGTAAGAATATCTGACCAACTAAATACACATCCTTAATAATTGTCTCCGGATCGGCCTAAGTGCCATAAAGCTTAGTCTGTTCATCATCAAAGTATAACTAGAAATTAAAGATGATACATCTCGTATCTTAATTTACCCGTTTACTAGTTTTTACTTTTGTGTCAAACTTTTAGTGGACCAAAAAGTTGACTTTTCATTTCATTTGTCATTTAAGAAAATTTTCTTCACCAAAGTTGTAGAGGACGTCAAACCGAGTTCGTGAATACATGGCATGTTCGAATCGACGTTCATATGTAAAATTTATGGTAAAAAAGTAAAGTTATTATTCAGAGAAAAAGGGTATAAATTGAGGCATTTTTCACATTCTCTCCGGCTTAACCCACGGCCCGACCTAACCCGACTGGTTCTCCGCCATCTGACCTCTGTTCAACGCCGCACCGGTGGCTTTTGACACCGACTTCCTTTTCTTCCCTCTGACAAAGGCGACACTCGTTTTGAGTGTGGAAGGTGAATCGAAAGCAAATCTTTCTCAGCCAACCTAGATTCACTACCCAATTGGAACTCGCGATTCTGGAGACCATTTGGGACGATTCTTGTTGGGTTTTGGAGCTCTTATGACGTATAGCAAACCTTCTAAACTACTTGAGGCGATTTGAAGCGAGGAACAAGAATTGAGCTTTGGAATTTTTTCAGATTTTCCAATCCTTTGAGGTAATTTCCAGCTGATTCATTTGTTCTGGGCTTGGTGGTAGTTTAAGAAATGGTTGAGCATGTTGTGATGATTTAAACGGCATACTTGTTGTCACCCAATTTGGGGTGGGAGACAGCAGCGTGCTAGGTCTACTCACAGCAACTTGTGGCAGCGCATGTGGGCCTGTGGGGCAGTTTTTGGCTTCTGCCTTGGCTTGTTAGTTAGAACTTAGCGATACCAAGGTGTTGGTATGATTTTTGTGGTGTTTGATGAACTTTTAAGATCGATCGAAATTTTAGAAGTTTCAGATTTTTGGATTATGATTCGAGGAGATCCGATCATTGATTGTCTTCATTTTTCATTAGGATGTTAAAATAATTAAGATGGCGAAACCCTTCAAGTTTGGATTGATTCCAATGTGATTTTGGATATTCGACAAATTACTTATGAGATGGGTTTTTGGGTTTTGTTTTAGAATCGTGTTTAATCTTCGATTCGTCGTTTACAAATTTGAATTGTGTACAGGACGACGTACCGAGCTATTTCTCAATGAGGAATCCTTGCTTCCGACAGCTTAATGTCATATACTGTGAGTGGACTTTTGATTTTAAATGATGCATGCACTTATATTTCTGAATTAATGATTTATTTAATTATCATTTTATTTTTTGAGCTTATGTTTTGGTTTATTAATTGGATTTTCTGTTGTGAATTTCGGATAATAAATTATCTTGATGAAATTTCTATGTCAGAGTTGAAATTATGAATTTTTTTTTTGAAATAGGGTTGGTGCGGCTGCCCTCAAGCCTTGATTAATGAAATTGCGGAATACAGGGGGGGGGACGTAGAGGCTGAACCCCAGATTATAATAAGCATAAATAGAACATCTTGAAATAAGACCAAGACTCTATAAAATCTATGTACTCTGACATGTACCAATTAGCAAAGAGTGCACGAATTGCTACTCTATTTGCTTTGAGATAAATGTGACATACTGGAACGATAACTTTATGATGAAGAAGAATCATTGCAAAAAGTACAGCTTTACTACTATGTTGCCGCACTGAAATAAATCCGGCGACACTCAATTTCATCCTGCCACTAGGAGGTTGCGTCCATTTGATCAAACAAATAGCTCGCCGCCTCACTAGGCCAGACATGGCACACTGAGTATGCAATCTAGGACAAAGCCCACGTCGCCCTACCAATATTTGATAAAGGCTTATTTCTGGCATAAAGCCACGTTTAACAAAGTGTACAAAATAATAGAACAAAGCAGGGAAATAACCTAAATAATAAACTGGGCCTAGAGCCAAAGCCCAGGCCCATGTACCGGCAAGCCTAAGCCTATGAAGAGAAGTGCAGAAAGCACGACACATCCATCTCGCCTGCTCCTCCTACACCATCGCACCACCGGCAGCTCCATCACCGCCAACTTGACCACGTGCAAGAGCTATCTGACCCTCCAAACCTCCATCCTCCCCACTACTCCGACAAGCTAGGCCACCCCTTCCCATCTCCAAGCAAAACTGGCCAAACTCGATCAAAGCAACCTGATCGGGTCGGAAACCAGAGGAAGCCAGCGTCGCCACTAGCAAACCTCCGATCCAGCCAACCACCACGCCGTCCGCGCGTCATTCTAGGATAGGACGACCCCGCCTGCCTGCCCTCCAACCACTGCAACCCTCGTCCGTCAGAATCTCCAAGCAATCTGGAAAGCGCCGTCAGCCCCCAACAACATCTTCTCCGACCGGACCACTTATTCCAGGACACGAGGTCCATTCTGTCCCGTCCGACGACGACGCCGTGAGGGCACGCCGTCGGACAGGCACGACTCCCTGTTTGCGTTTTCCTTAGCTAGGGTTGAAATTATGAATTTAGTCATGACTAGACCTGATATTTAAACCTGTAACCGGCAAGCCCGCACGAACCCTCACATTTAATAATCCGTGCTGAGAAAAGCCAGCATGCCAAAAACCCGCAAATTAACTGGTCGTGCATGCTGAACCCGTTGGAACCCATTAACTCAATCCAAAAAAAACCCATTTCTTTAACTCTCTTTTGGCATCCCGTAAATTCTGTGTGTGTGTGTGTTTTGCTTCCTCTCTTCAAAGCTCTTTGCTTTCTTACAGTTTTAGGATTTTGCTGCGCGCCCAATTTCTCAAGGTATTGGACCGGTCTTTTGCTTTGGGTTTTCATCGATTCCATGGAGTTTTTGTATATGGGTATTGCGTATTGTAATTTTTTATGGGGTTCTGAGTGTGTTATTGGTTATGGGTTTGAATGATGGAGTCGCATTTGTGCTTTTGTTGATGTGTGATTGAGTTCTGTATTGGTATGCATTTTGTTTTTGGGGTATGCGTTTGATTTCTTAAATGATCTTTGGGTTTGATTTCTACTGCTTCGGAATTCTGCTTACTCTTGGACTTTGATTCCAATAGTCAGGTTGAAGGTTTTGTAATCCCAGTTTAATTGTATTTGAATGTCATTACTTTATCTATTTTGGTTTCTCGAGAATACATGGCTCTAATTTTGTTTGTGGTTTAAAGAATGTGATTTCAATCCATGCTGAGATTGTTGATTATGCTATTCTGGTTATCTCTGATAAAGGAAATTTGGGTTTTGCTAAAAGTGGAGATGAGAAACTCACACGGTTTAGTAATGGAGGTTTTGTTTTTTATGATATTATTGTTTGTAAGGGTCAGCCATATGTGGTGGATAACTTGGGTTGTGCTTTTAGGATTGATGTGTCTTCAAAAGTGATGGTGAAGATTTCGTCGAAATTGGTTGGTTTTGGTGGGAGGAAGCATTTGGTGGAGTCTTGTGGAGA